>NC_069404.1:81278750-81299237 GCF_026875155.1 Cherax quadricarinatus
CATTTTCCCACTGGGGGGGCTGCTCCCTAGATAATTGTACCCAACAGTTCCATCATGAAAAGAAACATAACTGAGTCCTTCCTCTTGAAACATGGTAGGAATGCCATATAAAACTCAAATTATGAGCTGTACAAACTCGACAGTTATTTAGTGGAGTCTGTTGTGACAGCCTTAAACAACAATATTATACAAAAGCACAGGATTGCTTCCCATGCCATGGGGTTTCGTGATGTTTCGACTATGTTCGACCTGAATCTGCAAACTGAACATTATGGTACACCTATCATGAACGTCGATATAATAACATCTTGTTACGTCCATTGCAAATGTCGATATTTAACAAGTTAGGTTTGCTGTGACCGTTGATATAACCCACCCAGCTACTACTGCATACAGGTATCATACTACTACAAGTGCTATAGGTCGTGTGCTACAATACAGACGGCAACCTGAGTGATATAACATCACTATAAGGAAGTAAGGCTAAGTTAAATTGTGCTTGTTATTATAAGGTCAGGTAAGTTTTCTGAGGTTCTTTTGGTACAAAATTATTATTTTTTACATTACCATAAATGAAAAAATATATCTTTAAACATTTAAGAGAAATTTTTTAGAAAGAACTTAATTTTAATGAGTTCTTGCTAATTGACCAATTTTACCTATTCAGCACACTATATATGTATATATGTATATATTATATAATATATATATATATATATATATATATATATATATATAATATATATATATATATATATATATATGTCGTGCCGAATATGTAAAACTGGTCAATTAGCAAGAACTCATTTAAAATTAAGTCCTTTCTAAAATTTTCTCTTATACGTTTAAAGATATATTTTTTTCATTAATGTTGATGTAAAAATTTATAATTTTCACCAAAAGGAACTTAGAAAACTTACCTAACCTTATTATAACAAGAACAATTTATTTTAGCCTAACCCAACTAAATATATTTTAGATTTGTTTACATTAATTTAATACTAAAGAAACACAGTGAAATATATTTTTTTCGTTAGGTTCAGAATGATTTTGGAGAAATTATTGCATACACAAAATTTCACTTGTCCTATATGGCAAGATGAGCGTTGCTATTTAAGCCAAGATCGCAAGTTCTGCCTATTCGGCACGACATATATATATTATATATATATATATATATATATAATATATTATATATATATTTTTATATATAAAATATATATAGATATGTATATATATAAAATATATATATAATATACGTATATATTATTATATAAAATATATATATATATTATATATATATATATATATATATATATATATATTTTAAAATATATATATTTTTAATATATATGTATATATATATATATATATATATATATATATAAATTATATATATATATATAATATATATATATATATATATATATATATACATAGGAGGTACCACCTCTAGAACTGTCCTAAGGACCCTCATCCTCAGAGAAAAGAATAAACTTGTTCAGGGAAAACTCAAGGTTCTCCCTGAAGCTGTTTGAGAATTTTCTCCTACCACCCCCTATATTTAGTTAATATTATTATTATATAAGGCTAAAGAGGTTTTTGTGGCATTTATGGATTTAGAAAAGGCGTATGACAGGGTGGATAGGGGGGCAATGTGGCAGATGTTGCAAGTGTATGGTGTAGGAGGTAGGTTAGTGAAAGCAGTGAAGAGTTTTTACGAGGATAGTGAGGTTCAAGTTAGAGTACGTAGGAAAGAGGGAAATTATTTCCCAGTAAAAGTAGACATTAGACAAGGATGTGTGATGTCACCATGGTTGTTTAATATATTTATAGATGGGGTTTTTAAGAGAAGTAAATGCGAGGGTCTTGCAAGAGGCGTGGAGTTAAAAGATAAAGAATCACTCATAAGTGGGAGTTGTCACAGTTGCTCTTTGCTGATGACACTGTGCTCTTGGGAGATTTTTGAAGAGAAGTTGCAGAGATTGGTGGATGAATTTGGTAGGGTATGTAAAAGAAGAAAAATTAAAAGTTTAATACAGGAAAGAGTAAGGTTATGAGGATAACAAAAAAATTAGGTGATGAAAGATTGGGTATCAGATTGGAGGAGAGAGTTGGAGGAGGGAATGTATTCAGATATTTTGAGTGGACGTGTCAGCGGATGGGTCCCATGAAAGATGAGGTGAATCATAGAAATTGATGAGGGGAAAAGGGTGGGGTAGTGCACTTAGGAGTCTGTGGAGACAAAGAACTTTGTCCTTGGGGGCAAAGAGGGGAATGTATGAGAGTATAGTTTTACCAACGCTCTTATATGGGTGTGAAGCATGGGTGATGAATGTTGCAGCGAGGAGAAGGCTGGAGGCAGTGGAGATGTCATGTCTGAGGGCAATGTGTGGTGTGAATATAATGCAGAGAATTCGTAGTTTGGAAGTTAGGAGGAGGTGCAGGATTACCAAACTGTTGTCCAGAGGGCTGAGGAAGGGTTGTTGAGGTGGTTCGGACATGTAGAGAGAATGGAGCGAAACAGAGTGACTTCAAGAGTGTATCAGTCTGTAGTGGAAGGAAGGCGGGGTAGGGGTCGGCCTAGGAAAGGTTGGAGGGAGGGGGTAAAGGAGGTTTTGTGTGCGGGGCTTGGACTTCCAGCAGGCATGCGTGAGCATGTTGATAGGAGTGAATGGAGACAAATGGTTTTTAATACTTGACGTGCTGTTGGAGTGTGAGCAAAGAAATACATTTATGAAAGGGTTCAGGGAAACCGGCAAGCCCGGACTTTGATTCCTGGAGATGGGAGGTTACAGTGCCTGCACACTGAAGGGGGGTGTTAATGTTCAGTTTAGTTTAAAAACTGTAGTGTAAAAGCACCCTTTCTGGCAAGGACAGTGCATGGATGAATGATGGTGAAAGTTTTTCTTTTTCGGCCACCCAGCTTGGTGGAAATCGGGCCAGTGTGATAATATAAAAATAAATTATTAATTATTAACACAGAAATAGGGTAATTTTTTTGTCAAGTATGGCAGGTGGGGCCACCAGCCTCGACTGAGGGAAAGAGGCCATGGATTACCAACCGCACGCTGTTTCCCCCAAACACCACCCTGTACTGGATCGGTGAGTAGGCCCAACAGTTTGTAGATAGCCATGGAGGTAAAATAACTATGAGATAGTTAATATCCAGCCTTAACTTTTAAACAGCTGCTGGAAACAAGGCATGTGTTAGAATTTACATATAATAGTGGATCATTTACATACGGAATACAGCTGATATGACAACCGATGTATAGTTTGGCATTCTCCTGCCTTTCTCCCTCAGTCAGAGGCATGTGCCACGAGCTGCCATACTCTTTTTTCTGTTGCATTGCCCTTGGCTACATGCACAATCCTGATGACGCCACCTGCGAAAACGTGAAAGTTCTTAGCTACCTGGAGATTCCTGAGGTTATTCCGGGGATCAACGCCCCCGCGGCCCGGTCCATGACCGGAGGCCTCCGATGGATCGTGCCTGATCAACTAGCTGTTACTGCGGTCCGCACGCAGTCCAACATACGAGCCACAGCCCGGCTTGATCCTGCCACTGACTTTAGGTACTGTCCAGCCACTCTCTTTGAAGGTAGCCAGGGGCATATTGGCAATTCCCCCAATCTTGATGGGAGGCTTTGAACAGTTTTTTGGGGCCCCGGACCATTTATGGTGTTTTCCCAATAAAATTAATTGGGGGCATTTGCATCGCCTGCCCAGTCTTTTACTTTCGTAGGGAGGGATTTCTGTGTGCAAAAGAATTTTGGGACCATTCCTTCAAGAATTTCCAAGTGAAGATTATGATATATCTCTCCCTCCTGCTTCCAACGAGTACAAGTCAAGTGCTTCCAAGCGTTCCCAGTATTTTTAAGGTGCATGACAGAACTTATACGTTCAGTAAAGGATCTCTGTACACATCTCTAGATCTGTAATTTCACCTGCATTGAATGGAGATGGTAAAGTACCCAGATACCAGCCTAGAGAGAACAAGTGATTTGAAAAGATCATCATTGCTTGGTATCTCTCCCGTTTTGTAAGTTCTCATATCCATCCTATCATTTTTCTTTGCACGTGCGATCGTGGCACTGTTGTGATCCTTGAAAGTGAGATCCTCAGACATTACTACTCCCAGTCCCTTACATTATTTTTCCGCTCTATATTGTAATGGCCGTGAAGTCATATATACCTTTCCCTGTTCTAGTTATTATCTTCCTCCAGTTTTTCCATAACGGAGTAGTTGGAATTTGTCCTCATTGACATCATATTGTTTACAGTTGCCCAACTGAAAACTTTGTTTATATCTCTTGGACGTTTAACCGCGTCCCAGCAGATACAGCCTCATGCAGATCCAGTCCATCCCGCAAAGGAAGATACGAGCTGTGAAGTATATCTCTGTCTATGTCTGATATGAGGATAAGAATAAGATAGGGTGCGAGACTGTGCCTTGTGGAATCAGAGCTCTTCACTATGGCAGGCCTCCGATATAACTCTGTTGACCACTACACTTTGTGTTCGAATTTGTTAGGAAATTGAAGATCCATCTCCCCAATTTCCCAGTAATTCCCTATAGCACGTATTTTATGGGCTATTACGCCATGATCGCCATTTGTCAAATGCTTTTGCCAGTCTGTGTATATTACATCTGCAATCAGATTTTCTTCACTTCCAGTGCATCCAAGGCCATGTCTTAGTGGATCCAGTAGTTGTGGGAGAGGCAGGAACGACCCTGCCCTGAACCCATGTTGCCCTGGATTGTGCAGATTTTTGGGAATCCAGGTGATTTGCATCCTGCTTCTTAGCACTCTTTCAAAGATTTTTATGATGTGGGACGTCAGAGCTATTGGTCTATAGTTCTTAGCTAATGCTTTGCTGCCACCTTTATGGAGTGGGGCTATATCCGTTGTTTTAAGTGACTGTGGAATTTCACCCATGTCCAAGCTCCTCCTCCATAGTGTACTTAGGGCACGCGAGAGGGGTTTCTTGCAGTTCTTAATGAAAACAGAGTTCCACGAGTCTGGGCCCGGGCTGAGTGCATAGGCATGTTGTCAATGGCTTTTTCGAAATCTATCGGAGTTAGGGTAATGTCGGAAATCTGGCATACATTTATGGAGTTTTGAGGCTCATTCATGAAGAAATCATTTGGGTCGTCGATCCTCAGACCGATTAGTGGTTCACTAAACACAGAGTCGTACTGGGATTTCAATATTTCACTCATTTCCTTGTTGTCATCTGTGTAAGTCCCATCCTGTCTGAGTAAGGGCCCGATACTAGATGTGGTATTTGCCTTGTTTTTGGCATATGAAAAGAAATATTTTGAATTTCTTTCAATTTCACTAATAGCTTTAAGCTCCTCCTGCCTCTCCTGGTTCCTGTAAGAGTCATTTAGCTTAAGTTCGATAGTTTCCACTTCCCTGGTCAGCGCCTCCTTTCGTGTATCAGATATTCTAGCACTCCTGAAAGGGAGCTCAGTGATCTTCTTCGTCGTCTTCTGTAGAGGGGAGCGTCTTTTTCTCTGTCCAGGTTACTCCTGCCACTTCTTTTTAGGGAATATGCCTAAACATGCATCGGCGGCTAGAGCCGAAGGAAGTTTGATCTTTCAAGCACTGGTTTGGATCCATGCCATTTAAGACATCTCCCAACATTTTTCGTTCTAGGAACATGGTTTACCTGGTCCGAGTTGATGTTTCTTGTTGTTGAAGTTGTATAATGTGAAGACACCTTCACAGGTTACATGCAACTGCTGATCAGGACCCCATCATGTACTTCTGGACTGTCGATAGGTTGTGATCAGAATTATTTGTTTTTGATATTCTTATGTCACCCTTATCAGGTTCCCTCAATATTTGTGAAGATAAGGTCAAGTTGTTTCTAGCTTGTTGCTCCACTTCTGCTGGCTGTAAGTGTGTTTTTCGCAGAGGACTTAATAGCTCATGTGTGTGTGACATTTTCATCTGTGCTACCTCCCCGGGGATTGTTTCAGCTATAACATTATTTGCTTACATTCTTCCATTTTGTATGCCTTAGATGAAATGCACCAAGCAGTAAGATGTTTGGGGAAGGAGCTGAAGGTTTCCAAACAGTAATCAATTTCAGTAGCTGTTTCCTTGAACCTGTTGTGGATTGCATCTGGTGGGGGGGGGGGGCTTTTTTTGTATACAACCACAATGAACAATGTTTGGTTCTTCTCGACTTTATTGATAGAAACTTCAAACTACCTCATTTGTGGTGTCAGCAACTCCGTGCAGATAAGGGACTTCTTTGACATACAGGCCAACCCCCCTTGTTGCCTGTTTTTCTGTCGCATCTAAAGGTTGTAACCACGTATCCATATTTCACTGTCAAAGTGATCTTTTGTGTGAGTCTCTGTGAAGGCTGCAACATTGCATTAGACTCCTCTATATAAGTCCACTGATAAAATTATTTTGTTGGTGGTGATGGCTTAAGGCCCTGTATATTAGCAAATATGAACGAGGTTGTATTCTGTGTTTGTTGGGGGGATTTTGTTATTGGCATCAGTATTTGTAATTCTGGAGGGGCCATGGGTGGCCACCGTGGCTGGCGCCTCCAGTCCAACAAGTGCTCCAAGGGTGGACCTATTTTGTGTTATTTCCTTCCATTTTCTTTTTCGTTTCCTGCCACTAAAAAATCACCATGAGTTAGGTTGTCGTAGCTACATTGTTTGCTTGTGGGGTCTGTGCTCCTGAAGGTATCAGGGCACTCGATGTTGTAACACTGCTTCTGGAGGACCGAGGAGTGGCACAATTTTGGTGAAAGAAAGTACGGAAGAAGAACGACACACCCTTTAGGACAGAGGTCGCTACATTTTTTCGGATGGTCCGAAGTTGCATGTCCCCATTTTTTCTTCCCCTTTATTTCCATGCTTACAGATGCCCCTAAGCATAATATTTGCACAAATTCACCTTTGGTTAGAATTGGTGGGAGGTGTGTTGTCTATTTTCGTGCAGGTTCTGGTTCTCTGTGACTGCACTATAATCCTCTAGTATCACAAGCCAGGCCACCTGTCCTGGATTCTCATCAACTTCCCCAGTATGGGAAGAAGGAGGAGACTCCTCTCCAACAGCTGTACTGTGAGGGACCACGGTCTGTGCAATGAGGTTGTATATTTATGGTTTTAGATGGTTGTATATTTACCTGTTTTTGTGGTGGTTTGGGGGGGGGGGTATGTCCCTAGAGAGTCTGGGCTTCTGTAAGGGCTGGGGGGGCCTGGGTCTGGGTGTCAGAACTGGGCTGGGTGGGGCTGGGCTGGTCTGGTCAGCCGCTGTCCTGGCCACACCAGCACTGATGGGTATTAGTGCTATGACTGGGGAGCCTGGCAGCGACCACACTGGTGGGTATTAATGCTATGTGCTGGGGGAGCCTGGGCCCACACCTCAGCACTGTTGGTATTAGAGCTATGACTGGGGGATGGTCCAGGCTTAGCACCATGTGGTGAACTAGAATTATCCAAACAATTTTTTCATGAATGAGCCTCAAAACCCTGCCACTGTAGAGCCAGATTTATGACATAGAACACTTAACGCGCTAGACTTTGATAAAGCAACGACGACATGCCCATGCACTCAGCCCCAGGCCCAGACTCATGGAACTACTCGGTGTTCATTAAAAACTGCAAGAAACCCCCTCTCACGGACCCTAAGTATGCTTATGGAGAACGAGCTTAGACACGAGCGAGATTCCACAGACACTAAAAACAACAGAAAAGCCCCACTCCATAAAGGTGGCAGCAAAGCAGTAGCAAAGAACATAGAACCAATAGCTTTAACGACCCACATCATAAAAATCTTTGAAAGAGTTCTAAGAAGCAGGATAGCAAACACACCTGGACTCCCAAAAAATGCACAACTCCAGGCAACATGGTTTCAGAGCATCGCTGCCAGCCTTTCGCAACTGCTTGACCGCTATGATATGGTCCTAGATGCACTGGAAAACAAACAGAATGCGGATTAGTAAAACACAGGACTTTGAAAGCCTATTGACAAGTGCGACCATGGGTAATAGCAACACAAAATGCGTGCTAAATGGATAACCGGCAAACAGCAGATGGATCTTCAACTTTCTAACCAATCGCACACAAAGATTAGAGGTAAACAGAGTTAATCCAGATGCTTGCCCCTAGTGAAGAGCTCTGTCCCACAAGGCACAGTACTCGCACCTATCCTGTTCTTATTCTCATATCGACATAGACAGAGATGTAAACCACAGCGCTGGTATCATCTTTTGCAGACGATACTAGGATCTGCATGAAGAGTGTCAACCATTGATGGACCCTGATAACCTCCAAGAAGATATAAACCAAGTTTTCCAATGGGCAACAGAGAACAACGATGATGTTCAATGAGACAAATTCCAACTACTCTGTCATGGAAAACTGGAGGGAAATAATAACTAAACTGAGTATACTATTCAAACTCCAATCACACAATAAGAGAGGACAAAAGAAGTAATGTGAGAGACCTGGAGTGGAAATGCAGAGGATCGTCACCTCAAGGATCACAACAATGCCACTATCAAATCGTGCTAGGAAACTGATAGGAGGATATGAGAACATCTAGACAAGAGATGCTAAGTCCCATGATGATCCTTTTTAAATCACGTTATTCTTTCTAGGCTGAATACTGCGTACATTAACCTCCCCATTCAAGGCAGTGTAAATTGCAGACTAGAGAATGAACAGAGAACCTTTTAGCTGCAGGTAGAAGTTCCATCAAACACCTTAACTACTGGGAGCGGCCTGGAAGCACTTGGACTTGTACTCACTAGAGTGCAGGCGAGAGAGATAATCATAATCTACACCAGGAAGATTCTGGAGGGACTGAGTGCCTAATAGCACACAGTAGGTGGCAAATCACTCCATAGCAAAGCAAAAGACTTGGCAAGGCGATGCTACATACCCCCAGTGAACAGTAAGGGGCGTCACTGGTACATTAAGAGAAACACAGAATAAGTGTCTGGGGCCCAAGACTGTTCAAACAGCCTCCCACGCAGCAAAAAGGGGCATAACGAGACGCAGAAGACCCCTGGTTGTTTCAGAGGGAGCTGGACAGATACCTAAAGTCAGTGCCGGATCAGCCGGGCTGTGGCTCGTACGTTGTATTACGTGCGGCCAGCAGTAACAGCCTCGTTTGATCAGGCTCTGATCCACCGGGAGGCCGCTGGTCGTGGTACCTGGCGCGGGGGCGTTGATCCCCGGAATTCCCTCCAGGTAGACAGAGAAACTTATAACATGTAAATTAGCAGGTTGTAGATACCTCAAATAAAACAGGGAACAAGAGGTGTCACATAGTTGCTGAGCCTTGCCTTTACCATGGGTTGTAGCAAGATTAGTATGAGTATCATAGTACACATCCATGTCTTGTAATATAGAAGCTCCCTAGGCCTGTGGACTGTTGACGTCACCGGGTACAGCTTGAGGCAGTGAGAGCGAGCAGCTCGTCTCACTGCCTCAAGCTGTACCCGGTGACGATCATACCAGTCCACCCGGCCTAGGGAGCTTCTATATAAAGCACATGAAGAGTGACTAGAAAACTCATCTAATCTATGCAAGCAACACCAAGTAAAGGAAGGATCAGCAACTATGCTGACATGAGCACACTGAGAGAGAACTCCTAAATGTCAATTGACCACGACTCTTCAACACCCCCCCTCTCTGCATAGGGGAATTACCAAAAACCTCCTTCAAGGCTTTTCCCAAAATCAGTGTAAACTACATTTGTATTTTGCTTATTTTCCAAGTAACAACCAACACCATGCGGTAAGATGCAGCAGACACGAAAGGCAGAAGCGACCTGTGCTGAACTAAGAAGACTTAGCTTGTGCAAATGCTGCGATTCCTTGCCACTCTGTATTGGTGCCTTTGCTTCAGACACCTACAACTTGCAGTGAAGACGACCATATTACATCACAGCCTATGCAGAAACATATGCCACTCGTGACACTACATATTCATAAAAAAATGCAGCACAACGACTTAGTAACAATTGATTATAAACACAAGTGCATCACGCTCCACCAAAGATGGCAAGAAAAACTCAAAAAAAAAAAAACACAGACCACTAACACTGCTGGTTACATATTACAGTCTTGGAAAGAGTGCCTGACATAACCAACACAAAGGAATCTAAACACCAGTCAAGACCGGGTCGCGGGGCGCTGCCCCCCGGAACACCCTCCATGTAGACATCTTGCACATCATCCAGGAAAGCTATTAGAGTTACAGAATCCTTGCCGAACCTCATTGTCCTTGTCTTTAAGCTCATCGTACGAGAGATGCACGATACATGAGTACGATACATGATGTACAGTACCTGAAGACGAAATCCATCCTGCGCGATGGAATTATGACAGGAACCCCTTCGTGTGATGGAATATGACAGGGAACCCCATTGCGAGTGATGGGAATACGACAGGGAACCATTCGTGTGATGGAAAATTACAGGGAACCCCATTCGTGTGATGGAAATATGACAGGAACCCCATACGTGGTGATGGAATTTGACAGGAAACACATTCGTGTTGAAGGAATAGACAGGGAGCCCCATTCGTTGATGGAATATGACAGAGCCCCCCATTCGAGTGATGGACTATGACAGGGAACCCCATTCGAGTGATGGAATATACAGGTAACCCTCCATTCGTGTGGTGGAAATAAGACAGGGAGCCCCATGCGGTGATGGCATATGACAGGGAAACCCCATTCGTGTGATGGAATATGACAGGGAACCCCATTCGTGTGATGGAATATGACAGGGAACCCCATTCGTGTGATGGAATATGACAGGAAACAATCCTGCGTGGAGAAATTAGTGACAAGGGACACATTAGTCCACTTTTTCATCCCACTATGTAAACTCGCATATAATAGAGTATCATTACATGGGTGATGTAACCTACCCTGATACACAATACAAGACCCTGATACACAATACAAGACCCTGATACACAATACAAGACCCTGATACACAATACAAGTTCCGGGAGTAAGAAGACTCTCGAAACTCAATCATAGGTATATCACACATCTGGACGGTGATAAGATGAAGATATTACAACTGGTGAGAACTCAACTGTAAGAAATTATGCTATTGGTATCAAGAACCTTCAAGACGTTATTGCACGGACAATATTCCTATAATGACAGTCCAAGGATACCCTATAATGATAGTCCCCTAGTATACTCTATAATGACAATCCCCAAGGATATCCCCATAATAACAGTCTAAGGAAACTCTAATAAATACAGTAGTATTGCTCTACAATTACGTGCACGTTTATCTCTGTCTCTAACTGGATCACACCGTAACACTGACAGAACCACAATTCGGGATTAACTGCTGCTTGTAGAGAATGGCTCAGAAACTCACCTATTGCTTGCATGGCAAGATAAAACAGTGGCAGGCGATCGCCTGGATGCGCTGCGAACCAGAAAAGCTCATTGCGGGCAAAACGTCGATAAGGGTCGCATTGCATACAACAGGCTCGTGCTTTTTCAACATCGTACCGTACAGCATATCACTTCTCCCTACTAACGATTTTAAAAGCACGTACCCGTATTGAGAATATCTAGCAGCAACGCCTGGTTTGTGCAGGCAAAATCGATCAGACAAGCCTGGCCAGAGGACCGGGTTCCTTAGTCAAAAACTCTCTGTACCCCAAAGACAAAGCATGCAAATTGACGCGCAAGACGCGGCAACAGAACAAAAATAACGAAACTGTGGAAGCGCGTGAAACACAAACATAATGCAGGAAATAACATAATAAGGAAAAATGCAACGATTTCGGATTTAAAATAAAACAGGATCAATGGACGACACTAGATATCAATGCAAAATTTTAGTGTTTGCTTATCATGTTTCTGTTGGAGTATGGTGAGGAAGTGTTGCCATTATCACCACACTACTGGTGTTGGCCTGTACACCACACTACTGGTGTTACCTGTACACTGCACACTACTGGTAGTTTACCTGTACACTCACACTACTAGTACTACTGGTGTTACCTGTACACTTACACACTACTGGTGTTGCCTGTACACCACACTACTGGTGTTGCCATGGGACACTCCGCACTACTGTGTTACCTGTACACTCACTTACTAGAACTGGTGTTGCCCTTACCACTCACACTACTGGTGTTGCCTGTACACTCACACTACTGGTTATATACCTGTAGTACTCCAACTACTGAGTGTTACCTGATACACTCACACTACATTGGTGTTACCTGTAACTACTCACACTACGGTGTTGCCTGTATCACTCACACGACTGGTTGGTTTTTTTTTGCCTGTACACAACACACTACAGGTGTTAAACTGTACACACACACACTGGTGTTGCCTGTACTCTCACACTACTGGTGTATGCCTGTACTCACACACTACTGGTGTTGCCTGTACACTCACAACTACTGTGTTACCTGTACCCTCACACTGACTGGTGTTGCCTGTACACTCACACTACGGTGTTACCTGTACACTCACACTACTAGGTGTTACCTGTACACTCACACTACTGGTGTTACCTGCACTCTCACACTACTGGAGTTGCCTGTACACTCACACTACTGGTGTTGCCTGTACACTCACACTACTGGTGTTACCTGTACACTCACACTACTGGTGTTGCCCGTACACTCACACTACTGGTGTTGCCTGTACACTCACACTACTGGTGTTGCCTGTACACTCACACTACTGGTGTTACCTGTACACTCACACTACTGGTGTTGCCTGTACACTCACACTACTGGTGTTGCCTGTACACTCACACTACTGGTGTTACCTGTACACTCACACTACTAGTGTTGCCTGTACACTCACACTACTGGTGTTGACTGTACACTCACACTACTGGTGTTACCTGTACACTCACACTACTGGTGTTGCCTGTACACTCACACTACTGGTGTTACCTGTACACTCACACTACTGGTGTTACCTGTACACTCACACTACTGGTGTTGCCTGTACACTCACACTACTGGTGTTGCCTGTACATTCACACTACTGGTGTTACCTGTACACTCACACTACTGGTGTTGCCTGTACACTCACACTACTGGTGTTACCTGTACACTCACATTACTGGTGTTGCCTGTACATTCACACTACTGGTGTTGCCTGTACTCACACTACTGGTGTTGCCTGTACACTCACACTACTGGTGTTACCTGTACACTCACACTACTGGTGTTGCCTGTACACTCACACTACTGGTGTTACCTGTACACTCACACTACTGGTGTTGCCTGTACACTCACACTGCTGGTGTTACCTGTACACTCACACTACTGGTGTTGCCTGTACACTCGCACTACTGGTGTTGCCTGTACATTCGCACTACTGGTGTTGCCTGTACATTCACACTATTGGTGTTGCCTGTACACTCACACTATTGGTGTTGCCTGTACACTCACACTATTGGTGTTGCCTGTACACTCACACTATTGGTGTTGCCTGTACACTCACACTATTGGTGTTGCCTGTACACTCACACTATTGGTGTTGCCTGTACACTCACACTATTGGTGTTGCCTGTACACTCACACAGCTCGCGTTGCCTGTATCCTCACACTGGTAGTGTGACTGGGACTTCACATACTAAGATCCTGGAACTGTCTTCTATACCAAAAGTTTACCAACCACCCTCCCATCCCCTCACTCCTCTCTCTTCCTCCGTGTCCATCCCTCTCCCTAACATACCCCCGGATTAGCCTCACTGTTTCTCTCCGCTGACCCTCCTTCCCAACACAACTTCCCCTTTCCTGTCATTCCCCCCTCCCTTCCCCCGACCCCCATAATTACAACGGTGAAGTGAACACGTGGACGAGTGTTCAGTCAAGCGGGGGAGGACCTGGGAACCTGGCCACCGTTATTCCATTTTCTTCAGCAGCCTCTGTTTATATTCCATTTTCTCCAGCAGCCTCTGCTCGAATAGCCTCGGCAATTATTGATTCTATAAATTTCCCCAAAATGGAGGTTAGGTCTATAGTTCGAAGATAAGGACCTGTCTCCTTCTTCGGAGATAAGCAAATGTGATACTTATCTACAAAGCAGGTGACGGTCCTTAGCTTCGAACTGTAGACCAATAAGCCTAACCTCCACTGTGGGAAAATCGATGGAATAAATAAATGCTGATGCTATTCGAAGCCATCTTGAAAGACATAAATTGATTAATGAATATCAGCATGGTTTTACAAAGGGGCGTTCCTGCCTTTACGAACTTGCTATTTTTTTTTTACTAAGGTATTTGAGGAGGTAGATCATGGTAATGTTGTTCACAATATACATAAACGACACAGATGAGGGAATAATAGCGACATAAGTAAGTTTGCCGACGACACCAAAAATTGGCGACGAATTAATTCTGACGAGGACACAAGCGAAGCAGGAAGATCTGAACAGACATGCAATGGTCGGAGAAGTGGCAAATGCAATTTAATATAGACATTCAAAGTTTTACCAACGGAAAGGAAAATAACCACGACACTTATGAACTAATAATGTAGATCTTTAATATCAATGATTGCTAGAAAGATTTAGGAGCTTTGGTTAGCAGTAATCTAAAACTAAGACAGCAATGTGTAAGTGTTCGCAATAAAGCGAATATAATTCTTGCCTTCATATCAAGAAGTATAAATAACAGGAGTCCTCAGGTTGTTCTTCAACTCTATATATCTTTGGTTAGGCCTCATTTAGATTATGTTGCACAGTTCTGGTCACCGTATTACAGAATGGATATAAATGCACTGGAAAACGTACAAAGGAGGATGACAAAGTTGATCCCATGTAAGAACATAAGAACATAAGAACGAAGGAACACTGCAGAAGGCCTACTGGCCCATGCGAGGCAGGTCCAAGTCCCTACCGGCTTAAGCCAATGCACCCAACCTAGTCAGGTCAGGTCACACTGACTTAAGGGAGGAACACGGCAACCGACCTGTTAGCACAAGCTATCAGGTCTAACTCACACCCACCCACATCTACTCATGTATTTATCCAACCTATTTTTAAAGCTACACAACGTTCTGGCCTCTATAACGGTACTTGGGAGTTTGTTCCACTCATCCACAACTCTATTACCAAACCAGTACTTTCCTATATCCCTCCTGAATCTGAATTTTTCCAACTTAAAACCATTGCTGCGAGTCCTGTCTAGGCTAGATATTTTCAGCACACTATTTACATCCCCTTTATTTATTCCTGTCTTCCACTTATAAACCTCAATCATATCCCCCCTAATTCTACGTCTTTCTAGAGAGTGCAGTTTCAGGGCCCTTAGTCTATCCTCATAGGGAAGGTTTCTGATACATGGGATCATCTTTGTCATCCTCCTTTGTACATTTTCCAGAGAATTTATATCCATTCTGTAATACGGTGACCAAAACTGTGCAGCATAATCTAAATGAGGCCTAACCAAGGATGTATAGAGTTGAAGAACAACCTGAGGACTCCTATTATTTTTATGCTTCTTGATATGAAGCCAAGGATTCTATTAGCTTTATTGCGAACACTTATGCACTGTTGTTCTTGGTTTCAGATTACTGCTAACCAGAACTCCTAAATCTTTTCGCATCCGTAATATTAAGATCTACATTATTTAGTTTATATGTGGCATGGTTATTGTCCTGTCCAACATTTAGAACTTTGCATTTGTCTATATTAAACTGCATCTGCCACTTCTCCGACCACTGCATCAGTCTATTCAAATCTTCCTGGAGTGCTCGAATGTCCTCGTCAGAATGAATTCGACGGCCTATTTTGGTGTCATCGGCAAACTTGCCGATGTCGCTCTTTATGCCCTCATCTATGTCGTTATGTAGATTGTGAACAGCAGGGGGCCCAACACTGACCCCTGTGGAAACCCCCGCTCGTGACGCTTCCCCACTCTGATTTCTCCCCATTTATGCAAACTCTCTGCTGCCTATTTGTCAACCATGCCTCTATCCAGGAAAAAATTTCTCCTCCTATTCCATGTGCTTTAATTTTCCTCAATAGTCTCTGATGTGGGACCCTGTCAAAAGCCTTACTGAAGTCCATATACACAATATCATATTCGTTACCATGATCTACCTCCTCAAATACCTTAGTGAAAAAAGTTAATAAATTCGTAAGGCAGGAACGTCCCTTTGTAAAACCATGCTGAGATTCGTTGATTAATTTATGCTTTTCAAGGTGGCTACGAACTGCCTCGGCAATTATTGATTCCATAAATTTTCCCACTATGGAGGTTAGGCTTATTGGTCTATAGTTCGAAGCTAAGGACCTGTCACCTGTTTTGAAAATAGGTATCACATTTGCCATTTTCCACTTATCTGGCACCATGCCAGTTTGTAGTGATATGTGTCAGAAATCTTCCCTATGAGGATAGACTAAGAGCCCTGAATCTGCACTCTCTAGAAAGGCGTAGAATTAGGGGGGATATGATTGAGGTGTATACATGGAAAACAGGGATAAAAGGGAATGTAAATAACGCGCTAAAATATCCAGCCAAGACAGGACTCGCAGCAATGGATTAAAGCTGGAAAAATTTAGATTCAGTAATAATATAAGAAAGCACTGGTTTGGTAATAGAGTTGTGGATGAGTGGAACAAACTCCCGAGTACCGACATTGAAGCTAAAACGTTGTGTTGTTTTAAAAATAGGTTAGATAAATACATGAGTGGGTGTGAGTTGGACCTGACTGGCTTGGGCCAGTGGGTCTGTACATTGCTCCTTCCTTCCTAAGTGGATGTGACTTGAACCTAACTAGCTTAGGCCAGTTGGTGACTTGAACCTGCCTAGCATGGGCCAGTAGGCTTGCTTCAATGCTCCTTTCATATATTCTTACGCTCATACTCCACTTTCTGCAGCAGCCTGTGTTCACATCCCGTTTTCTTCATCGGTAAAAATAATAAGGCTGTCCTGTACTCAGTATTTTGCTTCTCATACATTGTCAGTTTTCATATTAAACTGAATGTTGCGCAAGTTCTCGTAAATGTGACTGAAACAGTGCATGTAAACTTGACTGAAACAGCGCATGTAAACTTGACTGAAACAGCGCATGTAAACTTGACGAGCCCCTCAACAAACTTTCTTGATTCTTATTCAATTTTCAACTTTTTTTTTCAGTCGCATTTGCTAAAAATGCTACAAGAGAGTTTACTGTGTATAGAGAAACTTTATAACATGGCTGACTATATATCAGAACATATGAAAGAAAGAACACTGCAGTAGGCCTACCGGCCCATGTGAGGCAGGTCCAAGTCTCCTACCAGCTTAAGACAATGAGCCAACCTAGTCAGTCAATATACTTCGGGAAGGACCCACGCACCAGACCTAGTAGCACAAGATAGTTAGGTCCAACTCACACCCACTCATGTATTTATCCAACCTATTTTTAAAACTACACAACGTTTTAGCTTCTCTGAAAGTACTGGGGAGTTTGTTCCTGAATCTGAATTTTTCCAACTTTAATCCATTGCTGCGAGTCCTGTCTTGGCTAGATATTTTTAGCACGCTATTTACATCCCCTTTATTTATTCCTGTTTTCCATTTATACACTTCAATCATATCTCTCTCAATTCTACGCCTTTCTAGAGAGTGCAGATAGAGTTGAAGAACAACCTGAGGACTCCTCTTATTTCTGCTTCTTGATATGAAGCCAAGGATTCTGTTAGCTTTATTGCGAACACTTATGCACTGTTGTCTTGGTTTCAGATTACTGATAACCAGAACTCCTAAATCTTTTTCGCAATCCGTAATATTAAGATCTACATTATTTAGTTTATATATGGCATGGTTATTTTCCTGTCCTGTTATTTTGCATAAGGGGAATTACCAATAGGTCCCTGGCTGCCTTCAAGAGGGAGCTGGACAGATACTTAAAGTCAGTGCCAAATCAGCCAGGCTGTGGTTCGTATGTTGGACTACGTGCGGCCAGCAATAACAGCCTGGTTGATCAGGCCCTGACCCACCGGGAGGCCTGGTCGTGGACCAGGTCCCGGGGGTGTTGCTCCCCGCAATTCCAGCCATTACCACGCCACCCTTGGTTATTTTCCTGTCCAACATTTAGAACTTTGCATTTGTCTGTATTAAACTGTATCTGCCACTTCTCCGACCACTGCATCAGTCTACCTGGAGGTTATTCCGGAGATCAACGCCCCCGCGGCCCGGTCCACGACCAGGCCTCCCGGTGGATCAGGGCCTGATCAACCAGGCTGTTACTGCTGGCCGTACGCAGTCCAACGTACGAGCCACAGCCCGACTGATCCGGCACTGACTTTAGGTATCTGTCCACCTCTCTCTTGAAGGCAGCCAGGGGTTTATTGGTAATTCCCCTTATGCTTGGTGGAAGGCTGTTGAACAGTCTTGGGACCCGGACACTTATGGTGTTTTCTCTTAGTGTACTAATGGCGTCCCTACTTTTAATTGGGGGTATTTTGCATCGCCTGCCCAGTCTTTTACTTTCGTAGGGAGTGATTTCTGTGTGCAGATTCTGGACCATTCCTTCCAGGATTTTCCAAGTGTAGATTATGATATATCTCTCTCCTGCATTCCAACGAGTACAAGTCAAGTGCTTCCAAGCGTTCCCAGTAGTTAAGGTGCTTGACAGAACTTATATGTGCAGTAAATGTTCTCTGTGCACTCTCTAGATCTGCAATTTCACCTGCTTTGAACGGGGATGTTAATGCACAGCAGTATTCCAGCCTAGAGAGAACAAGTGATTTGAAATCATCACTGGCTTGGCATCTCTCGTTTTGAAGGTTCTCATTACAGGGCATAGTTCTAGCTGCTCAGTCAAATTATGTTCCAAATAGGGAAATCAGATCAAACAAAAATGATCCTAAATGGATGAACAATAGATTAAAATATCTGATTGGTCAAAAGAGAGGCATATATAGGCAAATCAAAAGAGGAGAGGGGCAATTGAGAAATCGATATATTCAGTTAAAGAGAGAAATAAAAAAGGGAATTAGAAAAGCAAAAAGAGATTATGAGGTTAAAGTTGCAAGAGAATCGAAGACTAACCCAAAAGGATTCTTTCAGGTATACAGAAGTAAGATCAGGGACAAGATAGGCCCACTCAAAAGTTCCTCGGGTCAGCTCACTGACAGTGATAAGGAAATGTGTAGAATTTTTAACACATACTTCCTCTCAGTTTTTACACAGGAGGATACCAGCGATATTCCAGTAATGATAAATTATGTAGAACAGGACGATAATAAACTGTGCACTATTAGGGTCACAAGTGACATGGTCCTTAGGCAAATAGATAAATTAAAACCTAACAAATCCCCAGGCCCTGATGAACTGTATGCAAGGGTTCTAAAGGAATGTAAAGAGGAGCTTAGCACACCTTTGGCTAATCTTTTCAACATATCACTACAAACTGGCATGGTGCCAGATAAGTGGAAAATGGCAAATGTGATACCTATTTTCAAAACAGGTGACAGGTCCTTAGCTTCGAACTATAGACCAATAACCTAACCTCCATAGTGGGAAAATTTATGGAATCAATAATTGCCGAGGCAGTTCGTAGCCACCTTGAAAAGCATAAATTAATCAACGAATCTCAGCATGGTTTTACAAAGGGGCGTTCCTGCCTTACGAATTTATTAACTTTTTTCACTAAGGTATTTGAGGAGGTAGATCATGGTAATGAATATGATATTGTGTATATGGACTTCAGTAAGGCTTTTGACAGGGTCCCACATCAGAGACTATTGAGAAAATTAAAGCACATGGAATAGGAGGAGAAATTTTTTTCCTGGATAGAGGCATGGTTGACAAATAGGCAGCAGAGAGTTTGCATAAATGGGGAGAAATCAGAGTGGGGAAGCGTCACGAGCGGTGTTCCACAGGGTCAGTGTTGGGCCCCCTGCTGTTCACAATCTACATAAACGACATAGATGAGGGCATAAAGAGCGACATCGGCAAGTTTGCCGATGACACCAAAATAGGCCGTCGAATTCATTCTGACGAGGACATTCGAGCACTCCAGAAGATTTGAATAGACTGATGCAGTGGTCGGAGAAGTGGCAGATGCAGTTTAATATAGACAAATGCAAAGTTCTAAATGTTGGACAGGACAATAACCATGCCACATATAAACTAAATAATGTAGATCTTAATATTACGGATTGCGAAAAAGATTTAGGAGTTCTGGTTAGCAGTAATCTGAAACCAAGACAACAGTGCATAAGTGTTCGCAATAAAGCTAATAGAATCCTTGGCTTCATATCAAGAAGCATAAATAATAGGAGTCCTCAGGTTGTTCTTCAACTCTATACATCCTTGGTTAGGCCTCATTTAGATTATGCTGCACAGTTTTGGTCACCGTATTACAGAATGGATATAAATTCTCTGGAAAATGTACAAAGGAGGATGACAAAGTTGATCCCATGTATCAGAAACCTCCCTATGAGGATAGACTAAGGCCCTGAAACTGCACTCTCTAGAAAAAGAATTGGGGGGA
>NC_069404.1:81299737-81318127 GCF_026875155.1 Cherax quadricarinatus
AAAAAGGTGAATCACCCCCCCCCCTACACAACACAGGTGACCCTCATTTTTCTCCCTCAGTTATTTTCCCCCCAAATGTTTCCCCTATCATTTTTCCCAACTGACATTCACATTCTACACCCCTTTTTAAAACCCCGCCCCACCCACCCTTGCCAAATTTCCATCCCACTCGTCCGCAAACACTTCATTCCATCTGTGGCGTGTAAAACCTGACCCACCCTAAAACCAACCTACCGACTCATGAACCTCCAACCATGGAATTTAGCTGTTGCCTGCTGCGTTGCTTTTGGCAACGAAATACACACGCAAAGGCCTATCACCCCATAACACCTTTTCCCCACGCATGCCATTACCCTCACCGCTTGAACCTCCATCTTGTAGCTTGCGCAGCCCCCCCTTTAAGTGCCAGCATGTCATCCATGGATAAATATCTGCCACCACCCCTCTCGCACAACAACCCTTAACCTGTCCTCCAAAAGTTGGCCAGCCCATATTTTAATGAATTAATTCGTTTCCCTTCTCTCACGAAATATTGCCTTATTCGTTCTTTAGCCACACCATCCTACCATGTTACCACATCCCCACCCCATGTACCTTGCACAAAACCCCCTCCACAGTGTTGTAAACCCCTCCAGCCCCTCCTCATCCCCTAACAAAACTCGTATTTTAATTCCAATAACCCCTAGAGATACCCGCCAGTGACTCCCATCCCACCTCTCCACGACCCCCCTATGATCCGAATAAGCTACCTCTCTTGTGCAGAAAAACTTTACCAAGAACCCCTTGAGAAATGTAAAACCTATCTAACCTAGCCGCATAACCCCCCTTCGAAAGTGTGCTCTACCTCAACAATCAATATTTGCACCAATAACCCCATTACAATTGTGACCGTGCGTGGAAGTGTGAATTGCTCATGTTTGTACCCATGTTTTAAACGTAAGTAACCATTCTTACAGGATTCATTACCTTTGTAACTTGTGAGTTCATTACCTTTGTGCATAGTTTCAGCTATCAAAACTTTGGGGCCCAGTCCCTGGACCCATTACATACCTCTGTAATCTGTAAATCCCTTTGTAACTTGTCATGATTGTGACTAGACCTACCTGGAGTTCATTACTTTGTAAATTGTGAGTTCATTACCTTTGTAAATTGTGAGTTCTTTTCCTCTGTAACTTGCTCAGCTATCAAAACTTTGGAGTTCAGCCCCTGGACCAATTATGTACCTCTGTAATCTTTTGACTGCCCCCCACGGGATGGGTTATGGGGTGCATAATAAACATATTAAACTAAAAACTAAAACCTCCCATACTTCCCCTCCAACTGCATCCTCAACTGAATATCCCGCAAGGATCTCGTAAGGCCGCCGACATGTGCCCCGCCCCATTTGGTTTTCCCCATCAGCCCTCCTGATAACACAGTTCCAGTCCCCACCAACGATGGCCACCTAGGTAAAACCACGTAAGAAGAAAACTAGGGCATCATATACAAATTCCTGCTTTACTTTCACACGTTCTCAGCTGGTGCTTTCACACTTACAAAGGTTACCCTCTGTCCCATCCACCACCTATCCACACACAACACCCTGCCCCCCCTCGCCCTCCACCCTTATTAAACACAAACAGGCTCACCTCCCTGATCACTATAACCACACCACCTTTCAGACGTGCAGATGGCAGAGTCTGAACCCGAAACCCTGCCACCTCCAGCTCTCTCCCCTCCTTGAAAATTGTGTTCTTGCAGAAACACTACAGCCACCCTATATTTACACAGAAACATTCGAAACCATCCCCTCTTCACATATTACCAGTCCTTTACTTTCAAGTCATCCCCAATAAGGGCCCTCTTTTATTTCCCAAACCCCTTCCTCCTTTTTCTTTTCACCCCAGGGCCTCCGTCCCAGAGCCAGCACAGGGCTTCACACCATCAACCCCCCCTTTCTTGCGATGCCTCTTTCCGACTCCCTCGAAAATATCTTCCTTCCTCCCAGACCTTTTGGGGCGTCAGGAATATCTGGTCTGAGCGCCGCCTTTTCCTCGTGTTCCCTTCCACTACCATGTTGTCTTCTGAGGTCCCACATGAACCTTAACCCCACCACCCCCCTTTCCCAACAACGCGACATCTACACTTATTTTTTGGGCCCATCATCTCTTTAGGGTTTTTTTCAACCATTTCTCCACAGGCAATCCCGTGCCCTTCCCCCATCAGGAACAACATCAGCAGACGGCGTAAATTCCCAACATTTCCCCTGAAGCTCTTTCTCGAGACCCCTTTACCCCCTCCTGCATTTTTGCATTTCTGCATTTCCCTGCCTAGAACAGTTCCTGTTAGTCACAGCTTCCTCACACACGCCAGTTTTCCTCTGTGGGATCCTCTACCCTTCACTCCACGCGCCCAAGCCCTTGCTTTTCATGGGGCTCTCAACAACAGTTTAAAAACCCACACGGTAATGTGTTCACCAGTTTGGTAGCGCCCTCCTCAGCTTCACACATGTTGCCCCCAAAAGGTCTACACCCCACAAAACCCTGCCGACTCTTGCCGGGATGATCCATAACTTGCGTCCTCCAACACGACCCAAAGGAGGGGATGTCTAAGGTCATCTTCGGGGGAAAAGGTTCCCCTCCAACGGCCCATGTAAGCACCAGCCTCCACTTCCCCTGTTGTGCAGATTACGGTCCATATCCCGAAAAAACACTCCGAGTCACCTCATCTGCCTAAAATGGACATTATGAATCTTCACCCCGTAAAGTGGCGAGATAAGTCGAAAAAAGCCCTTCACAGCTGGAGTAGAACTCACTCTTGGAATCTCGTCACCAAAGACCGTACAGGAAAAAGGGAATTCAGCTTGACGAAATTCTGTAGCCCCATTCAGGGGCAACACCGTACACCTCATGGGTCCTGGAACCATACTTTCCCCCTAATAGGGTCGGGAGTAAACCTGCGTGAAGGGGGTGAAATTGCCCCCACGAAGACTCTATACCGACTGTGTTTACGCGCCGCCTCACACTAAAACGCCATTTTGGGAACAAGGTACTGCCTGAAAAAAGCAGAGGGTGCAGAGCACAACCCACTCAACCGTGGTTAGGCAGCGAATTAAAGAAAGGTTTAATATATAATTTTTATGGGTTCCATCACACCGGGATTACTCATTAAAATATATTTTGGTATTTAGGCAAGAAATACCATGAAGGAGAATGTAGAGTAAAATTTGGGTATGTCTTGTCTAACATTGGGAAAAAATTTTAGGGAAAGTAAAAAATGAAATTGAATGTTTATAGTAATGCTTAGAATAATGTATAACCCCATATTATACCATGGACGTAGATGGTACGTTTACGGAGCAACTTGAATTTTAAAAACTGACTGATGTTGTAGTGGCCAGCTTGGTTTGGGGTTACAGTTGGGCATTGGGAGACCACACTAAGAAAGTATGGGCCAACCCTGGGTCACTTCCTGTGGTCACTATCAGGGGTCTCTACCTGTGGTCACTATCCGTGGTCACTATCCTGTGGCACTATTGGGCATATCCTAAACACTATGTGCTTAATTGTCCACTTTTTGAGGAATATAAGACATTAATAACCTAGTGACATTCAAGGTATCTAATTAATGAAAAAGATACCGGTATATTAAACAATTTCTTAAAATTTGCTTGAACGGTGTAAACTGAATATATAAATCCAGATGTCACCTGTTATCCCTTTTGGGGTTATTCCGGGGCCTTTTTTTATCCATATATTTTTTGGGCGCAACCCTCCACGGGATGATTTGGGGGGTCACACAAAAACTAATCACTTGGTGCAAAATTTAAAAAATTAAACCCACACACCCAGGGGTCACACGCCCATGGGGCACACTGCTAAGGGGGGTCACACTCCCCAATGGGGGCAATCCCCATGGGGTCACACTGCCCGGGGGTCACATTGCCTAGGGGGGCCCACACTCCCCAGGTCACACTGCCCATGGTCACATGCCCATGTCAACTGCCCAGGGTCACACCCCCAAAGGCCACCCACCACATCCCGTTCCCTCCTTTAAAAATTTTAGGGTTTACTGAGGAACGTGAATTTTGGATGGGGGTTTGGTATGTCTTCCATACATTTTTATTCTTCCTCCTTCTCCTCCCCCTCCTCCTCCTCCTCCTCCTCCTCCCTCCCCCCTCCTCCTCTTCTTTTCTCCCTCACCCAACGGTGTGCCCCAGCCTCATTCTTTATCTTCTCCCCTTTCCTTATTTACAAAAGTTATTTTAATCTTTTGTTTTAAATCTTGTTCCCCCTCCTCAGTTGAGCTTCAAACACATATATTTCGGGGCTGCAGCCCCCGGGGCCCACCTTTAAGGTTTAACCCATGTAGTTTTTTAAAAAAACATTTTCATTAAATTTTTCCACGTTCTCTCCTCCTCTCTCTCTCTCTTTTTAACGGGGTTTGAAAGGTTAGGTTAAGGATCCCTAATTTTATTGAAAAGCTATTTAAGGTTAAGGATTCCTAATTTTATTGGAAAATAAAGCGTTCCTACATCAGTCATTTGAAAGCATTTTTTTTTTTATGGACACCAAGTAGGGAACGGGATAAAGTTGGGGAGCCGTTCCAGGATGACTGGAGTAGGGTTCCTACTCTAGTCTCCTGGGTATATATGATTCGATGGAGTGATGTTGGGAAAAGGGGTACAGCCAGAGTGAAGTTCCCTTTTTCCCCGCCCGCTTGTGGCATAAAACTTGTTTCGCTGTCCTCAAAAGGGACCCAAATTGGGGGGACTTTGAAAATATTTCCTTTACATAACGTAAGGTCCCCCACATCCCTCCTTGTTGAAGCTCTGCTAAATGCGGGCATCCAGGAGGGGTCCGGGGAATAGATGAGACGTCTTACTCTTTCCTACTTGTAAAGCAGTCGCAGATGAGGGGGGGCAGGAAAACCCAAGAAAGGGAGCATATCAAGGTGTGAGCGACCGTCCCTCATACGAATCTTGAAACCCTTACTGTCAAGCAGATCGAGATAGGGCAAAGTGCTGAAAAGCTTCCTGGCTGCCCTTGTTTGCAAGATTTACAAAGGGGTTCTTTATTTTTAATTTAGGTAAATTTCACCCCAAGGATATCAACTTTTTCCCAATGCCAACACCCCCCCCATTAATCCTTACTTCGCACCAGCATTACCACATGGGCTAGATTATATCACATTTGCGTTTTTAGGTGCAAATGTTACTTGCCATCTATTTCCCCAAGTGAATACTCTTAGTGGGATTGAGTAGTTTAGAGCACTGGCATTTCTTCTCTTGGATAATTTTTTCCCTCTCTCTCTCTTTCTCTCTCTCCCTCTCTCCCCCTCCTCTCTCTCTCTTTTCCCCCAGTGCCTCCATTTTGTTTTCAACTATTTTTTTATAAATCTTTAAACTTTACGAACATTTTATTTCGAAATATGTGGCTTAGCTGCCGACCCATTTTAGTCTCAATCATGTATGGAAAACTGTTTTTTACCGAATTACAGAAAATATCTATCGGGATGAGGAAAAAAATTACACTTAACATTGACAAAAAATACTCATTTTAGTTGGAAAAAGAGCTACAATGTCCCTCTTAAATAATGATAAAAGGTCACCTATCACAAAGCTAACAGAGGGGAAAATTCTTAGGGAAACCACCTTTTAATAGACTAAATTTTTATAAAATATACAACAAATTTCTAAGAAAATTTTCCCGAAAACCCAGCAACTATCGAAGATACGGTATATGCCCAAAAAGTCAGCCCTCCTGGCCCTATATCACTTCTTTTTTACCCCTTCTCACCTATGGGAAATTTTTGCATGGGGCTCAACAACAGTTAACCATCTCAGACCACTAATTACCCAAACTGCAGAAGGCTGCAGTCAGAATGATAAAAAATTTCCCCCTACAGGCACGCCCTCCACCAAATTCAAAACATAAACCATCACCTACAAAACATCCAAATTATTTCGCACCTATTACTTTTATAGAAACTTTAAATCTGATATTAACCCTCCGCTCAAACATCTCCTTGCCCAACCTCAACAGAACACACGACCCTAACACAAGGCAAGATCACTCTTTGATGTTCCTCGTGCCATCCACACTATGCAAAAGCTCAATGCCAAAAAAAGGTCCTAAAATCTGGAATTCATTACCTGTAAATATAAAAGAAACACGTTTTTTTAAAATTCAAGTCTCTTCCAAAGATCACTTATACCCAAAAACCCAAAAAAATACTGAATAAATGAACCTTTAAATTGTATATCTTTAAGTTTCTATAATTATTCAATAAATGTTAAAACCCAAGACCCAATCTAAATTTGTTATTTTTTAAATCACTACCTAAAAGAAACTCCATTCATTTAATGTACAACAAAGCATGCAACCCTATGAACCCCGCTTTTTAAAAACTCATTAATGGTTTATTGTTATCTGTTTACAATAAATTTTTTTTTACTGATTACAATTGCTTAGTTAATCTTAATTAATTTTAAGCCCCGTAATGCATGCATATAAGTGGCTTTGGGGAGCTGCTCTTACCGTATTTTTTTTTACCTCTGTAGTATTTCAAAAAATTTTAAAAAATAAAAAAATCCAAAAAAATGAATTTAGTCAATACGCTGTTAGAGTTTTCATGGGTTATCCTTTTTTATTAGGGGCAAAGGGTTTTATGGGTTATATGGGTCAGAGTTTCATGGGTCACAGGCCATTCTGGGCAGGTTATCATGGTCATGGGTTATCATGGGGCATGGGGTTTTCATGGGTCATGGGTTTCAGGTCATGGGGATCATGGGGCATGGGTTTTATGGTCTGGGGGATCAGGGGGCCCTGGGTTATCCTGGGGCCATGGGTTATCCTGAATCATGGGGTTTTCAGGGGCATGGGTTCCCTGGATTTTCAGGTTCATGGTTACCTGGGTTATACTGGGGGATGGGTTTTTTCTAGGGCAGGGTTATCATGGGCATGGGTTACCGGATTATCATGGTCATGGGGGTTTTCCTGGATATCATGGTCATGGGTTATCCTGGATTAAATGGGTATGGGTTATCCTGGATTATCATGGGGAATGGGTTTTCCCGGGGCAGGGTTATCAGGGTCTGGGGGACCCCGTTCAGGTTTAAAACCAAGTCAGGTTATCATAGATCGTGGGGTTTTTATGGGGCGTGGGTTATCCTGGATTACATGGGGCTGAGTTTTTCCTGGGTTTTCTTTATGGTTATCCTGGGTTATCATGGGTCATGGGTTATCCTGGGCAGGTTATCAAAAGGGGTTTTCATGGGTCGTGGGTTATCCGGTTATCATGGGTCATGGTTTCCTGGGTTATCATGGGTCAGATTTCCTGGGTTTTTATGGGTCATGGGTTATCCTGGGGGGCAGGGGTTTTCTGGGTCATGGGTTTCCCCGTGTCATGGGTTATCCTGGGTATGGGTTATATAGACGTGGGTTTTCATGGGGCGGGGTTATCCTGGATTAACATGGGCATGGCTATCCTGGATTACTGGGTCAAGATTTCCTGGATTATCATTTGCATGGATTTCCGGGTTTTCATGGCATGGGGGATCCAGGTCATGGGTTATCCTAGGCAGGTTTTTCATGGGTCATGGGTACCTGGGTTATCATGGGGGGCATGAGTTATCTTGGATTATCATGGGTCATGGGGGTTTTCCTGGATTATCTGGGGCATGGGTTATTCCCGGGGCATGGGTTTTCATGGTCATTAATTATCAGAGTCATAGTTTTTTATTGTCAGGGTTTTCCCGGGGCATGGGGGGTTTTCCTGGTTTTTCAGGGCATGGGTTTTTCCCCCCCGGGTTATTATGGTTATGGTTACCGGGTGTGGGGTTTCAGGGGTTTTGGTTTCCTGGTATGGGTTATCTGGCATGGGGTTATCCTGGATTTATGGGGGTTTTGGATTATCGTGGGTTATTTGGTCATGGGTTTCCTGGTTTTTCATGGGGTTTTGGATTATATGGGTCACCTGGTAAGGGTTATCCTGGATTATCATGGGTTTGGATTTTTCATTGGGCATGGGTTATCCCGGGGCATGGGGTTTTCCCGGGGCATGGGTTACCGGGTATGGGGTTATCCGGGGGTGGGTTATCCTGGGCATGGGTTTTCCTGGGTCATGGGTTTTCCTGGGGGCATGGGGTTATCCGGGGGGAAGGAGGCCGGTGGCTAAGCCCCGCTTCCACCGCCCTGTCCGAGTTCGATTCCCGGCGGGGGAAACATTTCGGGGCGTTTTTCCTTACATCTGTTGTCCATTCACCAAATAGGTACCTGGGTGTTAGTCGACGGGGTGGGCGCATCCTGGGGGACAAGATTGGGACCACAAAGGAAATAAGTTAAAAAGTCCTCGATGACGCACTGATTCTTGGGTTATCCGGGTGCTAACCCACAGGGTTAAAAATCCCAACTAAATCTTATCTTATCTTTCATTTTTCTCCAAGATAAAACAGTCGTGTTTTTGCCTAAAAATTTTTAATTTCTCTTTAATTCTTTTCCAACATATAACTTTTAAAAAATTTTTTGGAAAACCCAAAAAAGACAAAATACTTGTTTTATTCGATTAAATCCTTTTTTTTGTACCCCCCTTTTGTCCATACCTTTGGGAAATATTTAAACGGGGTCCTTTCCGAGGTGTCATTTAAAATTCTTAACTAAAATTTTGATCTCCTTGTTGACCGTAATATTTTCATTCAATTCAATTCAATTCAAAATTTTTTCTAAAGGGGTTACAATGTGGGGGTTTTCGGGTTTTGGGGATTGTGTGGTTTTCATGTTTTTAAATACTAATTACGAGGAGGCCACTAGGACACCCCGCATGGCTAGGCATTTCGGCAGATTAGATTAATTTTTTAAATTAAATCCTTACAGATTATGGTATTAAGGGTAAGTACTACTCTAATTTTGTGAGTTTACAAAATTGGGTTTTGTTTTGGGAAATACAAGGTGTCGTATTGGAGTATCATAGGCAAACTTTTTGCTGGGATTTATTATTTTAAAAATTAGATTATATTTTGGGTTTTAGTCAGGGTGAGTGATGTAATTGTGAACCACCAGGGGGTTACCCTGTAGTTATTTGGGGGGTATCAGGAGATAAAATGTTTTCTAACTGTAGTTTTTTAAAGTGATAATGTGTCTGCGTTCTAGATTTTTGGTAGGGGGTCCCCAAATTTTTGGGCCTTTGAAAAAATTTAATTTTTTAAAGGTTTGTCGAACACAGGGGAAGTCGGAGATGTTTGTGTCGGTGTTATACCTGTGGGTTCTTTCACAACTATCAAAAGCGTTTTAGGTCAATTTTAATTTTGGAATTTAAGGCCCCTGTAATATAACGCACAGAAAAAGTGGGGATTTCTGAACGGGGAGAATTTTTAGATCGATGAAGAGGGGGGATGTTGCTAGGGGGGGGGATTTATGATTATTCTTACTGCGGCTTTTTTTTGGGGTTTATTATTGGTTTTAGTGTGTTGCTGCAGTTGAACCCCAAGCACAGAACAAATAGGTAGGGATATAATTAATGAAAAAGTGGAGAAGGGCAGTTTGCGGCACGTAGTACGTATTTTGGAGGGGATCCCACTTTTTTGGATACTTTTTTTGTTTGTGTTGGATATGGGTGCTAAAATTTAGGTTGTCGAGGTATGGGCCAAGAATTTGCCCTCACTGTTGGCTTTAGAGTGTTGTCGTTCTTAATGTTTAGTTCGCAACACCGCTCGTACCAAAATAATATAGAGGTTTTTGCCAGTTTTAAAATTAAGTTTATTGGCTGTCATCCAAGTTGATATTTTTGAGCACTCCTCGTTAACAATGGTGTTGAGGGGGCAAGATTAGGGGGGGGAAGACATAAGTCGTGCGTCGAAAAGAAAGGGGTTTCAGGGTTGGGATATTTGGGGAAGACTTGATGTAAATGAAAAAGAGAGGTGTCCAAGGACCTTCCCTGCGGAACACCAGTATCAAGTGGCCGTATTGATGAGGCGTGTCTTTAAGGGTGACAACGATACCTATTAAAAGGTAGGATTTAAAATATAAAAGCGCATGGCCTCTTAACATAGTGGTCAAGTTTGTGGAGTGGGTGCCGGTCTACTGTGCAAACGCTTTTCTTAGGTCAATAAAAATTCCTAGCGTATTCCTTTTTCCAATGCTTAAAAAGCTCTAGCATTTTCTTTGAATCCCCGTCATTTTTCCCTCTTTTAAAAAAACCCTTTCCTCTTAATGAGTCCCCTTTTTTTTTTCTTTTTTTTTTTTGGTTTTTTTTTTGGTTTTTTTTTTTTTTAATATTATAAAAACCCTCTGTGCCATGTATTTTTTTGAAAAGGCTTGACAAGCTGCGGGGGCGAAGCGTTCCACTTTAAAAGTGACATTATTGCGCATTTTCCCTTTTACCAAACCATTTTGTCCGAAATTTCTACCACATTAACAAACTGTCAAATGTTTATATGCACATTCACTCTCGAACCATTGTAGAAAAAAAATTCTCCACCGCCGCCCTCCAGCTCCGGGGTCTTTTAAATCCGGTTAGGTTTTTTTTGGGACATCGTAGCAGCTAGTCTCCTTGTCCTTCACCAAGGGTTTTTTAAACGTAAGGGTTTTAAAACCCCTTTAAAAGATTTCCCGAAAAATTTTTTTGGGTTCCTTTAACTTTTTTAAGATATTTAGTATAATAAAGCGCCCCAAACCCCTTGATAATTGTCACATTGGGTATAAATTATCTTAAAAAGAGGCTTCGCAACTGGCAATCATTTTCTTCTTTTTTCTAGCCTAAAATAAACTTCATTATTTCATTATTCTGTGTCTGCTTAATATTCCAGCGTTATGGTTTATTGTAATAAACAATATTATTATTAATAAAAGATAATGAATTGGTTGAATCCATATTTTAAAAAATATGAGAGGATTGTAAAGAATAACAGTGAGAGACGAGCTAGTAAACAAAGGCAGCTGCTCATTATATTTGCTGTATTGAGCTGGGAATCGAAATAATATGTTAATTCCGCTGCTACAGAGTTTAACAGCAGTAAGGTACCCCGAGGAAATGCCAGCTGTGTGCTAAATGATCTGCTGTGCTCACCAAGTTGTCCTCGTGGGAGTCACAGTAGTGCCAGACGTTTAGTTGGGGATAGGAAAAACCGACAATAATATTTTGGCAAGAGGATGTAGCACTATTATCAAGGAAATGATCACTCAGATGGATCTTCAACGTCAACTTGATATCAAGCAGCACCGCCAGTGTTTATGATAAGGTATAATGAGAGACCATAGAGTAAGACACACATACACACACACACACACACACACACACACACACACGCACGCACACACACACACACACACACAACACTCACACACGCAAAACACACACACACACACACACAGGTTTGTACCCAAGGGTAACAGGATTAATGAAAAAGCCAGGATGAGCCCATGGTTTACCCAAAGGTGCAGGGAGGCAAAAACCAAGTGTGCTAGGGAATGGAAGAAATATAGAGGCAAAGGACCCAGGAGAATAAGGAGAACAGTCGTAGAGCCAGAAACGAATATGCACAGATAAGAAGGGAGGCCCAAATACAATATGAAAATGACATAGCAGCGAAAGCCAAATCTGACCCGAAACTGTTGTACAGCCACATCAGGAGGAAAACAACAGTCAAGGACCAGGTAATCAGGCTAAGGAAGGAAGGAGGAGAGACAACAAGAAATGACCGTGAAGTATGTGAAGAACTCAACAAGAGATTCAAAGAAGTGTTCACAGAGGAGACAGAAGGGACTCCAGAAAGACGGAGAGGTGGGGCACACCGCCAAGTTCTGGACACAGTGCACACAACCGAGGAAGAAGTGAAGAGGCTTCTGAGTGAGCTAGATACCTCAAAGGCAATGGGGCCAGATAACATCTCCCCATGGGTCCTCAGAGAGGGAGCAGAGGCGCTATGTGTACCCCTAACAACAATATTCAATACATCTATCAAAACAGGGAGATTGCCTGAGGCATGGAAGACAGCAAATGTAGTCCCAATCTTTAAAAAAGGAGACAGACATGAAGCATTAAACTACAGACCAGTGTCACTGACATGTATAGTATGCAAAATCATGGAGAAGATTATCAGGAGAAGAGTGGTGGAACACCTAGAAAGGAATGATCTCATCAACAACAGCCAACATGGTTTCAGGGACAGGAAATCCTGTGTCACAAACCTACTGGAGTTCTATGACATGGTGACAGCAGTAAGACAAGGGGTGGGTGGATTGCATTTTCTTGGACTGCAAGAAGGCGTTTGACACAGTTCCACACAAGAGATTGGTGCAAAAACTGGAGGACCAAGCAGGGATAACAGGGAAGGCACTACAATGGATCAGGGAATACTTGTCAGGAAGACAGCAGCGAGTCATGGTACGTGGCGAGGTGTCAGAGTGGGCACCCGTGACCAGCGGGGTCCCGCAGGGGTCAGTCCTAGGACCAGTGCTGTTTCTGGTATTTGTGAACGACATGACGGAAGGAATAGACTCTGAGGTGTCCCTGTTTGCAGATGACGTGAAAGTTGATGAGAAGAATTCACTCGATCGAAGACCAGGCAGAACTACAAAGGGATCTGGACAGGCTGCAGACCTGGTCCAGCAATTGGCTCCTGGAGTTCAATCCCACCAAGTGCAAAGTCATGAAGATTGGGGAAGGGCAAAGAAGGCCGCAGACGGAGTACAGTCTAGGGGGTCAGAGACTACAAACCTCACTCAAGGAAAAAGATCTTGGGGTGAGTATAACACCAGGCACATCTCCTGAAGCGCACATCAACCAAATAACTGCTGCAGCATATGGGCGCCTAGCAAACCTCAGAACAGCATTCCAACATCTTAATAAGGAATCATTCAGGACCCTGTACACCGTGTATGTTAGGCCCATATTGGAGTATGCGGCACCAGTTTGGAACCCACACCTAGCCAAGCACGTGAAGAAACTAGAGAAAGTGCAAAGGTTTTGCAACAAGACTAGTCCCAGAGCTAAGAGGTATGTCCTAAGAGGAGAGGTTAAGGGAAATCAACCTGACGACACTGGAGGACAGGAGAGATAGGGGGGACATGATAACGACATACAAAATACTGAGAGGAATTGACAAGGTGGACAAAGACAGGATGTTCCAGAGATTGGACACAGTAACAAGGGGACACAGTTGGACACTGAAGACACAGATGAATCACAGGGATGTTAGGAAGTATTTCTTCAGCCACAGAGTAGTCAGTAAGTGGAATAGTTTGGGAAGCGATGTAGTGGAGGCAGGATCCATACATAGCTTTAAGCAGAGGTATGATAAAGCTCACGGCTCAGGGAGAGTGACCTAGTAGCGATCAGTGAAGAGGCGGGGCCAGGAGCTCGGACTCGACCCCCGCAACCTCAACTAGGTGAGTACACACACACACACACACACACATATATATATATATATATATATATATATATATATATATATATATATATATATATATATATATATATAATATATATAAATATATATATAAATGTATGTATGTATATATATACATGGAATTTTTTTACATAATTTCCTAAATGTAGAACATATAAATGCATATATGTATATACAACCATCATTGCACAAGACCGTGGCCCACAGTACAGATGTTGGAGAGGAGTCTCCTCCTTTTTCCTCTACTGGAAAAGTAAAATGGAATCCAGGACGGGGTGGCCCTGGCTTGGATACTGAGGATTATAGTGCAGTCCCAGAACCTACAGAAATTGACAACACACCTCCCAACAATTCTCAACCAAAGGTGAATTTGTGTCAAATATTACGCTTGGGGCATCTGTAACCATGGAATAACAGGGGAAAAAAAATGGGACATGCAACTTTGAGCATCCCAAAAAATGAAAGCGACCTCCTGTCAAAAGTGAGTGTGTCGTTCTTCTTCCTGTACTTTCTTTCACCCCAAAAATGTGCCACTCCTGGGTCCTCCAGAAGCAGTGTTACAACATCGACTGCCCTGCATACCATCTAAAAGGGACCGGGAAAGCACAGACCTCACAAGACAAACAATAGTAGCTACGACAACCCAACTCCAGGTGATTTTTTAGGGGCAGGAACGGAAAAAGAAAATGGAGGGAAATAACAAAAATATCCCACCACCTTGGAGCATGTTGGACTGGGGGCGCAGCCATGGCCACCCATCCCTTTTCTAGAATTACAACTACGATGCCAATAACAAAATCCCCAACAAACACAGAATACAACCTCGTTCATATTGCTAATATACAGGGCCTTAAGCCATCCACCAACAACAAAATACCTTTTACAGTGGACTTCTAGAGGAGTCTAATGCAATGTTGCAGCCTTCACAGAGACTCACACAAAAGATCACTTTGACAGTGAAATATGGATAAGTGGTTACAACCTTTTTAGATGCGACAGAAAAAACAGGAAAACAAGGGGGGTTTTCCTGAAATGTCAAAGAGTCCCTTATCTGCACGGAGTTGCTAAAACACCAAACAAATGAGGTAGTTAAAGTTCAATCAATAAAGATCGAGAACCAAAACCTATCATTGTGGTTGTATACAAGCCACCAGATGAAACCCTCACAACAGTTCAAGCAACAGCTACTGAAAATTTATTACTGTTTGGAAAACCTTCCAGCACCATCCCAAACATCTTACTGCTTGGTGATTTCAACCTAAGGCATACAAAATGAAGAATGTACAAATAATGTTATAGCTGAAACAATCCCGAGGTAGCGAAAGATGAAAGGTCAAAACACACATGAGCTACTAAGTCTCTGCGAAAAACACACCTTTAAAAAGCCAGCAGATAAGTGGAGCCAACAAGACTAGAAAACACACTTGACCTTATCTTCACAAATAATGAGGACCTGATAAAGACAAGAATATCAAAAACAACTAATTCCGATCACAACCTAATCGAAGTTCAGACGTACATGCAAAGAGTCCTGATCAGCAAATGCATGACCTGTGAAGGTGTCTTCACAAAATACAACTTCAACAACAAGAACATCAACTGGGACCAGGTAAACCAGTCCTAAACGAAACATGTGGAAGATTGTCTCAAATGACATGGATCCAAACCAGTACCTTGAAAGGATCAACTTCCTGGCAGCCGAAGCATGTTCTAGGCATATTCCCCCAAAGAAAGAAGAAGAGCAGGAGTAAACTGGAGAGAGAAAGACGATCCCTCTACAGAAGACGCCCGAAGAGTCACTGACTCCTCAGGATGTGCTAGAATATCGATACACGAAAGGAGGCGCTGACCAGGGAAGTGGAAACTATCGAACTTAAGTTAAATGACTCTTACAGGAACCAGGAGAGGCAGGAGGAGCTTAAAGCTATAGTGAAATTGAAAGAAATTCAAAATATTTCTTTTCCATATGCCAAAAACAAGGCAAATACCACATCTAGTATCGGGCCCTTACTCAGACAGGAGGGGGACTTACATAGATGACAACAAGAAAATGAGTGAAATATTGAAATCCCAGTACGACTCTGTGTTTAGTGAACCACTAATCGGTCTGAGGATCGACGACCCAAATGATTTCTTCATGAATGAGCCTCAAAACTCCATAAATGTATGCCAGATTTCCGACATTACCCTAACTCCGATAGATTTGAAAAAGCCATTGACAACATGCCTATTCACGTCAGCCCAGGGCCCAGACTCGTTGGAACTCTGCTTTCATTAAGAACTGCAAGAAACCCCTCTCGCATGCCCTAAGTACACTATAAAAAGGGGAACTTGACATTTGGGGAAATTCCACAGTCACTTAAAACAACGGATATATGCCCCCCACCATAAAAGTGGCAGCAAAGCATTAGTAAGAACTATAGACCTAGCTCTGACTCCCACATCATAAAAATCTTTTAAAGAGTGCAAGAAGCAGGATTGCAAATCACCTGGATTCCCAAAATCTGCACATTCCAGGCAACATGGGTTCAGGCAGGTCGTTCCTGCCCCCCACAACTACCCGGATCACTATGACATGGCCTTGGATGCACTGGAAGAAAATCAGAATGCAGATGTAATATACACAGACTTTGCAAAAGCAAATTTTACAAATGCGATCATGGCGTAAAGCCCATAAAATACGTGCTAAAGGAATAACTGGGAAAGTGGGGAGATGGATCTTCAATTTCCTAACAAAATCAACACAAAGAGTAGGGTCAACAGAGTTTTAAATCGAGGCTGCCATAGTGAAGAGCTCTGTTTAACAAGGGCAGTACTCGCCCCCATCTATTCCTTATCCTCATATCAACCTAGACAAGTATACATCACAGCACCGTATCACCTTTGCGGATGATACTAGGGTCTGCATGAGGCTGTCATCTGCGAGGACGCGGTTAACCTCCAGAAGATATAAACAAATTTTCCCCGTGGGCAACGGGAAACCAATATGATGTTCAATGAGGACAAATTCCAATACTCCGTTATTTGGAAAACTGGAGGAGATAATAACTAGAACAGAGTATACTACTGACTCCGGCCATACAATAGAGCAGAAAAATAAATGTAAGGGACCTGGGAGTTAGTAATGTCTGAGGATCTCACTTTCAAGGATCACAACAGTGCCACGATCGCACGTGCAAAGAAAATGATAGGATGGATAATGAGAACTTTCAAAACGAGGGGATACCAAGCCAATGATGATCCTTTTCAAATCAATTGTTCTCTCTAGGCTGGAATACTGCTGTACATTAACATCTCCATTCAAAGCAGGTGAAATTACAGATCTAGAGAGTGTACAGAGATCCTTTACTGCACGTATAAGTTCTGTTAAGCACCTTAACTAAAGGGAACGCTTGGAAGCACTTACTTGTACTCGTTGGAACGCAGGAGGGAGAGATATATCATAATCTACACTTGGAAAATCTTGGAAAGGGAAAGGTCCCAAAACTGCATACAGAAATCCCTCCCTAAAGAAAGTAAAAGACTGGGCAGGCGATGCAAAATGCCCCCAATAAAAAGTAGGGGCGCCATTGGTACACTAAGGGAAAACACCATAAATGTCCGGGGCCCAAAACTGTTCAACAGCCTCCCATCAAGCATTGGGGGAATTGCCAATAAGCCCCTGGCTACCTTCAAGAGAGAGCTGGACAGATACCTAAAGTCAGTGCCGGATCAGCCGGGCTGTGGCTCGTATGTTGGACTGCGTGCGGCCAGCAGTAACAGCCTAGTTGATCAGGCCCTGATCCATCGGGAGGCCTGGTCATGGACCGGGCCGCGGGGGCGTTGATCCCCGGAATAACCTCCAGGAAACCTCCAGGTAGCTCAAGAACTTTCACGTTTCTCAGTGCGTCATCAGGATCTGTGCAATGTAGCAAGGGCAGCAACAGAAAAAAGAGTATGGCAGCTCAGTGGCACCAGCCTCTGACTGAGGGAGAAAGGCCAGGAGAATGCCAACTACACATCGGTTGTTCACATCAGCTGCATTCCGTATGTAAATGATCCACTATTATAATGTAACTTCTTACATCACATGACCTGTTTCCAGCAGTTAAAAGCTTAAGGCTGGCTATTAACTATCTCCTAGTTATTTTACCTCATGCTATCTACAAACTGTTGGGCCTACTCCACCCGATCCATACAGGGTGGGGTGTGGGGGAACCAGCGTGCGGTTGGTAATCCACTGGCCTCTTTCCCTCAGTCAGAGGCTGGTGCCACCACACTGCCATACTCTGAAAAAAATTACCCTATTTCTGTGTTAATAATAATAATCTATTTTTATTATTATCACACTGGCCGATTCCCACCAAGGCAGGGTGGCCCGAAAAAGAAAAACTTTCACCATCATTCACTCCATCACTGTCTTGCCAGAAGGGTGCTTTACACTACAGTTTTTAAACTGCAACATTAACACCCCTCCTTCAGAGTGCAGGCACTGTACCTCCCATCTCCAGGACTCAAGTCCGGCCTGCCGGTTTCCCTGAACCCCTTCATAAATGTTACTTTGTTCACACTCCAACAGCACGTCAAATATTAAAAACCATTTGTCTCCATTCACTCCTATCAAACATGCTCACGCATGCCTGCTGGAAGTCCAAGCCCCTCACACACAAAACCTCCTTTACCCCTCCCTCCAACCTTTCCTAGGGCCCACCCCTACCCCGCCTTCCTTCCACTACAGACTGATACACTCTTGAAGTCACTCTGTTTCGCTCCATTCTCTCTACATGTCCGAACCACCTCAACAACCCTTCCTCAGCCCTCTGACAACAGTTTTGGTAATCCTGCACCTCCTCCCTAACTTCCAAACTACGAATTCTCTGCATTATATTCACAACCACACATTGCCCTCAGACATGACATCTCCACTGCCTCCCGCCTTCTCCTCGCTGCAACATTCATCACCCATGCTTCACACCCATATAAAGCGTTGGTAAAACTATACTCTCATACATTCCCCTCTTTGC
>NC_069404.1:81318627-81364255 GCF_026875155.1 Cherax quadricarinatus
AAAAAAAAAAAAAAAAAACCCCCAACAAAAAACCCCCCAATATAAATTTTTTGATTTTTTGGGGAAAAATAAAATTATTTAAAAAAATTTTTTTTTCGAAAAAATTTTTTTTTTTATTTTTAAAAGTAAAAACTTAAAAATTAAAAAATTTTTTTTTTCCCCAAAAAAATTGTAAAATTAAAAAAATTCAAACCCCCAAAGGGGTTTTCACACCCCTTTCCCAATGCCATATTTTATTTAAATTTTTTTTAATTTCCCCACTTTTCTTTTTTTCAGAAAAAACCCCCCCCCAAATTTTCATTAAAATTTCAATAAAACCCCCCCCCCTTCCTTTTCCCCACCCACATTTCTTCACTTCATCCCCCCCGCTCCCAACACCCCCCCCCTTCAGAAAAACCCAAAAAATCACATTTCACATCCACAAATGCATTCATCACCCTCTCAAATCCACTAAAATCAGGGAACCAAGATATCCAAAATTCTAGACCCCCTAACACCACACACCAGAAAACTCTTTTTTACTTTGAACACCAACAATTACCATTGAATCTCCAAAAACATCTTTCGAACACCCCCATCATTTTTTTAAAAATCACAACACACCAAACTATGATAGAAAAAATCCATTTTTTAGCCACACCCCATTTCGGTAATATGAACAAAATGATGGATAACTTTAGAACTTTTCCCAAAATTTACGTTGGAGCACATTCAAAATATATTGGAACACTTCCAAAATCGAAGTACTCCAGAATTATTTGAACGTCTCCTTTTTTGGATATACCCAAATTATTTTTGGGAACTTGATTTTAAAATTTCGAACATTATTTTTCTTTTTTGTAAACCACTCAAGGGTAGAAATATTCACTCGTTTTCTAAAAAAACAAAATCCTCACTCTGAAACTCTTTGAGCTTATAGGGCTTACCTAAAAGTTTTGCACATGATTTTTTAAAACCCCCCTCCCACCCCAAAAATGGTTTCACACCCAAGGGTAGATTTAAATAATCATCCTTTCCAGCCCAACTGTGTCCTCTTGGCAAAAATTTTGGTGAGGTCACGGGGGCTGACAGAACCATGAAATTAATTTAAAAGAATATAACATTTGATTCTACTCAATACTTTTTTCAGGTAATTTGATTGATTTAAAATCATCAGTCTTAAAATTTTTTTTAAATTTTTTCCTTTTTAATAAATAAAACAATATTATTAATCTTGGGTTTACAACACGCTCTAACACAAAAATCCCCCCTCAACGTTCTTCCCAACCCCTCACATCGGAACCAAAAATTTAAAAAATATTTTTTTATTTCTTAGAAATTAATGGGGAGAAATTTGCATCACACCTGAAAAAAATTTTAAACCAATAAAAGTTACATATTTTTTTTCACTACCCCCAAACAATGCCTTAAAGGTTACATATACTTCTCTTTAATTTAAATATTCCCCAAATATTGACTTAAAAGCAAATCATACGTGTCCCCTTTTAACTTAATAAATTTAAAAAACGTCTTGTTAACTTAAAGATTAAGTATTATGGTAACATATTCTTGGTGTTCAGGTAAGAGAGAACCGAAATGGAATGACCTTTCCGAAGGGGTAAATATGATTTATAATTTTAGTTAAAATAAATCTCTCTCTCTTCAATTATAATTATTCCTCATAATAATTTAAAATAATTAAACCCTGATAAAAGGGTAAATAATTTTTTCTTTTCCTCAAGGGATACCCAAGCACTTTCCCTTTAAATTTTAAAAGACAATAACTTCGAATTTTTCAAATTTTTGACCTTATTAAAGTTTTCATTTCTTCTTTTACAACCATTTTGTACGAATACTTTTTCCTTAAATTTCAACCAAAACTTTGATAGGGGTTTTTAAAAGGTTTTTTACAGATTAACATTTGAATTTTTTTACCTTCCAAAAACCTTCAGAAAGATAACCCTCTTATATTTTTTATTGTCTTTCACACTTTTTATACCCTCAAAGGGTTTCCTGAATATCTTATTCGTCTGCATGTATCTCTCTTTAAACCATATACCAAAGGGAATCTTTGTTTTTTCAATTAAATTTTGAGAAAAGGTATTTTCCTCCAAAGGTCCCGCAATCCAAATTGGGTTTTATTTGGTGCTAAATAAGGAATTAATTTTCTTTTTTCCGGGGAAGGGTTCAAACTCGATAACAGTTCCCAAATATCACGATCTTCAACTCTGCTCTTCTCAGTTAAAAAATGGTTCTCTACTCCATAACCCTCAGCCAAGGGAAATTTTTTACCCAAAATAATAACTTGCACCATATCCTTTTATCAACACAATTCGCTGAAAAAATCAGACGTTTTCACGACAATTTTTTTTATAGAAATTTTCCCTTTTTCAATTTTTAAAAAAATTTTTCCACCTATTTCTGCCCATTTTTTTGAGATGGGGTCGCACCCCGGTGGAAGATACTAATGATAACAACAAAGATCAGAATGTTTTTACCTCCCATTTTGAGGGGTCGAATAAAACAAAAAAAGATTTTGAATATTTTATTTTTCATATTTTACAATAATGAAAACAACATTTTACGACGTTTTTTTAATTTCCCTTTTCAAAATCAGAATATTTTAAGATTGCAGCCCCTCACCTCCGGTGAAGCCATCCCAAATTTCCCTTTTGGAAACAACTTTTTCCATTTTTAAACCCTTGGGGTTGTTAATAAACCCCTTAACAAAAACATTCAGCACTCTTTGAAATAACTATGACCTTTCCTTTTTTTAAATATTTTCATGTATTAGGTAGGTCTTACAATTTTACAGTTAATAATATTTTTGGGAGTCCCATCGCATACTGTCGAACAATTTGGAAATCTGGGGTTTTTTTTTTCCCTTTTTTCAAATTTTTATGCTCCCAAATTTTCAAGGAGGCTTCAACGATTTCTTTATGACACCTGATCTAAATAAATATGGGTTGCAAGGGTAAAACTACTTAAACTACAAGACCTCCCTTTTTCAATTTAACAGCAAAACAAATTTTTCTTGTTTTACAAAAAAATTTTATCACTGCCGCTAAAATCTTTTGTAATATTACCTTTATAATGAAAGATATTTTTCTTTATCTTTTTTTTGCTTCTTCCCTTTAATTTTATAAAATATATATTATTCCCAAAAATTTAAATTTTTTAATCAACAAAATTAAAAAAAAAAAATTTTCTTTTAAATTTCAAAAATTCATTTGGGTGAAAATTTTCTCAATAAACTCATTAAAAAACCCCGTTCAAAATCTTTTCCTTGCTATAAGCATTTCTTTATCGGGAATATTGTTCATCACCTTTCCCTTTGTTTTGGAGGGGGGATCAAGGGCTTCTATCGAATTAATCATTTCTTTACAATCATGATGTTGACACTTTTGCTTCGAAAAAATTTTTCACATGTAAATTTCCCTTATTAAATAAACTTTTCCTCTTGTTAACTAAACACAAGATGCTCACACGAATTTTTTTTAGACTTAAAAAAAGCTCACTTTAATTTTTTTCAGCCAGGGAACTTACGTAATTAAGCTCCATCTAAATACTCTTGTAGCTCAATACAGATGTGTCTTCTTATACTCTTTTCACAACGAGGGTTGTCGAGTTAGTAGTTTTTATAACTATATGTGTAGAGAAATTTGTTCCATGAAAAACACTACGTGGCATCACCATGACGATAGGTGAATGAACCTACACGAGTTTAGTGTCATACAGGATGGGAGAGTTAAACATTTTTTGGGATTTCTTTGGTGAGGTGAAGAATCTTAAGTGGAATGAATATAAACCTTTAATATCCGGAGGAGGTGATCTTAGCAAGAAAAATTTTGTACGTGGATGATAGATGAACAAACCCCCATAGGGGAACTTCGCCAAGTGTGTTGATTTCTAGCAAATGATTGGAATTGGTAATGCGTTTGTTGGGTCCTGTAGAGTGTAATCATAACTTACTTCAATGGTATTATGACTTGTTATTACCATACCGATGGTACATACTTGGAAATGCATGAAGACAATTAAAGGTAAGATAATTTGATCAATGAGTATCGTGACGTCACTCCGTGACCTCTTGTTATCCTGTTTTAATGTGTTGCTGGATAGTGACGTCACAAGCAAGTAGCAAGTGTTGCCAAAAAAAAAAATATTGTCTGAATATTTTTTTTCACTGAAAAATAAGGAAAGTTAACAATGGCTAAACATATTATTTGAAATATACAATGGATAATATATATGCTTTGAAGAAATCCCCTGTAATGTGTATTTGTATTATTAAAAAAAATGATATTCGATGATGACAATGATTGAAATTTTTGGTATAAATATTTGGAGTGAAATGGTAAGGAATCACTTGAGCAGAAGAAATATGGAGGTGGTTGCGACAAAACATACTAGTGTGGTGTTCATAGAAATGTTATGTACAATTAAGAGAGTCGAATCCATTCAAAAAAGAGTTGATGTGGAACATGTTCTCTCAAAAGAAGTGATTGTAGCTGAGGTACGAGAAATGACTCAACGATGGAGTGAAGAAATATTGGAAAATTTATTGTTACGAGAATGTGAATGGAGTAGTCATTTATCTCAAACTTTTATTATACCAAAGCCCAAAAAATTAATTATTAAAATGGATTTTGAAATGGCTGATCCTAGTTTAGGTAAGTTTAATGAAATTTTCATTTAATACTATTTAGCAACTCTTTATGTGTATGGGAGAGTTGTGTGTAAGTCACTTCCAGACATTGTCCGGGAACCACATGGAAAGCATCTAATATGGGAAAACTTGGTGATTTCATTGTTATTTGTGAAACGGTGAAAGATCTTCCTTGGTTGGAATTTTGCAACACTGTCAATCAACTCTTAAGGAAAGATGGTGAATCATTGAGTGAAAATAATTTTCAACGAGTTAAAAGTTGGTTAGAAAATGAACTTGATTCGCATGAATTCATTGATGAAATGGTAACGGAGTGGAGTGATGATCTGGTATATTATATTTTGGAAAACAATATATCTGACAACTTTGTCAGTCAAATATTTAATAGACAGTATAATCTGTGCATTTTGCATAGATGGTACAACACAAAGAAGTGGAAATTAATTTGGAGAGAACTTTTCACAGATATTAATATATTAAAAACATTGAACCTATTGTGTGAGTAACTTATAAGGTAAGCAAAAATTATTTACCTTGTATCAGAGGTTTAATTCATTTAAATTATTTTGAGGAAGTAATTATAGCTTGAAGAGAGAGATATATATTTGAACTAATATATATAAGTCATATTTACCTCTTCGTGAAATGTGTCACTTACCATTTCGACCTTCTCTCTCTACCTGAACACCAAGAATCATGTCTACCATAATACTTACATCATTTAAGTTAACAAGACGCTTTTAATTCATTTAAGTTAATAAGGGGACACAGTATAATTATGCTTTTAAGTCAATAATGGGAAGATATTTAAGTTAACGAGAAGAATACTGATGTAACACTTGAGAGGCATATGTTTGGGATAGTGAAAAAAAATATGTAACTTTTAGTTGGTTTATATCTTTTACAGGTGATGATGCAAATTTCTCCCCATTATATGCTAATGAAATAAAAAAAATATTGAAATTTACAGGTACCGATGTGACGGGGCTTGGAAGAACAAGACTTAGAGGGGAGGATTTATGATGTTTAGAGCGTGTTGTTACACCAAGATTAATAATATATGATGTTTCATTCATTAAAAAGAGAAATGTTTAATAAAAAATTTTAAGACATGATGAATTTTAAATCAATCAAACCTTACCATGAAAAAGTATTGAGGTAGAATACAAATGTTATATCTCATTTAAGTTAATTTCATGGTGTCTGTCAGCCCTGTGACATCACCAAATTTTAGCACAAGAGGACACAGTTGGTCTGGAAAGAGATGATTATCTTAAATCTACCTTGGGTGTGAACATCATTTCATGGCGTCGCTGGAGGGGATTGTAAAAAATCATGATGCAATACTTTGAGGTAAGCCATATAAGCTCGAGGAGTCTCTCAGAGTGAGGATTGTGTTTCTACCCAGAAATCGAGTGAATATTTCTACCATTGAGTGTGTTTACCAACAAGAAAAATAATGTTCGATTTTAAGATAAAGTCTCCAAAACTAATTTGGAAATATCCAAAAATGGAGACGTTCAAAGTAATACTGTATTTTGGAAGTGTTCCAATATATTTTTGAATGTGCTCCAACGTAATTTGGAAATGTTCTAATGTTATCCCAATCATTTTGTTCATATTACCGAAATCGAGGGAATGTGGCTAAAAATGTGATTTATATCATATCTTAGTTGGATGTGTTCGTGATATATTTATAAAAAAATGATGGGGGTGTTCGAATGATGTTTTTGGAGTATTCAATGGTAATTGTTGGTGTTCAAAGTAAAGTGAGTTGTCTGTGTGTGTGTGTTAGGTGGTCATAGAATTTTGTGAATATCTTGGTTACCGTGATTTTAGTGGATTTGAGATGGGTGATGAGATGCATTTGTGGATGTGAAATGTGATTTTTGTGTTTGTTCTGAAGAGGTGTGTTGGGAGACGGGTGAGTGGATGTGAAGAAATGTGGGTGAGATGGAGAGGGGTATGGGGAGGGTTGTATTAGAAATTTAATGAAATAGGGGGGGATTTTACTGAAAATAAAGATAATGTGTGAATATTTTAAAAGAAATTATAGAAGTGAAAAGTTATGATGCATTGGAAAAGAATGGAGGGTGTAGAAACATGTCGCAGTAGTTGGGTAGTTAGATGATTAGTTGTTGTGAGTATATTATCAATTTATGGGGATACAAGGAGATGGGTATGGAGAGGATTTTATTAGAATTTTAGTAATGTGTATTACATTTTAAGAATCAATAAAAAGAAGGGGAAAAATTTGTATCGAAAGAGGAAAAACTGTGAATAAATTGGTAAGTGATGAGAGTTGTGGGTATTGTTGTCGAACTAGACATATAGAAAAAAGATGTTATAAGTGGGTTGTTGTTGTGGGTGTTGTGGGGAGTTGTGGTTGTGGGTGTTGTGGGGTTTTTGTTGGTTGTGGGTGTTGTGGGGTGTTGTGGGTTGTGGGTGTTGTTGTCGAGCTAGAGATACCGAAAAGATGTTATAAGTGGGTTGTTGTTGTTGTGGGTAATGTGGGTTGTGGGTGATGTGGGTTGTGGGTGAAGTGGGTTGTGGATGTTGTGGGTATTGTTGTCGATCTAGAGATACCAAAAAAAGATGTTATAAGTGGGTTGTTGTTGTGGGTTGAGTGTTGTGGGTTGTGGGTGTTGTTGTCGAACTAGAGATGCTGAAAAGTGGTTATAATTTGTGGGTTGTTGTTGTGAGTGTTGTGGGGTGTGGGTGATGTGGGTTGTGGGTGTTGTGGGATGTGGGTGTTGTGGGTTGTGGGTGTTGTTGTCGAACTAGAGATACCGAAAAGATGTTATAAGTGGGTTGTGGGTGTTGTGGGTTGTGGGTATTGTTGTCGAACTAGAGATACCAAAAAAGATGTTATAAGCGGGTTGTTGTTGTCACTTTTTCTGATGAAATTAGTTAAAACGAGAAAAAATTGTGGGTTGTAAGTATTGTGGGTTGTGGGTGTTGTTGTCGAACTAGAGATACCAAAAAAAAAAAGATGTTATAAGTGGGTTGTTGTTGTGGGTGTTGTGGGGTGTGTGTGACGTGGGATGTGGGTGTTGTGGGATGTGGGTGTTGTTGTCGAACTAGTGATGCCGAAAAAGTGGTTATAAGTTGTGGGTTGTGGGCGTTGTTGTCGAACTAGAGATACCGAAAAGGAGGTGATTCTGTTGTAAGTGTTCGTGTGTGTTTTGTTTGTTTTCATGTTTTTTTTTTGCGCTCATGTTATATCTTAGTTGGAGGTGAGTGTACTCATAGAAATTGGTAGTCGTCTTGGTTATAGTGATTTGAGAGGATTTGTGTGAAAATGGGTGTTAGTCTGTGATGTTGATCTTAGTTTATGGTGATTTTGGTGGTGTTTGGGCAGTATTCGGTGCTGTTTTGGTAGTATTCAGTGGTGTATTTGTGAGTACTCAAATGGTGTTTGAGACTATTCAAAGGTGTTTTTGAAGGTGTTCAAATGATGTGCAAGAGTATTTATGAAGGTGTTCTGGGAGTATTCAGTGGTGATCTGGGGGGTGTTCGAATGATGTTTTTGAAGTATTCAAAGGTAATTGATGGTGTTTTTGGTGTTGTTCAAAGTAAAGTGACTGAGTTAGTTTTTGTGATACTGTTGTAAAAATCTGGAGAGTGAGGGAGGAGTTTGGGGGATGAGTTGTAATTTAATGAAATATGTAAGTGTAGATAAATTAGAGATGTCAAATCTTATTTGGGAGTATTCAAAATGTTGTCTTGGAAATGTTTTAGTGTTGTTTAGAAATGTTCAAAGGTGCTTTTGTGAGTATTCAAATGATTTATGAGAGTGTTTTGAAGGTGTTCAAAGTAAAGTGAGGTGTGTGTGTGTGTGTGTGCATATTAACTTCGTAATATGTAAAATTGTGACTAGTGAATTTATCGAAAAGTGGTTATAAGTTGTAAGTGTTGTGGTGACTTTTCTGATGAAATAATTAAAACGAGAAAAATGTCTAGACTTGAGGAGAGTGAATCTTTTGTAAAGAAATTGTGGATTGTTGTGGTTATTAACGAAAAAATGTGGAATTATTTGGGTTATCCTGGGTTAAGAGTGAAAATGTGTAATGTTTTCCCTATGTTGTATATGAAATGTGTAATACTGAGATGGTGACGACGAAGAAGATCCAGAACAAAATGCACAGAATTTCTTCAAGAGAAAAATATGTTGATTTTAGTCAATGAATTGTACCTTTTTTTGTTGTATTACCAGAAATGTATATGAAATGCATTGGTTGTATAATAAATAGTGTTATCCTGCATTTTAAGTTATTGTCTGCTCGACAAGATTCAGCCTGTGTGTGTGAGGTCATCACGTGACGTCACTGACATAGGGGGAAGTCGACAAGATTCAGCCTGTGTGTGTGAGGTCATCACGTGACGTCACTGACATAGGGGGAAGTCGACAAGATTCAGCCTGTATGTGTGAGGTCGTCGCGTGACGTCACTGACCGCCGAGTAAACACAGGTGGGGTGACGTCACACTTGTTTAGACCTGTAGTAAGAGAAAGTACCATGCCCCATGGGGGGAGTACGTTTGAATGCTTACCCCCCAGAGGGGGGAATCCAAAAACTTGATCCAAGGAGATGTAATCTTTGTATTATATGATATCGAAAAAAACTTGATCCGAGGAATTGGAGCAGGGAATTTGGGGTGGAAGTGGGTGGTGGGAGGGGTATCCACAGGAGAAAACTCAAAAGTTGATCCAAGGAGATGGAGGAGGAATATTTGGGGTAGAAGTGGATGGTGGAGGAAATCTTTGTATTATTGATATCGAGAAAAACTTGATCCGAGGAGATGGAGCAGGAGTATTTGGGGGTGGAAGGAGGGGTACCCAAAAAATTTGATCCAAGGAGATGGAGATCATAAGAAAATGAAATGAAAAAATTTAGGATGGGGTGAAAGTGGGAGGGGGAACCTCAAAAATTTGATCTGAGGAGATAGAGATCATAAGAAAATGAAATTCGAAAAAAATCGGAAAAAAAAAAATTCGGGGCGTGGGGGCGATGCAGACGACGCTGCAGAAGGCACGGGCGAGGGCACGGGCGGGTGGCATGGGCGGGCGCCAGGGCGTGGGCAGGTGGCACAGGCAGGCCCCTGGTCGGGCGGGTGTGTGGGGCGAGGGTGGGGGGGCGTGGGTGGGGCTTGGGTGGGGGTTGAGGGCGAGGTGGTCGAGGGTGAGGTGGTCGAGGGTGAGGTCAAGGTCGCGGGTCGGCGCGGGTGGGCTGGTGCTCGGGCGGGCGCGTGGGCGCGGCGAGAAGCCATTCAGGAATACAGCGCTCAGCTGCATATGGCGCTCACCCCCATACGGCTCTCAGCCGCTTTCAGGAATTTCGCATACCTTTGGCTAATCTTTTTAACATGTCACTACAAACTGGCATAGTGCCTGATAAGTGGAAAATGGCAAATGTAATACCTATTTACAATGCAGGTGACAGGTCCTCGGCTTCGAACTATAGACCAATAAGCCTTACCTCCATAGTGGGAAACTTTATGGAATCAATAATTGCCGAAGCAATTCGTAGCCATCTTGATAGGCACAGATTGATTAATGAATCTCAACACGGTTTTACAAAGGGGTGTTCCTGTCTTACGAATTTACTAACTTTTTTCACTAAGGTGTCTGAGGAGGTAGATCATGGTATTGAATATGATATTGTGTATATGGACTTCAGTAAGGCTATTGAGGCTATTGAGGAAACTTAAGGCACACGGAATAGGAGAAATTTTTTCCTGGGTAGAGGCATCGCTGACAAATAGGCAGCAGAGAGTTTGCATAAATGGGGAGAAATCAGAATGGGGGCACATTACTAGCGGTGTTCCATAGGGGTCAGTATTGGGCCCAATGTTGCTCAGAATTTACATAAACGACATAGATGAGGGAATAAATAGTAACATAAGCAAATTTGCTGATGACATCAAAATAGGCCGTCCAATTCATTCTAATGAGGACACTAGAGCACTCCAGGATGATTTGAATAGACTGATGCAATGGTCGGAGAAGTGGCAGATACAGTTTGATATATACAGATGCAAAGTTCTAAATGTTGGACAGGAAAATAACCGTGCGACATACAAAGTAAATAATGTAGATCTTAATACTACTGATTGTGAAAAGGATTTAGGAGTTTTGGTTAGCAGTAATCTAAAACCAAGACAACAGTGCATTAGTGTTCACAATAAAGCTAACCTAAAAGTATAAATAATAGAAGTCCTCAGGTTGTTGTTCAACTCCATATATCCTTGGTTAGGCCTCATTTAGACTATGCTGCTTAGTTCTGGTCACCGTATTACAGAATGGATATAAATGCTCTGGAAAACGTACAGAGGAGGATGACAAAGATGATCCCATGTATCAGAAATCTTCCCTATGAGGATAGACTGAGGGCCCTGAATCTGCACTCTCTCGAAAGGCATAGAATTAGGGGGGATATGATCGAGGTGTATAAATGGAAAACAGGAATAAATAAAGGGGATGTAAATAGCATGCTGAAAATTGCCAACCAAGAGAGGACTCGCAGCAATGGTTTCAAGTTAGAAAAATTCAGATTCAGGAAGGATATAGGAAAGCACTGATTTGGTAATAGAGTTGTGGATGAGTGGAACAAACTCCCGAGTACAGTTGAGGCTAAAACGCTGTGCAGTTTTAAAAATAGGTTAGATAAATACATGAGTGGGTGTGGGTGGGTGTGAGTTGGACCTGACTAGCTTGTGCTGCTGAGACTGGTGCCGTGCTCCTTGAGTGGAGGTGACCAGACTGGGTGGGTCATTGGGCTTATCCCGGGGGACGACATGGACCTGCTCCGCATGGGTCAGTAGGCCTGTTGCAGTGTTTCTTCTTTCTTATGTTCTTATGTTCTTATAGAAGGAAAAAAAAAGGCAGAAAAGGAGACAGGAGAGGAAAGAGAAGTAAAAGGAGAATGGAACCGGGAAAGGGCCACTTATCTCAGAAGGGAGGATCAACATAGGAAAATAATCTAGGAAATTCCGTCAACACTCTGCAGAAAAGTAAACCAAAGCAACTTAACCAGAGAACAGGAAGAGACAGAAGAATCAATGTCTGGTACTGAAATGTAGGAGTCACCAGCAAATGTAAAGTCATGAAAGACTAGGGAGCAAATCCTTAATATTATGACTATTCAAAGACAAATATCTCAGAAATAATAAAAAAAGCAATATTCTCGGAGGGTTATCAAATAGTAAGAAAATAAAAGGAAAGCAAAGGAGGAGGAGGAGGAGTAGCACAGGCGAGAAATCACTAGATGTTTGAGTAACTAGGAAATCTGGATATGGGATTTCAGGGAATATATATAGCAGGTAGTGTGATGTTCAGAGAGACGAAAGTAATAGTGAAAATGATTTATAATCTACCACCAAACAAGAGAAAGCCATGGAAGAAGTACTATCAGAATATTTGGACAATGACTCATATTATGAAAATTTGTCTGGACTGCCTCCAAGTGAGTTGCCTACCCTGGCAAGCTCTGTTGACACCGAGCTCTGAGGTCGGTACCTCAGCCTCACAAGTGGCTTATAGGACAGATTTTCATAAATGACTGATGTTGCATGCACGTTTAAAGGACTAACTTACTTGGTATTGCAGCATATATCCTGATCTTCAACCTCCCTAAGCTTAGCCCCCTTGGACTTTCCCTCAGAAACCACGTGCAACCGGGAGCCTTAATTCCTGCAATATTCAATCGATATTAGTGACCTGCCTGCACCTCAGAAATTCCTGTATCCAAGAGGGTGTGTATCCCCTAGTATAACTATGCAGAAACAGACACTAGCCTCTAGGTAAACAAGAGACAAAATCACGTACTGGTCATGAACTGCCGGCTGCACAAAGACCACAGCTCAACTCACTCGCAATTTTCCCCAGACACTGGCCAGAAATCCTAAGAAAAAGTGGAGGTTTTGTCTTACTGTATGGGCCTGGCAGAGGAGGTCAACTACGGTACATCGAGGTGCCTCCCCCAGATTTCCCCAGGTCTCATATGTGAAGACACGTGGGGGGCGCCATCTGCTGATCATGGCACGTGTTGTCCAGATGGTGTCTTGTCATAGAAGAAAGATCTGGCGTCTTCGAGACCCACTCCTCGTTGTTCAAACTTGGGCTGCCAGTTCTCCCTAGCTAACTTAACCTAGTGTTTTCCTACATTATCGGCCTATTACTACCTATGTTAAGGTCTTAGGTCTACATTATTATTATCTACAGTTGCCTCAATAATCCTAATATTAGTGTACTAACAGCATAAACTACCTACTTCTTCCCTGAAGGGTAAATCTATAAATTAAGCAGTACCTTCCATCCACCTACGCCAACCCGGGTGAGTGTGTTTTTGTTTTGGGTGGGTTTAAGGGCCCTTGAACGGTGTTTTTTTTCCCATTGGGACTTCTCGGACCGAATAAGTTCCAGCACATATATTGGAGACAGTGGCAGAGAGAGCAAGAAGCTACGAGATTTCAACTAGAAAGATATTGACTGGGGAAAACTGGTTACCCATGGAGGACCAAAAGCACGAAGAGTGAAGCACATGGACGCATTAACAACAGGAATGAAAGGATGAGATAAACTAGTAAGACTCGACCTGGTTTTAAAACAAACTGAGCACGATATAGGTGAAATTACCTATGTGGAAACACTATGTTTTGAGTTCTTGGTGGAAATGGTAGAGAGGAAGAAATGGAAGTAGCAGAAAATGGGACTACAGAAGGGAAGACTATTGTGGAATCAGGAACTGTCTGAGGAAAGTTCACAAAGTTCAAAACTTGACAAGAAAGGATTGAAGTAATAGAGTCAAGAAGTAAAGAAAAGACGTAAGCCAAGAATGAAAATAAGAAATAAGAAAAACAGAGAGATCATGATTTAATCAGGAATTTAGAGAGGCAAAGGAAAGGAGCAAGAAAGCTTGCAAGAAATATGGAGAAAAATCAAACAAAAAAAATCGAGAAAAAATCAAGAGAGCCAGAAAGCACTTCACAAGAATTAGAAGAGAAGTGTTAAGACAACCTGAAAATAATAATAGTAGTATTAAAGACCTAAACAGAGCTAAAAATACTCTACAGTCACATAAACGACGAACCCGAAGGAGCAGGTAATCAACCTGAAGAAAGATAATGAAATAGTGATGGAGAATGACAGACAAGTATGGGATGAGCATATCAAAAGAATCAAAGGGGTTTTCACAGAAGAAAGTAGCGACTTTTCAAAGGGTAGTGTTGTCGGACCAGATCAACAGATGCTAGATAATATCAATACAACAAAGTAAACGACGAAACTACTAAACGAGCTTGATGTAACAATGAGACCAGAAAACATATATATTTACATGGGTGCTGGGAAACCAAAAGAACCACAAAGGTGTACACCCAATCTCTATAATCGGGGCTTCTGCCAGAAATCTGAAAAAAGGCAAATGTTGTCCCTGTTTATATACAAGGAGGGAAGGAGGGAGGACAAAGAAGTGGCTCTGAACTACAGGCTAGTATCTATAACATGCATATTGTCCAAAGATCTGGAAGACAGGAAAAAGTTACAGAACACTTTGAGAAAAGGAGATTCTCAACAAAAACTATGACAGATTTAGAAATGGAAAAATCCTGTCTTATAATTTTTTTTAAGCTCTACAACAGGCTCGATAGATTGCATCTTTTCGGAAAACAGAAAAAACATTTTATGCAATACCACACAAGAGGTTATTGATTAAGAAATTAGGGGAACAAGCATAGTTAAACTGAAGTGTGCTCCAGTGGATCAGGGAATACCTGAATGACGAGTAACAGTAAGTGATAAAACATCAGAATGGGAGAGAGTTATGAATGGGGTTTTGCAAGGATCAGTACTAGAACCGTCGCTGTTCCAAGTGAGGACTGAGTCATATGTTGTGCTGTTTACAAATTGTGTAAAACTAATGTGAAAAATAAGAATAGTAGAAGACAGTGATAAACGCCAGGGAGTCCTCAGTAAACTACAATAGTAAAAAAAAAAGTGGCTTCTGGAGTTTAAATTAAACAAATGAAGAGTCATTCAAATTAAGGAAGGTGAGAGCAGACCGGTCACAGATTACAGAATGAATGGAGAGAAGTTGCAAATATCAGAGGGTAAAAATAAGGACCTTAAATGAATATAACACCAAGCATATCACCAGAAATAAATATAAACAGTAAAACATTAGTGACATATCACTGAGTATGCAGCCCCAGCATGGAGCCCACGTCTGATTAACCTCGTGAAGAAATTAGAATAGGTCTAAAGATTTGCATCCTGATTAATACCATAACTAAAAGGAATGCGTTATGAGAAGAGCTTGAACAAATGAAGTATAATGGCAGAAGTGCGGAAAGCGTAGAAAAGTCTGTACGACCAATTCTTGTACTACCACTTCTTTTACGGCCACTTCTCGTACGACCACTTCCTGTACGACTATCTCACATCCTGTAGGCCACCCCACATCCTGTACGACCACCCCACATCATGTATGGCCACCTCACATCATGTGTGACCACCTCACTTCCTGTACGACCACCCCACATCATGTATGACCAACTATCATCATATACGACCACATCACATCCTGTAGGCCACCTCATATCCTGTACGACCACCTCAGATCATGTATGACCACCTCACATCCTGTACGACCACCTTACATCATGTACGACCACCTCACATCATGTATGACCACCTCACATCCTGTACGACCATTTCACACCCTGTACGACCATCTCACATCCTGTACAATCATCAAATCAGTGAAGATTGGGTCACTAACTACTTCTGCTTGACAGTTGAATCTGAGTGTCGACACAACCCCTGTGATCACCTCTCTGAGTGATCCAGTCGGTGCAGTGTAGTCTCTTCTACCCTTCCCTATATCTTCCCAACTTCTCTCATTCTTTGTCTCCTTTTATTTCTTCTTTGTTTCTTTATTATGCATTGTACCATGCAAAGAGTAGGTAACCTTTATTCAGCGCATGTACACACCCTCATTGAAAGGCTATCTCCCCCAACCAGGGAACCAGTACTAGGGTCGAATGATGAGACCCCATCGTTTGATCAGTACCCAGGTTCCAGCCAATGAGAAGATGGTTTTGCTCAGTTGATATATCATTCTCCTCCTGCGAGAACATCAGGGTTTTATTCCTGGATCCCGTAGAGGGAGAACTCTGATGTGCCATCTCCTCTTCCCGAAGTTTCATACTTATAAGAGTACGAAGCTGTGCAGCTGCGAAAGTGCGTTCGTAATCAATGCCAATGGAACGAGCAATTTGCCAACAATGCTGTAGGGAAAATTTAGATAAATTTAGTAACGTATATTCAGACACCAGACGTCTGACTTGTCTAGGCGGCATACCCCAATGTACACGTTATTTGCAATACACGTTTAGCTATGCACAGTACGACTACAGAATACTTGTACCCCAACGTAACAAATTATTTGCAAGACAAGCTTAACAATGCACAGTACGAGTGCAGAATACGCACATACAATAGCAAGGCTGATATACAATAGCAAAGCTGACTACAAAATCTTCACACAACAGCAAGATTGACCGTAGCGAAGCGAGCACAATGAACAAGCTAGTAGCGAGCTGTCAACGATTGTTGCGACCCCTGAATGGGTCACAATGTATATAATGTATATTACCTTTTCATATAATTTTATATTGCTTATATTTCCGATAATAGCTAAATCGTAAATATATTGCTTTATATTATTATTTGACTTAGTTACTTTTATTAGATAGGATGTAACATTTATACATATTCAGTGCTCATAGTTCAAGTCTTGATTGTCTAACTACTGTAATTATCGCTCGTTGCTCGTTTCCCTGCTGGCTTCTCGGTGTTGCTGGGCAGCAACAGTCCACGGAGCTAACACGTGATAGAGGGGGGGCTGTTCACACCTCGCCTGGAGTAGTCAGTCTGGGCTAGACTCTCTTGGTGGTTGGACATATTCCTGACAAGACATGCCTAACTCTCCCTTATTGGCCCTTGTTGGAAGATCATCTCTGTTGCTTTCTTGTTGTAGGTTCTGTAGAACTCTGTTCACAGAACATTGTCTAGACTTAGTGATTTTCAACATTGTACTGAGGTTGTGTGTCGCATAGACAATCTGAGCAACTCAGGTCCTGAGCTGTAGCTTATGACGTAACTTGTACTGGTATCTGCGGTGGCCCAGTGGCCTGGTGGCTAAAGCTCCCGCTTCACACACGGAGGGCCCAGGTTCGGTTCCCGGCGGGTGGAAACATTCCGACACGTTTCCTTACACCTATTGTCCTGTTCCCCCAGCAGCAAATAGGTACCTGGGTGTTAGTCGACTGGTGTGGGTCGCATCCTGGGGGACAAGATTAAGGACCCCAATGGAAATAAGTTAGACAGTCCTTGATGACGCACTGACTTTCTTGGGTTATCCTGGGTGGCTAACTCTCCGGGGTTAAAAATCCGAACGAAATCTTATCTTATCTTATCTGTGCACTGTTACAGTCGGGGATTTTCTTATGCTGAACTTAGATTCAGTATGATGGGAGTTTTGTGACTTTTGTGGAGGATCTGCTGATGGTCCCTACTTAGTGTCGTTATATTACCTCCTTGATCCTGATTCTGTGTTGCAGTTGCTTGTTATATTGCTATTGGGCTTAGCAGTCATTTTATTGTTCAAGCAAGCTGTTCTGATTGCCAGGTGGTCAAGAAATTAGTTGATGTGAGGACTTTTTCAGTCACTAGTTTAAGTCGAGTCTTGAGACATAGCGAACTACTTAGAGCACTTGCACACATACACACAAACTTATTTGTATATATTTATATTAAATGTTAATGTACCAGACGGTGCTTAAGACGTATAAATGTGATATGTGCCTTCAGCACAATACTACTGTACATGAGAGAAGTGTAGGAACTTGTATCCTATATTATATTAAATTTATTAATTTAATTTACTTTGATCTTATACCTCTAGACTTTGTTATTAGTAAATTTATTAAATTTTAATTTCTCTAGTTAGTAGCCTACCAGTTGTAATCCTGAAGCACTAATAATTCTTATTGAATTCTAATGGATAATTAGACCAGGGTACTGACTACTTGTTACGAAAACCCAGTAACAGGCTGGATGCTAGAAGGGCAGTCCTTTCTTGTATTCACTGGAGATCTCTATGCTTATTAGAAATCGCGTTTTTTGTAACAATGATCATACATAGCAAGACTGACCATAGCAAGGCCAATTGACATGCAAAGTTTGTGAAGCATTGGCAAAGCTAATGCAATGCCAGACAGCAAGCTACACAATGTTCCTGCTTCCAGCATCACCCTAGGCTCAACCCGTGCTCTAAGTCCAGCTCTAGCTCCTGGACAGGCCCCCATATTTCAACCCTGGAATCCAAAGGCCTGTTATCCTGGGTGTAAAGGTAGCAAAAAAAAAAACACAGCAGAAAAACTTTTGACTTATATTATCCTTCATTAAGTAATAACAGAATTATGTACACTATATACACTATGTATAACAACAGGTATTAGTGCACTCCACGGTAAGCAAGGCAGAATACAGAGCAGACCATGCTTCAACCAGCTCTAGAATGGGAATGACAAGGGCAGAAAGGTGTGTGGTACCCACAACACCTCTGCGATTGCCAAAACCATCTTATCATTGGCTGGAACCAGGGTACTGATCGAACGATGGAGCCCCATCATTCAATCCTAGTACTGGTTCGCTGCTGGGGGAGATAGTCTTTCAATGAGGGTGTGTACATGCTCCGAATAAAGATAACGTACTCTTTGCTTGCCACATGCATTCTCTTTCCCATGCAGTTCTCGACCCATAATCTGCATGCTCGCCCACGCTACCCACAACCTGCATGCACCCCAACACTGCCCACAACCTGCATGTTCGCAGACACTGCCCACAACCTACATGCTCGTCTACACTGCCCACAACCTGCATGTTCGCCCACACTGCCAACAACCTGCATGCTCGCCCAGACTGCCCACAACCTGCATGCTCGCTCACACTGCCCACAACCTGCATGCTCGTCCACACTGCCCACAGTCGGCATGCTCGCCCACACTGCCCACAACCTGCATGCTCACCACACTGCTCACAACCACCCTGCTCACCCACACTGCTCACAACCACCCTGCTCACCCACACTGCCCACAACCACCCTACACTCCCACACTGCTCACAACCACCTTGCTCACCCACACTGCTCACAACCAGCCTGCTCAACCACACTGCTCACAACCACCCTGCTCACCCACACTGCTTACAACCACCCTGCTCACCCACACTGCCCACAACCAACCTGCTCACCCACACTGCCCACAACAAGCCTGTTCACCCACACTGCTCACAACCAGCCTGCTCACCCACACTGTGCACAACCAGCCTGCTCACCCACACTGTTCACAACCAGCCTGCTCACCCACACTGCCCACAACCACCCTGCTCACCCACACTGCCCACAACCAGCCTGCTCACCCACACTGCCAACAAGCACCCTGCTCACTCACACTGCCAACAACCACCATTCTCACCCACACTGCTCACAACCACCCTGCTCACCCACACTGCCCACAACAAGCCTGCTCACCCACACTGCTCACAACCAGCCTGCTCACCCACACTGTGCACAACCAGCCTGCTCACCCACACTGTTCCACAACCAGCCTGCTCACCCACACTGCCCACAACCAGCCTGCTCACCCACACTGCCAACAAGCACCCTGCTCACTCACACTGCCAACAACCACCATGCTCACCCACACTGCTCACAACCACCCTGCTCACCCACACTGCCCATAACCACCCTGCCCACCCACACTGCTCATAGCCACCCTGCTAACACACACTGCTCACAACCACCCTGCTCCCCCACACTGCCCACAACCTGCATGCTCGTCTACACTGCCCACAACCTGCATGTTCGCCCACACTACCCACAACATGCATTTTCGCCCACACTGCCCAAAACCTGCATACTCGCCCACACTGCCCACAACCTGCATGTTCGCCTGCACTGCCCACAATCTGCATGCTCGCCCACACTGCCCATAACCTGCATACTCACCCACACTGCTCACAACCACCCTGCTCACCCACACTGCTCACAACCACCCTGCTCACCAACACTGCTCACAACCACCCTGCTCATCCCACACTGCTCACAACCAGCCTGCTCACCCACACTGCCCACAAACACCCTGCTCACCCACACTGCCCACAACCAGCCTGCTCACCAACATTGCTCACAACCACCCTGCTAACCCACAGTGCTAACAGCCACTCTACTCACCCACACTGCCCACAACCTACCTGCTCACCCACACTTCCCACAACAAGCCTACTCACCCACACTGCTCACAACCAGCCTACTCACCAACACTGCTCACAACCAAAATGCTCACCCACACTGCCTACAACCAGCCTATTCACCCACACTGTTCACAACCAGCCTGCTCAACCACTCTGCCCACAACCACCCTGCTCACCCACACTGCCCACAACCAGCCTGCTCACCCACACTGCTCACAACTAGCCTGCTCACCCACACTGCTCACAACCACCCTGCTCACCCACACTGCCCACAACCACCTGCTCACCCACACTGCCCAAAACCACCCTGCTCACATACACAGCTCACAACCAGCCTGCTCACCCACACTGCTCACAACCACCCTGCTGACCCACACTGCTCACAACCAGCCTGCTCTCTCACACTGCTCACAACCAGCCTGCTCACCCACACTGCCCACAACCAGAATGCTCACTCACACTGCTGACAACCAGCCTGCCACCCACACTGCCCACAACACCCTGCTCACCTACACTGCTCACAACCAGCCTGCTCACCAAAACTGCTCACAACCAGCCTGCTCACCCACACTACCCACATCCAGCCAGCTCACCCACGCTTCCCACAACCACCCTGCTCACCCACACTGCCCACAACTACCCTGCTCACCCACACTGCTCACAACCACCCTGCTCACCCACACTGCTCATAACGAGCCTCCTCACCCACACTCCCCACAACCAGCCTGCTCACCCCACACTGCTCACAACAAGCCTGCTCACCCACACTGCTCACAACCAGCTTGCTCATCCACACTGCTCACAACCAGCCTGCTCACCCACACTGCTCACAACCAGCCTGCTCATCCACAATGCTCACAACCAGCCACTCACCCACAACTGCCCACAACCACCCTGCTAAACCACACTGCCCACAACCAGCCTGATCACCCACACTGCCCCCCCAACCACCATGCTGAAACACACTTCTCGCACCAGCTGCTCACCCACACTGCCCACAACCAGCCCTGCTCACCCACACTGCCCACAACAGCCTACTCACCCACACTGCTCACAACCGCCCTGCTCACCCACACTGCTCACAACCACCCTGCTCCGCTCAACACTGCTTACAACCAGCCTGCTAACCAACACTGCTCACAACCAGCTTGCTCACCCACACTGCCCACAACAAGCATGCTCACTCCACACTGCCCACAACCAGCCTGCTCACCCACACTGCCCACAACCAGTCTGCTCACCAACACTGCTCACAACCACCCTGCTCACCCACACTGCTCACAACCACCCTGCAAACCCAAAACACTGCCTACAACCACCCTGCTCACCCACACTGCCCACAACCAGCCTGCCAATCACACTGCCCCCAACCAGCCTAACTCACCCACACTGCTCAAAAGCCGCCCTGCTCACCCACACTGCTCACAACCACCCTGCTCGCTCACACTGCTTACAACCAGCCTACTCACCAACACTGCTCACAACCAGGTGACCCATCATCCCTCCCCCCACTCACAAAACACAGGTGACCCAAATCATCCCTCCCCCCAAACCACCCCAACACAGGTGACCCATCATCCCTCCCCCCACTCACACAACACAGGTGACCCATCATCCCTCCCCCCACTCACACAACACAGGTGACCCATCATCCCTCCCCCACTCACACAACACAGGTGACCCATCATCCCTCCCCCCACTCACATAAAACAGGTGACCCATCATCCCTCCCCCCACTCACACAACACGGGTGACCCATCATAAATCCCTCCTCCCCCACTCACACAACACAGGTGACCCATCATCCCCCCCTTCCTCCCCCACCTCACACAACACAGGTGACCCATCATCCCTCCCCCCACTCACACAACACAGGTGACCCCATCATCCCTCCCCCCTCTCACACAACAAAGGTGACCCATCATCCCTCCCCCCACTCACACAACACAGGTGACCCATCATCCCTCCCCCACTCACACAACACAGGTGACCCATCATCCCCCCCCCACTCACACAACACAGGTGACCCATCATCCCTCCCCCCACTCACACAACACAGGTGACCCATCATCCCTCCCCCACTCACACAACACAGGTGACCCATCATCCCTCCCCCCACTCACACAACACAGGTGACCCATCATCCCTCCCCCACTAACACAACACAGGTGACCCATCATCCCTCCCCAACTCACACAACACGGGTTTGACCCATCAAAACCTCCCCCCACTCACACAACACAGGTGACCCATCGTCCCTCCCCCACTACAACAACACAGGTGACCCATCATTCCTCCCACCACTCACACAACATAGGTGACCCATCATCCCTCCCTCCACTCACACAACACAGGTGACCCATCATCCCTCCTCCCACTCACACAACACAGTTGACCCATCATCCCTCCCCCCACTCACACAACACAGGTGACCCATCATCCCTCCCCCCACTCACACAACACAGGTGACCCATCATCCCTCCCCCACTCACACAACACAGGTGACCCATCATTCCTCCCCCCACTCACACAACACAGGTGACCCATCATCCCTCCCCCCACTCACACAACACAGGTGACCCATCATCCCTCCCCCCCACTCACAACAACACAGGTGACCCATCATCCCTCCCTCCACTCACACAACACAGGTGACCCATCATCCCTCCCCCCACTCACACAACACAGGTGACCCATCATCCCCCCCCACTCACACAACACAGGTGACCCATCATCCCTCCCCCCACTCACACAACACAGGTGACCCATCATCCCTCCCCCAACTCACACAACACAGGTGACCCATCATCCCTCCCCCCACTCACACAACACAGGTGACCCATCGTCCCTCCCCCCACTGACACAACACAGTGACCCATCATTCCTCCCCCCACTCACACAAACACAGGTGACCCATCATCCCTCCCTCCACTCACACAACACAGGTGACCCATCATCCCTCCTCCCACTCACATAACACAGGTGACCCATCATCCCTCCCCCCACTCACACAACACAGGTGACCCATCATCCCTCCCCCCACTCACACAACACAGGTGACCCATCATCCCTCTCCCCACTCACACAACACAGGTGACCCATCATCCCTCCCCCACTCACACAACATAGGTGACCCATCATCCCTCTCCCCACTCACACAACACAGGTGACCCATCATCCCTCCCCCACTTACACAACACAGGTGACCCATCATCCCTCCCCCCACTCATACAACAACAGGTGACCCATAAATCCCTCCTCCCACTCACACAACACAGGTGACCCATCATCCCCCCCCCCCACTCACACAACACAGGTGACCCATCATCCCTCCCTCCACTCACACAACGCAGGTGACCCATCATCCCTCCCCCCACTCACACAAACACAGGGGGACCCATCATCCCTCCCCCCACTCACACAACACGGGTGACCCATCATCCCTCCCCCACTCACACAACACAGGTGACCCATCATCCCTCCCCCCCCCTCACACAACACAGGTGACCCATCATCCCTCCCCCCACTCACACAACACAGGTGACCCATCATCCCTCCCCCACTCACACAACACAGGTGACCCATCATCCCTCCCCCCACTCACACAACACAGGTGACCCATCATCCCTCCCCCACTCACACAACACAGGTGACCCATCATCCCTCCCCCCACTCACACAACACAGGTGACCCATCATCCCCTCCCCGCACTCACACAACACAGTGACCCATCATCCCTCCCCCACTCAAAACAACACAGGTGACCCATCATCCCTCCCCCACTCACACAACACAGGTGACCCATCATCCTCCCCCACTCACACAACACAGGTGACCCATCATCCCTCCCCCCCACTCACACAACACAGGTGACCCATCATCCCTCCCCCCACTCACACAACATAGGTGACCCATCATCCCTCCCCCCACTCACACAACACAGGTGACCCATCATCCCTCCTCCCACTCACACAACACAGGTTTGGCCCATCATCCCTCCCCCCACTCACACAACACAGGTGACCCATCATCCCTCTCCCCACTCACACAACACAGGTGACCCATCATCCCTCCCCCCCACTCACACAACACAGGTGACCCATCATCCCTCCCCCCACTCACACAACACGGGTGACCCATCATCCCTCCCCCTCACTCACACAACACAGGTGACCCATCATCCCTCCCCCACTCACACAACACAGGTGACCCATCATCCCTCCCCCACTCACACAACACAGGTGACCCATCATCCCTCCCCCCCACTCACACAACACAGGTGACCCATCATCCCTCCCCCCACTCACTACAACACAGGTGACCCATCATCCCTCCCCTCACTCCACAACACAGGTGACCCATCATCCCTCCCCTCACTCACACAACACAGGTGCCCCCATCATCCCTCCCCCACTCACACAACACAGGTGACCCATCATCCCTCCCCCCACTCACACAACACAGGTGACCCATCATCCCTCCCCTCACTCACACAACACAGGTGACCCATCATCCCCCCCCTCACTCACACAACACAGGTGACCCATCATCCCTCCCCTCACTCACACAACACAGTGAACCCATCATCCCTCCCCCCACTCACACAACACAGGTGACCCATCATCCCTCCCCCCACTCACACAACACAGGTGACCCATCATCCCTCCCCTCACTCACACAACACAGGTGACCCATCATGCTTCCCCTCACTCACACAACACAGGTGACCCATCATCCCTCCCCTCACTCACACAACACAGGTGACCCATCATCCCTCCCCCCACTCACACAACACAGGTGACCCATCATCCCTCCCCCACTCACACAACACAGGTGACCCATAAATCCCTCCCATCACTCACACAACCAGGTGACCCATCATCCCTCCCCCCCACTCACACAACACAGGTGACCCATCATCCCTCCCCCCACTCACACAACACAGGTGACCCATCATCCCTCCCCCACTCACACAACACAGGTGACCCATCATGTTTCTCCCTCAGTTATTTTCCCTCCCAATGCTTCCCTATCACTGTTTCCCAACTGACATATCACATTCTCACACACCTGTTTTAAAACCCCAGCTCCTACCCCATCCCTTTGCCAATACTTTCCATACCACTCGTCCGCAAACACTCTCATTCCATCTGTGGCGTGTATAACCTGACCCACCCTATACCCACCTACCGACTCATGAACCTCCAACCATGGAATAGCTGTTGCCTGCTGTCGTTGCTTTTGGCAACGCAATACACACGACAAAGGCCTATCACCCCATAACACCTCTTCCACGCATGCCATTACCCTCACCGCTTGGAACCTCTCATCTTGTAGCTTGCGCAGCCTCCCCTTAAGTGCCAGCATGTCATCCATAGGATAAATATCTGCCACCACCCCTCTCGCACAACAACCCCTTAACCTGTCCTCCAAATAGTTGGCCAGCCCATATTTTAATGAATTAATTCGTTTCCCTTCTCTCACGTAATATTGCCTTATTCGTTCTTTAGCCACACCATCCTACCATGTTACCACATCCTCCACCCCATGTACCTCTGCACATAACCCCTCTCACAGTGTTGTAAATCCCTCCAGCCCCTCCTCATCCCCTAACACACTCGTATTTAACTTCCAATAACCCCTAGAGATACCCGCCAGTGACTCCCATCCCACCTCTGCCACGACCGCCCTATGATCCGAATAAGCTACCTCTCTTGTGCAGAAAAACTTTACCAAGACCCCTTGAGAAATGTACAACCTATCTAACCTAGCCGCATAACCCCTCCTTACGAAAGTGTGCTCTACCTCAACAATCAATATTTGCACCAATAACTCATTACAATTGTGACCGTGCGTGGAAGTGTGAATTGCTCATGTTTGTACCCATGTATAAACGTAAGTAACCATTCTTACAGGATTCATTACCTTTGTAACTTGTGAGTTCATTACCTTTGTGCATAGTTCAGCTATCAAAACTTTGGGGCCCAGTCCCTGGACCCATTACATACCTCTGTAATCTGTAAATACCTTTGTAACTTGTCATGATTGTGACTAGACCTACCTGGAGTTCATTACCTTTGTAAATTGTGAGTTCATTACCTTTGTAAATTGTGAGTTCATTACCTCTGTAACTTGCTCAGCTATCAAAACTTTGGAGTTCAGTCCCTGGACCAATTATGTACCTCTGTAATCTTTTGACTGCCGCCCACAGGATGGGTATGGGGTGCATAATAAACATATTAAACTAAAACTAAAACCTCCCATACTTCCCCTCCAACTGCATCCCTCAACTGAATATCCCGCAAGAGATCTCGTAAGGCCGCCGACATGTGCCCCGCCCCATTTGGTTCCACATCAGCCCTCCTGATAACACAGTTCCAGTCCCCACCAACGATGGCCACCTCAGGTAAACCACGTAAGAAGAAAACTAGGTCATCATATACAAATTCCTGCTTTACTTTCACATCGTTCTCAGCTGGTGCATACACACTTACAAAGGTTACCCTCTGTCCCATCCACCACCTATCCACACACAACACCCTGCCCCCCCTCGCCCTCACTCCTTATTAACACAAACAGGCTCACCTCCCTGATCACTATAACCACACCACCTTTCAGACGTGCAGATGGCAGAGTCATGACCTGAAACCCTGCCACCTCCAGCTCTCTCCCCTCCTTGAAATTGTGTTCTTGCAGAAACACTACAGCCACCCTATATTTACACAGAAACATTCGAAACCATCCCCTCTTCACACTATTACACAGTCCATTTACGTTCACAGTCATACACCTAAGGCCTCTTTATAGTTTCCAACCCTTCCTCCTCTCTTCATTCATCCCAGGGCCTCCTGTCCCAGAGCCAGCACAGGGCTTCACACCATCAACCCTCCCCTTTCTTGCGATGCCTCTTATCCTGACTACCTCGACAATACTCTTCCTTCCTCCCAGACCTCTGGGCCGGCGTCAGGACATCATCTGAGTCTGATGCCGCCGCTCTCTTCCTCGTGATGCCTTCCACTACCATGTTGTCTTCTGAGGTTCCCTCACGATGAACCTTAACCTCCACCATGCCCCGTTCCACGACACACGGCGACATCTCACACTTATTGCTTGGCCCATCATCTCTGTTATGGTTTTTATCAACACATTTCTCCACAGGCAATGCCGTGCCTCTCACCAGCTCAGGAACAACATCAGCAGACGGCGTCAATGTCCTCAACACTTCCTGAAGCTCTTTCTCGAGAGCCTGTACCTCCTCCTGCACTTGCACTTCTGCACTCTTCTCCTGCCTAGTAACAGTTCCTGTTATGTCACAGCTTGCCTCACACACGCCAGTTTCCTCTGTGGGATCCTCTACCACTTCACTCCACAAGCGCCCAAGCCCTTGCTTTTGCATGGGGCTCTCAACAACAGCTACCACACTGGTAACTGGTGCTTCACCAGTTTGTGTAGGCGCCCTCCTCAGCTTCACACATGTTGCCGCCATATGGTCGTACACCCCACATAACCTGCACGTACGTCTCTGTCCGGCGTATGATACCATAACTTGCGTCCTCCAACACGACCCAAGATGGTATGGGATGTCTCAGAGTCATCTTCAGGGAAAAGGTTCCCTCCAGACGGCCCATGTAAGCACCAGCCGTCCACTTGCCCTGTTGTGCCAGATGTACGGTCCCATATGCCTCGAAAACACTCCTGATGTCAGCCTCATCTGCCTCAAATGGGACATTATGAATCTTCACCCACGTAAAGTGGCGAGATAAGTCGATCAAACGCACCTTCACAGCTGGAGTAGCAACTCACGTCTTGGAATCTCGTCACCAAAGACTCGTACACGGAAATGGAATTCAGCTTGACGAAGATTCTGTATGCCCCATTCAGGGGCAACACCGTACACCTCATCGTCCTGGATACCATACGTCTCCCTAATGATGGTCGGGAGTAACACCTGCGCTGAAGTGGGTGAAATTGCCCCACGAAGCAGCTCTATACCGACTGTGTTTACGCGCCGCCTCACACTCAGCGCCATGTTGGAACAAGGTAGCTCACCTGAAAACAGCAGAGGGGTGCAGAGCACAACCGCACTCTACCGTGGTCAGGCAGCGAATTAAAGAAAGGAATTAATATATAATTGTTATGGGGTTCCATCACACACTGGATTACTTCATTATATATAGTTGGTATGTTAGGCAAGAAAAGTACCATGAAGGAGAATGTAGAGTATAACTTTGGTATGTCTGTGTCTAACATTAGGAATAATATTAGGGGAAAAGTAAACAATGAAATTGAATGTTATAGTAATGCGATTAGAAGTAGATGTATAAGCCACTATTATACCATGGACGTAGATGAGTACGTTTACGGAGCAACTTGATATGTTAACAGACTGACTGATGTTGTAGTGGCCAGGCTTAGGTTTGGTTACAGTTGGGCAGTTGGGCAGACACACACTAAATGCAAAGTATGTGGCCAACCCTGTGGTCACTATCCTGTGGTCACTATCAGGTGGTCTCTATCCTGTGGTCACTATCCTGTGGTCACTATCCTGTGGTCACTATCCTGTGGTCACTATCCTAAACACTATGTGCTTAATTGTCCACTTATTGAGGAATATAAAGACAGTATAATAACCTATGTGACATGTCAAGGTATCTAATTAATGAAAATAAGATACCGGATATATTAAACAATTTCTTAAAATTTGCTTGTAACAGGTAAGTAAACTGAATATATAAATCCAGATGTACACCTGTTATCCCTTTTGGGGTCTAGTTCCTAGGCCTTTTGTGTATCCATATGATCTTGCGCTACCCTCCACAGGATGACTGTGGGGTGCACACTAAACTAATCACTTCGGTGGCAAAATTTAAAATCTAATCCACACTACCCATGGGGTCACACTGCCCATGGGGTCACACTGCTCATGGGGTCACACTGCCCATAGGGTCACACTGCCCATGGGGTCACACTGCCCATGGTCACATTGCCTATGGTCACACTGCCCATGGTCACACTGCCCATGGTCACACTGCCCATGGTCACACTGCCCATGGTCACACTGCCCATGGTCCACCCACCACATCCCGTTACCTCCTTTGATAATTTACGGTTACTGAGGAAGCAGTGAATCTTGTGATGTGGGTTTGGTATGCGTCTTCCACTTACATCTTTATTCTTCCTCCTTCTCCTCCTCCTCCTCCTCCTCCTCCTCCTCCTCCTCCTCCTCCTCTTCTCTTCTCTCTCTCACCCAACGGTGTGTCCAGCCTCATTCTTTATCTTCCTCCTCTTTCCTTATTTACCTAAAGTTATTTTAATCTTTTGTATTCAACATCTTGTTCTCCTCCTGCTATGTTGAGCTTCAACACATATATTTCGTGGCTGCAGCTCCCGGGCCCACCTTTCACGGATTTAACCACTATGTATGTTTTTACAAAATCATTTTCATTCAATGTTTCCACGTTCTCTCTCTCTCTCTCTCTCTCTTTTTACACAGGGTTTGACAAGGTTAGGTTAAGGATCCCTAACTTTATTGACAAGCTATTTACAGGTTAAGGATTCCTAACTTTATTGGCAAGCTAAGAGCTGTTACCTACATCAGCTCATTTGAAAGCATTTTTATTTTTATGAGACACACAAGTAGGGAACAGGATGAAGTTGGAGCCGTTCCAGGATGACTGGAGTATGTGTTCCATACTCTAGTCATCCTGGGTATATATGATCTCAGATGGAGTGATGTTCCGGAGAAGGGTACAGCCAGAGTGAAGTTGCTGCTTTCTGCCCGTCTTGTGGCATAAAAGCTTGTTTCTCGCTGTCCTCGAAGTGGATCCAAGTGTGGTACTTTGAAAATATTTTCCTTGTACATAACAGTAAGGTCACCCACATCCCTCCTATGTTGAAGGCTCTGCTGAAATGACAGGTCTATCCAGGATGGGTCCAGGGAATAGATGAGACGTCTTACTCTGTTCTCTACTCTGTCAAGCAGTCGCAGATGAGAGGGGGGGCAGGCAAACCAAGAAAGTGGAGCATACTCAAGGTGTGAGCGTACCTGTGCCTCATACAGAATCTTGCAACCCTTACTGTCAAGCAGATGCGAGATACGGCGAAGTGCTGTAAGCTTCCTGGCTGCCTTGTTTGCAAGATTTACAACATGGTTCTTCATGGTTAATTTAGAGTCAAATTTCACCCCAAGGATATCAACTTCTCCAAGTGCCAACACCCTCCCATTCATCCTTACTTCTGCACCAGCATTACCATCATGGTGCCTAGATTATATCATCATTTGCGTTTTCTCAGGTGCAAATGTTACTTGCCATCTATTTCCCCAAGCTGATATAGCTCTTAGCTGGTGATTGATGTAGCTTAGAGCAGCTGGCATTTCTTCTCTTGGATAAGTCTCTCTCTCTCTCTCTCTCTCTCTCTCTCTCTCTCTCTCTCTCTCTCTCTCTCTCTCTCTCTTTCTCTCCAGTGCCTCCATTTTGTTTTCAACTATTTCTTTATAAATCTTGAGATCATTACGAACATTTTATTTCGTATATGTGGCTCTAGCTGCCGACCCATTTTAGCTCTCAATCATGTATGGAAAACTGTTTATACCGAATTACAGAAAATATCTATCTGGATGAGGACTAACAAACTTACACTTAACATTGACAAAACCTACTTCATTCAGTTTGGAAACAGAGCTACAGATGTCCCTCTTAACATAATGATAAACGGATCACCTATCACAAAGCTAACAGAGGGAAAATTCTTAGGAATCCACCTTGATAATAGACTCAAATTTCATACACATATACAACAAATTTCTAAGAAAATTTCCAAGACCGTAGGCATACTATCGAAGATACGGTACTATGCTCCACAGTCAGCCCTCCTGGCCCTATATCACTCTCTTATTTACCCCTATCTCACCTATGGAATTTGTGCATGGGGCTCAACAACAGTTAACCATCTCGGACCACTAATTACCCAGCTGCAGAAGGCTGCAGTCAGAATGATAACAAATTCCCACTACAGGCAGCGCACTCCACCAATATTCAAAACACTAAACCTACTCACCATACAAAACATCCATACTTATTACTGCACCTATTACATTCATAGAACACTTAACTCTGATATTAACCCTCCGCTCAAACATCTCCTTGCCAACCTCAACAGAACACACGACCATAACACAAGGCACAGATCACTCTTTGATGTTCCTCGTGTCCATCTCACACTATGCAAAAGCTCAATGCACATAAAAGGTCCTAAAATCTGGAATTCATTACCTGTAAATATAAAAGAAACACTGTCTGTTTATAAATTCAAGTCTCTTCTCAAAGATCACTTACTCACCCAAAACCAAATAAATACTGAATAACTGAACCTTATAAATTGTATATCTTAAATGTTTCTCATAATTATATCACATAAATGTTAAACCTAAGACCCAATCTAACTTTGTTATTTTTTAAATACACTAACAGAATACTCCATTCTACTGAATGTACAACAATGCATGCAACCATATGACCTGTCTTTGTAATACTCATTTATGCTTTATTGTTATCTGTTTACAATAATGTTTTATCACTGATTACATCATTGCTTAGTTAATCTTAAGTTAATTTTAAGCCAGCCCGTAATGCTATGCATATAAGTGGCTTTGGCGTGCTGCTCTTACCTGTATTTTTTTGTACCTCTGTATGTATGTTCAAATTATTAAATAAATAAATAAATCCAAAATAATGATTGAGGTCAATACGCTGTTAGAGTTTTCATGGGTTATCCTGTGTTATTATGGGTCAAGGGTTATCATGGGTTATCATGGATCATGAGTTATCATGGGTCACAGGCTATTCTGGGTCATGGGTTATCATGGATCATGGGTTATCATGGGTCATGGGTTATCATGGGTCATGGGTTATCATGGATCATGGGTTATCATGGGTCATGGGTTATCATGGATCATGGGTTATCAGGGGTCATGGGTTATCCTGGGCCATGGGTTATCCTGAATCATGGGTTATCAGGGGTCATGGGTTACCCTGGATTATCATGGTTCATGGGTTATCCTGGGTTATACTGGGTCATGGGTTTTTCTAGGTCATGGGTTATCATGGGTCATGGGTTATCCTGGATTATAATGGGTCATGGGTTATCCTGGATTATCATGGGTCATGGGTTATCCTGGATTATCATGGGTCATGGGTTATCCTGGATTATCATGGGTAATGGGTTATCCTGGGTCATGGGTTATCATGGGTCATGGGTTACCCTGTGTCATGGGTTATCCTAGGTCATGGGTTATCATAGATCGTGGGTTTTCATGGGTCGTGGGTTATCCTGGATTACCATGGGTCATGAGTTATCCTGGGTTATCATGGGTCATGGGTTATCCTGGGTTATACTGGGTCATGGGTTTTTCTAGGTCATGGGTTATCATGGGTCATGGGTTATCCTGGATTAAGGTCATGGGTTATCCTGGATTATCATGGGTCATGGGTTATCCTGGATTATCATGGGTCATGGGTTATCCTGGATTATCATGGGTAATGGGTTATCCTGGGTCATGGGTTATCATGGGTCATGGGTTACCCTGTGTCATGGGTTATCCTAGGTCATGGGTTATCATAGATCGTGGGTTTTCATGGGTCGTGGGTTATCCTGGATTACCATGGGTCATGGTTATCCTGGTTATCATGGGTCATGGTTATCCTGGTTATCATGTGGTCATGGTTATCCTGGTGGTTATCATGATCTGGGTTTTCATAGGTCGATGGTTATCCTGGCATTATCATGGGTCATGAGTTATCCTGGTTATCATGGGTCATGAGTTATCCTGGGTTATCATGGGTCATGGGTTATCCTGGGTCATGGGTTATCATGGGTCATGGGTTACCCTGTGTCATGGGTTATCCTGGGTCATGGGTTATCATAGATCGTGGGTTTTCATGGGTCGTGGGTTATCCTGGATTATCATGGGTCATGGGCTATCCTGGATTATCATGGGTCATGAGTTATCCTGGATTATCATGTGTCATGGATTATCCTGGGTTATCATGGATCATGGGTTATCCTAGGTCATGGATTATCCTTGGTCATGGTTTATCATGGGTCATGGGCTATCCTGGATTATCATGGGTCATGAGTTATCTTGGATTATCATGGGTCATGGGTTATCCTGGATTATCATGGGTCATGGGTTATCCTGGGTCATGGGTTATCATGGGTCATTAATTATCATGAGTCATGAGTTATCATTGGTCATGGGTTATCCTGGGTCATGGGTTATCCTGGATTATCATGGGTCATGGGTTATCCTGGATTATTATGGATTATGGGTTATCCTGGGTCGTGGGTTATCATGGGTTATGGGTTTTCCTGGGTCATGGGTTATCATGGTCATGGGTTATCCTGGATTATCATGGGTTATGGATTATCGTGGGTTATTCTGGGTCATGGGTTATCCTGGATTATCATGGGTTATGGATTATCATGGGTCATCCTGGGTAATGGGTTATCCTGGATTATCATGGGTTATGGATTGTCATTGGTCATGGGTTATCCTGGGTCATGGGTTATCCTGGGTCATGGGTTATCCTGGGTCATGGGTTATCCTGGGTCGTGGGTTATCCTGGGTCATGGGTTATCCTGGGTCATGGGTTATCCTGGGTCATGGGTTATCCTGGGCCACGGAGGCCTGGTGGCTAAAGCTCCCGCTTCACACACGCCCTGTCCGAGTTCGATTCCCGGCGGGTGGAAACATTTCGGTGCGTTTCCTTACATCTGTTGTCCTATTCACCAAGTAGGTACCTGGGTGTTAGTCGACTGGCGTGGGTCGCATCCTGGGGGACAAGATTGAGGACCACAATGGAAATAAGTTAGACAGTCCTCGATGACGCACTGACTTTCTTGGGTTATCCTGGGTGGCTAACCCTACAGGGTTAAAAATCCGAACTAAATCTTATCTTATCTTTCATTTCTCTCCACAGATAAATGCAGTCGTGTTGTTGCCATAACTCTTTTAAATGTCTCTTTAATTCTTCTCCATACATAGTAACATGTTTAAATTACTTAGGATAACCCAAAAAGACAAAGTGACTTGTTGATTCGATTACATCCTTTTATATGTACCATTTAGCTCCAATACCTTGGAACTATTAACACGGGCTCCTTGCCGAGGTGTCAGTTAAAATTTCTTAACTAAAATTTCTGAGTCATCCTGTGTTGACCGTAATATTTTTCAGTTCAATTCAATTCAATTCAAGTTTATTCTCTATAAGGGTTACAATGTGGGGTTTACAGGTTTTGGGTATTGTGTGGTTTACATGTTATAAAATACTAATTACAGAGGGGGCCACTAGGACACCTAGTATGGCTAGGCATTACGAGCAGACTTAGATTAATTCTTAACATTAAATCCTTACAGATTATGGTATTAAGGCTAAGTGACTACATCATAATTTGTGAGTTTAGCAATGTGAATGCTTTTGTTTTGGCACAATACAAGGTGTCTATATTGGAGTATCATAGGCAAACTTATGACTAGTTAGGATTTATTATTTTAAGATTAAGATTAGTATTTCTGGGTTTATAGTCAGTGGGTGAGTGAGTGTAATTGTGAACCACCAGGTGGTTATCATGTAGTTAGTTGTCGGGGTGTATCAGGGAGATAAGATGTTTTCTAACTGTAGTTTTGAAAGTGATGAATGTGTCTGCAGTTCTAGAGTTTTCAGGTAGGGTGTTCCAGATTTTAGGTCCTTTGAAATACATTGAATTTTTGTAAAGGTTTAGTCGAACACAGGGAATGTCGTAGAGATGTTTGTGTCTGGTGTTATACCTGTGGGTTCTATCACAACTATCAAGAAAGCGTTTTAGGTCAAGGTTAATATTGGAATTTAAGGTCCTGTAGATATAGACTGCACAGAAGTAAGTGTGGATGTTCTGAACAGGGAGTAAGTTTAGATCGATGAAGAGTGGGGGGAGTGTTGCTAGGGATGGGATTTAGTGATTATTCTTACTGCGGCTTTTTGTTGGGTTATTATTGGCTTTAGGTGTGTTGCTGCAGTTGAACCCCAAGCACAGATAGCATAGGTGAGGTATGGATATATAAGTGAATGGTATAGTGTGAGAAGGGCAGTTTGCGGCACGTAGTATCGTATGTTGGAGAGGATCTCCACTGTTTTGGATACTTTTTTTGTTATGTGTTGGATATGGGTGCTGAAATTTAGGTTGTCGAGGTATAGGCCAAGGAATTTGCCCTCACTATGTCTGGCAATTAGAGTGTTGTCGATCTTAATGTTTAGTTGCGCAACACCTGCTCTGCTACCAAACATAATATAGTAGGTTTTGCCAGTGTTAAATGTAAGTTTATTGGCTGTCATCCAAGTTGATATTTTGAGCAGCTCCTCGTTAACAATGGTGTTGAGGGTGGCAAGATTAGGGTGGGAGATGACATAAGTCGTGTCGTCAGCAAAGAGAATGGGTTTCAGGTGTTGGGATATGTTTGGAAGATCATTGATGTAAATGAGGAAGAGTAGGTGTCCAAGGACACTTCCCTGCGGAACACCAGTATCAAGTGGCCGTATTGATGAGGCTGTGTCTTTAATGGTGACATACTGATACCTATTAGAAAGGTAGGATTTAAAAATATGCAAGCGCATGGCCTCTTATACCATAGTGGTCAAGTTTGTGGAGTAGGATGCCGTGGTCTACTGTGTCAAACGCTTTTCTTAGGTCAATAAAAATTCCTAGCGGATATTCCTTATTTTCCAATGCTGTGTAAAGCAGGTCTAGCATTTTTACAATTGCAATCCAGTCAATGTTTTCCCTCCCGTGTACCAACACTCTCTCTCCTCTCTGAATGAGATCCCTTCTGTCTTTATTCTATACAACTGTCATATTTTAGGTAAAAAAACGACACATATATAGGTACAGGATTCATATATAGGTGTTTCAGTTGTACCTCACTTTAATACTATATATACCCTCTGTGTCCATGTATTGTTTGTAAAGGCTTGACAAAGCTGCTGGAGAGCGAAGCGTTGCCACGATAAAATGTGACATTAGTTGCGCATGTGTCCTTTTACCTAACATATTGTCCGTAATTCTACCAGCATTAACATAACTGTCATAATGTTTATATGCACATTCACTCGTCGTCACCATTGTAGAAACAAATCTCCACCGCCGCCCTCCAGCTCCTGGGTCGTTTACATCCGGTGTAGGGTTTTCCATTGTGGACATCGTAGACAGCTAGTCTCCTTGTCCATCACCAAGAGTTTATAATCGTAAGGTTATAACCTCTTTAAAATGATTTCCTGTAAAATGTTTTGGTTAATCTTTATACTTTTGTAAGAATATTGAGTCAGTAATAAAGCTGCCCGACCTCTTGACTAATTGTCACATGTGGTGTATAAATTATCTTAATAAGAGGCTTCGCAACTGGCAATCATTTTCTTCTTTTTTCTAGCCTAAAATAAACTTCATTATTTCATTATTCTGTGTCTGCTTAATATTCCAGCGTTATGGTTTATTGTAATAAACAATATTATTATTAATAAAAGATAATGAATTGGTTGAATCCATTTTTTTAAAAAATATGGGGGTTTTGTAAAGTTAACATGAGAGACAAAGCTAGTAAACAAGGCAGCTGCTCATTATTTTGCGGAATTGAGCTGGGAATCGAAAATATGTTAATTCCGCTGCAACAATTTAAACCCACAGTAAGGTACCCCGGGGAAATCCCAGCTGTGTAAAAAATTTGATCTGCTGTGCTCACCAAGTTGTTTTCGTGGGAGTCACAGTGTGCCAAAACCCGTTTAGTTGGGAAAGGGAAAAACCGACAAAAATTTTTTTTGGGGCAAGGGGAATGTAAAACCTATTTAAAAAGGAAAATAAACATTTCAATGGATCTTCAAGAAAAATTTGATACAAGCAGCACCCCAGGGTTTATAAAAGGGTTAAAAATTGAGGCCCCTAGAGTAAAAACACACATAACACACACACACCCACACAAAACACACACCCCAACACGCACACACACACCCCACACACACAACACACACACACACACACACACACAACACCCCACACAAAACACCCACACACACCCACACACACATATATTTTATAATATAAATATATATAAAAAAAATATATATAATTAATATATATAAAAAGGGTATATATAAAACAGGAATTTTTTACAAAATTTTTCCTAAATGTAGAACATAAAATGCAAAATGAATTACAACCACCCTTCCCACAAGCCCCGGGGCCCCAAACAGACAGATGTTGGAGGGGAGCCCCTCCCCTTCTTCCTCTACTGGAAAAGTAATGGAATCCGGACGGGTGGCCCTGGTTTGGATACTGAGAATTATAGTGCACCCCAAAACCCCTACAGTTTTTAAACCAACACCCTTCCCAACAATTCTAAACCAAAAGGGTGAATTTGTGAAAATTATTAGGCTTGGGGGCATCTGAAAACCAGGAATAACGGGGAAAAAAAAATGGGAAAACAACTTTGACCCCCCAAAAAATTTTTTAAGGGGACCCTGTCAAAAGGATGTGTCGTTCTTCTTCCTGACTTTCTTTCACCCAAAAATTCCACCCCCTGGGTCCCCAGAAGCATTTTACAACACGACTGCCCTGCATACCATCAAAAAGGGGAACCGGGGAGTAAAACCCCCCACAAGACAAAAAATTTTTAGCTCCACAACCCAATCCGGGTGTTTTTTTAGTGGCAGGAAAGGGAAAAAAAGAAAAGGAAGGAAATAACAAAAATAGTCCACCCCCTTTTGGAAACCCTTTTTGGGACTGGGGGCGCACCCGGGGGGCCACCCATGGCCTTCCAGAATTACAACAACGGGATCCAAATAACAAAACCCCCCCAACAAACACAGAATACAACCTCGTTCATTTTTCCCTAATAAACGGGGCCTTAACCCAAACCACCAACAACAAAATACCTTTTACAGGGGGACTTCTAGGGGAAATCTAATCCCAATTTTGCAGTTTTTCACAGGGGGACTCACAAAAAAGATCATTTTGGGAACAGTGAAAAGGGGATAATGGTTAAAACCCTTTTTTTTAGAGCGACAAAAAAAACAGGCAACGGGGGGGGTTTGCCTTATGTCAAAGGTCCCTTTTTCTGCACGGAGTTGGAACACCACAAATGAGGTGTTGAAGTCAAATCAAAAAAGATCGAAAACCCAAAACCTAGTCATTGTGGTTGTAAAACAAGCCACCAGATGAAACCCTAAACAACAGTTAAAGGAACAGCTACTAAAAATTGATTACTTTTTGGGAAAAAACCTTCCAGCCCCAAACCCCAAACATCTTACTGCGGGGTGATTTAAACCTAAGGCATAAAAAAAAGGAAGAATGTGCAAAAAAATTGTTATGGGCTGAAACAACCCCCCGGAGGTAGCGCAGATAAAAGGGGTCCCCAAAAACCATACCCTACTAAGCCCTTTTTGGCGAAAAACACCCCTTAAAAGCCAGCAGATAGTGGAGCCAACAAACTAAAAACCCCCCTTGACCTTATCTTCACAAAAAATTTCAGGACCTATAAGAACAAGAATATCAAAAACAACTAATTCCGATCACAACCAAATTTAAAGGGGGGGGGTTTCAGCTACATGAAAGAGTCCGACAGCAGAAGCATGTACCGGGGGGGGGTTCTTCACAAAATACAACTTAAACAACAAAACCCTAACTGGGACCGGGTAAACCATGTCCTAAACGAAACAGTTGGGAAGATGTTTTAAAAAATGACAGGACCCCAAACCATACCTTGAAAGGATAAACCCCGGCAGCCAAGCAGGTTCTGGGGCTTATTCCCCTAAAAAAAAGAAGACGGGAGTAAACTGGAGAAAAAAGACCTCCCCCCACAGAAAAACAAACGAAGAGTCACTGAGCTCCTCGGGAGTGCACGAATATCTGATACAAAAGGAGGGGGGCTGACCAGGGAATGGAAACTATCGAATTTAAGTTAAATGACTCTTAAAAGGAACCAGGAGGGCAGGAGGACCTTAAAGCTATTAGAAATTGAAAGAAATTCAAAATATTTTTTTTCTATCCAAAAAACAAGGAAATACCCATCTAGTATGGGGCCCTTACCAGACAGGAGGGGAACTTAACAGAACAACAAGGAAATGATGAAATTTTGGAAATCCCAGCCGACCTGTTTTAGTGAACCCCTAATCGGTCTGAGGATCGACGACCCCAAATGTTTCTTCATGAATGAGCCTCAAAACCCATAAATGTATCCAGTTTTTCCACTTTACCCTAACCCCCCGATGATTTTGAAAAACCCCATTGACAACATGCCATGCGCCAATGCACTCCCCCCCCCGGGCCCAGACTCGGGGGAACCCCCTTTTTTTCTTTAAGAACTAAAAAACCCCTCTCGCATGCCCTAAGTACACTATGGAGGAGGAGTTTGGGGGGACAGGGGTTAAATTTCCCAGTCACTTAAAACAAGGGTTTAATAGCCCCACTCCAAAAAGTGGCAGCAAAGCATTAGCTAAGAACTATAGACCAATACTCTAAACGCCCCCACATCAAAAAAATTTTTAAAAGAGTGCAAAGGGAAAAGCAGGATTGCAAATCACCTGTTTCCCAAAATCTCAAAATTTCCAGGGAAAACAGGGGTTCAGGGAGGCGTTCCTGCCTCTCACAACATCGGGGATCACTAAGACATGGCCGGGGATGCACGGGAAAGAAAATCAGAATGCAGATGAAATATACAAAATCCCTCTGCCAAAACCCTTTTTGGACAAAGCGATCAGGGCGAAAATACCCCCTAAAATACTTTGCTAAAGGAATAATTTGGGAAAAAGTGGGGAGATGGATCTTCAATTTCCTAACAAATCAAAACACAAAGGAAAGGGGTTTCAACGGGTTTTAAGGGAGGTTTCCAAAAGTGAAGACTCTGTTCCCCAAGCACAGCCCTCGCCCCCATCTTTTTCCTTTTTCCTCATATCAGACATAGACGGGAATATACATCCCCGGGCACCTTTTTAACCCTTTTTCGGATGATACGGGATCTGCATGGGGCCTGTCATCGGCTGGGGACGCGGTTAACCTCCAAAAGAATAAACAAATTTTTCCAGGGGGCAACTGAAAAAAATTTGATTTTCAATGAGGAAAAATTTCCAAAACTACTCCTTTTAGGGAAAAACTGGAGGAGATAAAAAACCAAAGAACGAGTATACTACTGACCCCGGCCAACAATAGAGCGGAAAAAAAATGGGGGACCGGGGAGTAGTAATGTCTGGGGATCCACTTTAAAGGGATCACAACAGTCCCCACGATCGCACGTGCAAAGAAAAGGGATGGGAAAGGATAATAAACTTTAAAAACAGAGATCCCAAAAATGATACCCTTTTTTCCAAATCACTTGTTCCTCTAGGCGGGAATACTGTTTGTACTTTAAAAAACTCCATTCAAAGCATAAAAATACAGATCTAGAGAGTGTACAGAGACCTTTTTAAACTGCACGTATAATTCTGCAAGCCCCTTAACAAATGGAACGCTTGGAAAAACTTGACTTTACTCGTTGGAACGCAGGGGGAAAATATATCATAATCTAAAACTTGGAAAATTTTGGGAAAGGGAAAAGGGCCCCAAATCTGAACACAGAAATCCCCCCCCTACGAAAGAAAAAAGACTGGGCAGGCGTTTGAAAAATCCCCCCCAATAATTTTTTTGGGGAAAAAAAACCATAAATTTTGGGGGGCCCAAAAAAACGTTCAACAGCCTCCCATCAACATTGGGGGAATTGCCAAAAACCCCCCCGGGCCCTACCCAAGAGGAGCGGGACAGATACCTAAATCAGTGCCGGATCACCGGGGCGGGGGCTCGTATTTGGCTGCGTGCGGCCACCCGGGAACAGCCATTTGACGGGCCCTTTTCCAGGGGAAAAGGCCTGGTAAAGGAAGGGGGGCCGCGGGGGCGTTGTTTCCCCGGGAATAACCTCCGGGAAACCCCGGGTAGCTCAAGAACTTTCACTTTTTTCCTCAGTCCCGCCCAATCGGGAAATCTGGCAATGTAGAAAGGGCAAACAACCCGAAAAAAGAGTATGGCACTCATGGCCCCAGCCTCTGACTGAGGGAAAAAAGGCCGGGGAATGCCAACTACACATCGGTTGTTCATATCAGTTTTATTCCGTATGGGAAATGGGTCCCCAAATTTTAATGTAACTTTTTTACATCCCCATGACCGTTTCCCCGCATTAAAAGCTTAAGGCCCGGCTATTAAATATCTCCTTTGTTTTTTTTTAAAACCCATCTATCTACAAAATTTGGGGCCCCTCCCAAACCCATCCATACAGGGGGGGTGTGGGGAAAACCCGCGTGCGTTTTTGGGAATCCACTGGGCCCCTTTCCCCCCATCAGAGGCTGGGGCCACCACACTGCCATACCCTGAAAAAAATTACCCTATTTTTTTGTTTAAAAATAATAATTTATTTTTTTTTTTAATTTACACGCCCATTCCCACCAAAGGGGGGTGGGGCCCCAAAAGAAAAACTTTCCCCCATCATTCACTTTCCCTCAAATGTCTTGCCCCAAAAGGGGCTTTAAAACTACAGTTTTTTTTTAAAATAAACGCAACATTAACACCCCTCCTTCAGAGGCAGGCCGTAAAACCCCCCATCTCCCGGACCCAATCCGGCTTTCCGGTTTCCTTAACCCCCCTTCAAAATGTTTTTTGCTCACAAAATCCAACAGCACGTCAAGTATTAAAAAAACCCTTTTTCTCCATTCACTCCTATCAAACATGCCACCAGGGCCCGCGGGGAAATCCAAGCCCCCGCACACAAAACCTCCTTTAAAACCCCCCCCCCCAACCTTTCCTAGGCCCCACCCCCCACCCCCCCCTTTCCTTTCCCCTAAAAGACGATACACTTTTTGAAATCACTCTGTTTTTTGCTTCCCTTCTCTCTACAAGTCCAACCACCTCAACAACCCCTTTCCCCACCCCTGACAAAGTTTTTTGGGAATCCCGCACTCCTCCTAACTTCCAAACTACGAAATTTTCTGATTTTTAAAAAACACCACCATTGCCCCTCAACATCCTCTCCCCTGCCTCCCGCCTTCTCCTCGCTGCAACATTCATCCCCCCATGCTTTTACACCCATATAAACTTTTGGGAAAACTATACTCTCCCTACATTTTCCCCCTCTTTTCCTCCAAGGGCCAAAATTTTTTTGTCTCCACAGACTCCTAAGTGCACTACCCCACCCCTTTTTTCCCCCATCAATTTCTATGATTCAACCCCATCTTTTTAAAGACCCATCCGCTGACACGTCCCCCCAAAATTTTCTGAATACATTCCCCCTCCTTTCCCTACCCTCTCCCCCCCAATCTGATATCCAATTTTTACACCTAATCTTTTTTTTTCCTCAAACCTTACCCCTTTCCCCTTTTTCAAATTTTAATTTCTTCTTTTTCATACCCTACCAAATTTTTCCACCAATCTCTGCAACTTCTCTTTAGAAAACTTTCCCCAAAGCACGTGTCATCACAAGAGCAACTGTGAAACTCCCCCCTTTAAAGAGTGATTCTTTAAAACCTTTTTAAATCCACGCCTCTTCCCAAAAACCCTCGCATTACTTCTCTTACCAAACCCCCTCTATAAATATTTTTAAACAACCAGGGGACATCACACTCCTTGTCTAGTCTACTTTTACTGGGAAATAATTTCCCCCCCCTTTCCCCACGTAAATCTAACTTGAACCTCACAAACCTTTGTAAAAACTCTTTACTGCTTTCACTAACCACCTCCTAAACCATACACTTGCAAAAATTTTGCCACAAAGCCCCCCCATCCACCCGGCATACGCCTTTTCTAAATCCATAAATGCCACAAAAAAACCCTTTTTTAGCCTTAATAAAATTTAAAATTAACAAAAAATGGGGGGGGTGGGGAAAAATTTTCCCAAAAAGCTTCCCGGGAACCTTGATTTTCCCTGAAAAAAAATTTTTTTTCTTTTCTCGAGGATGAGGGTCCCTTTGGACATTCTAGAGGGGTAAACCCCCCTATGTATAAAAATATATAAAATATATATATATATATATATATATATATAAATTTAATATATAAAATATATATATATATATATAAACATATTTTAATATATAAAATTTAATATATATATATATATTATAATAAAATATATAAATATATTATATATATATATAATAATATATAAACGTTTAAAAAATTATTAAAAATTTTTTAATAAAATATACATATCTTATATAAATATATATAAAAAATATAATTAAATATATTTTATATATTTATATATAAAATAATAAATATATGTTGCCCAATAAAGGGAGAACTTGCGATCCTTTGGGTTAAAAAGCAACGCCCCTTTGCCATAAAAGGGCAAGTAAATTTTTTTGTATGCAATAATTTCTTTTCCCCCAAACATTTTAACCTAAAAGAAAAAAATTTTATTTCACTGTGTTTTTTTTAGTATTAAATTAATGTAAAAAAACTAAAAAATAATTTGTTGGGGTTTAAAGGGTAAAAAAAAATTGTTCTTGTTATAATAAGGGGTTTGGTAATTTTCCCAATTCCTTTTTGGGGAAAAAATTTTAAATTTTTACATCAACATTAATGAAAAAAATAATCTTTAAACGAAAAAGAGAAAATTTTAGAAAAGGGCTTAATTTTAAAAAAGAGTTTTTTTGCTAATTACCCCGGTTTTTCATATTCGGCACACATTTTTATTAAAATAAATAATATATATTAAATAAATATTTTATATATATATATTTAAAATATATATATATATAAAATACCTATAACATATAAAAGTGTGCTGAATAGGTAAAATTTTGGGCAATTAGCAAGAACTCATTAAAAATTTGGGGTTTTTTCTAAAAAATTTCTCTTAAAGTTTAAAGTAATTTTTCATTTAGGGAATGGGAAAAAATAATAATTTTGTACCAAAAGAACCTCAGAAAACTTACCTAAACCCTTTTAAAAACAAGCACAATTTAACTTAGCCTTACTTCCTTATATATGTTTAAACACTCGGGTTTTTGGCTGTATTGTAGCAACAACGACCTATAGCACTTGTAGTAGTTATACCTGTATGCAGTAGTAGCTGGGGGGGTTATATCCCAAAGGTCACAGCAAAAATAAACTTGGGTTAAAAATCGACATTTTTCAAAGGACGTAACAAGATTTATTATTTCGACGTTCAAGATAGGTGTACCAAAAAAGTTCATTTTCAGATTCAGGTCGAACATAGTCAAAAATCACGAAAACCCCCAGGCATGGGAAAACAATCCTGTGCCTTTTTTAAAAATATTGTTGTTTAAGGGTGTCCAAAAAACAGACTCCCTAAATAAATGTCGAGTTTTTTAAAAAGCTCATAATTTGAGTTTTAAAATGGCATTCCAAACCCTGTTTTTAAGAGGAAGGGCTCAGTTATGTTTTTTTTTTCATGATGGAACTGTTGGGGACAATTTCTAGGGAGCAGCCCACCCCCCGTGGGAAAATGCAAAAAAGCGACCCTGGTTTTAAAGATCGCATTCAACACTTGGGCCCCTCCTGACTGAGTACTGGTGTTGGGGTAACTAGTTTCTGAGGTTTGCCTTCTGACCAATGTATGAGAGTGGGCAAAGGGTGCATGGGACCTTGTAGAAAAACACCCACAATTTTTAGGGGGTAATTTTTTTAATTCAGTCTCTGTTTCAAAGGGCCCAGTGTTTTTTAAAATCAGATTTACATTAAGTTTTTTTTAATGCCCCTGCAGGCAGACCCAAAATTTTCATTGTATGGGAAAAACCAATACATTTTTTTAAATCAGGCGTTTTTTTAGGTTCGTCCTGTAGAAGGTCCCTTTCCCAGCTGAAATTTTGGCCTCTCAAAAAAATCCCGGGGGGACCTTAGTTTTGTGGGTATTGGGTTTAAAAACTTGCCTTTCCCCCGCTCCCGGGCCACTATACAAGGGCCTGGATGCTTTTTAGGGTAAAAAAAAATAAAAGATGTAGTATACACAGACCCTTTTCAAAAACTTTCGACAAGTTGAAACCCTATGTAAAAGCGCACAAAAAAAGTGTGAAAAGGAATAACAGGAAAAGTTGGTAGATGGATCTATAACTTTCCGACAAATAGCCCAAAAGTTTAAAAATAAACAGAGTAAAGTCCCACACCACGGGAAAAAAACCCTGTTCCACAAGGCAAAGGTACTCGTTTCCCCTTATATCAATCATCCTCCTTTCGAAAAAAGCCCAAAATGGAAAACCCTAGCTCCGTGTCTTCTTTTGCGATGGGGCACCGGGTTGCCATGGGCAGTGACCCCCCACGAAAACACCACAAAACACCAGGCAGACATCAACCAAACTTTAAAATGGGCCCCTCAAAACCAAAAATAAGTTCAACGAGGAAAATTTTAACTACTCAATAAAGGGGAAAACCCCGAGGAAATTTAAAATTATCCCGGGGTTTTCCAAGGGGTTTTCTGGAGAGGGTTTCGGGGCCCAAAAAGCCCCTTTCGGGCTCGGGGAGAACCAGGGCCCCATGGTGGAGCAGGGTCTGATCAACCCGGGTGTTACTTTTTGGCCGCCCCAAGCTGACGTCAACCACAGCCCGGTTTGGGCGGTAATTACTTTGGGGGCTTGTTCATGCCAGGGTAAACGACAAAAAC
>NC_069404.1:81364755-81399523 GCF_026875155.1 Cherax quadricarinatus
GAGATTTGTTTCTACAATGGTGACAAGAGTGAATGTGCAAAAACTTATGACATTTATGTTAATGGGGTAAAACGGACTTTTTTTTGGTAAAGGACACATCCCAAACTAATGTCACTTTTTAAATCGTGGCAACCTTCGCTCCCAGCAGTTTTGTCAACCTTTACAAAAATACAGGGACACAGGGGGTATAATAGTATAAAGTGAGGTACAACTGAAACACCTATATATGAATCCTGTACCTATATATGTGTCGTTTTTTTTTACCTAAAATATGACAGTTGTATAGAATAAAGACAGAAGGGATCTCATTCAGAGAGGAGAGAGAGTGTTGGTACACGGGAGGGAAAACATTGACTGGATTGCAATTGTAAAAATGCTAGACCTGCTTTACACAGCATTGGAAAATAGAGAATATCCGCTAGGAATTTTTATTGACCTAAGAAAAGCGTTTGACACAGTAGACCACGGCATCCTACTCCACAAACTTGACCACTATGGTATAAGAGGCCATGCGCTTGCATATTTTAAATCCTACCTTTCTAATAGGTATCAGTATGTCACCATTAAAGACACAGCCTCATCAATATGGCAACTTGATACTGGTGTTCCGCAGGAAAGTGTCCTTGGACCCCTGCTCTTCCTCATTTACATCAATGATCTTCCAAACATATCCCAACACCTGAAACCCATTCTCTTCTGACGACACGACTTATGTCATCTCCCACCCTAATCTTGCCACCCTCAACACCATTGTTAACGAGGAGCTGCTCAAAATATCGACTTGGATGACAGCCAATAAACTTACATTTAACACTGGCAAAACCTACTATATTATGTTTGGTAGCAGAGCAGGTGTTGCGCAACTAAACATTAAGATCGACAACACTCTAATTGCCAGACATAGTGAGGGCAAATTCCTTGGCCTATACCTCGACAACTAAATTTCAGCACCCATATCCAACACATAACAAAAAAGTATCCAAAACAGTGGAGATCCTCTCCAACATACGATACTACGTGCCGCAAACTGCCCTTCTCACACTATACCATTCACTTATATATCCATACCTCACCTATGCTATCTGTGCTTGGGGTTCAACTGCAGCAACACACCTAAAGCCAATAATAACCCAACAAAAAGCCGCAGTAAGAATAATCACTAAATCCCATCCCTAGCAACACCCCCCCCCCCACTCTTCATCGATCTAAACTTACTCCCTGTTCAGAACATCCACACTTACTACTGTGCAGTCTATATCTACAGGACCTTAAATTCCAATATTAACCTTGACCTAAAACGCTTTCTTGATAGTTGTGATAGAACCCACAGGTATAACACCAGACACAAACATCTCTACGACATTCCCTGTGTTCGACTAAACCTTTACAAAAATTCAATGTATTTCAAAGGACTAAAATCTGGAACACCCTACCTGAAAACTCTAGAACTGCAGACACATTCATCACTTTCAAAACTACAGTTAGAAAACATCTTATCTCCCTGATACACCCCGACAACTAACTACATGATAACCACCTGGTGGTTCACAATTACACTCACTCACCCACTGACTATAAACCCAGAAATACTAATCTATATCTTAAAAATAATAAATCCTAACTAGTCATAAGTTTGCCTATGATACTCCAATACTAGACACCTTGTATTGTGCCAAAACAAAACATCACATTGCTAAACTCACAAATTATGATGTAGTCACTTAGCCTTAATACCATAATCTGTAAGGATTTAATGTTAAGAATTAATCTAAGTCTGCTCGAAATGCCTAGCCATGCTAGGTGTCCTAGTGGCCTCCTCTGTAATTAGTATTTTATAACATGTAAACCACACAATACCCAAAACCTGTAAACCCACATTGTAACCCTTATAGAGAATAAACTTGAATGTGAATTGAATTGAATGAAAAATATTACGGTCAACACAGGATGACTCAGAAATTTTAGTTAAGAATTTTAACTGACACTCGGCAAGGAGCCCGTGTTAATAGTTCCAAGGTATTGGAGCTAAATGGTACATATAAAAGGATGTAATCGAATCAACAAGTCACTTTGTCTTTTTGGGTTATCCTAAGTAATTTAAACATGTTACTATGTATGGAGAAGAATTAAAGAGACATTTAAAAGAGTTATGGCAACAACACGACTGCATTTATCTGTGGAGAGAAATGAAAGATAAGATAAGATTTAGTTCGGATTTTTAACCCTGTAGGGTTAGCCACCCAGGATAACCCAAGAAAGTCAGTGCGTCATCGAGGACTGTCTAACTTATTTCCATTGTGGTCCTCAATCTTGTCCCCCAGGATGCGACCCACGCCAGTCGACTAACACCCAGGTACCTACTTGGTGAATAGGACAACAGATGTAAGAGAAACGCACCGAATGTTTCCACCCGCCGGGAATCGAACTCGGACAGGGCGTGTGTGAAGCGGGAGCTTTAGCCACCAGGCCTCCGTGGCCCAGGATAACCCATGACCCAGGATAAACCCATGACCCAGGATAACCCATGACCCAGGATAACCCACGACCCAGGATAACCCATGACCCAGGATAACCCATGACCCAGGATAACCCATGACCCAGGATAACCCATGACCAATGACAATCCATAACCCATGATAATCCAGGATAACCCATTACCCAGGATGACCCATGATAATCCATAACCATGATAATCCAGGATAACCCATGACCAGAATAACCCACGATAATCCATAACCATGATAATCCAGGATAACCCATGACCATGATAACCCATGACCCAGGAAAACCCATAACCCATGATAACCACGACCCAGGATAACCCATAATCCATAATAATCCAGGATAACCCATGACCCATGATAATCCAGGATAACCCATGACCCAGGATAACCCATGACCAATGATACTCATGACTCATGATAATTAATGACCCATGATAACCCATGACCAGGATAACCCATGACCATGATAATCCAGGATAAACCATGACCCATGATAATCCAAGATAACTCATGACCCATGATAATCCAGGATAGCCCATGACCCATGATAACCATGACCAGGATAATCCATGACCTAGGATAACCATGATCCATGATAACCCAGGATAATCCATGACAAATGATAATCCAGGATAACTCATGACCCATGATAATCCAGGATAGCCCATGACCCATGATAATCCAGGATAACCCACGACCCATGAAAACCCACGATCTATGATAACCCATGACCCAGGATAACCCATGACACAGGGTAACCCATGACCCATGATAACCCATGACCCAGGATAACCCATGACCCATGATAACCCAGGATAACTCATGACCCATGATAACCCAGGATAACTCATGACCCATGATAATCCAGGATAACCCACGACCCATGAAAACCCACGATCTATGATAATCCATGACCCAGGATAACCCATGACCCATGATAACCCAGGATAACCCATGACCCATGATAACCCAGGATAACTCATGACCCATGGTAATCCAGGATAACCCACGACCCATGAAAACCCACGATCTATGATAACCCATGACCTAGGATAACCCATGACACAGGGTAACCCATGACCCATGATAACCCATGACCCAGGATAACCCATTACCCATGATAATCCAGGATAACCCATGACCCATGATAATCCAGGATAACCCATGACCCATGATAATCCAGGATAACCCATGACCCATGATAATCCAGGATAACCCATGACCCATGATAACCCATGACCTAGAAAAACCCATGACCCAGTATAACCCAGGATAACCCATGAACCATGATAATCCAGGGTAACCCATGACCCTGATAACCCATGATTCAGGATAACCATGGCCCAGGATAACCCATGACCCTGATAACCCATGATCCATGATAACCCATGACCCATGATAACCCATGATCCATGATAACCCATGACCCATGATAACCCATGACCATGATAACCCATGATCCATGATAACCCATGACCCAGAATGGCCTGTGACCCATGATAACTCATGATCCATGATAACCCATGATAACCCTTGACCCATAATAACACAGGATAACCCATGAAAACTCTAACAGCGTATTGACCTCAATCATTATTTTGGATTTATTTATTATTTAATAATTTGAACATACATACAGAGGTACAAAAAATAAGGTAAGAGCAGCTGCCAAAGCCACTTATATGCATAGCATTACGGGCTGGCTTAAAATTAACTTAAGATTAACTAAGCAATGATGTAATCAGTGATAAAACATTATTGTAAACAGATAACAAATAAACCATAATGAGTATTACAAAGACAGGTCATATGGTTGCATGCATTGTTGTACATTCAGTAGAATGGAGTATTCTGTTAGGTAGGTATTTAAAAAATAACAAAGTTAGATTGGGTCTTAGGTTTAACATTTATTGATATAATTATGAGAAACATTTAAGATATACAATTTATAAGGTTCAGTTATTCAGTATTTATTTGGTTTTGGGTGAGTAAGTGATCTTTGAGAAGAGACTTGAATTTATAAAACAGACAGTGTTTCTTTATATTTACAGGTAATGAATTCCAGATTTTAGGACCTTTTATGTGCATTGAGCTTTTGCATAGTGTGAGATGGACACGAGGAACATCAAAGAGTGATCTGTGCCTTGTGTTATGGTCGTGTGTTCTGTTGAGGTTGGCAAGGAGATGTTTGAGCGGAGGGTTAATATCAGAGTTAAGTGTTCTATGAATGTAATAGGTGCAGTAATAAGTATGGATGTTTTTTTATGGTGAGTAGGTTTAGTGTTTTGAATATTGGTGGAGGTGCGCTGCCTGTAGTGGAATTTGTTATCATTCTGACTGCAGCCTTCTGCAGCGGGTAATTAGTGGTCTGAGATGGTTAACTGTTGTTGAGCCCCATGCACAAATTCCATAGGTGAGAAGGGTAAATAAGAGAGTGATATAGGGCCAGGAGGGCTGACTGTGGAGCATAGTACCGTTTCTTCGATAGTATGCCTACGGTCTTGGAAATTTTCTTAGAAATTTGTTGTATATGTTATGAAATTTGAGTCTATTATCAAGGTGGATTCCTAAGAATTTTCCCTCTGTTAGCTTTGTGATAGGTGATCCGTTTATCATTATGTTAAGAGGGACATCTGTAGCTCTGTTTCCAAACTGAATGAAGTAGGTTTGTCAATGTTAAGTGTAAGTTTTTTTAGTCCTCATCCAGATAGAAAATTTTCTGTAATTCGGTATAAACAGTTTTCCATACATGATTGAGAGCTAAAATGGGTCGGCAGCTAGAGCCACATATACGAAAAAAAAATGTTCGTAATGATCTCAAGATTTATAAAGAAATAGTTGAAAACAAAATGGAGGCACTGGAGAGAAAGAGAGAGAGAGAGAGAGAGAGAGAGAGAGAGAGAGAAGAGAGAGAGAGAGAGGACTTATCAAGAGAAGAAATGCCAGAGCTCTAAGCTACATCAATCCACAAAGAGCTATATCACTTGGGGAAATAGATGGCAAGTAACATTTGCACCTGAGAAAAACGCAAATGATGATATAATCTAGGCCACCATGATGGTAATGCTGGTGCAGAAGTAAGGGGTTGAATGGAGGGGTTGGCACTTGGAGAAAATTGATAACCTTGGGGTGAAATTTGACTCTAAATTAACCATGAAGAACCCTGTTGGGAAATCTTGCAAACAAGGCAGCCAGGAAGCTACAGCACTTCGCCCCTATCTCGCATCTGCTTGACAGTAAGGGTTGCAAGATTCTTTATGGGCACAGGTACGCTCACACCTTGAGTATGCTCCACTTTTCTTGGTTTGCCTGCCCCCCCTCTCATCTGCGACTGCTTTGACAGAGTAGAGAACAGAGTAAGACGTCTCATCTATTCCCCGGACCCCTCCTGGAAAAACCTGCATTTCAGCAGAGCCTTCACATAGGAGGGATGTGGGTGAAAACCCTTACTGTTATGTACAAGGAAAATATTTTCAAAGTACCACACTTGGATCCACTTCGAGGGGCAGCGAGAAACAAGCTTTTATGCCACAAGACGGGCAGAAAGCAGCAACTTCACTCTGGCTGTACCCTTCTCCGGAACATCACTCCATCTGAGATCATATATACCCAGGATGACTAGAGTATGGAACCATACTCCAGTCATCCTGGAAACGGCTCCAAACTTCATCCTGTTCCCTACTTGTGTGTCTCATAAAAAAAAAAATGCTTTCAAATGAGCTGATGTAGGGAACAGCTCTTAGCTTGCCAATAAAGTTAGGAATCCTTAACCCGTAAATAGCTTGTCAATAAAGTTAGGGATCCTTAACCTAACCTTTTCAAACCCTGTGTAAACAAGTGAGAGAGAGAGAGAGAGAGAGAACGTGGAAACATTGAATTAACATGATTTTGTCTAAAAAACCACACATAGTGGTTAAATCCGTGAAAGGTGGCCCGGACGCCTGCAGCCACGAAAACATATAGAATTGTTGAACTCAACATAAGTCAGGAGAGAACAAGATGTTGAATACAGCAAAAGATTAAACTTAACTTTAGGTAAACTTAAGAACAGACGGAGAAGATAAAGAATGAGCTGGACCTCGCAACCGTTGGGATAGAGGAGAAACAGTAGAGGAGGCGAGGAGGATGAGGAGGGAGAGGAGAGGAGGAGAGGAGGAGGAAAGAGGAAGAATAAAGATTAAGTGGAAGACGCAATACCAACCCACATCACAAGATTCACTGGCCGTCCTCAGTAACCGTAAATTAATCAACGGAGGTAACGGTATTTGTGGTGGAACCATGGCATTCGTGACAATGGGCAGTGTGGCACCATGGGCAGTAGTGGACCATGCAGTGTGACCATGGGCTGTGTGCCCCATAGGCAATGTGACCCCATGGGCGTGTGACCCCATGGCAGTGGACCCTATGGGCAGTGTGACCCATGAGCAGTGTGACCCATGGGCATGTGACCCCATGGGTAGTGTGGATTAAGATTATTAAATTTTGCACCGCAGTGATTAGTTAGTGTGCACCCCACAGTCATCCTTTGGAGGGTAGCGCCAAGATCATATGGATACACAAAAGGCCTAGGAAATAGAACCATAAAGGGAGAACAGGTGACATCTGATTTATATATTCAGTTTACACTTTCCTGTTACATGCAAATTTTAAGAAATTGTTAATATATCCGGTATCTATTTCATTAATAGATACTGCTGCTTGACATGTCACATAGTTATTAACAGTCTTTATATTCCTCATTAAGTGGACAATAAGCACATAGTTTTTAGGATAGTGACCACAGGATATGACGCACAGGATTGTGACCACCAGATAGTGACCGACAGGATAGACGACCACCAGATAGTGACCACAGGATAGAGAACACAGTGTTGCCACATACTTTGCATTTAGTGTGTGTCTGCCCTACTGCCCAAACTGTAACCAAACCTAAGCCTGGCCCACACAACATCAGCCAGTCTGTTAACATATCAAGTTGCCCCGTAAACGTACTCATCTACGTCCATGGTATAATAGTGGCTTATACATCTACTATCTAATCGCATCCTAAACATTCAATTCTCATGTTTACTTTTCCCAATATTATTCCTAATGTTAGACACAGACATACCAATTAAACTCTTCATTTCCTTCATGTTACTTTTTCTTGCCTAACATACCAACTATATATAAGAAGTAATCCGTGTGTGAATGGATACCCCATAACAATTATCATACTTAATTCATTCTTTAATTCGCCTGCACTAACACAAGGTAGACGTGCCGGTTGTGCTCTGCCACACCCCTCTGCTGTTTGTCAGCGAGCTACCTTGTCCAACATGGCCTATAGTGTGACTCGCCCGTAAACACAAGTCAGGTAAAAGCTCATCCTGTGTGGCAATTATTCCTACCACTTCAGCGCAGGTGTTACCCCGACCATCATTAGGGAACGTATGTATCCAGGACGATGAAGGTGTACGGTGTTGCCCCTGATGGGCATACAGAATCTTCGGCAAGCTGAATTCCATTTCCGTGTACGAGTCTTTGTGACGAGATCTCCAAGACTAGTTCTACTCCAGCTGTGAAGGTGCGCTGATCGACTTATCTCGCCACTTTTACGTGGTAAGATTCCATAATGTCCATTTGAAGCAGATGAGGCTGCATCGAAGAGTTGTTTTCGAGGCATATGGGACCGTACATACTGCACAACAGGGCACGTGGACGCTGGTTGCTTACATGGGCCGTCTGGAGGGAACCTTTATCCCTGAAGATACTCTGAACACCCAGACCACTAGGTCTGTTGGTGGACGCAAGTAGTCATTGTATCAACTACGACAGCAGACGTACGTGCACAGGTTTTGTGCGAGGGTGTACGAACCATATGGCGGCAACATGTGTGAAGCTGAGGAGGGCGCCTTCACTAACTGTGAAGCACCAGTTTAACATGTGGTGAGCTTTGTTGAGAGCCCCATGCAAAAAGCAAGGGCTTGGCGCTGTGGAGTGAAGTGGTAGATGATCCCACAGAGGAAACTGGCGTGTGGTGAGCAAGCTGTAGACATAACAGGAACTGTTACTAGCAGGAGAAGAGCAGTGCAGAATGTGCAAGAGCAGGAGAGGTACAGGCGCGCTCAGAGAAAGAGCTTCAGAAGTCTGTTGAGGACATTGACGCCGTCTGCTGGAGTTTGGTTTCTGAGCTGGTGAAGCACGGCATTGCCTGTGGAGAAATGTATTGATTAAAACACCATAACCAGACAGATGCAATGGGCCCAAGCAATAATGGTGAGTGGCACAAGTGTCGTGACGGCATGGTGGAGGTTAAGGTTCATCTTGGGGAACCTCAGAAACAACATGTAGTGGAAGGCACACGAGGAAGAGAGCGGCGGCATCAGACTCAGATGATTCCTGACGCCGGCCCAAGGTCTGGAGAAGGAAAGTATTTCGAGGTAGTCAGGATAAGATGCATCCGCAAGAAAGGGAGGGTGATGGTGTGAAGCCCTGTGCTGGCCTCTGGACAGGAGGCCCCTGGGAATGAATGAAGAGAGGAGGAAGGGTTTGGAAACTAAAAAAGTCCCTTAGGTGTATGACTGTGAACGTAAATGACAGTGTAATAGGTGAAGAGGGATGGTTTCGAATTTTCTGTGTAAATAAGGGTGGCGTAGTGTTTCTCTAGAACACAATTTTCAGGAGGGATAGACTGAGGTGGCAGGGTTTCAGTCAGACTCTTCATCTGCACGTCATGTAAAGGTGGTGTGTTATAGTGATCAGGAGGTGAAGCCTGTTTGTGTTAATAAGGAGTGAGGGCGAGGGGGGGCAGGGTGTTGTGTGTGGATAGGTGGTGGATGGGACAGAGGGTAACCTTTGTAAGTGTGTATGCACCAGCTGAGAACGTTGTGAAGTAAAGCAGGAATTTGTTAATGATGACCTAGTTTTTCTTCTACGTGGTTTTACCAGCGGTGCCATCGTTGGTGGGGACTGGGAACTGTGCTTATCAAGGAGGGATGATGTGGAACCAAATGGGGGCGGGGCACATGTCGGCGGCCTTACGAGATCCTTGCGGATATTCAGTTGAGGATGCAGTTGGGAGGGAAGCGTATGGAGGTTTTATTTTAGTTATAATATTTTTATTATGCACCCCATAACCCATCCTGTGGCGGCAGTCAAAAGATTACAGAGGTACATAATTGGTCCAAGGACTGAACCTCCAAAGTATTGAATAGCTGAGTCAGTTACAGAGGTAATGAACTCACAATTGACAAAGGAAATGAACTCACAATTTACAAAGTAATGAACTCCAGGTAGGGTCCTAGTCACAATCATGACAAGTTACAAAGTATGTACAGAATTACAAAGTATGTAAAGGGTCCCCAGGACTGGCCCCCAAAGTTTTGATAGCTGAACTAGGCTCAAAGGTAATGAACTCAAAGTTACAACGGTAATGAATCCTGTAAGAATGGACTTTCTACTTACGTGTTAATACATGGTACAATTCCATGACAATTTCACACGTCCACGCTCGGTCACAATTGTAATGATCTTATTGGTGCAAATATTGATTGTGAGGTAGAGCACACTTTCCAGGGAAGGGTTCTGCGCCTAGGGTTACAAGCTAGGGCTGTACATTTCCTCAATGGGTTCACTTTGGTAAAGTTTTCTGCACCAAGAGAGGTAGCTAATTCGATCCGGCGTCGGGAGAGTGGATGGGTCACTGCGGGTATCTCTAGGGGTTATTGGAAGTTAAATACGAGTTGTTTGATGAGGAGGGGATGGAGGATTTACAACACTGAGAGGGTTATGTGCAAGGTACATGGGGTGAGGATTGGTGAACATGGTAGGATGGTGTGGCTAAAGAACGAATAAGGCACATATTACGTGAGAGAAGGGAAACGAATTAATTCATTAAAATATGGGCTGGCCAACTTTTGGGAGGACAGGTTTAAGGTTTGTTTGCGAAGGGGTGGTGGCAGATATTATCCATGATGACATCTGCACTAAGAGAGGCGCGCAAGCTACAAGATAAGGTTCCAAGCGGTGAGGTTAATGGCATGCGTGGGAAGAGTGTTATGGTGTATAGCCTTTCCGTGTGTAGGTGCTTTGCAAAAGCAACGACAAGCAGGCAACAGCTATTCCCATGGTTGAGGTTTCATGAGTCGTGTATTGGTTTGTATAGTGGGTCAGTTATACACGCCACAGATGGAATGAATGTTTGCGGACGAGTGTATGGAAATATTGGCAAGGGATGGGTAGAGCGGGGTTTTTAGATAGTGTGTTAGACATGTTGAAATGTCAGTTGGGAAACATTGATAGGAAGCATGTGGGAGGAAAATAACTGAGGGAGAACATGATGGGTCACCGTGTGTTGGTGTAGTGGGGGAGGGATGATGGGTCACCGTGTTTGTGAGTGGGGGGAGGATGATGGTCACCTGTTGTTGTGTGAGTGGGGGGGAGGGATGATGGGGTCACCTTGTTGTGTGAGGTGGGAGGGAATGCCCCTGTGTGTGTGAGTGGGTGAGGATGAGGGGTCACCTGTTGGTGGAGGGGGAGGGCTAGAGCACCGTGCATGGTGTTGGGAGGACATGAGGGAGGGATGTGAGGGTCACCTGTGTTGTTTGATTGAGAGTGGAGGAACATGATGGGTCACCTGTGTTTGTCGATGAGTGAGAGAGGATGATGTCCTCCCCCCTTGTGTTGTGTGATGGGGGAGGACTGATGTCACCGTATGTTTTCTGTGTGAGGGAGGATGATGGCCTACCTTGTTGTGTCGATGAGGAGGATGATGTCACCGTGGTACGGACGTGAGGGGAGGGATGATGGTCACCTGTGTTGTGTGAGTGAGGAGGATAGGTCACCTGTGTGTGTGAGTGGGGGGAGGGATATGTCACCTGTGGTGTGTGATGGGGAGGGGATATGGGTCACCTGTGTTGTGTAGTAGGGGTGGGATGATGGGTCACCTGTTTGTTGAAGTGATGGAGGGATGATGGTCACCTGTGTTGTTGAGTGGGTGGGAGGATGATGCGGTCACCTTTTGAGTGATTGGGGGTGAGGGATATGGTCACCTTGTTGTGTGAGATGGGGGGAGGGATGCTTGTCCACCAGTGTAGTGTGAGTGCAGGACGGATGATGGTCACCTGTGTTGTGTTATTGAGGGGAGGATGAGAGAGGTCAGCCGTGTTTCGATGTGAAGGAGCGAGGATTACTTGGTCACTCTGTGTCAGTATGCAGTTGGGTGGGGGGGAGGGATGATAGGTCACCTTTGTTGTGTGATAGGAGAGAGGATGACATGGGGTCACCTGTGTGTGTGCGAGTGGGGGAGGGAGGATGGCCACCTGTGTTTGTGTGAGTGAGGAGGGATGATGGGTCACCCTGTGATTGTGGTGAGTCTGGGGGAGGGATGATAATGGGTCACCTATGTTGTGTGAGTGGGGAGAGGATGATGGGCACCTGTGTTGTGTCTGATTGGGACGAGGGATGATGGTCCACCTGTGTGGTGAGACGGAGGGAGTGGCATGAAGGGGTTCACCGTTGTTGTTGTGCTGAGTGGGCGAAGGATGATGGGCTCACCTGTGTTGTGTGAGTGGGGGAGGGATGATGGGTCCACCTGTGTTGTGAGTGAGTGCGGGGAGAGGATGACTTGGAGCTCACCTGTGTTTTTGTCTGAGTGGGGAGGATGATGGGTCACCCTGTGTATGCTGTGTGTGGGGGCGGATGAAGGGTCAATTCCTGTGTGTGTGATAGTGGGGACGGAGGGATGATGGGTCCACCTGTGTTGTGTAGTGGGGAAGGGATGAATGGGTCACCTGTGTTTGTGGAGTGTTGGGAGGGATATGGGTCACCTGCTGTTGTGTGATGGGGGGAGGATGATGAGTCACCTGTGTTGTGTGAGTGGGGGACGGATGATGGGTCCACCTGTGTAGTGTGAGTGAGGGGGAGGATATATCGGGGTCACCTGTGTTGTTGAGTGGGGGGAGGATGATGGGTTCCCTGCGTTGTGTGAGTGAGGAGGGATGATGGGTCACCTGTGTTGTGGTAGTGGGGGGATGATGGGTCACCTTGTTGATGTGAGAGGTGAGAGTATTCATGGGTTCACCTGTGTCGCATCTATATGGGGGCACGGAGATGATGGCTCTCACCTGTGGTTGTGTAGTGGCAGGGTGAGGGATGGTGGTCACCTGGTAGTGTGAGTGGTGGAAGAGGATGATGGGTCACCTATGTTTGTGTGAGTGGGGAGGGATGAGGGTCCACTGTGTGTGTGACAGTGCGGGGAGAGGGATGATGGGTCTCCTCTGTGTTGTGTGAGTGGGGGAGGGATGATGGTCACCTGTGTTGTGTGAGTGGGGGAGAGATATGGGTCCACCTGTTTATGTGAGCGGATGAGGGGAGATGGTTCACCTGTGTTTGTGAGTGGAGGGAGGGATGATGGGTCACCTGTGCGTGTCATGGGGAGGACACGCATGGGTCACCTGTGTTGTGTCAGATGGGGGGAGGAGGACTATGGTTCACCTGTGTTGTGTGAGTGGAGGGGAGCGATGATGGATCACCAGTTGTTGTGTCGAGTTGGAGGGAGGAGGCATGAGGCGTCACCTGTGTTTTGTGAGTGGGGGAGGGATCTGATGTGGTCCACCTGGTTTTATTTGTCTTGTCTCAGGGGGGGAGGATGGATGGGTCACCTGTGTTGTGTAGTGGGGGAGGGATGATGGGTCACCTGTGTTGTGTGAGTGGCACAGGGAGTGATGAGGTCACCTTGCTGAGTGTGTGAGTAGTGGGGGGTAGGGATGATGGAGGTACCCTGTGTTGACTGATCAGAGTGGGGGGAGGCTGATGGGTCATCCTGCTGTTTGACAGTGAGTGGGGAGGAATGATGGTCACCACAGTTTGTGTGAACTGGGGAGGGATGATGGTCACCTGGTTTGCGTGAGTGGGGGGAGGGATGATGGGTCACTCTGTGTTGTGTGAGTGGGGGGAGGGATGATGGGTCAACTGTGTTTGTGTGATGGGAGGAGGGATGATGGGTCACCTGTGGATGTGTGAGTGGGGAGGGATGATGGGTCACCTATAGTTTGTGAGTGGTGGAGGATTGAGGGTCACCTGTGTTGTTGAGAGGGGAGGGACGATGGGTCACCTGTACTGTTGTTGAGGGGGGGAGGTAATATGGTCCCTGTGTTTGTTGAGTTGGGGGAGGATGATGGGTCACCTGTGTTGTGTTAGTTGGGGGAGGTGGATGGTCACCTGTGTTGTGTGAGGGGGGAGGGATGATTGGTCACCGTTTTGTGTGAGTGGGGGGGATGATGGGTACCTGTTGGTTATGTGTGAATGGGGGGAGGGATGGATGGGTCACCTGTGTTGTGTAGATGGGGGAGGGATGATGGGTCACCTGTGTTGTGTGTGTGGGAGGATGATGGTCACCTGGTTGTTTGAGGGGGAGGGATGATGGCACCTTTGTTGTGAGAGGGGGGAGGGATGATGGGTCAACGCTGTGTTGTGTGAGTGGGGGGAGGGATGATGGGTCACACCTTGTGTTGTGTGAGTGGGGAGGATGATGGGTCCACCTGTGTTTGTGTGAGAGGGGAGGGATGATGGGTCACCTGTGTTTGTGTGAGTGGGGGGAGGGATGATGGTTCACCTGTTTTATGTAGTGGTGGAGGGATGATGGGGTCACCTGTGTTGTGTTGATGGAGTGGATGATGGGTCACCGTTGTTGGTGAGTGGGGGGAGGATGATGGGTCACCTTGTGTTGTGTGAGTGGGGGAGGGATGATGGGTCACCTGTGTTGTGTGAGTGGGGGGAGGATGATGGGTACACCTTGTTGTGTGAGTGAGGGGGATGATGCTGGTTCACCTGGTTGTGAGCAGTGTTGGTGAGTAGCTTGGTTGTAAGCAGTGGATCGAGCAGGTGGTTGTGAGCAGTTGTGGGGGTGAGCAGGGCGCTGTGAGCAGTGTGGTGAGTAAGCTGGTTGTGGGACAGTGTGATTGAGCAGGCCTGGTGTGGGCAGTGGGTGGCAGGGGGGTTGTATGCATGTTGTTACAGGGAGGTTTTTTTTTTTTGTGAGCAGTTGGGTGAGCAGGGTGGTTTGTGAGCAGTGTTGGTTGAGCAGACTGTTTGTGGCAGTGTGGGGTGAGCAGGCTGGTTGTGGCGCAGGTGGGTACAAGCTTGTGTGGCAAGTGTGGGTGAGCATGGTTGTGAGCAAGTGTTTGGTAGCAGGCTGGTGTAAGCATGGTGACGAGCAAGGGTGGTTGTGAGCAGTGTGGTGAGCCCAGGGCGGTTTTGTGAGCAGTGTGGGTGAGTAGGCTGATTGTGGGTCAGTGTGGGTGAGCAGGCTGGTTGTGGCAGTGTGGGTGAGCAAGCGGCTTCGAGCAGTGTGTTTCAGCATGGTGGTTGTGGGCAGTGGTGGGTGATCAGGCTGTTGTGGCAGTGTGGGTTTACAGGCGGTTTGTGGGCATGTGGGTGAGTAGGCTGTTTGTGACATTGTGGATGAGCAGCTGGTGTGACAGTGTGGGTGAGCCAGCTGGTTGTGACAGTGTGGATGAGCAAGCTGGTGTGAGCCAGTGTGGGTGAGCAGCTTGTTGTAGCAGTGTGGGTGAGCAGCTGGTTTGTGGGGAGTGTGGGTGAGAGCCTCGTTATGAGCATGTGGGTGCGCAGGGTGGTTGTGAGCAGTGTGGGTGACAGGTAGTTGTGGCAAGTGTGGGGGTGAGCAGGGTGGTTTGGGAAGGCGTGGGTGAGCTGGCTGCTTGTGGTAGGTGGGTGTGAAGGCTGTGTGAGACAGTTTGTTGAGCAGGCTGGTTGTGAGCAGTGTAGGTGAGCAGGGTGTTTGTGGCAGTGTGGGTGATCCAGGCTTGGTTGTCAGCAGGTGATGAGCATTCCTGTTGTGGGGCCAGTGTGGTGAAGGCAGGCTGGTTTGACAGTGTGAGAGAGCAGGCTGGTTTGTGAGCATGTGGGTCAGCAGGTGTTTGTGAGCAGTGGGGGTGAGCAGCTGGTGTGAGCTGTGTATGTGAGCAGGGTGGTTTTTGGCAGTGTGCGGGTGAGCATGCTGGTGTGGGCAGTGTGGGTGACGCAGGTGGTTGTGAAGCAGTAGTGGGCTGAGCAGGCTCTATTTGTGAGCAGTGTGGGGAGCAGTCTCTGTGATTGTGGATCAGTGTGGAGTAGCAGGTGGTTGCGTGGCAGAGTGGTTGACATGCTGTTTGAGAACATGTGGGTGATCATAGGCACTATGTAGGCATCTGTGCAGAGGTCTGAGCAATTTTGGTTTGTGAGCACTGATCGTTGGTATAGCTGGTTGTGAGCAGTGTAGGGTCGAGTAGCTTGTTGTGGGAAGTGTGGGTGAGCAGTAGGTTTGGTGCCATTGTGGGTGTAGAGTGGCTGTTAGCACTGTGGTTTAGCAGGTGGTTGGAGCATGTTTGTGAGCAGGCTGTTTGTGGGCAGTGTGGGTGAGCAGGTGTTTTGTGGCAGTGTGGGTCCACAGGCTGGTTTGTGAGCATGTGGATGTGATCAGGGTGGTTGTGAGCAGTGTTGGTGAGTAAGGGTGGTTGTGAGCATGTGGGTGAACAGGGTGGTTGTGAGCAGTTGTTGTGAGTATGCAGCGTATGGGCAGTGTGGGACGAGCCATGCAGTTGTGGGCAGTGGGTCAGGCGAACAATGTCATGAGTTGTGGCAGTGTGGGCGAGTCTATGCAGGCATTTCAGGGCAGTATGGGCGAAAAATGCATGTTTGTGGGTTCAGTATCTGGGCGCACACATCGCAGGTTGCTGGGCGTGATAGACGACAGTCATTGTACTCTGTTGTGGGGCATATGGGGGGAAGCAGGGTGGTTGTGAGCAGCTTGTAGTTAGCAGGGTGCTATGTGCAGTCAGGGGTGGTGCAGTATGGGTTATATGGGCAGTGTGGGGTGAGCAGGTGTTCATTGAGCAGTGTGGTGAGCATGGTGGGTTGGTTGGCAGTGTGAATGAGCAGGGGTGCTTGTTGCAGTGAGTGGGTGCCAGGCTGTTGTGGTCTATGTGGTGGACTAGCTGTCTGTAACATGGTGGGTGAGCAGAAATATAAATTGGGGTTAATTTTTATTAGCTATTGAAATTAAAATAATTATCAATATAAGTGTTAAATATATTATAGTATAAAATAATTATGTAGAATATATTTATTACAACATGTGTGGGTCACATTTATAATCTACCAAACATGTTTTAACCTAATATTCAACCCTACAAAGTGTCCCACTGATTATCCCCCCCTACCACCAAGTGTGCCACTACAACACACAAAACCCACCCTTAAAGTGTCTACCCCATCTATCTGCTCTCTCCCAAATACCAAGGTGTCCGACAATACTAGGGCGGGACAACCTGGTCTTTCCTAATTTCCGAAGTGATTCCACTATTTTACCTCGGTCCCCGTCCAAGTGTTCAACTCTATCACCCAACCAAGTGTGCACTAATATCACCCCACCAAGTGTGCCACTACTAAAACATTTCCCCACCCCCACCAATGTGCCACTATTATCATCCCAACAAGTGTGCCAATATCACCCAACCAAGTGTTTCCACACTATCACCCCTCCAATGATCCACTCAAACACCCCACCAAGTGTTCCACTACTATCACCCCACCAAGTGTTCCACTACTATCACCCCACCAAGTGTTCCACTACTATCACCCCACCAAGTGTTCCACTACTATCACCCCACCAAGTGTTCCACTACTATCACCCCACCAAGTGTTCCACTACTATCATCCCTCCAGAGTTTTCCACTACTACCACCCCACCAAGTGTTCCACTACTATCACTCTACCAATTGTTCCACTACTATCACCCTACCAAGTGTTCCACTACTATCACCCCACCAAGTGTGCCACTACTATCACCTCACCAAGTGTACCATTATCACCCCACCCAGTGTTCCACTACTATCACCCCACCAAATGTGCCACTATTATCATCCAAGCATGTGTGCCAATATCACCCCACCAAGTGTTTCACTACTATCACCCCACCAAGTGTCCCACTATTATCACCCCACCAAGTGTGCCACTACTATCACCCCACCAAGTGTCCCACTATTATCACCCCACCAAGTGTTCCACTACTATCACCCCACCAAGTGTGCCACTACTGTCACCCCACCAAGTGTTCCACTATTATTACACCGCCAAGTGTTCAACTTCTATCACCCCACCAAGTGTGCCACTACTATCACTCCACCAAGTGTGCCACTACTATCACCCCACCAAGTGTTCCACTACTATCACCCCACCAAGTGTTCCACTACTATCATCCCTCCAAGTGTTCCACTACCTACCACACCACCCCACTCAAGTGTATCCACTACTATCACTCTACAAGGAGTGTTCCACACTAACAATAACACTAACGAGTGTTTCCCAATACATCACCCCACCAGTGTGGCCACTACCTATCACCTCACCAAGTGTACCATTATCACGCCACCCAGTGTTCCACTACTATCACCCCACCAAATGTGCCACATATCACCAACATGTGTGCCAATACACCCACCAAGATGTTTCACTCAATCACCTCCCACCAAGTTTCCCTCACTATTATCACCGTCCCACCAAGTGTCCACTACTATCATCACCCCACCAAGTGTCCCACTTTATCGCCCCACAAGTGGTTCCACTATTATCACCCCACCAAGTTTGCCACTACTATCACCCCACCAAGTGTTCCACTATTATTACCCCGCCAAGTGTTCAACTTCTATCACCCCACCAAGTGTGCCACTACTATCACCCCACCAAGTGTGCCACTACTATCAACCCCACCAAGTGACCCACTATTGATCCCCCCACCAAGGGATTCCACTACTATCACACCCCGACCAAGTGTTCACTCTATCACCCCAACCAATTGCACCACTACTATCACTACTATCACCCCACCAAGTGTTCCACTACTATCACCCCACCAAGTGTGCCACTACTATCACCCCACCAAGTGTTCCACTATTATTACCCCACCAAGTGTGCCACTACTATCACCCCACCAAGTGTTCCACTACTATTACCCCACCAAGGTGTGCCACTACCATCCACCCACACTATGCACCAAGTGTTCCACTATTATTACCCACCAATGTGCCACTGAACACCAGCCCACCAAGTGTGCCCCAAAAACTTATGTTTAATCCAAAACCACCCCCACCATTGTGTGCCACTACAATCAATCACCCCCACCAAGTATCCCCTACTTACACCCCACCAAGTGTTCCACTACTATCACCCCACCAAGTGTGCCACTACTATCACCCCACCAAGTGTTCCACTATTATTACCCCACCAAGTGTTCCACTACTATCACCCCACCAAGTGTTCCACTATTATTACCCCATCAAATGTGCCACTACAATCACCCCACCAAGTGTTCTACAATTATTACCCCACAAGTGTTCCACAACTATCGACCCCCCAAGTGTGGCGACAACTATTCACCCCACCAAGGTTCCTACCTACTATCACCCCACCAAGTGTTCCACTAAGTATCACCACCACCAAGTGTTATCCATCTACTATCACCCCACGTCGATTGGTGCCACTACTATCACATCACCAAGTGTGCCACTACTATCACCCCATCAAGTGTGCCACTGCTATCACCCCACCAAGTGTGGCACTACTATCGACCCCCACCAAAGTTTGCCACTACATCACCCCACCATGTCACCACTACTATCAACCTCGCACACAAGTGTGCCACTACTATCACCCCAACAAGTGTTCCACTAACTATCTACCCCACCAAGGCACCACTAACTATCACCCCTCACCCTGAGCACGCACTACTAACCCCACCAAGTTTCCACTACTATCACCCCACCAAGTGTTCCACTACTATCACCCCACCAAGTGCTCCACTACTATCACCCCACCAAGTGTTCCACTACTATCACCCCACCAAGTGCACCACTACTATCACCCCACCAAGTGTCCACCTATTTATCACCCCAACCAATTGGCCACTACTATCAAACCCAAACCACCATGTGCACCACTACTATCACCCCACCAAGTGCACCACTACTATCACCCACCAAGTGTACCACTACTATCACCCCACCAAGTGCACCACTACTATCACCCCACCAAGTGTTACCACTACTATCACCCCACCAAGTGCACCACTACTATCACCCCACCAAGTGCACCACTACTATCACCCTACCAAGTGTTCCACTACTATCACCTCACCAAGTGGCACCACTACTATCACCCAATCAGTGCACAACTATATCACCCCCACCAAGTCACCACTACATCACCCCACCCAAGTGCACCACTACTATCACCCACCAAGAGCACACCACTACTTATCACCCCACCAAGTGCACACTACTATCACCCCACCAAGTGAACCACTATCTATCACCTCACTCAATGCACCACCAGTATCACCCTACCAAGTGTTCCACTACTATCACCCCACCAAGTGCATCCGCTACCATTCCCCCACCAGTGTTCACTACTATCATCCCAAACCAAGTGTTCCACTACTATCAAACCCACCATGCACCACTACCTATCACCCCACCACGTGTTCCACTACTATCACCCATACCAGTGTTCCACTACTATCACCCACCAGTGCACCACACTATCACCCCAACAATGTTCCACTACTATCACCCAACCACGTGTCCACTACTATCAACCCACCAAGTGCAACCACTACTATCGCATCACTATCTACACGACTACTAATAGCCTCAAAACAAGCACCCACCCTACAATCACCCCACAACCACCACCAACAATCATCCACAACCACCACCAACATCCCGCCACACCACCACCAACAATCCCCCCACACCACCACCAACAATCACACCCCACAACCACCTCCAACATCACCCACAACTACCACCACAATCACCCCACAATCACCTCCAATCACGACCTCCACAACCACCACCAACAATCACCCCGCAACCACCACCAACAATCATCCCACATCCACCACCAACAATCATCCACAACCCCACCGAACAATCACCCACAACCACCACCAACAATCACCCAACAACCACCACCAACAATCACCCTCAACCATCACCAACTATCACCCAACAATACACCACCAACAAGTCACCCCACAACCACCACCAACAATCATCCCACAACCACCACCAACAATCACCCCACACCACCTCCATCAATCACTCGACCGCACCACCACACCAAACAATCACCCACAACCACCCCAATTCGCACACCCCGTCGCCAACAATCACCCCACAAACACCACCAACAATCACCCCACAAACACCACCAACAATCATCCACAACCACCACCAACAATTCACCCCACAACCACCACCAAAAATCACCCCACAACCACCTCCATCAATCACCCCTGACCCACCACCACAATCACCCCACAACCCCACCAACCAATCCCCCACAAACACCACAACATCATCCCACAAACCACCAATAACAATCAATCACAACCACCACCAACTAACACCCCAGACCGCCACCAAACCATCCCGACAATCACCAACCAACATTCACCCCACAAACCACCACCAACAATCAACCCCACAAACACCACCAACAATCACCCACAAACTCACCCACCAAACAATCACTCCACAACCACCACCGAACAATCACCCACAACCACCAACCAACAATCACCCCACAACAACCACCAACAATCACCTCACCAGCCATACCACCAACAATCACCCCACAACACGTCCAGCAATCACCCGCAACCAACACCACAATCACCCCAACAACGACCACATCAATCACCCCACAACCACCACAACAATCACTCCACAACCACCACTCAATAATCACCCCACAACCACACAACAACAATCAATCCCACAACCACCACCAACATACACCCCACTACCACCACCAACATCTCCCCACAACCACCACCAACAATAACCCACAACCACCTCCAGCAATCAACCCAGCAACCACACCAACAATCACCCCTAACAACCCCCAACTTCAATCCCCCCCACAACCACCACCAACAATCACCCACATCCACCTCCAGCAATCACCCCACAACCACCACCAACGAATCAACCCAACAACCCCCACCAACAATCACCCCACAACCACCACCAACAATCACCCCATCCCACCTCAGCAATCACCCCACAACACCACCACAATCACCAACAACCACCAACAACAATCACCCTACAATCACCACCAACAAACACCCCACAACCACCACCAACAATCACCACACAAACACCACCACCACAGTCACAACAGCAACCACCACGGACAATCACCCCCACAAACCTCCACTAACAATCACCCACAAACACCACCTAACAATCATCCCAGACAGACCACCACCACAATCAATCCACATCCATGCACCAACATCATCCGCCACAACCACCACCAACAATCACCCAACAACCACCCAACAACAATCACCCTATAACCATCACCAATAATCACCCCAAACCAGCCACCAACTATCACCGCCACACTACACCTCCAGCAATCACCCAACAACCACCCACCTAACAATCACCCAACAACCACCACCATCAATCACGCCACAACCACCACCAACAATCACTCCACAACCACCACCAATAATCCACCCCACAACCACCAACAACAATCGATCCCACAACCACCACCAACATCACTGTACCCACAACCACCACCAACAATACCCCACCCAACCACCACAACAAAGACCCCTACAAATCACCACCTCCAGCAATCACCCCACAACCCCCCACCAACAATCAACCAACACACCCCAACAACAATGCACCCCACAACCACCACCAACAATCACCCACATCCAACCTCCACAATCACTCCCACAACCACCACCCAAACATCACCCACAACCCCCAACAACATCAACCCCTCAACCACCACCAACAATCACCCCACATCCACCAGAAACAACTTTATCACAAGACGCAGAAAGCAGCAACTTCACTCTGGCGTACCTTCTACGAACTATAGCATCTGGAATAATAATACCCAGGATGATAGAGTATGGAACACATACTCCAGTCTTCTGGAACGCTCCAACTTCCATCCTGTTCCCCCTACTTGTGTGTCTCATTAAAAAAAAATTCTTTCAAATGACTGAGTATTAACACTCTAGCTTTGCCAATAAAAGTTAGGATCCTTAACCAGTAAATTGCTTGTCATAAAGTTAGGGATCCTTAACCTAACCTTGTCAAACCCTGTGTAAACAAGTGAGAGAGAGAGAGAGAGAGAGAACGTGGAAACATTGAATTAACATGATTTTGTCTAAAAAACCACACATAGTGGTTAAATCCGTGAAAGGTGGCCCGGACGCCTGCAGCCACGAAAACATATAGAATTGTTGAACTCAACATAAGTCAGGAGAGAACAAGATGTTGAATACAGCAAAAGATTAAACTTAACTTTAGGTAAACTTAAGAACAGACGGAGAAGATAAAGAATGAGCTGGACCTCGCAACCGTTGGGATAGAGGAGAAACAGTAGAGGAGGCGAGGAGGATGAGGAGGGAGAGGAGAGGAGGAGAGGAGGAGGAAAGAGGAAGAATAAAGATTAAGTGGAAGACGCAATACCAACCCACATCACAAGATTCACTGGCCGTCCTCAGTAACCGTAAATTAATCAACGGAGGTAACGGTATTTGTGGTGGAACCATGGCATTCGTGACAATGGGCAGTGTGGCACCATGGGCAGTAGTGGACCATGCAGTGTGACCATGGGCTGTGTGCCCCATAGGCAATGTGACCCCATGGGCGTGTGACCCCATGGCAGTGGACCCTATGGGCAGTGTGACCCATGAGCAGTGTGACCCATGGGCATGTGACCCCATGGGTAGTGTGGATTAAGATTATTAAATTTTGCACCGCAGTGATTAGTTAGTGTGCACCCCACAGTCATCCTTTGGAGGGTAGCGCCAAGATCATATGGATACACAAAAGGCCTAGGAAATAGAACCATAAAGGGAGAACAGGTGACATCTGATTTATATATTCAGTTTACACTTTCCTGTTACATGCAAATTTTAAGAAATTGTTAATATATCCGGTATCTATTTCATTAATAGATACTGCTGCTTGACATGTCACATAGTTATTAACAGTCTTTATATTCCTCATTAAGTGGACAATAAGCACATAGTTTTTAGGATAGTGACCACAGGATATGACGCACAGGATTGTGACCACCAGATAGTGACCGACAGGATAGACGACCACCAGATAGTGACCACAGGATAGAGAACACAGTGTTGCCACATACTTTGCATTTAGTGTGTGTCTGCCCTACTGCCCAAACTGTAACCAAACCTAAGCCTGGCCCACACAACATCAGCCAGTCTGTTAACATATCAAGTTGCCCCGTAAACGTACTCATCTACGTCCATGGTATAATAGTGGCTTATACATCTACTATCTAATCGCATCCTAAACATTCAATTCTCATGTTTACTTTTCCCAATATTATTCCTAATGTTAGACACAGACATACCAATTAAACTCTTCATTTCCTTCATGTTACTTTTTCTTGCCTAACATACCAACTATATATAAGAAGTAATCCGTGTGTGAATGGATACCCCATAACAATTATCATACTTAATTCATTCTTTAATTCGCCTGCACTAACACAAGGTAGACGTGCCGGTTGTGCTCTGCCACACCCCTCTGCTGTTTGTCAGCGAGCTACCTTGTCCAACATGGCCTATAGTGTGACTCGCCCGTAAACACAAGTCAGGTAAAAGCTCATCCTGTGTGGCAATTATTCCTACCACTTCAGCGCAGGTGTTACCCCGACCATCATTAGGGAACGTATGTATCCAGGACGATGAAGGTGTACGGTGTTGCCCCTGATGGGCATACAGAATCTTCGGCAAGCTGAATTCCATTTCCGTGTACGAGTCTTTGTGACGAGATCTCCAAGACTAGTTCTACTCCAGCTGTGAAGGTGCGCTGATCGACTTATCTCGCCACTTTTACGTGGTAAGATTCCATAATGTCCATTTGAAGCAGATGAGGCTGCATCGAAGAGTTGTTTTCGAGGCATATGGGACCGTACATACTGCACAACAGGGCACGTGGACGCTGGTTGCTTACATGGGCCGTCTGGAGGGAACCTTTATCCCTGAAGATACTCTGAACACCCAGACCACTAGGTCTGTTGGTGGACGCAAGTAGTCATTGTATCAACTACGACAGCAGACGTACGTGCACAGGTTTTGTGCGAGGGTGTACGAACCATATGGCGGCAACATGTGTGAAGCTGAGGAGGGCGCCTTCACTAACTGTGAAGCACCAGTTTAACATGTGGTGAGCTTTGTTGAGAGCCCCATGCAAAAAGCAAGGGCTTGGCGCTGTGGAGTGAAGTGGTAGATGATCCCACAGAGGAAACTGGCGTGTGGTGAGCAAGCTGTAGACATAACAGGAACTGTTACTAGCAGGAGAAGAGCAGTGCAGAATGTGCAAGAGCAGGAGAGGTACAGGCGCGCTCAGAGAAAGAGCTTCAGAAGTCTGTTGAGGACATTGACGCCGTCTGCTGGAGTTTGGTTTCTGAGCTGGTGAAGCACGGCATTGCCTGTGGAGAAATGTATTGATTAAAACACCATAACCAGACAGATGCAATGGGCCCAAGCAATAATGGTGAGTGGCACAAGTGTCGTGACGGCATGGTGGAGGTTAAGGTTCATCTTGGGGAACCTCAGAAACAACATGTAGTGGAAGGCACACGAGGAAGAGAGCGGCGGCATCAGACTCAGATGATTCCTGACGCCGGCCCAAGGTCTGGAGAAGGAAAGTATTTCGAGGTAGTCAGGATAAGATGCATCCGCAAGAAAGGGAGGGTGATGGTGTGAAGCCCTGTGCTGGCCTCTGGACAGGAGGCCCCTGGGAATGAATGAAGAGAGGAGGAAGGGTTTGGAAACTAAAAAAGTCCCTTAGGTGTATGACTGTGAACGTAAATGACAGTGTAATAGGTGAAGAGGGATTCGATACACAACAACCCACACATACTAGGGGAGAGAAACTTTCGACGACGCTTCGGTCCACTTGGACCTTAAAAGTCCCACTGAACCGCCGGACCGGTACTTCGTGGTAGCTCCTCTTCCCTATTTTGGGTTATTCGGGTACTGTTCCAGTTTTCGGTATTGTGCCTTTTGGGCTTCTTGGCCCATTTTAAAAACAGGTGACGTGATCCCCCGGGTTTTACATCAACATTATACAGCCTTGAAAGGCCCAATTCTTTAAAAATGGGGGAAAAATGCGTGGAAAAAATACAGAGAAGAATGACAAAATTTACCGCAGTAAAAGAAATCTTCCTACAAGATAAGTAAGGTCGAAAACCCCCACCAAAAGTTTTTCACTACTTTTCCCCAGCAAGTGTTCCACACTATCACCCCCCCAATTTTTCCACACTACACCCCCACCAATGTTTCACTAAATCACCCCACCGTGTTTCATAATAACCCCACCAAGTGTCCCCTACCCTCACCCCACCAATGTTCCACACTATACCCCCCCAAATTTCCACTACTATCCCCCCCAAAAGTTTCCTAATTTTACCCCACCAGTGTTCCCCCTAATATCACCCCCCCCAAGTGTTTTTACTACTATCACCCCCCCAAGTGTTTTACTACTATCACCCCCCCAAATCTCCACTATTTTCCCCCCACCAAGTGTTTCACTAAAACACCCCCCCAAGTGTTTCCTAAAACACCCCACCAAGTGTTCCCCTCTTTCACCCCACCAAGTGTTCCCCTAAAAACCCCCCCAAGGCTCCCTACTATCCCCCACCAAGTTTCCACTACTATCACCACAAACCAAGTGTTCCCCTTTCCCCCACCAAGTGCTCCCTACCTCACCCCACCAAGTTTTCCACTCTATCCCCACCAAATGCCCACTACTATCACCCCACCAAGTGGTTTTACTAATTTCCCCCCCCAATTTTCCCCTAATACACCCCACCAATGTTCCCCTAAAATCACCCCACCAAATGTTCCCCTAATATCACCCACCAAGTACTCCACTACCATCACCCCCTCAAGTGTTCCAACATCACCCCCCCAAATGCTCCATACTATCACCCCACCAAATGTTTCACTAATACACCCCACCCAAATGTTTCACTAAATCACCCCACCAAAATGTTTCCCCTACTGTCACCCCCCAAGTTTCCACAAAAATAACCCCCAAGTGCCCACTACTATCACACCACCCGTGTTCCACTACTATACCACACCAAATGTTTCCCCTAATATCCCCCACCAATGCTCCACTCCTCACCCCCCAAGTGTTCCACTAATCACCCCCCCAAATGCCCACTACTATCACCCCACCAAGTGTTTTACAAAATCACCCCCCCAATGTTCCCCTAATAACCCCACCAAGTGTTCCCCTACTACACCCCCCCAAGTTTCCACTAATATCACCCCACCCAATTCCCACACCTACCCCTCAAGTTTCCACTAATATCACCCCACCAGGCTCCACTACCATCACCACACCAAATGTTCCACACTATCACCCCCAAAAGTTCCATACATCACCCCCCCAAGTGTTTCACTAATATCACCCACAAGTGTTTTCCACTAAATCACCCCCCAAAATGTTCCCCTACTACCCCCCCAAATGTTTCCCCTAATATCACCCCACCAAAAATCCCACTACCTCACCCCCATCAGTGTTTCCCCTAATATCACCCCACCAAGTGTTCCCCTAATATCACCCCCCCCAAGTGTTTTTCCCCTAATATCCACCACCAAAATGTTCCCCTACTTCACCCCACCAAGTGTTCCCTAATATCACCCCCCCAAAATTTACTAATATCACCCCCCCAATCCCACTACCCTCACCCCAACAATGTTCCACTAAAATCCCCCCCAAGTGTTCCCCTAATTCACACCACCCAAATGTTCCCTACTATCACCCCACCAAGTTGCCAGACTATCACCCCCCCAAGGTTCCCCTACAACCCCCCCAAGGTTTACAAAAATCACCCCCCCAAGTGTTCCCCTACTAAACCCCATCAAGTGCTCCCCTAATACACCCCCCCCAAGTGTTCCACTATATCACCCCACCAAGTGTTTCCCCTAATATCACCCCCCCAAGGCTCCACTAATATTCCCCCCCAAGTGCTCCACTCTATCACCCCCCCCAATGTTTTTATACATCAACCCCCCCAAGTGTCCACAACTAACCCCACCAAGTGTTCCCAAAATACTACACCCTACCAATGTCCCCTACTACACCCCACCAAGTGTTCCCCAAAAAATCACCCCACCAAATGTTCCACTACCATCCCCACCCCCAAGCCCCACTACTATCACCCCCCCAAGTGTTCCCCCTACTACACCCCACCCCCAAAGCCCACTACTATCACCCCACCAATGTCCCCCCATAAAACCCCCCCCAAGTGTTCCACTACTTCCCCCACAAAGTGTTTCCCCTCAAAACACCCCCCCAAATTTCCATACATCATCCCCCAAGTTTCCATATCCACCCCACCAAATGTTCCACTACTTCACCTACAAGTGTTCCACTACTACACCCCACCAAGTGTCCACTACTATCCCCCCACCAAGGGGCCCCTACTATCACCTCACCAAGGTGCCCCTATCCCCCCCGTGTCCACTATCACCCCACCAAGTGTCCCTATCACCCACCAAGGGGTGCCCAAATCACCCCACCAAGTGTGCCCTAACCCCCCCACCAAGTGTTTCACTACTATCACCCCCCCAAGTGTCCCCCTATTAAAACACCCCCCCAATGTGACACTACTTTCACCCCCCCAATTCCCCCTATTATCCCCCCCGTGTTTCCCCTAATCACCCCACCAAGTGTGCCACTACATCACCCCCCAAGTGTTCCACTTTATTACCCCGCCAAATGTTCAAATTCATCCCCCCCCAAGTGTGTCACACATCCCCCACCAAGTGTGGGCCACTATACACCCCACCCCCAAAGTGCCACTATTATCATCCCAAAAGTGGCCCCAAAACACCCCACCCGTGTTTCCCCAAAAATCACCCCCCCCAAGTGTTCCCCCACTATCACCCCACCAAGTGTTTTTCCCACTATCACCCCACCAAGTGTTTTACTATTTCACCCCCCCCAAGTGTTCCACTTCATCACCCCACCAAGTTTTTCCATACTTTCACCCCCCCAAAGGTTCCCCTACTATCACCCCCCAAGTGTTTTCCCCTACTATCATCCCCAAGTGTTCCCCACAAACCCCCCACCAATGTTCCCACTATCACTCTACCAAGGTTCCCACAATCACCCAACATGTTCCACTACTATCACCCCCCAAATGTGCCACTCTATCACCTCCCAAGTGTACCCCTATACCCCACCCCTGTGCCATACTATCACCCCACCCCGTTTCCACTACTATCACCCCCCCAAATGGCCACATTATCATCCCAACAGTGTGCCAAATTTTCCCCACCAAGTGTGCCCCTACTATACCCCACCAAGTGTTCACTACTATCACCCCCCCCAAGGTCCCACTTTATCACCCCCCCCAAGTGTGCCACTACTATCACCCCACCAAATGCCCCATTATCCCCCCACCAAGTGTTCCACTACTATCACCCCACCAAGTGTGCCCCTACTATCACCCCCCCCCAAATGTTTTATATTTAACCCCCAAGTGTTCAACTTCTATACCCCACCAAGTGTGCCACACTATCACCCACCAAATGTGCACACTTCACCCCCCCCAAATTTGCCACTATTATCACCCAACTGTGCCAATATCACCCCCCAAGTGTGCCACTCTTTCACCCCACCAATTTTTCCCACATTTTCACCCCCCCAATGTTTCCCCAATTCACCCCACCAAGTGTGCCCCTACTACACCCCACCAAATGTTCCATTTAACCCACCAAGTGTGCCCCACTAACCCCACCAAGGTTCCACTACTATTTCCCCACCAAGTGTGACTACTACACCCCCCCAAGTGTTCCACTATATTACCCCCCCAAGGTTCCATACACACCCCCCCAATGTGCCCCACTACCACCCCACCAGTGTTTTATACTATCCCCCACCCAATGTGCCACTACTATCCCCCCACCAAATGTTCCACTATTATTCCCCACCAAGTGTGCCCCTTTTTACCCCACCAAGCGTTCCAAAATTTTACCCCACCAAGTGTCCACTACTATCCTCCACCCAAATGTGCCCCTTTATCACCCCACAAAGTGTGCCCCTAATCACCCCACCAAATGTGCCACTACTACCCCCCACAAGTGTTTCCCCAATAAACACCCCACCAAGTTTTCCCTACATCACCCCACCCAATGTTTCCACTAATAACCCCACCCAAACGCTCCCCTCTTTACAAAAACCCCAAATGTTCCACTACTATCACCCCACCCAAATGTTCCACTTTTTACCCCACCAAGTTGCCACTACTATCACCCCACCAAGCGTTCCACTATTATTTCCCCATCAAAAGTGCCACTACTATCCCCCCCCAAGTGTCCACTATTATCCCCCCCAAAATGTGCCATTTCTATCACCCAACCAAATTGCCACAACCACCCCACCAGGTTCCATAATAACACCCCACCAATGTTCCACTGCTTCACCCCACCCAATGTTCCTCTAAATCACCCCACCAAATGCTCCCCTAATCACACCACCAATGTTCCACTACTATCACCCCCAACAAGGTTCATAATATCACCCCCCCCAAGTGTTCCACAATTCACCCCCCAAGTGCTCCCCTCCATCACCCCCTCAAGTGTTCCACTAAAACACCCCACCAAGTGTTCCACAAATCACACCACCAAGTGTTCCATCTTCACCCACAAATGTTCCCCTACTTCACCCCCCCAAGTGTGCCCCTACTACACCCCCCAAGTTTCCACACTTCACCACCCGTGTTTCCCCTAATATCACCCCCCCAAGTGTTCCCTACTACACCCCCTCAAATTTCCACTAAATCACCCCACCAATGTTCTACTACTATAAACCCCCCCAAGTGTTCCATAAAATCACCCCCCAATGCTCCCTAATTCACCCCACCAAGGTCCACAACACACCCCACCAAGTGTTTTTACTACTTTCACCCCACCAAGTGTGCCACTACACCCCCCCACCAAGTTTCCACTAATATCACCCCACCAAGTTTTCCACTCTATACCCCACCCAAATGTTCACAATATCCCCCACCAATGCTCCACTACTTCACCCACCCAAGGTTCCACTACTATCACCCCACCCAAGTGTTCCACATTATTACCCCACCAAGTGTGCCCCTACTATCACCCCACCAACGTTCCCCTTTATTTCCCCATCAAAAGTCCCTACTTCACCCCACCAAGGTCCATATTATACCCCACCAAGGTGCCACTACTATCACCCCACCAAGTGTGCCACTACTAAAACCCCACCAAGGGTTTTCCCAATATCCCCCACCAAGTTTCCACTACTATCACCCCCAAAAGTGTTCCTCTAATTCACCCACCAAGTGCTCCACTACTATCACACCACCCAAATGTTCCACACTACCCCCAACAAGGTTCCACTAATACCCCCACCAAGTGTTCCACTAATTCACCGCACCAAGTGCTCCACACATCACCCCATCAAGTTTCCCCAATACACCCCACCAAGTTTTTCCACTAAAATTCACACCACCAAGTGTTCCACTACTATCACCCCATCAAGTGTTCCCCAAATATCACCCCACCAAGTGGCCCCCCTTTCACCCCCCCCAAGTTTTCCACTCTATCACCACACAAGTTTCCCCTAATTCACCCCCCAAGTGTTCCACTCTTCACCCCCTAAGTGTCCCCTAATATCACCCCCCCAAGGGTTTTACTACTATCACCCCACCCAAATGTTCCACAATATCACCCCACCAAGTGCTCCACTAATATCACCCCACCAGTGCTCCACAACTATCACCCCCACCAAATGTTTTTACTACTATCACCCCCCAAGTGGTTCCACAACATTAACCCCCAAGTGTTCCCCTACTACACCCTACCAAGTTTCCAACTATCACCCCACCCAAATGTTTCCCCTACTTTTTCCCCACCCAAATGTTCCACTACTATCTTCCCCCCATGTTCCACTACTACCACCCCACCCCGTGTTCCCCTATTTCCTCACCAAGTGTTTCCACTACTACACCCCACCAATGTTCCACTACTATCACCCCCCCCAAGTGTGCCCCACTATCACCTCCCAATGTGCCATTATACCCCACCAAGTGTGCCCACATCACCCCCCCCCAAGTGTTCCACTCTACACCCCACCCTGTGCCACTCTACACCTCACCGTTGCCATTATCACCCCACCAAGTGTGCCACTTTTCTTTCACCCCCCCAAGTGTTTTCCCCTACATCACCCCCAAATGTGCCACTACTATCCCTCACCAAATGTGCCTTATCACCCCACCAATGGCCACTACTATCCCCCCACCAAGTGTTTCCCCTACTATCACCCCACCCAAATTTCCACTACTATTCCCCCCCCACCAAGTGTTCCACTACTATCACCCCACCAAGTGTGCCACTACTAACCTCACCAAATGTGCCAAAATCACCCCAGCAAGGGCCAACTATCACCCCACCAAGTGTTTCCACTATCACCCCACCAAATGTCCCACTATTATCCCCCCCCCAATGGCCACTATATCACCCCACCAAGTGTCCCCCATTATCACCCCCCAAGTGTTCCCTATTTTCACCCCCCAAGTGGCCCTACTATCACCCCACCCGTGTTCCACTAATACACCCCACCAAGTGTTCCACAATATCCCCCCAAGTGTTCACTACATCACCCCATAAGTTTTCCATAAAATCCCCCACCCAAATGTGCCCCCCCACTATCACCCCACCAGTGTTCCCTAATCACCACACCAATGTTCCATAATATCACCCCTCCAAGTGTTCCCCCTACTACCCCCACAAGTGTTCCACTAATATCACCCACCAAGTGTTCTACTACTATACCCCCCAAATGTTCCTCTAATTTACCCCACCAAGTGCTCCATAATACACCCCACCCAAATCTCCACAACTATCACCCCCACCAAGTGTTCTATACTTACCCCCAATGTGCCACACTAACACCCACCAAAGTGTTCCCCTAAATCACCCACCAATTTTTTTCCCCTACTATCACCCACCAAGTGTTCCCCTATTCACCCCACCAAATCTCCACTACATACACACCAATGTTTTCCCCTACATCCCCACCAAATGTTCAATTATTACCCCACCCAAATGTGCCACTACTATCACCCCACCAAACGTTCCCCTATTATTACCCCCTCAAATTGCCCCTATACCCCACCAATGTCCACTATTATCACCCCACCAAGTGGCCACTACTATCACCCCCCCAAGTGTGCCACACAACACCCCCCAAGTTTCCACTAATACACCCCACCCAAAGGGTTTCCCCTCTATCACCCCACCCAAATGTTCCCCTAATATCACCCCACCAAGTGCTCCCCTACTATCACACCCCCAAGGTGCTCCAATCTATCCCCCCCAAATGTTCCCCAAATACACCCCCTCAAGTGTTCCACTAATACCACCGCACCCAAATGCTCCACTACCATCACCCCCTCAAGTGTTTCCCCTAATATCACCCCACCAAGGGTTCCACAAAAATCACACCACCCAATTCCCCATACCCCCACAAGTTTCCACACATCACCCCACCAATTTTGCCACTCATCACCCCCCCAAGTTTCCACTCTTTTCCCACACCAATGTTCCCTAATAAACCCCCCCAAGTGTTCCCCTACTATCACCCCACAAGGTTCCCAAATCACCCCCCCAAAATGTTCTCTACTATCCCCCACCAAGTGTTCCACTAATATCACCCCCCCAAGTGCTCCCCAATATCACCCCACCAAGTGCTCCCCAACTATCACCCCCCCAAGTGTTTTCTACTATATCACCCCACCCTGTTCCCCAAATATTTAAACCCCCCAAGTGTTTTTACTAACCCCTACCAAGTGTTTTCCCCTACTATCCCCCCCAAATGTTCCCCTACTATCCCCCCCCCAAGTGTTCCATACTATCATCCACCAAGTGTTCCCCTACTACCACCCCACCCGTGTTCCATACATCCTTCCAAGTGTTCCCCTACTACACCCACCAAGGGTTCCACACAAAACACCCCCCCCCCAAGTGTGCCCCCTATTCACTCACCAAATGTGCCATTAAACACCCCCCCAAGTGGCACTACTATCACCCCACCAAGTGTTCCACTACATCACCCCCCCAAATGTGCATATTTCATCCAAACAAGTTGCATTTTCACCCCAGCAAGTGTGCCACACTATCACCCCACCAATGTTTCCTCTTTTACCCCCACAAGTGTCCCCCTATTAACCCCCCCCCAAAATGTGCCAAACTTCACCCCCCCAAAATGTCCCCCTTTTTCACCCCACCAAGTGTTCCACTTCTATCCCCCACCAAGTTGCCCTACTACCCCCACCCCAAATGTTTCACTATTATTACCCCCCCCAATGTTCAAATTCTAACCCCACCAAGTGTGCCACTCTATCCCCCACCAAGTGTGCCATCTATCCCCCCACAAAAGTGCCACTTTATTCCCAACAAGTGTGCCAAAATCCCCCACCAAGTGTTTTCCCTCATCACCCCTCCCAAATGTTCCCCTATATCACCCCACCAAGGTTCCACTAATATCACCCCACCAAGTGTTTTTCCATACTACACCCCCCCAAGTGTTAACTACTACACCCCCCCAAGTGTTCCACTACTATCACCCCCCCAAGTGTTTCCACTACTATCACCCCACCAAATGTTCCCTACTATCATCCCTCCCAAATGTTCCCCACTACCCCCCCCCCAATGTTCCACACTATCACTCTAAACCCAAATGTTCCACTACACACCCTACCAAGGTTCCACTACTATCACCCCCCAAGTGGCCACTACATCCCAAAACCAAGTGTACCTTATCCCCCACCCATGTTCCACTATATCACCCCCCCAAAAGTGCCACTTTTTCATCCAAGATGTGTGCCAATATCACCCCCCAATGTTTTTTACTACTATCACCCCCCCAAGTGTCCCACTATTTTCACCCCACCAAGTTTCCCCTATATCACCCCCCAAGTGTGCCCTCTATCACCCCCCCAAGTGTTCCACTATTATTACCCCGCCAAGTGTTCAACCTATACCCCCCACCAGTGTGCCCTACTATCACTCCCCAAGTGTGCCACTACTTTCCCCCCCCAAGTGTTCCACTACTATCACCCACCAAAAATTTCCACTACACACCCACCAAGTGTATAACCCC
>NC_069404.1:81400023-81416008 GCF_026875155.1 Cherax quadricarinatus
GAATTCATCAGTGATGATCCACTTAGTGGAGAGGTTTAACAACAGATCAGCAGCAGAGTAACCTTTCCTGAAGCCATATTGACGATCACAAAGTAATGAGTGGTAGTCAAAAAACTCTGTCATTTGTCTTGAGATTATTGTCTCAAGGATCTTACCAGTGATTGACAGGAGCGACACTGGTCTGCAGTTGCTGATTTCTGCTCTGCTCTTCTTTTTGTGAACAGGGATTACTTTTGCCTCTTTCCACAGAGAGGGCCAGTTTACACTGTACTAGCAGTGCTGAAAGATGCGAGTTAGAGGTGCTGCTAGCTGGTTTTGCACATCTTCTCAGCATCTAGTGTACACTCTGTAATCATTATTTAACTACATGTAAACCACACAACAACCAAATTCTGTAAATTCAACATTGTAATCTTTATAGAGAATAAACTTTGAATTGAATTGAATTGAATCTTGGGCTCAACTTGTCTGGGCCCACAGCCTTTTCTTGGTCAAGCGATTTAAGAAGAAAATGCACCTCCTCCTGCCTTACTGTCACCACTGACAGTTTTGACACAGTTCTTGCAGCTAGCCAAGGAGGGCCCCTTGCTGGATCAGGAACTTGCATTTTGGTAGCAAAGTGTTCAGCAAAGAGGTCTGCTTCAAATTGGCTACTAGTAGAGGTGGTCCCATCCTGTCGATTTAGAGGTGGAATGAGTTCATCAGGCAGATAACCTTGTCTGTCCTTGACCAGGGACCACCAGGTTTTGGAGCCTACCCTACCTGATGCTAGCTTTCTTTTTGTGTCCACCTCCCATTTAGCAATGGCCCACTTTTGAACATCACCCATATGCCTACAGGCTTGCCTGTGCAAGTTCCTGCTATAGATGGTAGGATGTCTCTTATACCTTCGCCATGCTTTGTACTTAGCAGTAGCAGCCTCTCTACAACGAAAGCCAAACCAAGGCTGATCTGTAGGCTTCGTCACATATTGCCGGTGAGGAATGTGTTCTTGTTGTAGATTAAGGATGTGTCCAGTGAAGGCTTTCACTTGGTTGTCAACATCCCCTTGGAGAAGAGCATTCCAATCGGTGGTGGCGAGCTCAGAGCAAAGGGCTGCCCAATTACCTCTTTCCCATAGCCAGGTTGTGCGTGTGGACTCACCTCGTTCTGTTGGGATCTTAAGTGTCGTAAAAACAGCCTTGTGGTCAGACGATCCAACGTAGCCGAGGGGTTGACAAGTGACTATGCCTTCTGCCAGATCACTCACTACTGGGTCAAGGGAGGAGCCAGAGATGTGAGTAGGGAAATCAACAAAGCTTCTCATGTCAAATACTGCAAGAAGGTCATCAGAGTTCCTCTGCATAAGGTGTTGGTTGAGGTCAACAACAATTATGATATGTTGACAGTTGTGTTGTAGGAGAAGGGAGTCCATATTTTCCATTGGGAAGTTGATGGGGTCTGCATGTTGCCACTGAGGTCTGTACATTGCACATGCTAGTACAGAGGTACTAGTGTTTATGCAGAGCTTGAAGAACATCATTTCAAGATGTGTAGGGGTGGCAACATCAATGTGCTGGGCATGAACACTTTTAGAGAAGCAGACAGCAACACCTCCTCCTTGCCCTTGCCTGTCTCTTCTCATCCATGAGGTGTAGCCAGCAATTCTTCCAAAATTTTCTGGAGTCCTGTCATCCAAAAATGTTTCAACAACAGCTATCATGTCGGGATGTCGAGTGTTCACAAAACTATGCGTGAGCTGTCCAACATTAGTAATGAAACCTCTAATGTTGGCCGACAGGATGCTGATAGACTGGCTCCTCATGATGTGGTCAGCTTGAGGTGGTGGGTATGTAGGACATGTAAGGTGCCTGCTCTTGAGAGAGGTGGGGTACTGAGGTAGCTGCAGGGATGTAGGTCTATGGTCTTGTATAAGGCACAATACCACCTGCTGGGCTGAGATAGGAGTAGCTGAGTGGGTGACGTGTGAGAGTGTTCACCAATTCAGAGATCCTGCTGGTTTGTTCTGAGAACAGGTCTCTAAACAGGTGGTCCTGTCTGTCAAGTTCCTTTTTCTTCCGACACTGGTCCTCCTGATGTCCTTTCTTGTAGCAGTAATTGCGCCTGGTATCTCGCAGGCAGTTGTTGGCAGTGTGCCCCTTCCGGTGACAGCGAGAGCACAGCCTAGGTGCCTGGGAGGGTGGACTATGATTTCTTGCACCTCCTGTGTTTTGCAGATTTGTCCTCAGGTTCTGCCTCTCTCTCTCTCTCTCTCTCTCTCTCTCTCTCTCTTCTCTCCCTCCCTCCCATTCTCTATCACTTTTCCTCTCTTCCTCCCTCTCTTGCTCTCTCTCTCTCCTCTCTCTCTCTCTCTCTCTCTTCTCTCTCTCTCTCTCTCTCTCTCTCTCTCTCTCTCTCTCTCTCTCTTCTCCCCTCCCTTTCCCCTCTCCCTCTCCCATTTACACTCCCACCTCCCATTCTATCACTTTCTCTTCCCATCACTTTCCCTCTCTTCCCCATCTCTTGCTCTCTCTCTCTCTCTCTCTCTCTCTCTCTCTCTCTCTCTCTCTCTCTCTCTCTCTCTCTCTCTCTCTCTCTCTCTCCTCCCTCTCTTTCCCCTCTCACCTCCCATTCTATCACTTTCTCTTTCTATCACTTTCCCTCTCTTCTCCTCTCTCCCCCTCTCTTGCTCTCTATCTCCACCTGTCTCACTCTATCTCTCCCCTCCTCTCTTCCAGACTCTCTCTCTCTCTCTCTTCCCCCTCTCTCTTCACCCTCACCTTCCATCCATCTTCCTGTTCCTCTATCTTCTTTCTCCCCCCTCTCCCCCTAGCCTTTCCCACACTCCCTTTCTCCTCTCCCTATCCCCCTTTTGTCCCCCCAACCTCCCCCCTCTGTTTTCCCCCCCTCCCACCTCATATCCTTCTCCCCCTGACCCCCTCCCCCCCTTTACTCCCTCAACCCCCATCAACACACCACATGAGTTACCCAAGAAGGCCGAAACCCAAAGGGTCTGGGGAAACGAATGGGGGGGAAAGATTGGGGGCAGAGCTCAGAAAAAGGGGGGAAGACGGGGGAAAGGGAAAAATTTGAAGAGCTTGGCGGAAAAATGGAGAAGATAGCTGCAGAGAGCGGGAAAGTAGGAGCAACAACCCATGTAGCGAAGCTACATACAGTGTTTAAAGGGGAAAACTGAAAACCCTGAAACAGTTTAAAAGAGAAAAATGACGTACAGACAAGTAGTACAAATAACTCGGAACTTCTGCATCAGGCCAGACAAGGGACCTGGAGGGAGCAAAGTGCTAACTGTATACAAGGGGCCCTACGACCCACGGGGGCCAAAGAAAAAGATGGGAGCACATGGGAACAAATGGAGGCTAAAGCAATGAGGAGGCTATGATATTGCGGGAACTCAAAGGAAACCTGCGGGGGCCGGGAACAGCCAACAATCTCCAAGGGGCATGGGGTTTCAGCCAGGGAAGGAATTGAAGGAAGGAACGCTCCGGGGGAAGGAACCAAAACACGGAGGAACAAATGAAACCAGTGGGAAGACGAAAGGGCGGATCATTTTTGTCTTGGGGCTCCAGGAAGTTAAAGGGGGGAAACTTACGATGAAAAAAAACAGGGGAAAATGATTTAAGGGATCGAAAAACATTTGGTGGGGCAACATGACCAAGTGGTAAATTTTTGGAGAATTGCGTGGTTTGCAAGGGGACAGAAAAAAGGCCCCTTTAAAGTAATTTCAGGCAAATCAACTCGAAACCCTGATCATCAGGAGAAAAAAAACCCAGAAACAAACATGAGTCCAGAGTGTGTACCTTGTTGAGACAGAGCACAAAGGGGAAAAGGGGAAACTGAAAAAAAGAGAGTACAAAAACGAAAGGGGAATGGGGGGAAATGGGAAAAAGAGCAAAGAAACCCCGACGCAGGTGGAAAGCAAAAAACACCCCCCAGAAAAAAACCTGCAGAAAAACCAACCGCGACAACCCCCCAAAAACTGAACAAATTTAAAACCAAAACCCCCATGCTGAAACCCCTTTTTCCCCACACCCCACACCACAAACCCCCCCCCATCGTAAAACCCCCATGGGGAAACCTTCCCCCCCCCCCCACCCCCAATGCAAACCCCCCATAGGGCTCCACTCTCCCGCCCCAAAATTCCGCAGGACCCCAGTTTTAGAAAAGAAAACAAAGGTTTGGTACAAAATGTGGATGGAATAACAAATAAATATGAGTGGGTGAAAGAACAATGAGAAGTCCCCAGACATCATAGCAGTCACAGAAACGAAACTCACTGAGACAATAACAGATGTAATCATCCCACCAGGATATCAGATCCTGAGGAAAGATAGAAGGAGCAGGGGCAGAGGAGGGTTCCCACTGCTCATAAAAAAACGAGGGAAAAATTTGAGGAAATGGGAGGCATGGACGAAACTGCAGCAAGGGAATACACTATAGGTGCACTTCAGTCTGGGGAACAAAAGGGTAGTCATTGCAGTTATGTATAATCCACCACAGAACTGCAGGGGGCCAAGAGAGGAATATGAAGAGAGCAACACACTGGCTGAGGTGGCAAAAAGAGCTCACTCGAGCAGAGCAAAGTTACTGGTTATGGCGACAGGGAGATTGATTGGGAAAACCTGGAGCTACACGGGAGCCCCAAAAAACATGGAGACCCAAAGATGATGGATGTGGAACGGTAAACCTCATGCATCAACATGTTAAGGACACATCAGAGAGTGAGGGAGGATAAACGGGCAAGACTGGACCTTGTGTTCACCCTGAGCAGTTCAGACATTGAGGACATCACATATGAGAGCCCCTAGGAGCTAGTGACCACGTGGTTGTGCTTAGAATACATAGTTGTTACAAAAAACGTGATTCTAAAAGCTTGAGATCTCCAGTGAAAACTAGAAAGGACTGCCCTTCTAGCATCCCGCCTGTTACTGGGTTTTCGTAACAATTAGTCAGTATCCTTGTCCAATTATCCATTAGAATTCAGTATGATTCAATAGTGTTTCAAGATTACAACTGGTAGGCTACTAAGTAGAGAAAATAAAATTTAATAAATTTATTAAGTATCGTCTAGAGGTATATCATCAAATTAAATTAAATTAATCAATTCAAACAAATTAATAATAATCACTTCTCTCGTGTACAGTATTATTGTGCTGAAAGCACATATCACATTTATAATTCTTAAGTACCGTCTGGTACATTAACACTTAATAAGATATTACAAATATGTACAAGTGTGTAAGTGCTCTAAGTAGTTCGCTATGTCTCACAACTCGACTAGACTTAAACAAATGACTGATAAAGTCCTCTCATAAACTAACTTCTTTACCAACTGGCAATCAGAACAGTCTGCTTGAACAGTAAAAAGATTGCTAAGCCCAATAGCAATATAACAAGCAACTGCAACACAGAATCAGGAAACAAGGAGATAATATAACGACACTAAGTAGGGACCATCAGCAGATCCTCCACAAAAGTCACAAAACTCCCATACTGCTGAATCTAAGTTCAGCATAAGAAAGTCCCCGACTGTGATAATACACAGATACCAGTACAAGTTAGGTCAGAAGCTACAGCTCAGGACCTGAGTTGTTTAGAGTGTCTATGTGACACAAAACCTCAGTACAACGCGAAAATCACTAAGTCTATACAATGTTCTGTGAACAGATTTAGATTTAGATTTTGCCACCAAAGTGGCTAGTTTATTGTGCACCCCATATCCATCCTGTGGACGGGTAGCGCGAGAGCATATGGATACACAAAAGGCCTAGGAAACTAGGCCCCAAAGGGTTAACAGGAATACATATGGATTTATATCTACATATCTATAGTTCACTTATCTGTCACAAGCAAATTTAGGAAATTTGCTTAGTATATCTGGTATCTTATTTTCATTAATAAGATATCTTGACATGTCACATAGGTTATTATACTGTCTGTCTCTGTATTCCTCAATAAGTGGACAATTAAGCACATAGTGTTCAAGAGAGTGACCATAGCCTGATCACATAATTTACATTAGTTTGATCATCATCTTCTGTGAACAGAGTCTCCAGAACTAACAATAATGAGACAAGAGACGATCTTCCAGCAAGAGCCAATAAGGGAGATTAAGGCACATCTTGTCTGGAATACGTCCAACCACCAAGCGAGTCTAGACCAGACTGAATACTTCAGGCAAGGTGAGGACACCCCCTCCCCTCGATCACGTGAAAACTCTGTGGACGGCTGCAGCTCAGCAACAGAAGCCGGCAGGAAAACGAGCAAAGAGCGATAATTACAGTAGTTAGACAATCAAGACTTGAACTTTGAGCACATAATATATGTGTTACATCCTACCTAACAAAAGGAAACTAAGTCAAATAATAATATAAAGTCATATATTTACGATTTAGCTATTATCGCAAATATAAGCAATATAAAATTATATGAAAAGGTAATATACATGTATTACATATAAATAATATAAATTGCAACCCATTCAGGGGTTGCAACAATAGTAGAGTTACAATTGGAGAGGGTAACAGGAGTTGAATGGGAAAAGCCAGACTATAAAAGGGAAGACTACACGGGTTTTGAGGAACTTCCTGCAGGAGGTTCAGTGGGAGAGAGAACTGGTAGGAAAGTCAGTAAATGAAATGATGGAATATGTAAAAAACGAAATGCAAGGAGGCAGAGGAAAGGTTTTTTCCCCAAAGGGGCAGTGTGGAAAATTTTATAGGGTGCTTACCTGTATGTACCTCAACTTTATATAAAATACCAGTAATCTCATTGGGAGACAACCATATTGTTTACCGTAGTCACCCCGTGTAGACATGTGAGAAAACTTAACCCACCCCGGGTCACGGCAGGTGGTCCTTTCGACCTCCCAATCTTATCCATATCTATCCGAGACCAGTATGGATTGGATAGCACCCACAAGTAGTTGCTACTAATTAATTGGTGGACTGTATAGATTTATTAGTGTAAACTGAATGAAGGGAGGGGGTAGGTTACACATGGATATATCCATCAAGGAAAACCACTTGTACATAATCTCTCCACTTACCAGATATTCTCTGGTGGCACTTGATGTAGCTGGATCACTCAACCTATCCAGTTACAACATACCTAACTGGCCAGTATCAGTCTGCTATAACTAGAAGGGTTACTTAACTGTGGGTGATTGATACTCCTTATTTCCTCCATTCACATCTCATTTCGATGTTCTGCTACACCACACGGTTCTCATTCCAAGCAGGACGAGGTACCCGTGGGTTTGTCCTGGTTTAGAAGTCGTGCTTCCATGAAACTTCACTATCCTGGGTTTCGAGAATCACACATTCCTCGGAGCAGGCGATCTATTTCAGATCCCGCTTTTCTTTAACTCAATGTTATTATCACTGATTACATTACCATTCACAAAGACGATTTAACCTCTCATAATTATTATACACATTAGGGGTCACTCCATTAAGATCTGAGGCCGATGAGCGAGGATTAACACACGGGCTTTCCCCTGGACACACACCATGGCCGTGCACCAGTCACACCCCTCAAACCATTATTCACAAATTTTTTACCACCCTTTTTATGGTGGTCCCGAAAATCACGTTCCCTCACTCTCTACCAGGACAGTTACACCTTCCTATTAGAAATGAGGCCTATATTAATCCTTAGGCGCTGTGAAAAAAGGGGGGGGCCAATTCATGGTTCCATGCTTTCCCACCTCCTCACTCCCTTCAAACACTCCCGCCTCCCCCATGGCCCGAAGTCGCCCCCAAACCCCCGCCCACCGCGAAATGCGCAAAGGGAACTCTTGGTTCTACCCTATTGTCAAATACATTTTTGACTCACATCGACACTCAAACCTACCCAGGCGCCACAGCTTCGGAAAATCAAAAATTTTCCACACTGCGGCCGGGCGGAGGTCTTGTTAGAGACCCTACATAATGTGGAGTAAAATTTTTCCCTTTTTCCCACTGGCCCCCGGGCTTGGGAACCCCAACATTGATATTTACATAATCACCCAATTTAAATTCTTTCCACCTGTTACTCCTCAGGTAGGGCTCCATCCAAAGCACACTCAAGCCTCGATGCTTCTGGGATTAACAATTTCCCTCTTATTGTAAGGTTAGACACTAAGTCTATGCTCTCGGGCTAATTTGTTGGGGATACTGGAATTTTGAGACTTTAACAATAACAAGTCTCTTTTCAGTATCCCAAGTCAGCCCCAGCACAATTACTGCATATAGGCACCAACTCCATGGCCATCCATATTTATTGAACCCTCAAAATGGACTAATTAGTGTTCCATTCTCTCAGGGGCATAAGCCTATTTCTCCCTGGATTAATTTATTGGGATACTGGAAATTATGGACTTTAACAATACAAGTCTCTCTCAGTATCCCAAGTCAGCCCCAGCACATTACTGCATATAGGCACCAACTCCATGGCCATCCATATTTATTGAACCCTCAAAATGGACTAATTAGTGTTCCATTCTCTCAGGGGCATAAGCCTATGCTCCCTGGATTAATTTATTGGGCATACTGGAATTATGGAACTTTAACAATAACAAGTCTCTCTCAGTATCCAAATCAACCCCAGCACATTACTGCATATAGGCACCAACTCCATGGCCATCCATATTTATTGATCCCTCAAAAAAGGATTAATTAGTGTTCCATTCTCTCAGGGGCATAAGCCTATGCTCCCTGGATTAATTTATTGGGCATACTGGAATTATGAGACTTTAACAATAACAAATCTCTCTCAGTAAACCCAAGTCAAACCCCAGCACATTACTGCATATAGGCACCAACTCCATGGCCATCCATATTTATTGATCCCCCCAAAATGGACTATTAGTGTTCCATTCTCTCAGGGGCATAAGCCTAGGTTCCCTGGATTAATTTATTGGGCATAAATGGAATTATGAGACTTTAACAATAACAAATCTCTCTCAGTATCCCAAGTCAGCCCCAGCACATTAAAATCCATAGATCCAGTCATGGTTAGAGAATTATTAATTTACTGATTATACAACTTAAATAGGCGCCTTATAAGAGTAATTCTTGCACTTTACTCTTGTAAAATCCTAGCCACCATGTGCTAGCAATTAATTGGGCTAATTATCATCCATCACACGATCGATTAAACTTGTGCACCCTACACCCCACTTCCTTCAATCAGTCACTTAATTATTAAGTAATTAATTCAATTAATTTTTTCACTGATTGCATCCGGGTTTAGGAAGGACCAACGGGCAGATGTGGAAAATTTTATAGGGTGCTTACCTGTATGTACCTCAACATTATATAATACCAGTAATCTCATTGGGAGACAACCATATTGTTTACCGTAGTCACCCCCTGTAGACATGTGAGAAAACTTAACCACCCCCGGTCACGGCAGGTGGTCCCTTCGACCTCACAATCTTATCCATATCTATCCGAGACCAGTATGGATTGGATAGCACCCGCAAGTACGGTGCTACTAATTAATTGTGGCTGTATAGAAATTATATTAGTGTACATGAATGAAGGGGGGGGGGTAGGTTTTCACATGGATATATCCATCAAGGAAAACCCCTTGTACATAATCCCCTCCCCTTACCAGATATTCTCTGGTGGTCACTTGATGTAGCTGGGTCACTCATAACCTATCCAATTACAACATACCTAATGGCCAGTATCAGTCTGCTATAACTAGAAGGGTTACTTAACTGTGGGTGATTGATACTCCTTATTTCCTCCATTCACCATCTCATTTCAATGTTCTGCTACACCGACACGGTTCTCATTCCAGCAGGACGAGGTACCCCCCGGTTTGTCCGTTTAGAAGTCGTGCTTCCCTGAAACTTCACTATCCTCGGTACGAGAATCACACATTCACTCGGAGCAGGGCGATCTATTTCACATCCCGCATTCTCTTAACTCAATGTTATTATCACTGATTACATTACCATTCACAAGACGATTTAACCTCTCAAAAATTATTATACACATTAGAGGTCACTCCATTAAGTTCTGAGGCCGATGAGCGAGGATTAACACACGGGGATTTCCCCTGGACACACACCATGGCCGTGCCCCGTCACACCCCGTCAAACCATTATTCACTAATTTTACCACCCTTTTTATGGTGGTCCGTAAATCACGTTCCCTCACTCTTCACCAGGAACAGTTACGACACTTCCTATTATGAAATGAGGCCTATATTAATCCTTAGGCCGCCGTGAATGCCAATTTCGTGGTTCCATGCTTTCCCAGCCTCCTCACCACATTCAAAACACTCCCGCCTCCCCCATGGCCCGAGTCGCCCCCAAACCCCCCGCACATCCGCACATGCGCAAAGGGAACTCTTGGTTCTACCCTATTGTCAAATACATTTTTGACTCACATCGACACATCAAACACCTACCAGGCGCCACAGCTTCGGAAAATCAAAAATTTTCCACAGGCAGCAGAAATAATGGGAAGACCAGAACAAGCCCCTAGTTTACCCAAAGGTGTAGGGAGGAAAAAAACTAAGTGCACTAGAGAATGGAAAAAGAAACAGAAGGCAAAGAACACGAAAAATAAGGAGATTAGTCTAAGAGCCGGGAAAACAAGTATTCACAGGTAAGGAGGGAGGCCCAGCGACAGTATGAAAACAACACAGCATCGAAAGTCAAGTCTGACCCAAAACTTGGTTTGATAGAATGTAATTTGTTATGACTCATATCAGCCTAATGTTGTTGCCAACGGTTGCGAAGGTGGGAAGAGATTACAGCAAAATAGTCAAAGAATGGAATACCTCTACATGAAACTGGTAGGTCATGTACTGCAGATCGTGCAGTAGAATCTGCCTGCTCATTGTCCTGAACATCGACATGATCAGGAACCCAACAGAAAATGATTCCTTCATTTTTGCTAGTAATGCTATGTAACCAAAGTTGTATACAAAAAACTAGGGGAATAAGGTGAATCAGTTTTTTTAATAGCTTGCAAACACTAAAGGAGTCTAAGATGATTACACCCCTTTGAAGTAGGCATAGATGCAGTATGGATAATTGCAATGAGAATGGTAAACAATTCAGCTGTAAAAATTCTAGCCGAGTCTAATAAATGACCTCACACCACACTGTCAGGAAACACTGCTGCAAACCCAACCCCATCAGAGGATTTAAAACAAATCAGTGTACACTGCAGCAGCATGAAAATAAAATCGGAAGTGATTAAGAAAAAGAGCGCAAGAAGTATTTGTAGGGATTTGCGCTTTTGCTCATGGCAGTGGGGAAGAACAGACACTGTCAGAACTTCCCAAGGGAGAAGTGAAAAGTTAGATGCCAGATGAACATATAAAGGGGCAAGTGAAGAGAAGACAAGAGTGATTGAAGACAAAGAGAAAGGGACAGAGTAAACAGGAGCGGCAAACAAGAGAGGGAAACTTCTGGTAACCCTCATTACTATCCTTATGGAAAATTTTCTAGGGTGTTACCTGTATGTACCTCAAAAATTACATGCATACAAGTAATCTCATTGGGAGACAACAACTATACTGTTTACCGTAGTACCCCATGCAGACATGTGAGAAAACTTAACCACCCCTGGTCACTGCAGGTGGTCCCTTCGACACACAATCTTATTCATATCTATCCAAGACCAGTATAAATTGGATAGTACCCACAAGTACGGCACTACTAATTAATTGTGGGCTGTATAGATTATATTAGTTTAACTGAATGAAGGGGGGGGGGTAGGTTACACATTGATATATCCATCAAGGAAAAACACTTGCACATAATCCCACCACTTACCAGATATTCTCTGGTGGTCACTTGATGTAGCTGGATCACCCATAACCTATCCAATTACAACATACCTAACTGACCAGTATCAGTCTGCTACAATTAGAAGGGTTACTTAACTGTGGGTGATTGATGCTCCTTATTTCCTCCATTCACCATCTCATTTTGATGTCTTGCTACACCAACATGGTTCTTATTCCAGCAGGACGAGGTATTCGTTGGTTTGTCCGGTTTACAAGTCGTGACTCCACAAAAACTTCACTATCCTCGGGACAGGAACCACGAGGCCTAACATGTTCACTCGGAGCAAGGCGACCTATTTCACTTCACGCATTCTCTTAACTTAGTGTTATTATCACTGATTACATTACAATTCACAAGACGATTTAATTTATTATTATTAACACACTGGCCGATTCCCACCAAGGTAGGGTGGCCTGAAAAAGAAAAACTTTCACCATCATTCACTCCATCACTGTCTTGCCAGAAGGGTGCTTTACACTACAGTTTTTAAACTGCAACATTAACACCCCTCCTTCAGAGTGCAAGCACTGTACTTCCCATCTCCAGGACTCAAGTCCGGCCTGCCAGTTTCCCTGAATCCCTTTATAAATGTTATGTTGCTCACACTCCAACAGCACATCAAGCATTAAAAACCATTTGTCTCCATTCACTCCTATCAAACACGTTCCCACATGCCTGCTGGAAGTCCAAGCCCCTCGCACACAAAAACCTCCTTTGCCCCCTCCCTCCAACCTTTCCTAGGCCGACCCCTACCCCGCCTTCCTTCCACTACAGACTGATACACTATTGAAGTCATTCTGTTTCGCTCCATTCTCTCTACATGTCCGAACCACCTCAACAACCCTTCCTCAGCCCTCTGGACAACAGTTTTGGTAAACCTGCACCTCCTCCTAATTTCCAAGCTACGAATTCTCTGCATTATATTCACACCACACATTGCCCTCAGACATGACATCTCCACTGCCTCCAGCCTTCTCCTCGCTGCAACATTCATCACCCATGCTTCACACCCATATAAGAGTGTTGGTAAAACTATACTCTCATACATTCCCCTCTTTGCCTTCAAGGACAAAGTTCTTTGTCTCCACAGACTCCTAAGTGCACCACTCACCCTTTTCCCCTCATCAATTCTATGATTCACCTCATCTTTCATAGACCCATCCGCTGACACGTCCACTCCCAAATATCTGAATACTTTCACCTCCTCCTTACTCTCTCCCTCCAATCTGATATCCGATCTTTCATCACCTAATCTTTTTGTTATCCTCATAACCTTACTCTTTCCTGTATTCACTTTTAATTTTCTTCTTTTGCATACCCTACCAAATTCATCCACCAACCTCTGCAACTTCTCTTCAGAATCTCCAAGAGCACAGTGTCATCAGCAAAGAGCAACTGTGACAACTCCCACTTTATGTGTGATTCTTTATCTTTTAACTCCACACCTCTTGCCAAGACCCTCGCATTTACTTCTCTTACAACCCATCTATAAATATATTAAACAACCACGGTGACATCACACATCCTTGTCTAAGGCCTACTTTTACTGGGAAATAATCTCCCTCTTTCCTACATACTCTAACTTGAGCTTCACTATCCTCGTAAAAGCTCTTCACTGCTTTCAGTAACCTACCTCCTACACCATACACCTGCAACATCTGCCACATTGCCCCCCAATCCACCCTGTAATATCCCTTTTCCAAATCCATAAATGGAACAAAAACCTCTTTAGCCTTATCTAAATACTGTTCACTTATATGTTTCACTGTAAACACCTGGTCCACACACCCCTACCTTTCCTAAAGCCTCCTTGTTCAATCTGCTATCCTATTCTCTGTCTTACTCTTATTCTTTCAATAATAACTCTACCATACACTTTCCCAAAGTATACTCAACAGACTTATCCCCCTATAATTTTTGCACTCTCTTTTGTCCCAGTCTCGACCTTTCCCCCCGCACATCCCGCAGGCACAGAGGGAACCCTGTTGGTTCTATTCCATTTTCAAATACATTTTTTGACCCAAATCAACACATTAAACATCTATTAGGCACTATAGCTTCGGAAAATTTAAATATTTTCCACAATCCTGTATGTAGAAGGAGCGTGAAGGTCATGAGAGTGGACAAAATATTTGGGGGGCAATGAGTGTCAAGGATGGGACATGTTCTTCTGCACAGAGGCTCTTGACAATTGAGGAGTGAAAAGCACCTAGATATGATGGATGGGATCGAGTTTAGAAAGTGTTGCAGGAGAGGCCGCAAAGATATACTGGTCACCATAATCTTTGCAGTCGAAGAAGGGTTCGACGATCTGCCCCCCATGAAAGATGAGCGAGAGTTTTAAGGAGATTCAGTGGCTATGGCAAGTTGCTTTCAGGAAGGAACATGAGGTTTTAAGACGCAGCGATCAAACAGTAGCCGAGAAATCTGACCAATCACATTTAGGGATTTGTGAGCCATATAGGTGCAATGGAATATCAGGGCGATTGAACGTCTGGTGAAAGTAATTATGTTTTAGCACTAGAAAATTTAAACCCGACGAGTGGTGGGCCCCAAAGGGAAACACTGTTGCAACATTCTGGGGGTGAGGCTGCTACAAGGCACAGTCAACGCCTGCCAAGCTATAGCAAATCATCAACATAGAGTGATGAATAAATATTAGATGGGAGAACAGATGTCAGATCATACATAGCAAGGAGAAGAAGGGAAAGGGGCTAAGGACAACATCCCTGAGGAATACCTTCGGCTTGGATAAAGTCCAGGGAAAGCAAATTACGTATTAACCCGAACATGGAAATGCCTCTCATAAAAAGTTTGCAAGAAAATATGGCAGATTGCCCCAGAGGCCTAAGGAGTGAGCTTGGGCCAATATGTTATACCTCAAAGTAGTGGCATATGCCTTTTCAAGATCAAAAAAGACTGCTATAATGGGGTGGTTACTAGCAAAGTCATTACAGACATAGGTATCTCAATGGAATAAGGGGTCAATAGTAGAGCAGCAATTATGAAAGCCATATTGACGGGGGGAAGAGACTACTGTGTCTCTAAATACCACATCAAATGACTATTTACCAGACGTTCCATCACCTTGCAAACTGCAGTGGTAAGAGCAATGGGACAATAGTGTGAGGCATCATGTCTTGAAGTACCTGGTTTATGAAAAGACAGAATTATGGCAGATTTCCACAGCTGGGGAAGAACTCCTTGCGACCAAATAAGAAATTTATAAGACATAAAAGGAATGTAGGGGCTGATGGATGCAAATGCTGAAGCATGTGGATATGAATACCATCAGGCCCAGCTGCCGATGAGCGGCAAGTGGAAAGTGTGGACTCTAGTTCTAGAAGTGTAAAAGGCACATTATAGGGCTCTTCTCTGCTAGAAAAAAGTCTAAGGGCAGTAACTCTCTGGCAGGCTTGGAGGAAAGAAACGATAGCATAGATAGATGAAGCCCTTTAGAGATATGGACAAGATGATTTCCAATTTCCGTGGCAACATCAAGAGGGTTTGCAAATCTGACACCAGCAACCTGGAGAATGGGAGCAAGGCCTGGAGAAAACTTTCCACTCAGTTTCTGCACTTTTTAGCAAAATGCACTCATTGAAGAAGCAGAAGTAATGATAGAAACATAATCTTGCCATCAAGTGCATTTAGCTTCACGGATATGTCGGGCAACCGCTCTCGCCTGTTTAAAGTCAAGGAGATGCTCTGTGGTCCTATTGTAATGATATCAGCCTCATGCAGCATGTTTCGTACATACTACATGAGCACAAGCAGGAGACCACCAAGACACGCATTTCTGAGAATGCTTGATCGAGGTTTGAGGTACAGAATGTGAAGCTGTGGTTAAAACTGAGGCGGAAAATAAGTGTAACAGCTCATCAGTAAAGGATGATGAAAGGTCCTCACTAAAACAATTTGGCGTGGGTATAGATCCCAATTTGTGCATTCAAACTGCCAGTGTCGGCCTCAAGGAAGGTGAGAATATGAATGGAAAGGAAGGAGGATAGGAAAATGATCGCTGTCATGTAAATCTAGGAGCACAGACCAGGTAAAGTCAAGTGCAGCTGATGCAGAACAAATAGAGAGATCAATGCAAGAGAGATTGAGTGCAAGGGTCAAAATAGGTGGGAGCACCAGTATGTAAAAATGGAGGGGAAGAGAAGTGAGAAGAGCCTCAAAATGATTGCC
>NC_069404.1:81416508-81516508 GCF_026875155.1 Cherax quadricarinatus
TTTCTGATTTTTTTCCTCCCCAAATTTTACGGCCCTAAAATTTTTAAAAGCATTAGCTCAGGAAGCAGCGAGAGAGAGGACTCCTAGTAGCGATCAGTGAAGAGGCGGGGCCAGGAGCTGATGTCTCGACCCTGCAACCACAATTAGGTGAGTACACACATTTTGAATCTGTGGTGTTTAAGCGGTCACTTCTATCCCCCTCTCTCTCTCTCTCTCTCTCTCTCTCTCTATCTCACTCTATCTCTCTCTCTCTCTCTCTCTCTCTCTCTCCTTCTCTCTCTCTCTCTCTCTCTCTCTCTCCTCTCTCTCTCTCTTTCTCTCTCTCTCCTCTCTTCTCTCTCTTCTCTCTCTCTCTCTCTCTCTCTCTCTTCTCCTCTCTCTCTCTCTCCTCTCTCTCTCTCTCTCTCCCTCTCTCTCTCCCTCTCTCTCTCTTTACACAGGGTTTGACAAGGTTAAGGATCCCTAGTTTTATTGACAAGTTATTTACAGGTTAAGGATCACTAGCTTTATTGAAAAGCTATTTACAGGTTAAGGGTTCCTAACTTTATTGACATGCTAAGAGCTGTTACCTACATCAGCTCATTTGAAAGCATTTTTATTGTTATGAGACATACAAGTAGGGAACAGGGTGAAGTTGGAGCCATCTGTGGGCCAGCATTTTCATTTGATCAACTGACGTTATCTCGTTGATATCATTACGCTGTACGAATGTGTTCCATACTCGAGTCATCCTGGGTATATATGATCTCATTTGGAGTGATGTTCTGGAGAAGGGTACAGCCAGAGTGAAGTTGCTGCTTTCTGCCCGTCTTGTGGCATCAAAGCTTGTTTCACGCTGTCCTCGAAGTGGATCCAAGTGTGGTACTTTGACAATATTGGCCTTGTACATAACAGTAAGGCCACCCACATCCCTCCTGTGTTGAAGGCTCTGCTGAAATGACAGATCTATCCAGGATGGGTCCAGGCGAGAGATGAGACGTCTTGCTCTGTTCTCCACTCTATCAAGCAGTCGCAAATGAGAGGGAGGGCAAGCAAACCAAGAAAGTGGAGCATACTCAAGGTGTGAGCGTACTTGTGCCTCGTACAGAATCTTGCCAGCCCTACTGTCAAGTAGATGCGAGATACGGCGAAGTGCTGTAAGCTTCCTGGCTGCCTTGTTTGCTAGATTTACAACATGGTTCTTCATGGTTAGTTTGGAGTCAAATTTCACCCCAAGGATATCAACTTCTTCTCCAGGTACCAACACCCTCCCATTCATCTTTACTACTGAACCAGAATTACCATCATGGCGCCTAGAGATCATCATTTGCGTTTTCTCAGGTACAAATGTTACTTGCCATCTATTTCCCGAAGCTGATATAGCTCTTAGCTGGTGATTGATGTAGCTTAGAGCAGCTGGCATTTCTTCTCTTGGGTAAGTGACTGTCAGTGTACAGTCATCTGCATATGCATGTGATTCTGGGATGAAAATGAAGAAGGTCGTTGAAGTAGACATTCCATAACAATGGTCCCAGCCGTTTCCTTGTGGAACACTTCCCCCAAATTTAGGATGTCTTGCTGATTCCCTTCAATTGAGAACTACACTTAGAGATCTACCATAAAGGTAATCACTGAGGAGACACGCGTAGAGCCTGAAATTCCCAGTGATTGAATTTTGCTAAGGGGCCCCTGGTGCCACCCCCGGTCAAAAAGCACCAGCAATGTCCAGTGTTTCCCACACAGCTGACTTTGAATTCATCCAGTGACTGATGCCACTTAGTGGAGAGGTTTAACAACAGATCAGCAGCAGAGTAACCTTTCCTGAAGCCATATTGACGATCACAAAGTAATGAGTGGTAGTCAAAAAACTCTGTCATTTGTCTTGAGATTATTGTCTCAAGGATCTTACCAGTGATTGACAGGAGCGACACTGGTCTGCAGTTGCTGATTTCTGCTCTGCTCTTCTTTTTGTGAACAGGGATTACTTTTGCCTCTTTCCACAGAGAGGGCCGTTTACACTGTACTAGGCAGTGCTGAAAGATGCGAGTTAGAGGTGCTGCTAGCTGGTCTGCACATCTTCTCAGCAATCTAGTGGTACACTCTGTAATCATTATTTAACTACATGTAAACCACACAACAACCAAATTCTGTAAATTCAACATTGTAATCTTTATAGAGAATAAACTTTGAATTGAATTGAATTGAATCTTGGGCTCAACTTGTCTGGGCCCACAGCCTTTTCTTGGTCAAGCGATTTAAGAAGAAAATGCACCTCCTCCTGCCTTACTGTCACCACTGACCCGTTTTGACACAGTTCTTGCAGCTAGCCAAGGAGGGCCCCTTGCTGGATCAGGAAAATTGCATTTTGGTAGGGAAAGTGTTCAGCAAAGAGGTCTGCTTCAAATTGGCTACTAGTAGAGGTGGTCCCATCCTGCGATTTAGAGGTGGAATGAGTTCATCAGGCAGATAACCTTGTCTGTCCTTGACCAGGAACCACCAGGTTTTGGAGCCTACCCTACCCGATGCTAGCTTTCTTTTTGTGTCCACCTCCCATTTAGCAATGGCCCACTTTTGAACATCACCATATGCCTACAGGCTTGCCTGTGCAAGTTCTGCTATAGATGGTAGGATGTCCTCTTATACCTTCGCCATGCTTTGTACTTTGGCAGTAGCAGCCTTCTACAACGAAAGCCAAACCAAGCTGATCTGTAGGCTGGGGGCCTTCGTCACATATGCCGGTGAGGAATGTGTTCTTGCTTGTAGATTAAGGATGTGTTCCAGTGAAGGCTTCACTTGGTTGTCAACATCCCCTTGGAGATGATCTTCCAATCGGTACGGTGGCGAGGAGATCAGAGCAAAGGGCTGCCCAATTACTCGTTCCATAGCCAGGTTGTGCGGTGGACTCCCTCGTTCTGTTGGGATTCTTAAGTGGTCGTAAAAACAGGCCTTGTGGTCAGACGATCAACGTTAGCCGAGGGGCTTTGTTGACAAGTGACTAAGCATTCTGCAAGATCACTCACTAATGGGTCAAGGGAGGAGCCCAGAGAGATGTGAGTAGGAAATCAACAACGCTTCTATGTCAAATACTGCAAGAAGGTAATCAGAGTTCCTCTGCATAAGGTGTTGGTGAGGTCAACAAACCAAAAAATTATGATATGTTGACAGTTGTGTTGTAGGGAAGGGAGTCCATATTTTTCCATTGTGGAAGTTGATGGTGTCTGCATTTGCCACTGAGGGTTGTACATTGCATCAGCTAGTACAGAGGTACAGTGTTTATGCAGAGAGCTTGAAGAACATCATTTCAAGATGTGTAGGGGGGTGGCAACTTACAATGTGATGGGCATTGAACACTTTTTAGAAGAAGCAGGACAGCCAACACCTCCTCCTTTTGCCTTGCCGGTTCTCTTCTCATCCGATGAGGTGTAGCCCGCAATTCTTCCAAAAATTGTCTGGAGTCCTGTCATCCAAAAATGTTTCAACAACAGCTATCATGTCGGCGGGATGTCGAGTGTTCACACAAACTATGCGTGAGCTGTACAATTAGTAATGAAACCTCTAAGGTTGGCCAGACAGGATGCTGATAGGACTGGCTTCCTCATGATTGTGGGTCAGCTGACGGTGGTGGGTATGTAGGACATGTAAGGTGACCTGTCATTGAGTGAGGTGGGGTACTGAGGTAGCTGCAGGGTTGTTATTAGGGTTCTCATGGTGTGTATTAGGCACAATACCTCCTTGCTGGGCTGAGATAGGAAGTAGCTGGTGTGGGTGACGTAGTGAGAGTGTTCACCAATTCAGAGATCCTGCTGGTTTGTTCTGGAACAGGTCTCTAAACAGGTGGTCTGTCCTGTCAAGTCCTTTTTCTTCGGACACTGGTCCTCCTGATGTCCTTTTCTTAGCATTAATTGAGCTTGGGTAATCTCGCAGGCAGTTGTTGGCAGTGGGCCCCTTCGGTGAATGAGGAGAGCACAGCCTAGGTGCCTGGGAGGGGTGGACTATGATTTTTGCACCTCCTGTTGTTTTGCAGATTTGTCTCAGGTTCAGCCTCTCTCTCTCTCTCTCTCTTCTCTCTCTCTCTCTCTCTCTCCCTCCCTCCCAATTCTCTATCATTTTCCTCTCCTTCCTCCCTCTCTTGCTCTCTCTCTCTCTCTCTCTCTCTCTCTCTCTCTCTCTCTCTCTCTCTCTCTCTCTCTCTTCTCTCTCTCTCTCTCTCTCTCCCCCTCCTTTCCCCTCTCCCTCTCCCATTTACACTCCCACCTCCCATTCTATCACTTTCTCTTCCCATCACTTTCCCTCTCTTCCCATCTCTTGCTCTCTCTCTCTCTCTCTCTCTCTCTCTCTCTCTCTCTCCTCTCTCTCTCTCACTCTCTCTCTCTCTCTCTCTCTCTCCTCCCTCTCTTTCCCCTCTCACCTCCCATTCTATCACTTTCTCTTTCTATCACTTTCCCTCTCTTCCTCCTCTCCTCCCCCTCTCTTGCTCTCTATCTCCACCTGTCTCACTCTATCTCTCCCCTCCTCTCTTCCAGACTCTCTCTCTCTCTCTCTTCCCCCTTCTCTTCACCCTCACCTTCCATCCATCTTCCTGTTCCTCTATCTTCTTTCTCTCCCCTCTCCCCCTAGCCTTTCCCACACTCCCTTTCTCCTCTCTCCCTATACCCTTTTGTACCCCCAACCTCTCCCTGCTGCTGTTCCCCCTCCCACCTCATATCCTTCTCTCCCCTGACCTGCCTCCCCACCTTACTCCCTACAACACCCATCTAACACACTCACATGAGTTACCCAAGAAGGCCGAGAACCAAGGGTCTGGTGGACGAACCTGGGAGGGAAGATTGGGAGGCAGAGCTCAGAAAAAGGGAGGAAGACTGGGGAAGGAAACTTGAAGAGCTTGGCAGGAAAATGGAGAAGATAGCTGCAGAGAGCAGGAAGTAGGAGCAACAAGCCATAGTAGCAGAAGCTACGATACAGTGCTTAGAAGAGGAACTGAGAAACCTGAAACAGCTTAAAGAGAAAAATGACAGTACAGACAAGTAGTACAGACATAACATCAGGAACTTCTGCATCAGGCACAGACAAGGGACCTGGAGGGAGCAAAGATGCTATACTGTATACAAGGGCCCTATCAGACCCACATGGGGCCAAGACAAAGATGAGGAGCACACTAGGAACAAATGAGAGGTCTGAAGACAATGAGGAGGCTATGATATATGCAGAGACTCTAACAGACACCTGCAGGGGCCAGGAACAGCTCAACAGGATACTCCAATGGGCATAGGGGTTTCAGCCAGGGAAGGGATTGAAGGAAGGAACGCTCCGGTGGAAGGAACCAAAACACGTCAGAGGACACAAAGTGAAACACAGTGGGAAGACGAAAGGGCGAGATCAGTTTTTGTCTATGGGCTCCAGGAAGTTGAAGGGGAAACTTACGATGAAAGAAAACAGGAGAAAGTGATTGAAGGTATCATGAAAGCAATAGGTGGGGGCAACATGACCCAAGTGGTAAATTTTTGGAGAATTGCGTGGTTTGCAAGGGGACAGAAATGGCCTCTCAAAGTAATTTTCAAGGCAGAATCAACTCGAACCATGATCATGCAGGAGAAAGCACGACTGAGAAACAAACATGAGTACCAGAGTGTGTACCTTGATTGAGACAGAGCACAAGAGGAAAGGATGAAACTGAAAGAGAGAGTACAAAAACGAAAGGAGGAATGAGAGGAAATGGGAAAGATGAGCAGAAGAACCCAGACGCAGGTGGAAGAGCAAACACACCCTCCAGAAACACCTGCAGAAGGACTCCAACCGCGACAACCCCTAGACAACTGAACAATTTAAACCAACACTCACATGCTGAACCCTTTGTCCCCACACCCCACACCACAAACCCCACCCATACAGTAACCCCTTATGGGAACTCTTCCCCCACCCCCACCCCCAATGCAACCCCTCATAGGGCTCCCACTCTCCCAGCCCCAATATTCTCGCAGGACCACAGTTTTAGAAAAGAAGTCAAAGGTTTGGTACACGAATGTGGATGGAATAACAAATAAATATGAGTGGCGTGAAAGAATCAATGAGAAGTCCCCAGACATCATAGCAGTCACAGAAACGAAACTCACTGAGACAATAACAGATGTAATCATCCCACCAGGATATCAGATCCTGAGGAAAGATAGAAGGAGCAGGGGCAGAGGAGGGGTTGCACTGCTCATAAAAAAACGATGGAAATTTGAGGAAATGGGAGGCATGGACGAAACTGCAGCAAGGGAATACACTATAGGTGCACTTCAGTCTGGGGAACATAAGGTAGTCATTGCAGTTATGTATAATCCACCACAGAACTGCAGGGGGCCAAGAGAGGAATATGAAGAGAGCAACACACTGGCTGAGGTGGCAAGAAGAGCTCACTCGAGCAGAGCAAAGTTACTGGTTATGGGCGACAGGGAGATTGATTGGGAAAACCTGGAGCTACACGGGAGTCCCAAAACATGGAGAGCCAAGATGATGGATGTGGAACTGGTAAACCTCATGCATCAACATGTTAAGGACACTATCAGAGAGTGAGGGGAGGATAAACTGGCAAGACTGGACCTTGTGTTCACCCTGAGCAGTTCAGACATTGAGGACATCACATATGAGAGGCCCCTAGGAGCTAGTGACCACGTGGTTCTGTGCTTAGAATACATAGTTGTTACAAAAAACGTGATTCTAAAAGCTTAGAGATCTCCAGTGAATACTAGAAAGGACTGCCCTTCTAGCATCCAGCCTGTTACTGGGTTTTCGTAACAATTAGTCAGTATCCTTGTCCAATTATCCATTAGAATTCAGTATGATTCAATAGTGTTTCAAGATTACAACTGGTAGGCTACTAAGTAGAGAAAATAAAATTTAATAAATTTATTAAGTATCGTCTAGAGGTATATCATCAAATTAAATTAAATTAATCAATTCAAACAAATTAATAATAATCACTTCTCTCGTGTACAGTATTATTGTGCTGAAAGCACATATCACATTTATAATTCTTAAGTACCGTCTGGTACATTAACACTTAATAAGATATTACAAATATGTACAAGTGTGTAAGTGCTCTAAGTAGTTCGCTATGTCTCACAACTCGACTAGACTTAAACAAATGACTGATAAAGTCCTCTCAAAAAACTAACTTCTTTACCAACTGGCAATCAGAACAGTCTGCTTGAACAGTAAAAAGATTGCTAAGCCCAATAGCAATATAACAAGCAACTGCAACACAGAATCAGGAACAAGGAGATAATATAACGACACTAAGTAGGGACCATCAGCAGATCCTCCACAAAAGTCACAAAACTCCCATACTGCTGAATCTAAGTTCAGCATAAGAAAGTCCCCGACTGTGATAATACACAGATACCAGTACAAGTTAGGTCAGAAGCTACAGCTCAGGACCTGAGTTGTTTAGAGTGTCTATGTGACACAAAACCTCAGTACAACGTCGAAAATCACTAAGTCTATACAATGTTCTGTGAACAGATTTAGATTTAGATTTTGCCACCAAAGTGGCTAGTTTATTGTGCACCCCATATCCATCCTGTGGACGGTAGCGCGAGAGCATATGGATACACAAAAGGCCTAGGAACTAGGCCCCAAAGGGTTAACAGGAATACATATGGATTTATATCTACATATCTATAGTTCACTTATCTGTCACAAGCAAATTTAGGAAATTTGCTTAGTATATCTGGTATCTTATTTTCATTAATAAGATATCTTGACATGTCACATAGGTTATTATACTGTCTGTCTCTGTATTCCTCAATAAGTGGACAATTAAGCACATAGTGTTCAAGAGAGTGACCATATGCCTGATCACATAATTTACATTTAGTTTGATCATCATCTTCTGTGAACAGAGTCTCCAGAACTAACAATAATGAGACAAGAGACGATCTTCCAGCAAGAGCCAATAAGGGAGATTAAGGCACATCTTGTCTGGAATACGTCCAACCACCAAGCGAGTCTAGACCAGACTGAATACTTCAGGCAAGGTGAGGACACCCCCTCCCCTCGATCACGTGAAAACTCTGTGGACGGCTGCAGCTCAGCAACAGAAGCCGGCAGGAAAACGAGCAAAGAGCGATAATTACAGTAGTTAGACAATCAAGACTTGAACTTTGAGCACATAATATATGTGTTACATCCTACCTAACAAAAGGAAACTAAGTCAAATAATAATATAAAGTCATATATTTACGATTTAGCTATTATCGCAAATATAAGCAATATAAAATTATATGAAAAGGTAATATACATGTATTACATATAAATAATATAAATTGCAACCCATTCAGGGGTTGCAACAATAGTAGAGTTACAATTGGAGAGGGTAACAGGAGTTGAATGGGAAAAGCCAGACTATAAAAGGGAAGACTACACAGGTTTGAGGAACTTCCTGCAGGAGGTTCAGTGGGAGAGAGAACTGGTAGGAAAGTCAGTAAATGAAATGATGGAATATGTAACAACGAAATGCAAGGAGGCAGAGGAAAGGTTTGTTCCCAAGGGCAGTGTGGAAAATTTTATAGGGTGCTTACCTGTATGTACCTCAACATTATATACATACCAGTAATCTCATTGGGAGACAACCATATTGTTTACCGTAGTCACCCCGTGTAGACATGTGAGAAAACTTAACCACCCCTGGTCACGGCAGGTGGTCCCTTCGACCTCACAATCTTATCCATATCTATCCGAGACCAGTATGGATTGGATAGCACCCACAAGTACGGTGCTACTAATTAATTGTGGACTGTATAGATTATATTAGTGTAACTGAATGAAGGGAGGGGGTAGGTTACACATGGATATATCCATCAAGGAAAACCACTTGTACATAATCTCTCCACTTACCAGATATTCTCTGGTGGTCACTTGATGTAGCTGGATCACTCATAACCTATCCAGTTACAACATACTAACGGGCCCAGTATCAGTCTGCTATAACTAGAAGGGTTACTTAACTGTGGGTGATTGATACTCCTTATTTCCTCCATTTCACCATCTCATTTCGATGTTCTGCTACACCGACACGGTTCTCATTCCAGCAGGACGAGGTACCCGTCGGTTTGTCCTGGTTTAGAAGTCGTGCTTCCATGAAACTTCACTATCCTCGGTACGAGAATCACACATTCACTCGGAGCAGGGCGATCTATTTCAGATCCCGCATTCTCTTAACTCAATGTTATTATCACTGATTACATTACCATTCACAAGACGATTTAACCTCTCATAATTATTATACACATTAGAGGTCACTCCATTAAGATCTGAGGCCGATGAGCGAGGATTAACACACGGGCATTTCCCCTGGACACACACCATGGCCGTGCACCAGTCACACCCCGTCAAACCATTATTCACTAATTTTACCACCCTTTTTATGGTGGTCCCGTAAATCACGTTCCCTCACTCTTCACCAGGAACAGTTACGACACTTCCTATTATGAAATGAGGCCTATATTAATCCTTAGGCCGCTGTGAATGCCAATTTCATGGTTCCATGCTTTCCCAGCCTCCTCACTACATTCAAAACACTCCCGCCTCCCCCATGGCCCGAGTCGCCCCCAAACCCCCGCACATCCGCGCATGCGCAAAGGGAACTCTTGGTTCTACCCTATTGTCAAATACATTTTTGACTCACATCGACACATCAAACACCTACCAGGCGCCACAGCTTCGGAAAATCAAAATTTTCCACACTGCGGCCGGGCGGAGGTCGTTGTTAGACGACTTACATAATGTGGAGTACAATTTTCCCATCTTCACTGGCCACCTGGCTTGGGAACTCCAACATTGATATTTACATAATCACCCATTAATTCTTTCCACCTGTTAACTCCTCAGGTAGGGCTCCATCCAAAGCACACTCAAGCCTCGATGCTTCTGGTATTAACAATTTCCCTCTTATTGTAAGGTATGACACTAAGTCTATGCTCTCGGGGCTAATTTGTTGGGCATACTGGAATTATGAGACTTTACAATAACAAGTCTCTCTCAGTATCCCAAGTCAGCCCCAGCACATTACTGCATATAGGCACCAACTCCATGGCCATCCATATTTATTGAACCCTCAAATGGACTAATTAGTGTTCCATTCTCTCAGGGGCATAAGCCTATGCTCCCTGGATTAATTTATTGGGCATACTGGAATTATGAGACTTTAACAATAAAAAAGTCTCTCTCAGTATCCCAAGTCAGCCCCAGCACATTACTGCATATAGGCACCAACTCCATGGCCATCCATATTTATTGAACCCTCAAAATGGACTAATTAGTGTTCCATTCTCTCAGGGGCATAAGCCTATGCTCCCTGGATTAATTTATTGGGCATACTGGAATTATGAGACTTTAACAATAACAAGTCTCTCTCAGTATCCCAAGTCAACCCCAGCACATTACTGCATATAGGCACCAACTCCATGGCCATCCATATTTATTGATCCCTCAAAATGGATTAATTAGTGTTCCATTCTCTCAGGGGCATAAGCCTATGCTCCCTGGATTAATTTATTGGGCATACTGGAATTATGAGACTTTAACAATAACAAATCTCTCTCAGTATCCCAAGTCAGCCCCAGCACATTACTGCATATAGGCACCAACTCCATGGCCATCCATATTTATTGATCCCTCAAAATGGACTAATTAGTGTTCCATTCTCTCAGGGGCATAAGCCTATGTTCCCTGGATTAATTTATTGGGCATACTGGAATTATGAGACTTTAACAATAACAAATCTCTCTCAGTATCCCAAGTCAGCCCCAGCACATTAACTCCATTAGATCCAGTCATGGTTAGAGAATTATTAATCACTGATTATACAACTTAAGTAGGCGCCTTATAAGAGTAATTCTTGCACTTTACTCTTGTATAAATCCTAGCCACACATGTGCTAGCAATTAATTGGGCTAATTATCATCCATCACACGATCGATTAAACTTGTGCACCCTACACCCACTTCCTTCAATCAGTCACTTAATTATTAAGTAATTAATTCAATTAATTTTTTCACTGATTGCATCCGGTTCAGGAAGGACCAACGGGCAGATGTGGAAAATTTTATAGGGTGCTTACCTGTATGTACCTCAACATTATATACATACCAGTAATCTCATTGGGAGACAACCATATTGTTTACCGTAGTCACCCCGTGTAGACATGTGAGAAAACTTAACCACCCCTGGTCACGGCAGGTGGTCCCTTCGACCTCACAATCTTATCCATATCTATCCGAGACCAGTATGGATTGGATAGCACCCGCAAGTACGGTGCTACTAATTAATTGTGGACTGTATAGATTATATTAGTGTAACTGAATGAAGGGGGGGGGGTAGGTTACACATGGATATATCCATCAAGGAAAACCACTTGTACATAATCTCTCCACTTACCAGATATTCTCTGGTGGTCACTTGATGTAGCTGGATCACTCATAACCTATCCAATTACAACATACCTAACTGGCCAGTATCAGTCTGCTATAACTAGAAGGGTTACTTAACTGTGGGTGATTGATACTCCTTATTTCCTCCATTCACCATCTCATTTCAATGTTCTGCTACACCGACACGGTTCTCATTCCAGCAGGACGAGGTACCCGTCGGTTTGTCCCGGTTTAGAAGTCGTGCTTCCATGAAACTTCACTATCCTCGGTACGAGAATCACACATTCACTCGGAGCAGGGCGATCTATTTCACATCCCGCATTCTCTTAACTCAATGTTATTATCACTGATTACATTACCATTCACAAGACGATTTAACCTCTCATAATTATTATACACATTAGAGGTCACTCCATTAAGATCTGAGGCCGATGAGCGAGGATTAACACACGGGCATTTCCCCTGGACACACACCATGGCCGTGCACCAGTCACACCCCGTCAAACCATTATTCACTAATTTTACCACCCTTTTTATGGTGGTCCCGTAAATCACGTTCCCTCACTCTTCACCAGGAACAGTTACGACACTTCCTATTATGAAATGAGGCCTATATTAATCCTTAGGCCGCCGTGAATGCCAATTTCGTGGTTCCATGCTTTCCCAGCCTCCTCACCACATTCAAAACACTCCCGCCTCCCCCATGGCCCGAGTCGCTCCCAAACCCCCGCACATCCACGCATGCGCAAAGGGAACTCTTGGTTCTACCCTATTGTCAAATACATTTTTGACTCACATCGACACATCAAACACCTACCAGGCGCCACAGCTTCGGAAAATCAAAAATTTTCCACAGGCAGCAGAAATAATGGGAAGACCAGAACAAGCCCCTAGTTTACCCAAAGGTGTAGGGAGGAAAAAACTAAGTGCACTAGAGAATGGAAAAAGTACAGAAGGCAAAGAACACAGAAAAATAAGGAGATTAGTCTAAGAGCCAGGAACAAGTATTCACAGGTAAGGAGGGAGGCCCAGCGACAGTATGAAAACAACACAGCATCGAAAGTCAAGTCTGACCCAAAACTTGGTTTGATAGAATGTAATTTGTTATGACTCATATCAGCCTAATGTTGTTGCCAACGGTTGCGAAGGTGGGAAGAGATTACAGCAAAATAGTCAAAGAATGGAATACCTCTACATGAAACTGGTAGGTCATGTACTGCAGATCGTGCAGTAGAATCTGCCTGCTCATTGTCCTGAACATCGACATGATCAGGAACCCAACAGAAAATGATTCCTTCATTTTTGCTAGTAATGCTATGTAACCAAAGTTGTATACAAAAAACTAGGGGAATAAGGTGAATCAGTTTTTTTAATAGCTTGCAAAACACTAAAGGAGTCTAAGATGATTACACACTTTGAAGTAGGCATAGATGCAGTATGGATAATTGCAATGAGAATGGTAAACAATTCAGCTGTAAAAATTCTAGCCGAGTCTAATAAATGACCTCACACCACACTGTCAGGAAACACTGCTGCAAACCCAACACCATCAGAGGATTTAAAACAATCAGTGTACACTGCAGCAGCATGAAAATAAAATCGGAAGTGATTAAGAAAAAGAGCGCAAGAAGTATTTGTAGGGATTTGCGCTTTTGCTCATGGCAGTGGGGAAGAACAGACACTGTCAGAACTTCCCAAGGGAGAAGTGAAAAGTTAGATGCCAGATGAACATATAAAGGGGGCAAGTGAAGAGAAGACAAGAGTGATTGAAGACAAAGAGAAAAGGGACAGAGTAAACAGGAGCGGCAAACAAGAGATGGACTTCTGGTAACCCTCATTACTATCCTTATGGAAAATTTTCTAGGGTGTTACCTGTATGTACCTCAACATTACATGCATACAAGTAATCTCATTGGGAGACAACAACTATACTGTTTACCGTAGTCACCCCATGCAGACATGTGAGAAAACTTAACCACCCCTGGTCACTGCAGGTGGTCCCTTCGACACACAATCTTATTCATATCTATCCAAGACCAGTATAAATTGGATAGTACCCACAAGTACGGCACTACTAATTAATTGTGGGCTGTATAGATTATATTAGTTTAACTGAATGAAGGGGGGGGGGTAGGTTACACATTGATATATCCATCAAGGAAAAACACTTGCACATAATCCCACCACTTACCAGATATTCTCTGGTGGTCACTTGATGTAGCTGGATCACCCATAACCTATCCAATTACAACATACCTAACTGACCAGTATCAGTCTGCTACAATTAGAAGGGTTTTCTTAACTGTGGGTGATTGATGCTCCTTATTTCCTCCATTCACCATCTCATTTTGATGTCTTGCTACACCAACATGGTTCTTATTCCAGCAGGACGAGGTATTCGTTGGTTTGTCCCGGTTTACAAGTCGTGACTCCACAAAAACTTCACTATCCTCGGGACAGGAACCACGAGGCCTAACATGTTCACTCGGAGCAAGGCGACCTATTTCACTTCACGCATTCTCTTAACTTAGTGTTATTATCACTGATTACATTACAATTCACAAGACGATTTAATTTATTATTATTAACACACTGGCCGATTCCCACCAAGGTAGGGTGGCCTGAAAAAGAAAAACTTTCACCATCATTCACTCCATCACTGTCTTGCCAGAAGGGTGCTTTACACTACAGTTTTTAAACTGCAACATTAACACCCCTCCTTCAGAGTGCAAGCACTGTACTTCCCATCTCCAGGACTCAAGTCCGGCCTGCCAGTTTCCCTGAATCCCTTTATAAATGTTATGTTGCTCACACTCCAACAGCACATCAAGCATTAAAAACCATTTGTCTCCATTCACTCCTATCAAACACGTTCCCACATGCCTGCTGGAAGTCCAAGCCCCTCGCACACAAAACCTCCTTTGCCCCCTCCCTCCAACCTTTCCTAGGCCGACCCCTACCCCGCCTTCCTTCCACTACAGACTGATACACTATTGAAGTCATTCTGTTTCGCTCCATTCTCTCTACATGTCCGAACCACCTCAACAACCCTTCCTCAGCCCTCTGGACAACAGTTTTGGTAAACCTGCACCTCCTCCTAATTTCCAAGCTACGAATTCTCTGCATTATATTCACACCACACATTGCCCTCAGACATGACATCTCCACTGCCTCCAGCCTTCTCCTCGCTGCAACATTCATCACCCATGCTTCACACCCATATAAGAGTGTTGGTAAAACTATACTCTCATACATTCCCCTCTTTGCCTTCAAGGACAAAGTTCTTTGTCTCCACAGACTCCTAAGTGCACCACTCACCCCTTTTCCCCTCATCAATTCTATGATTCACCCTCATCTTTCATAGACCCATCCGCTGACACGTCCACTCCCAAATATCTGAATACTTTCACCTCCTCCTTACTCTCTCCCTCCAATCTGATATCCGATCTTTCATCACCTAATCTTTTTGTTATCCTCATAACCTTACTCTTTCCTGTATTCACTTTTAATTTTCTTCTTTTGCATACCCTACCAAATTCATCCACCAACCTCTGCAACTTCTCTTCAGAATCTCCCAAGAGCACAGTGTCATCAGCAAAGAGCAACTGTGACAACTCCCACTTTATGTGTGATTCTTTATCTTTTAACTCCACACCTCTTGCCAAGACCCTCGCATTTACTTCTCTTACAACCCCATCTATAAATATATTAAACAACCACGGTGACATCACACATCCTTGTCTAAGGCCTACTTTTACTGGGAAATAATCTCCCTCTTTCCTACATACTCTAACTTGAGCTTCACTATCCTCGTAAAAGCTCTTCACTGCTTTCAGTAACCTACCTCCTACACCATACACCTGCAACATCTGCCACATTGCCCCCCTATCCACCCTGTAATATGCCTTTTCCAAATCCATAAATGGAACAAAAACCTCTTTAGCCTTATCTAAATACTGTTCACTTATATGTTTCACTGTAAACACCTGGTCCACACACCCCTACCTTTCCTAAAGCCTCCTTGTTCATCTGCTATCCTATTCTCTGTCTTACTCTTAATTCTTTCAATAATAACTCTACCATACACTTTACCAAGTATACTCAACAGACTTATCCCCCTATAATTTTTGCACTCTCTTTTGTCCCAGTCTCGACCTTTCCCCCCGCACATCCGCGCAGGCACAGAGGGAACCCTGTTGGTTCTATTCCATTTTCAAATACATTTTTTGACCCAAATCAACACATTAAACATCTATTAGGCACTATAGCTTCGGAAAATTTAAATATTTTCCACAATCCTGTATGTAGAAGGAGCGTGAAGGTCATGAGAGTGGACAAAATAGTTGGGGCAATGAGTGTCAAGGATGGGACATGTTCTTCTGCATAGAGGCTCTTAACAATTGAGGAGTGAAAAGCACCTAGATATGATGGATGGGATCGAGTTTAGAAAGTGTTGCAGGAGAGGCCGCAGAATATATCTGGTCACCATAATCTTTGCAGTCGAAGAAGGGTTCGACGATCTGCCCCCCATGAAAGATGAGCGAGAGTTTTAAGGAGATTCAGCTGGCTATGGCAAGTTGCTTTCAGGAAGGTAACATGAGGTTTCTAAGACAGCAGGCGATCAAACAGTAGTCCGAGAAATCTGACCATATCACATTTAGGGATTTGTGAGCCATATAGGTGCAATGGAATATCAGGGACGATTGAACGTCTGGTGAAAGTAATTATGTTTTAGCACTAGAAAATTTAAACCCGACGAGTGGTGGCCCAATGGGAAACACTGTTGACAACATTCTGGAGTGAGGCTGCTACAAGGCGACAGTCAACGCCTGCACAAGCTATAGCAAAATCATCAACATAGAGTGATGAATAAATATTAGATGGGAGAACAGATGTCAGATCATACATAGCAAGGAGAAGAAGGAAGGTGCTAAGGACACATCCCTGAGGAATACCTTCGGCTTGGATAAAGTCCAGGGAAAGCAAATTACGTATTAACCCGAACATGGAAATGCCTCTCATAAAAAGTTTGCAAGAAAATATGGCAGATTGCCCCAGAGGCCTAAGGAGTGAGCTTGGGCCAATATGTTATACCTCAAAGTAGTGGCATATGCCTTTTTCAGATCAAAAAGACTGCTATAATGGGGGTGGTTACTAGCAAAGTCATTACAGACATAGGTATCTCAATGGAATAAGGGGTCAATAGTAGAGCAGCAATTATGAAAGCCATATTGACGGGGAGGATCTAAATACCACTAAAATGACTATTTTCCAGACGTTCCTTCCCTTGCAAATCCCGTGGTAAGAGCAATGGGGACTAGTGTGAGGCTCTTTCTTGGTACCGGGTTTATGAAAAGACAGAATTATGGCAGATTTCCACGTGGGGAAACCCCCTTTGCGACCAAATAATTTTGATAAGACATAAAGGAAATGTGGGGGCAGGGACAATGCTGAGAAGGGGATTTGAATACCATCGGGCCCCAGTGCCGATGAGCGGCAAGGGGAAAGTGTGGACTTAGTTTAGAAGTGAAAAGGACATTTAGGGCCTTCTTGCAGAAAAAAGTCTAAGGGCAGAACTCTCGGGCAGGTTGGAGGAAAGAAACGATGATAGATAGTGAAGCCTTTAGAGAATGGAAAAGATTTTTTCCAATTTCCGTGGCAACATCAAGGGGGTTTGCAAATGACACCAGAAACCTGGAAAATGGGAGCAAGGCCTGGGGGGAAAATTTTCCACTCATTTTCTGCATTTTTAGCAAAATGCACTATTGAAGAAGCAGAAGTATGAAGAAACATTCTTGCCTCAAGTGCATTTAGCTTCAGGGTTATGCCCGGGAAACCCGCTCTCGCCTGTTTAAAGTCAAGGAGTGCTTGTGGTCCTTTTGTAAGTATCACCTCGCAGCATGTTTCGTACATACTACATGACACAACGGGAGACCCCCCAAACACGCATTTCTAAATGCTTGTTCGGGGTTTTTGAGGACAAAATGTAAAGCTGGGGTTAAAATGAGGGGAAAATAAGTTAACAGCTCATCAGTAAAGGATGATGAAAGGCCTCCCTAAAACATTTGGGGGGGAAGACCCCAATTTTGGGCTTAAAAATCCCATGTGGCCTCAAGGAAGGTGAGAATATGAATGGAAAGGAAGGGGATAGGAAAATGATCGCTGTCATGTAAATCTGGGAGCACAGCCGGGTAAAGTCAGTGCAGCTGATGCAGAACAAATAGGAGATCAATGCAGAGAGATTGAGTGCAAGGGCAAAAGGTGGGGACCAGTTGAAAAAACATGGGGGGGGAAGAGAAGTGAGAAGACCCTCAAAATGTTGCCACGAGTCACAGGAATTTCCCCCCGGAGGAAATGAGCATTAAATCCCTAATAACAGAGTAGGGGGGGGGTAACGAAGAAACAAAATTGCAACATCTGGGAAAATAATGTGGGAAAAGTAAAGAGATAAAAAGACATACTGTATACATTTGTTCAAGTAGATGTGGGCGCTGGTAATGCGGAATAGGGGGAAGATCGAGGGTTTTGTATACCTGCCCCAAAGGGGGTGCAGTTTGTTAAGGTCCATCGGGATAAGGACAATGAATGAAATAAAACGCCTGGAGGGGATGGTAACAGAAGCATAATTTAGGTTCTTGTAAACAGCAAAAACAGGTAAAAAGGGGGAGAGCAAACCTGACTCACCGTTTTTACCCGAGGCCTCAGTACCCACGTAAAAAACCATGTTTTGTCAGAAAGCTATCGGGGAAAATAAGCAGTAGTGTCAGGACTAGTTTTTTATTTTTTATTATAATCAAAAAAAAAGCGCTAAGCCACGGGGCTATACAGCGCTGCGGGTAGGGAGGAAGAAAGGGGAATTGGAGGGCAGGAGGGGGGGGGAAATGATAGCAGGTTAAGAAAACAGCGGGGGCGGGGGATGTACGGGGGTAGAGGGTTGCAAGAGATACAAAGAAAGGGTAAAAGTTCAGAATTTGTGAAGAAAGTGTCTTTGTCAAAAAGTCAATAGAGAGTGGATAAAAAGGTGGGTCATCAGCGAGAAGGAAGGTAAAGAAGAGCAGCGGGGCGAAGAGAGCAGAGGTAAATTCTGCGTGCTGTTGATAAAGTGGGCCCCAACAAAATGGGCTGACTGAAATGGGCTTGGGAATTCTCACAGAGAGGGCAAGACGCCTCCCCATGAATATCCAGGAGTAAGACGGTATGGCCAATGCGAAGACGGGAAAAGAGTAGTCCCCAACCTCGAATGGTGAAAGATGGCCAGTAACTATACTCGGTTTAATAGACTGAAGTTTTTTTGCCGAGCATAGGGACCAATTTGTTCCCCAAGGGTTTGGGAAGGGGGGGAAGATTTACAGCAAAATAGTCGTAAGGGAAATCCTCTGTAAGAACTGGAGGTCATTTTACTGCGACCCGCGCAGCAGTGTTCCCCTTTTCATTGCCCTGTACGTCAACATGACCAGGGACCCAACAAAAAAAAAATATCTTTATGCTTAGAAAAAGTGCGGCGTAGCCAAAGTTGATGGGGAGGATAGGGGTGAGGTGATCAAATTTTTGTTAGCCGTTAAAGACAAGGGAGTTGAACAACCAAAAAAGTGACAAGGCTAGTGCAATAGGGAAAAAGTGCTGAAGGATGGCAATAATTCAGCAGTAAAAATACTAGCTGAAGATAGTAAATGCCCTTGTACGAGCTGCCCGGAAACACTGCTGCGAACCTACCCCGTCGGGAAGATTAGAGCCATCTGTTACCGAAAGGCATGAGAAAGAGGAAAGTGGTCAAGAAAAAGAGAGCGGGAAGCGACCGTAGACAGTTGGGTTTTCGACAAGGGAGGGAGAAAGAAAAAAGCTCGAACAGGGGGGCCCCCCAGGGGGGTAGGGAAAGTGAGATGCACTGACAAGAAAGGGGGGTAGTTAAAGGAAAAGACAGAGGAATAAAGGGCGAAAAGGAAAGGGACGGAGAAAGCAGGGGGGGGCGAAAAAAATAAAGAATTCTATAATTCAGGGGCCTTTTCATAAAAAAAGGATTGGGAGATTGAGGCGACATGAGGCAGGCAATGGCCATCACGGCGATGGGATAAGGATAAAACGTTCGTTTCTGCATAGGGTTTTTGCGGGGGAAGAGGGGAAAAGCACCAAGGCAGAAAGTAATCCTTGGTGTTTGAATGGGGTTTAAAGGTAGGGGGAAGTAGCAGGAATGCCGCTAAATTAGTTGGTACCATAATAAAGTTTCGATAAAAAAAGGGTGGAATGTAGGTAAAGGAGGTTCGACGATCACCCCACGAAGATGAGAAAGGGTTTTTAAAAAGGTTCAGGGGGCGTGACAATTCCCTTCAGAGGTAAGTGGGGGTTTCAAGGATAACCTACGTCAAAGAGGAGGCCCAGAAATTTGACTGTATCCTTTCGGGGATAGTGGCCTAGAGGTAAAAAGGGATGATCAAGATACAGAGCGCTAGTGAAGGTTTTGGGGGTTTAGTGCGGGAAAATTTTTAAAACCCGTGTGGTGGCCAAATTGGAAACCGGTCGACTGCAGCTGGAGAAAAACGTAAGGGGGTGCTCGGCCGCAGGGGGGCAATAGCAAATTTTAAACATAGAGTATGACAAAATTTTTGATGGAAGACTAGGGCCAAATCTTAATAGCAAGGAGAAAAATGTTGTGCTCAAAAAAAAAATCCTGGGGACACTTCAGCTTGGAAAAAAGCGGGGAGAGAAATTTATTCCCCCAAAACAGGAAATGCTGTCAGTTAAAAGTTCTTAAGGAAGGAGTAGATTGCCTCGAAGGCCTAAGAGGGGCCTTGGGCAAAAATTTTTTTACTCCAAATTTGTGTATAGCCTTTAAAGGTCAAAAATATGGCAAAAAACGGTGGTTTTATTCGAAAAGGCATTAGAACTAGTATCCAAGGCGGGGTAAGGGGTTTGGGTAAAAAATTTCCCTTAGGGGAAAGCCATATTGACGAGGGAGACCCCTGTTGTGTTTTCTCTAAATACACCTAAACTCAAAATTTTACTAGATTTCCTTTTTCTTTGCAAACTGCAGGGTAAGAGCAAGGGGCGGGCGATTTTATAGGTTTCATGTCCCGTATGCTGGTTTGGGGAAAAGGGGAGAACTGGGGGTTTTCCACGTGGGGAAGAACTCCTTGTGCCCAAAATAAATTGAAAGGGTTTAATGGACTGCAGGGTGATGATGTAAATGTTGTAGCATACAAATTGAATGTCGGGGGGCCCCAGCTCCCGATGATGACAAGCTGAGGTGTTGCCTCCGTTCTTGAAGTGTAAAAGGCACTTATACTGTTCTTCTCTGAGAAAGAAAATCCAAGGGTGCTAACTCTTGGCGACTTTGAGGAAAAAAAATGAGGGGCAAGATGGAGTCCCCGAGAAATACGGACCCGTGATTTCCAATTTCATTGGCAACTCTAGTGGGGTTTTCTATACAAAACCGGAACCCCCAGAAAAGGGCCGGGTCAGGGGAATATTTACCACCATTTTCGACTTTTTTCCAGAAATGCACTCATAAAGGGAAGAGAGGGGATGGTGGAGAATAAACTCGCCAGAATGGGGAGCGCCGGATGAACGGCGAGCGATCGCACCTTTTTTTTTTTAAAACAAGGGGTCGCTCTGGGTTCTTTGTCCGGTACCTGCCCCCTGCAGCGGTTTCAAACGTACTGCAGAGCACAAGCGGAGACCCCCAAGGCACGCAAATTTTTGGAAAGCCCGCCGAATTTGGGGGGAAGAATGAGAAGCTGCGGGGGAAAAAGGAGGACGAGAAAAAGGTGTAAAAAAATATCGAGGAGACGAAGAAAGGGAACCCTCTTTAAAAAAAGTCAGGTGTAGTAAAGGGTTTCCCAATTTGCCCGATTTAAAATTTCCAGCGGGGGTGCGAAGAGGTGGGAATTGAAGGGGAAGTAAGAATGATTGGGAATGATCACTGTATGTAAGTCCGGAGAACAGACAAGTAAAATTAATGCGGCGGGGGGGGGAAGAGCAAACTGGGGAGATCGATGCAAGGGAGTATGAGTCCCCAGGATCAAATGGGTGTGGTACCTGATTTAAAACAGGGGGGGGGGGGTGGCAAAAAAAAAGCCTCTAAACGAATTCCACGGGAATCACATGGACCCTCCCCAGAGGAAATGGGGGCATTAAAATCACCAATAACGAACGGTGGCGGGAAGACGAAACAAAGGAAAGGAAAAAACCGGAATAGATAATGCCCGAGAAGGAGGAGATATAAAGAACAAGCGTTACCACCTATGTAAATGGATAGGGGTGGTAATGCGCAAGTATGAAAAAAATACTGAGGGACGGAAAACAGTGCGGAGAAAAAGGGCACTTTCATTAAAGGTCCCTCAGGAAAAGGATTTAAGAAAACAATAAATTATAGCCTAGATGTGAGAAATAAAAAGCAGAGTGTAATTTTGGGTTTCCCGTAAAACAAACCAACAGGGGGAAACTGGGAGGTAAAATCTGAAGCTCACCCCGATTTACCCCTGAGGGGCCCCGAATTCCCTGTTAAAAAACCCCCTGTTTGGGAATGATAAAAAACTTGAAATCCGCATAAAAGGTTCCCACGGAAATAAAGGGTTAGAAAAGTCCCCATGCGGAGGGATGGAAAAGTTCAAGCAGCGAAGGACGGTGCGTGTGAAAAAGGAGTTTCGCAGATGGGCAGAGAGAGGGAAGAGCGGGAAGGGGGACAGTGTCCATTGTGGTTTGGTCTTGCAATATATTAGAGATTGCTTCAAGGTTGGAATTCAGAGATGTCTTGGGGGGGGCCTATTGGGAAAAGGAGGGAGGGGGAAAAGTAAAATTGGACTTATTTGGGCTGTACCAAAGGGAGGGGGGGGCGAAAGGGTGGAGGGAAATGGGGGAAGCGTGGCAGGGGACAGAAGAGAAGGGAACCCGGGGGTGGAAAGGAAAAAACTTGGGAGGGAAAAAGGGGAGGAAGGTACATTAAGGGGGGGGGTGAAACCTCTGCACTTGTAAAAGAGCCATGAGAGGGGAAAGGGGAAAAGGGGGCAGGACAGGGGGGGTAAAATGGGAGGTGGGGATGGGGAGGGGGGTTCCCGGACCCTTTTTTTTACTTTTGAGAAATAGAGGGACGTTTGGGGAAAAGGTGTCGTACGGGTCTCGTCGATTCTGGGCTTGTAAGAGAGAACCGAAGAAACGAGATTAGATGAGGCGTTGAAGTAGGGGATCTGAGCCGAGGACAGCAAAAGGATTTGATCAGGGTGATTTTGGGGAGGTAACCCCAAGTGGGGGTAGAAGATGGGAACCAGAAATGGGGGGGGCTTTTTTAAAAACCCGGGGAATAAGAAAACGTGGGAGTCTCCCTTGGAGGGGGAGATGAGAAAATGCCAGGCTAAGGGAGCCTTCTGTCTCTTTTAGGTAAAAGGATTTCCCCTCGTTTTTAAAAAGACCCTGAAAACGGCGAGAGTAAGGGGGGCCTCATGACAGTTAAGGCAAGGGGAGATCGATTGCAAAACGTATTAAATGGTCCGGCACCAAGACTGGGCTTCGGGTTTGTTTTTGCAAATTTTTGCGGATGGCCCCAAACGCCAGATTTCTCACTGTTGTGGTGTAGGGACACCTTTCGAACTTTTAAACCCATGTCCTGATAAAACGGGGGATGGGGGTTCTCGGGGGTCAAAAGTTAAACGGCCACTTGCTAGGGTTGTCTCCCCCAGGGGGAGGAAGAACGTAAGGTTTCCTTGAGGATTTGGGGGAATCTTGGAGTTCCAGCTGTTCTGAATGTCGGGGCCACATGTCGGAAATTTTGTTGAAATAGGTATGGGGCAGAATAACGTACCATACAAGAAAAGAGGGAATGTGTTTTTTAAAGGGGGACCGGAAAAAGTATCTATAGGTAAGAAAGAGGGAGCTCACGAGCCTGGGTAGCATTCTGTACGGTAATGATCGCGTACCGCCTTAGACATGAAAGAAAATTTTTTTACCAACATGGGGGTAGGAGTGCCTTGCCCCTTTTCTTTGGGCAGAAAGATAGGCAGTAAGGAAGTTGGGCGTAAAGTGAAGAATTTAGTCCCCTGTTCCTCTGAACTGAGCGGGAAAAAGGGAGTGAAGGACGTGTCGACGTTTTGAGAAGAACGAGAAGGTGAAGGTGGAGAGGTTCATCGCAGGTAATTTTCGTTGACGTTTAGGCGTGGGACCAGAGTTGGTCCGACTTTGCGGGGTCGGCGATTTGAAAATTGCCGCACCGAAAGGGAGAGGCCGGGAAAACATAGTCAAGGAGAGCGAAGGGCTGATAAATCGAAGGAGTCAGTCGAGGCCCCCGTACCTAAGCGGGGGGGAAACAGCCCCCGGGAAAGGACAGGGCATGGGGGAAGTCTGAAAAGGGGGTCCAAAACGGGGGGGGGTAGAACGGGGTGCGGTACAAAAAGGGGCCCCGGGGGTACCCGGGTTCTGGACTAGGGGCTCCATGGTTAGGTTCTTCTTTCTTTTTGTTTTTTAAAAAAAAAAAAGAAAGAAGAAAAAAAATAAAAAAAAAAAAAAGAAAAAAAAGGGGGACCGGGGAGGGGTAGTTCCAAAGGGGGGATGAAAGGGCCCGAAAAAATCCCTCCCGCCCAAAAGGACTCGCACCGCTAGACGCAGTTTCAGCATGGAACCCCTGCCATTTCCCCACCCTTCGCCAGTTTTAAAACCCCAATTGGGATGCAACCTAAATCTGCCGAGCTACCTCGGGGACAAAAGAGAGGGCGGCCGGATATCCGCCCAAACCCAACCCCCTTCAGCCCCCACCCCCGGAATCCGAAAGGGGGCTTCCAGAGCTACACCCGGCCCAAAAGACACCCAAAGCTACTCCGGGATACCGGGGAGGGGATCGGGACATCCCTTAAACCCCGACCCTCCCCCGGGAAAACACGCCACCCCCAAAAAAAACCTCAACGGGAAAGGGATGGACCCCGGTGTCCTTTCTCCTACCAGGAATAGCGCGCCTGTGGGAAATCCCAAAAGGCAAAAAGAGGAAGGGGAAAAAAGGGGGAGTGGGAGGAGGAGGGGAAAAAGGAAAAAAGGGGAGGATGGGGGGATGGGATAGGGGAGGGGGGATTGGGGGGGTATTAGGTTGGGGGTTTGGGGAAAAAGACCGTTGGTTAATTCCCAGACCAAGAGCCCCTTCACCACGCCAAGGAGCCCCCCTTGAAAAGGTACGGACTAGTAGGAGTATGAAATCGTGGGAGGTAGGGGAAAATGATAAACGGGAAGGACTGAAATTTTCTGCGAAAAGGTTGCGCCCCACTTTGGGGGGGCACACTTTCACTCTACCGTCCCCTCAATGGGGAGGGGTTTCGCTCTCTGGACCATCAGGAATATTGGCCGTACTGCTCCTTTCCTGCTGGCTTTAGGGTGTATCAGAGACATTTGTACATAGTTATTATCAAAACATTCTTTCCCCTTTGGTCAATTTCCCCCCTCCTAGCAGGGCGGCCAGGCCGATACCATATGCTGTCGTGGCCCTGAAACCCAAAGAGAGAAGTGGTTTTTTCATGGGAAGGGAAGGAGGGGGATGGTCAGTGTCCATCAAGGTTTGTCTTTCAATATATTCGGAGACAGCTTCAAGTGTTTTAGAGGACAAGGGAAATTGCATGTAGTATGAATCAGAGGGAGAAGGGGGAGGTGAGTATAGATTGGAGATGATGGGGGATACCAAAGAAGGGAGGAGGGGGTAAGGGTAACTTGGGAAGGGAAATTTTGAGGGGACAGGAGAGGAAGAAACTTGTAGGGGGGGGGGAGGGGGGGGGGGGGAGAACGAAATCCATCTCGAACGAAAATAGTATAAGAGGTAAAAAATAGGTACAGGACTGGAAAGAAAAATGTTTTGGGAAAGGCTATGTAAGAAGGTAAAAAGGGAAATTTGAACTTTGGTGATGGTTTAACTTCAAAGAAATAGTGAAGGGAAGGTGCAGTTGTGTAGGGCTTGTAATATAGAAAAATCCCAGGGGGGAAAGAAGATTCATAAAGATTAGGGTTGAGGTGGGGCCCCCGGGGGGGAGGGGTGCAAGGGGTTTGAGATAGAGGGGACGGGGGGAAGTTTGAACTAGAGACAAAGGAAATAGGTACTTTCCAAGGTTGGAGAAACTCTTTAAAAACTCTAGAGTAAAACGTTTTTGGAAGTATTCCCCGGAGGGGGAAGATAGGATGCTATGGCAATGTGAAACCTTCTTTTCCCTTTGTTTGGGATCACACTACAGACTGGGACTCTGCATGGGCCCCCAATGTTTTTTTTGGGGGGGGCCCAAAACAAACCGCAATTTTTTGCACTGTTGTGGTTAGGGATCAAAATCTAAAAATTGGGGAAAACCCTGTCAGCAATTTTTAAAAAAGGGAAAACTATGACAGTCAAAGTTTAAACGAGTACATTTCAGGGGTTTTCTTTCCCGGGGCGTTTGTACATAGTCTTTGAGAAACTGGGGTCTTGGAGCTCAAAATTGTTCAAGAATGTCATACCCAAAAGTTTGGAGTTATTTGAACAATGGTTGAGGTAGAATGACGGTACCATCAAGAATTGGAAAGTGGTGTTTTGAATTGTTTCAGGGGTAGATTTTTACCCTGGTAAGGAGAGAAAAGATTGGGGGTGGCTACCCGGGGGGTGCATCACGCCTTTAGAGCTGAAATAAATTTTTTGACCAATGTGGCATAGGAGCGCCTTGCCAATATTATTTGAAAGATTAGATGTGTTTTTACAAAAAAAGAACCTAAACCCCAAAAAGGGGCATATACCCCTTTTAAACGTATGTGTAAGGGAAGCAAGTGTCACCATTTTTTTGACAGGTGAGAGTAACGTTTTTCGTCAGTTAATGGGCTTGACAGTTAATTAAATAAATTTAAAAAAGGGGTACCTCCTGAGCAAGCCAAAATTTTGGTCACTATTTCCACATCACGGAGTGAAGAAGGATTCAAAAGACCACTCCCTGAAATTGTTTTTAATTGTAGTGCCAGGATAACAAAAATGTCCCAGTTTAAATGACGTTTGAATAACGGGTCCGTCATTGAGGGAAAATTTAAAAGAATATTTTATTAAATTTCAGAGTGAAGCATTATACCTTTTTACAGTGACATAAGAAAAGCTTTCCTAAGAGTGGGTTTACAAAGGCTGCCCGGGATTGTACCCGCTTCTTAGGGCCTGAGAATCCTAGTGACCCACTTAGCCCTTGAAAACCTTTCGCTTTGGAGCGATTATTTGGTGCTACATCCTCCGTTCCTACCTCAAACACGATAAATGCACACCTTAAACGTATGGGAAGTCCATTGAGTAAAGAAAATGAGAAAACCCAATTTTATGTGGAAAATTTTCCTGGGTGTGACGTCAACTGAAGAGGAACTGTTATACTTTGGAGAGGTAATAAAATAATGAAAAGTGCAAATATGCCTCTGAGGATTGGAATAGTAATTCGCCCAAAATTTAAAGGACAAAATAAGAAAAGATTACCCTGGAGATAAAGGCCCAAAATGTAGAAATGTAGGGGGTTTAACTTGGGATACTAGGGATTTGTTAATGTTAAAACCCTATAATTTACAGAATCCCCCAACAAATTAACTGAGAGTTTTGCTTGCTGAAGTTTCCAAATTTTTTGACCCACTTTTTTAGTGTCACCCCTTTACTATAAAGGGAAATTTTTAATACAGGAAGCATGGAAATTTAAAAAGTGCTTGGGATGAAATTTACCTGGGAATTCATTAACAGGGGGGATGAATTAATTGGTGATTATGAAAAAATTCCCAATTTTGGGATTTCCCCACCCGGGTGGCCAATCCAAATGGGAAAAAAATTACCCACATTTTTTGTGAGCTTCAAAATTGGCATATGGAGCAGTTTCTTCCTTTAAAGTAAAAGTTTATTTTTTGTTATTCTAAGGGTAAAGTGTCTCCAATTAATTGTTAAACTCATCCCAAAAATTTTTCTTATTTTCAACAAAATTTGTTGATAACATCTCACCCACTCTTCATTTTCCTTTTTTACATTTCTTCACCCCCTTCTTAACCTCTCTCTTTTTCTCCCCAAAATCTTCCCCCCCTTTCATCAATTCTACTTTGTAAAAATTCCTTTGCTAACTTTTTTTTCCTTAACCTCTTTACTCACATTCCACCAATCGCTCCTTCCCTCCCGCACCCCTTTCCTGTAACCACAAACTTCTGCTGAACACTCTAACACTACATTTTTAAACCTACCCCATACCTCTTCGCCCCCATTCCCTATGCTCTCATTAGCCCTCTATCCTCCAATAGCTGTTTATATCTTACCCTAACTGCTTCCTCTTTTAGTTTATAAACCTTCACCTCTCTCTTCCCTGATGTTTCTATTCTCCTTGTATCCCATCTACCTTTTACTCTCAGTGAATTATTATTATTATAATCAAGGGGGAAGCGCTAAACCCGGAGGATTATACAGCGCCTGGGGGGGATGTGGAAGGCATTCAGGCTTAATTCGGGGAACTGGAGCACAGATCCAATTCCCTAAATCAAGAGCCACTCACCAACATCAAGGAACCTTCCTTGAGGGGTACTCTCAGTGAAGCTACAACTAAGAAGTGATCTGATATATCTGTGGCCCCTCTATAAACATGTACATCCTGAAGTCTACTCAACAGTCTTTTATCTACCAATACATAATCCAACAAACTACTGTCATTTCACCCTACATCATATCTTGTATACTTATTTATCCTCTTTTTCTTAAAATATGTATTACCTATAACTAAACCTCTTTCTATACAAAGTTCAATCAAAGGGCTCCCATTATCATTTAATGTCTCATAATTATTATACACATTAGAAGTCACTCCATTAAGATCTGAGACCGATGAGTGAGGATTAAATCATGGGTATTTTCCCCTGGACACACTCCATGGCGGTGCACCAGTCACCACCGGTCCAACCATTATTCACTAATTTTACCACTTTATTACGGTGGTCCCGTAAATCACGTTCCCTCACTCTTCACCAGGAACAGTTACGACACTTCCTATTATGAAGTGAGGCCTATATTAATCCTTAGGCCGCCGTGAACGCCACTTTCCTGGTCCCATGCTTTCCCAGCCTCTTAACTCCCTTCAAAACACTCCCGCTCCCTGATGCCCAGTCTCGACCTTTCTCCCCGCACATCCGCGCAGGCACAGAGGGAACCCTGTTGGTTCTATTCCATTTTCAAATACATTTTTTGACCCAAATCAACACATTAAACATCTATTAGGCACTATAGCTTTGGAAAATTTAAATATTTTCCACAATCCTGTATGTAGAAGGAGCGTGAAGGTCATGAGAGTGGACAAAATAGTTGGGGCAATGAGTGTCAAGGATGGGACATGTTCTTCTGCATAGAGGCTCTTAAACAATTGAGGAGTAAAAAGCACCTAGATATGATGGAGGGGATCGAGTTTAGAAAGTGTTGCAGGAGAGGCCGCCAGAATTATCTGGTCACCTAATCTTTTGCGTCGAAGAAGGGTTCGCCGATCTCCCCCCCATGAAAGATGAGCGAGAGTTTTAAGGAGATTCAGCTGGCTATGGCAAGTTGCTTTCAGGAAGGTAACATAGGTTTCTAAGACAGCAGGCGATCAAACAGTAGTCCGAGAAATCTGCCCCAATCACATTTAGGGATTTGTGAGCCATATAGGTGCAATGGAATATCAGGGACGATTGAACGTCTGGTGAAAGTAATTGTGTTTTAGCACTAGAAAATTTAAACCCGACGAGTAGTGGCCCAATGGGAAACACTGTTGACAACATTCTGGAGTGAGGCTGCTACAAGGCGACAGTCAACGCCTGCACAAGCTATAGCAAAATCATCAACATAGAGTGATGAATAAATATTAGATGGGAGAACAGATGTCAGATCATACATAGCAAGGAGAAGAAGGATGGTGCTAAGAACACATCCCTGAGGAATACCTTCAGCTTGGATAAAGTCCAGGGAAAGCAAATTACGTATTAACCCGAACATGGAAATGCCTCTCATAAAAAGTTTGCAAGAAAATATGGCAGATTGCCCCAGAGGCCTAAGGAGTGAGCTTGGGCCAATATGTTATACCTCGAAGTAGTGGCATATGCCTTTTCAAGATCAAAAAAGACTGCTATAATGGGGTGGTTACTAGCAAAGTCATTACAGACATAGGTATCTCAATGGAATAAGGGGTCAATAGTAGAGCAGCAATTACGAAAGCCATATTGACGGGGGGAAAAGACTACTGTGTCTCTAAATACCACATCAAATGACTATTTACCAGATGTTCCATCACCTTGCAAACTGCAGTGGTAAGAGCAATGGGACAATAGTGTGAGGCATCATGTCTTGAAGTACCTGGTTTATGAAAAGACAGAATTATGGCAGATTTCCACAGCTGGGGAAGAACTCCTTGCGACCAAATAAGATTGATAAGACATAAAAGGAATGTAGGGGCTGATGGATGCAAATGCTGAAGCATGTGGATATGAATACCATCAGGCCCAGCTGCCGATGAGCAGCAAGTGGAAAGTGTGGACTCTAGTTCTAGAAGTGTAAAAGGCACATTATAGGGCTCTTCTCTGCTAGAAAAAAGTCTAAGGGCAGTAACTCTCTGGCAGGCTTGGAGGAAAGAAACGATAGCATAGATAGATGAAGCCCTTTAGAGATATGGACAAGATGATTTCCAATTTCCGTGGCAACATCAAGAGGGTTTGCAAATCTGACACCAGCAACCTGGAGAATGGGAGCAAGGCCTGGAGAGAACTTTCCACTCAGTTTCTGCACTTTTTAGCAAAATGCACTCATTGAAGAAGCAGAAATAATGATAGAAACATAATCTTGCCAGCAAGTGCATTTAGCTTCACGGATATGTCGGGCAACTGCTCTCGCCTGTTTAAAGTCAAGGAGATGCTCTGTGGTCCTATTGTAATGATATCAGCCTCATGCAGCATGTTTCGTACATACTACATGAGCACAAGCAGGAGACCACCAAGACACGCATTTCTGAGAATGCTTGATCGAGGTTGAGGTACAGAATGTGAAGCTGTGGTTAAAACTGAGGGAAAATAAGTGTAAACAGCTCATCAGTAAAGGATGATGAAAGGGTCCTCACTAAAACAATTTGGCGTGGGTATAGATCCCAATTTGTGCATTCAAACTGCCAGTGTCGGCCTCAAGGAAGGTGAGAATATGAATGGAAAGGAAGGAGGATAGGAAAATGATCGCTGTCATGTAAATCTAGGAGCACAGACCAGGTAAAGTCAAGTGCAGCTGATGCAGAACAAATAGAGAGATCAATGCAAGAGAGATTGAGTGCAAGGGTCAAAATAGGTGGGAGCACCAGTATGTAAAACATGGAGGGGAAGAGAAGTGAGAAGAGCCTCTAACTGATTGCCACGAGTCACAGTGAGACTTCCCCCGGAGGAAATGAGCATTAAAATCACCTAATAACAGAGTAGGCGGTGGTAACGAAGAAACAAGAATTGCAACATCTGTGATAAATGAGTGAAGTCTCGAAGAAGTAAATCAGATACAAGAACATACTGTATACCACTTGTTCAAGTATATGTTGGCCGCTGTGGTAATGCAGTGAAGATAGTGAAATATCTGATGGTTAGGTATACACCAGTGCAACCCAAGGGGTGCATGTTTGTTAAGAGCTCCATCGGGATAAGGATCAGATGAATGTAATAAAACAGCCTGAGATGGGATGGATAACAGCAGAGCATAATTTAGGTTCTTGTAAACAGACACAAACAGGTAAAAACTGGGAGAGCAACACCTGAAGCTCACCGCAATTACCCGAGGCCTCAGATATTCCACTGTAAATAAACCATGATTTGTCAGAAAAGCATATCAGGAAAATGAAGCAGTAGCTGTCTACGGACTAGTAGGAGTATGAAAGTCTGTGTGGAGGTAGGGGAAAATGAGTAAGCAGCGAAGGACTGAAATGCTGCGAAGAAGAGTTGCGCACACTTGGGGTGCACACTTTCACTCTACCTGTCCTCCTCAATGGGGAGGGGTTTCGCTCTCTGGACCATCAGGAGATATTGGCCTGTACCTGCTCCTTCCTGCTGGCTTCAGGGTGTATCAGAGACATATGATACATAGTTATTAGTCAAGACATTCTTCCACTTTGGTCAATATTCCCTCTCCTAGCACTGGACGGCCAGGCTCGATACAGCATATGCTGTCAGTGGCCCTGAAACCCAACAGAAGAAGAAGATGGTTTACATGAGTAAGGAGAAGAGATGGGAGATGGATCAGTGTCCATCAATGGTTTTGTCTTCTCAATATATTCGGAGACAGCTTCAAGTGTTTCAGAGGACAAGGAAGTTGCATGTAGTATGACATCAGAGGTAGAAGGGGGAAGGTGAGTATAGATTGGAGATGATGGAAGATACCAAAGAAGGGAGGAGGGGATGAGAGGGTAACTTGGGAAGGAACTTTTGAGGGGACAGGAGAGGAAGAAACTTGTGAGGGGGCTGGAGAGGAGGGGACTGTACGAGGGGGAGAACGAACTCTATACTCGTAACAGAACTAGTATAAGAGGTAAAGAACTAGGTACAGAGACTGGAAAGAAAAAATGTTTGGAAAGGCTATGTGAAGAAGGGGTAAAAGGAAGTTTGAACTTTGGTGATGGTTTAAACTTCAAAGAAATAGATGAAGGGAAGGTGCAGTTGTGTGAGGTCTTGTAAATATAGAAACATGCGAACGAGAAAATGAAGATTCATGAACAGTATTAGGCATTGAGGTAGGGACCTCGGAGGCGAGGACTGCAAGAGAGTTAGAGATAGAGGTGACTGAGGAAGTTGTGACACTAGAGACAATGGAAATAGGTACTACCAAGGTTGGAGATCTCTTAATAACTCTAGAGTAAGAACGTTGTGGAAGTATTCCCTGGAGGCGAAGATGAGAGACTGCTATGGCATATGTGAAACCTTCTTTCTCTTTGTATGGTCATCAGCACTACAGACTGGGCACTCTGTCATGGACCCGCAATGTTTTGCTGGGTGGCCAAAGCACCAGCAATTTCTGCACTGTTGTGGTGTAGGGATCAACTCTCAGACTTGGAAACCGTGTCCAGCAATATAAACAGAGGACGGAAGCTCATGACAGTCAAAAGTTAAGCGAGCTACATTGCAGGGGTAGCATCTCTGCCCGTGGGCAGGTAGTACATACGTCTTTGAGAACTGGGAGATCTTGGAGCTCAAGTTGTTCAAGAATGTCATCACCACATGTCTGGAAGTTATGTTGAACAATGGTATGAGGTAGAATGACGGTACCACTACAAGAATTGAGAAAGTGGTGTTTTTGAATTGTTACAGGGATAGCATATACCGTGGTAAGGAGAGAAAGATTGTGGGCATGGCTACCGTGGTGGTGCATGCATCGCTCTTTGAGAGCATGAAATGAAATATTTTGACCAATGTGGCATAGGAGCGCCTTGCCAATACTGTGATCTGAAAGATAGTAGATGTCGTATTACAATAAAAAAGAAGCACTAAACCTACAAGGGTCATATAGCCCTTTGAAACGTAGTGTGTAAGGGAAGCAAGTGTCATGCCAGTTTTTTCTGAGCAGAGTGAGAAGTAACAGTAATATCGTCAGTTAATGGTCTTGGCTGTTTAGGTGTGGAACTGGAATTGGTCTGACTTAAGATGAACGGGTGATCTGAGAATCATCACACCTTATAGGGAGAAGCTGGAAGCATGGTCAAGAAGTGTGGAGGTCGGATGTACCAAAGGAGCCAGATGGAACCTCGGCACCTGAAGCTGGTGATGAAATGGCACCAGCAGAAGGTACAAGGGCATTGGAAAGGTCCAAAGAATGGTCAGATAATGAGATAGGGTCAGAACAGGGTGTGTTAGCAGAAAGGGGCCTGGGAGGAGCTGGTTCGTGGATTTAGGACTCCATGGTTGTCATTTTTGTTTCTTACAAGAAAAAAAAAGGAAAAAAATGGGGGGGAATGTGGAGGGATAGCTCCAAGGAGGAACGAAAGGGCCGTAAATCTGTCTCCGTGCCCAAGAGAACCCCAGTATCACAAGCAGTGCAGATGTGGCATGGGACCCATGCCATACCCTACCTTTCATGCCAGTAAACTAGCAATCTGGGATAGCAACCTCACATCTACTGAGCCACCTCAGTGGACAAGAGAGAGAGAGCAGCCGGATGCCCGCCACAAAGAATACCTCCTTCAGCTACCACCTCCCGGAATCCGTCAGGCAGCCTCCAGAAAGACACCCAGAGCCACCCCCCGAGAACCGGAGAGGGAATGGGACATCCCAAGTTGATCCAGATTCCACTGAAAACTACACCACCACCAAGGACCTCAATGGTATGGGTTGGACCACAGTACCCTTCCCCCTCCCCAAAGGTTGAAAACAAGAAGGGGATAGGGAGAGGAGGAGGAGGAAAGGGAGGAGAGGGATGGGATAGGGAAAGGGGGACTAAGGGGAGGTAATTAGGTTCAGTCTGAGGAAGAAGACGAAAAGGTCCAATTCCTAAGACCAATAACCTCTTTACCACGACAAGGAACCCCCCCCCCCTTAAAGAGGTGACAATCCACAACCATATGTCTTGGTTAACAATCTCCAACCATCCACCTCATCTCATAATCCACAACCATCCAGCTGATAATCCATGACCATCCAGCTGACAATCCACAACCATACAGCAGACAATCCATGACCATCCAGCTGACAATCCATAACCACCCAGCTGACAATCCATGACCATCCAGCTGACAGTCCACGACCATCAAGCTGACAATCCACAACCATACGGCTGACAAGCTACAACCATCCACCTAAGCTCAGTAGGGTCAATGCATCCCTCTCCATTGTTCAGAATTATCAACATACACCAGCAACCACAATTCAAGGTAATATTATTTCTGTAACACTCACAGCCTTAATGCATTAAACAATACATGTGGACAACCAGCTACAATAACAATTTTATTTGTTTACAGTTTGGAGACCAAAAAATAAAAAAAAAAAAAGTTGTTTGCCATTTTGGGGGGTTCATTGAACATTACCCTATTTTTTCATATGTTTCCTCAATTGTTTTAGTGATTTATCAATGCCAATTTTTCATGAGTGTAACTTCCATCATAACTAAATGTCAACTGTATATACAATAAAAACTGTGAAGCTCCAATTGTTGTATAATATAACTGTTTAAAATACTTCTGGCCTTTTTATATATACTATTTAGGTATAAAAACTCGGCATTAACAAATTAAAAATTTTTTAGGGAAAATAAGTGCCTGATACAATAACTTAATTTCTCTTATTAAACTTATTAATTTATTGATAGTGCTAATGAGTAAGGGTTATACTGTACCTGGGCAATGGGAAGCAATCTAAGGGGAGGGTAGCTTCATTTTCTCAAATCAAGAGACTTTTAACATTATTACAGTCCCATAGATCAAGACACCAGCATAAGGAAGCTTCAGCCTTCAACATTAAGAAACCTCACATGAAGTGTCCTTTTAAAACATTCAAGTTCACATGAACAGCTTTGCTGATCATGTGAACAATGCTGTGAACAATGGGTAAACAATGCTGTGAAAGGGTTAAGTAATTTTTTTATTTTTCGAAAAGTCGGCCACCTCCCACTGAGGCAGGGTGACCCAAAAAAGAAAGAAAATCCCCAAAAAGAAAATATTTTCATCAGCATTCAACACTTTCACCTCACTCATACATAATCAGTCTTTGCAGAGGAGCCCAGATACAACAGTTTAGAAGCATATATCAAGATATATAACATATCCCTCCAAGCTGCCAGTATCCTAAACCCCTCCTTTGTAATTTATTATCTACAAAAAGTTCTGAGGTTCTTGCAGTTAATTATCTACAAAAAGCATTTCTACTCATGTATTGTATTATCTACAGAAAGTGTTTCTGCTTATGTGTAATATATCTACAACTGTAATTAATATTTTGAGCCTAAACTGTAATAACTCTGTAGCAGGAGTAAAGAAACTAGACTTTTTCAAACACTTTATTGTTGAATCCAACGATAAGTGGATCCAGTCTTGAATTTTAAAATAACTGATAATATTGTGACCACTTTTCAAAATTTTCCCTTTATGAACATGGAAACTGAGGCAGGGAATAACATGAAACTTAACTCTGGAACAAAATGACATTCCCTTAGTATCCTCTGGATGGTGTGAGCACTCCTGGTGCCCCAAAATTAGTCTTTCTAATCGAACACACGTAAGCTCCTCCCCTGCCTCCATCAAGAAAAATAGATGTGTGACATTAGTGCTGCTTTATAACAAGATATAGTTGCCTTGATATTTAATATTCTTACTATTAATTATTATGATATCTGTATCTCCTATGTACAAAGGCCGACCCACAGCTAGTTGCTTTAGTACGAAGCTTGGAAGGATGACGAAAATGAAATCACACTATTGGCTACCACACTGAACCACAGTGTTTTGCTGCAGGTCACGCAGAGGCAATGGTTCCTTGCTTGTCACAAGTCTCGACAAAAAACCTCCAACAGTTCACATACAGTATGATCAAATAATTTAAACTAAAACAACGAGATCCTACACCTGGCAGCTAATTTCAGCACAGTTTTTGTGGTAAACACAAGTCAGTTTTATTGACACTGAGATTCATTCTGAATGGTTAAACATTAGACAACCAGATTTTTCAACCACTCTTAATTCATCTACACACAAACTAAATCTGTTTACACCAAAAACTAAGCTTCAACATGACTTGGTAGAAGCTGAGCAGGAACTACAGAGGTAGAAGGCTCAATTTTGTTATGATGAATGCTCTTGGGTTAACAATGAAGAAAATCAGTACTTTATTATATTGTAGTCATGCATTCGTTCTAATACATGCACACTTTCTAAATGGGCTTTACTCAAGGTACAAAGCATAAAGGTTTGGAGCTAAGAATTTTTGCATACCTTTTATCTAGATGAAAAACTACCTCTACCAATGACAGGCTTCTAGAACGAATAAAAACGGAAACGATGAAAAGCTGATACAGGACTTTAGTGTGGAATGTTATGGACCCAATGTGTCACTTTAGACAAATTTCACAAACCAAAGCAATGTTTAGAGCAGATTATAAGGCATTACTGTGTAAAGGGATAAAATTAAATTACTTATTTCCTTTTTAGGTTAAAATGTATTCTCAGATTTTACTGCACATTTGCAAAAATGTTTATACATGTCCATTGAGGGATAACATAAAATAAACTTAATCATTAAAACATTAATCAACGATTGTGGGACAAGGTTTGAGCAGTACAGCTGTAACAACTCTACTCTGAATAAATGATTATGATCATTATGAAAACAGTCTTGCAAACTAGGTAGTTTCATGAAGATTGGGGCTGTCTATAGACTATCTACACTATTTTTTACACTTTATTTTGGCTCCAATTTTGTAGCCATCACACTTCTACTCATGTGCACTAAAATTTACACAAAATTTTAACAGATGAGACAAACTTCACCAGGGCTACAGGTGTGAGAAAGCAATGTTTCCCTTTCAAAACCTCAGACCATTGTAGATTATAATCTTTTGAGCCACTGAATAGACATTAAATGTGTATTTGTATGTATGTATACCATTTGTGTATGTGTATAAATTTTGTTTATATATTTAGGTATATATATGTGTATTTATATATGGATTTATATATATGTATATATATATATAAATATATATTTATATAATGTATATATGTATATATTTATATATGTATTTATATGTATTTATATATATTTATATATATTTATATATTTTTTTTATCTTAATTATTATCAATTATAATACCTTTTTCATAATTTTCACGAGACTCTTTGCTTTCTCACACCTGCAACCTGGAAGAGGAGTTAAGAGAGGTTATTTAAACCTCAATTAAAAGTTCTGGTGCATTCTTGAAGTGTCACTTTTGTCTTTATTACATCCTTCACCAGGATTCTGTACAAATATCTCTATGTTACTTACTGCAAATCTTATATATAACAATGGGGAAAATTATAAACAACCATAATGACATTAAAATCCTCAGTAAGTAACACATAAATATGGAATCATACAGGAGAGCACATTACAGAGCAACCAACACTCTGCTTCACTAAAAATTCTCAGGCTCAACTACAAATAAATTTCCATTATTGGGGAGGCTGCTGCTGATGTATTTCTAACTTATGCTCAATAAACTTAATAGTAGGTTTCCATTTCCATCCATCCTCCTGGCCTCCTGCGCAAAATGAATCGTCGACACTCGTCATAAATGAAGATGAGAAGTGAGAAGGGGAGTGCTGGCAGCCACCAATAAAACCTGTTATGAAAAATTGCATTGATTATACAAGGAATTTTTAAAACTATCAATGGCAGTAGAAGGCACTAGAAGCTTTCTTTGGGCCCATGGTGGCTTATTCAGCAGTTGCAAGCACAAAAAATGGAATATGTATTACGAAATGTATTTTATGAATTAGTGGGGTGATGGTCACTCGCCAATTAACAATGCCTTTGTGTAGCACGGATACTGGGAGGCTGCTCGTACGCATTCCGGACGACTGATGAATGGCAAGGCAAATTATGAAGTGCGAGGCTATACTCTGACAAAAAAAAAGTTGTCGAAAGGCGAAATTTATGAAGCGCGAGGCTTACGAAACTCGAGGGTCCACTGCATTCTGTATAAAAAATTAGCAAGAATAAAGGAAAGCCTAGCAAAAGTAGGAATATATTAGATGTCATTAAAAAAAAAAGACAACAATAAAGAAGATGAGGTAGCATCCCCCTCCTCTCCCTGGTGACCTCTTGAGAAAAGTAACATCAAGAACATTAAAGATAGAGGTGGGCAGTGGCTGCTTATTCAGTTGTCTTAAGACTGAAGGCATAGCTACAGAGGGGGAGGGGGGAAGCATTTTTGCAGAATAACAAGAAGTTTGGGAGATTTTAGGCATTATTTTTATTTTTTATTATCACACTGGCCGATTCCCACCAAGGCAGGGTGGCCCGAAAAAGAAAAACTTTCACCATCATTCACTCCATCACTGTCTTGCCAGAAGGGTGCTTTACACTACAGTTTTTAAACTGCAACATTAACACCCCTCCTTCAGAGTGCAGGCACTGTACTTCCCATCTCCAGGACTCAAGTCCGGCCTGCCGGTTTCCCTGAGCCCCTTCATAAATGTTACTTTGCTCACACTCCAACAGCACGTCAAGTATTAAAAACCATTTGTCTCCATTCACTCCTATCAAACGCACTCACGCATGCCTGCTGGAAGTCCAAGCCCCTCACACACAAAACCTCCTTTACCCCCTCCCTCCAACCTTTCCTAGGCCGACCCCGACCCCGCCTTCCTTCCACTACAGACTGATACACTCTTGAAGTCACTCTGTTTTGCTCCATTCTCTCTACATGTCTGAACCACCTCAACAACCCTTCCTCAGCCCTCTGGACAACAGTTTTGGTAATCCCGCACCTCCTCCTAACTTCCAAACTACAAATTCTCTGCATTATATTCACACCACACATTGCCCTCAGACATGACATCTCCACTGCCTCCAGCCTTCTCCTCGCTGCAACATTCATCACCCATGCTTCACACCCATATAAGAGCGTTGGTAAAACTATACTCTCATACATTCCCCTCTTTGCCTCCAAGGACAAAGTTCTTTGTCTCCACAGACTCCTAAGTGCACCACTCACCCTTTTAGGCATATCCAGTAATATGTATGCCTTTTATGCATATCCAGTAATATAAGAAATGCAGATGTTGAAAGTTGTCTGGATATTCTATACATCTTTAACTTCAAGTGTCTTAAATGAGGAAGTAGTATAATGTTGCAGTCTAGAGTAGAACTGCCTAATGAATATCACTGGCTTTGCATTTTATTATCCAATTATTGTTTTCTTCTAGCTGTGATACCATTAACCCTTTGACTGTTTCGGTCGTATACATATGTCTTACGAGCCAGTGTGTTTGACGTATACGTATATACTCAAAAATTCTAACAGCTTCAAATCAAGCAGGAGAAAGCTGGTAGGCCCACATGTAAGAGAATAGGTCTGTGTAGCTGGTGTGCACCATACAAAATAATTCTGCAGCATGCAGTGCATAATGAGAAAAAAACTACCGACTTTGTGGTGCACTTTTGTACAGTATTTGTTTCTATTCTCGTTTTCTTGGTCTCATTTGATAGAACGGAAAACATATTATAGAAATAGAAGTGATTTTGATTGGTTTTACTATGAAAAGAATCTTGAAATGGAGCTCAGAATAGGTGAAATGTTTGATTTTTGCTGAGGTTCAAAAGTAAACAAATGATGTCATTGTCCAATAAATGTCCAGCTAGCCATTCTAATATGCATTCATGAATGGGTTGACATTATTTATACAATTATTACAATATTGCAGTAGTCTGCATAACAGTAAATCTTCTATTTTTTTGTTTGAATAAAAATTGAAGATAGAAAGCAACAGTAATATCAGAGGGGCCTGGAGACGTGACTGATGAACAAAGAAAATGTTATTTTAGAGCCAGGAATGTCTGCATTGTTCATTCTGGACCCTATTTTGAAATTGGCATATTTTTTAATTTGCGTGAAACTAGCCAAATTGCAAATTTCTGACCATGTTATTGGGTAATTGAAATCAGAAAATGGGCAGTTTCTTGTACTCAATCGATAGAACAAATGAGTTTGGTCGACTGGAACAAAGGAATTAGCCAAAAATAGGGCTCAAAGTGGGCGAAATCGCTGATTCGTAAATATCGCCGAGGTTGCTAACTTCGCGAGAGCGTAATTTCTAAGTTTTCCAACAAATTTCATTCTTTTGGTGTCATTACCATCAGGAAAAGATTCTCTATCATTTCAGAAGAAAAAATCTTTTTTTTTTTTTTTTTTCTTTTTTGACACCAGGAGACACCTCAGGATTTGGGGTTCCGACAGTCAAAGGGTTAAGCATCACTCATATCAGGACTTGACCTATGTTCCTTTGTTTCTTTTTCTGTATGTCACTTTTCTCTTACCTTATTTTTACCTCACTTTCAAAGATGTGTAAAAAAATTATACTCTGACTTGATTAAATTCTACTGAGTGAAACAGTGTCCCAATAAAAGTTTATGCTGCACATTATTTTCATACCTATAAGTTCTTCAGAAATGGTTAGCCTTAGACACCTCATATACCATGTTTGTGTAGCTGAAATGTGTCTAAGTTAATCACTTCCTGTAGACCATTAGACTATACAGTGATGTCCTTCAATCTTCACTGGATGAAATTCAGATATGAAATGTCTTTGAAAGATGATACAGCAATATACAGTAGGGCCCCCATTTTAAGGCATTTTGCCTTACGGCATTCCGCTAATATGGACATTTCAAATTGTGACCAAAACTCCCCCCCACCTGACTTTCTAATATGGGCACTGCACCCCACCCATTTTGTTGGCATTATCCATTAGTACCGCATCTCTCTGTCTGGAAACTTTCCAAAATTTCAAGTGTTTTAAAGTTATTTCATGCTTTATATATACAGTGGACCCTTGTTTTTCGTAAGCATCGGAAGTTGTAATTTTCAAAAATCGTAATGTGTTTTCCTCAAAATATTGACTCACAAATCGTCCTCTAACTCGCAAGTAGTCATTCATCCCAGACCTTTATGCACGGCCACGAGCAGCCCCACACTCCATTCACAGCCAATGTGCCATTGTTTATCAGCGAGTGAGGACGATCCCACGCGTTCATACGATACATTTTGTAATATTCCATTCGTTTTAGTGCTCGCAACTGCCAAATAAGCTACCATGGTCCCAAAGAAAACTCCTAGTACCAGGCCTTTGGTAAAGGTGAGACAAGATAGAATTCAAGAAAGAACTCATAGCAAAGTACCAAAGTGGAGGAGGAAGAGAGAGGGGAGAATGTACCATCTTCAGTGATTCTATGATATGTACAATACTTAAGCAGCAAAAGTTGATAAAACCTATAGCACCAGCCAGTGACAAAATGTAGCATTTAACAGTGTAGCAAGTAAGTTAATCGATTAATCGATAGAAAAAATGACAGCACAAACCTAACTCCTCCAATGTTGTTGGAGTTGTATAGGGCTACTGACAACACCACTGCCTCCATCACCACTATGTACAGATTATGCTCTCAGTGGCCCTTAAACAGCCAACAACAAAACACAATACTACTCGTGACATACGTAATAGCATTTTTTATTCATTCTAGAGTATATTTCACGTTTCTATGTTATTAATATTGTTTATTATGTCATATTAGATGAATTGTGACAGATAAATAAGCTGTAGAGTTGATATTAGTGCCTGCCTCTAAACCCACTCCCCTGCCACTGCCAAAATTCCTAACATAAGTAATGACATATTTTATTCATACATCAACAAGAGTCTTCAATAAAGGTAAGTGTAATGTTATTATTGTTTTATTGTTCATGTCTCATTGTTTTCTGTGTATGTGAATCTATACATCATGTAAAAAAAATATTTTTTTGTTAACCCGTAAACGTTCCAAACATATATATACGTTCTTACCGCTAGTGCCCCAAACTTAAATATACATTTTATTTTTCCTGCCTCCAAATTTGGCACAATTGGCCTGAGATGCCTGGTCAGCATAGAATGGGTCTTAACACTCAGTGTGCACCATATTAAAAAAATCTGGCACCACTTAGTACCTTGTGGGAGTGCCCGTTATAGTGAGTGCCAGCTAGAGCAAACAGTGGGGCAAATACCAAGGATTCACTGATGTAATATTAACACTTCCCTTTTAAGAGGAAAGTGATGTTAACCCCAAGTTTAGGGTCTATCTATCTGTCCCTGTCTATTTCTGTCTGTCTATCTGTCTCACAGGCATACACAAATACAATTATACATTGTAAATTACCTAGGATAACCTAAAAAATCCGAAGCGCTATACTGTGCTTGTAGATATAATGCATAAGAATACCTGTTGGTTCACAGTGGCTCTCTCTGAGATAGGCAGAGAGACAAGCAGACAGAGAAATAAGACAAAGACAGATAATCAGAGATACGAGCTCATCAAATGTTATCCCTTATCTCTGCACCCTCGCTGGCACCCATCAAATGTCATAGCTTATCTCATCTCATCTTATCTCTGCACCTTCCAGCCCATCAAATGTCATCTCATATCCGATCTTATCACTACCCTCCCAGATGCTTGTCACTGAACACTTGTCTTACACACTGCTTCAAAGGAATTTCTTCCTTCTTACTTCTTCCACTTCCTCCTCCTCCTCCTCCTTCTTTCTCCTCCTCCTTCCTTCTTTTTCTTCTTCTATACTCCCATGTATCCAAAACATTGCTGGGACCCATAAATACTTTGTATATATTCCTAGACAATAGTGTCAGAACAAAGATTCATTATGAAATGACAAGAAATACAATAAATTATAATTATCAGAACATAAAAATTATATAAAATAATATAAAAATAAGAAAAAATGGTATATCAGCAACACTTCTGCAAATGGCAGGACTATGTTGTCGTCAGTTGAGCATTAAGTGTCAACTTTGCAGCCTCATATCTCAGTAAGTACTGACCCTAATTTTTTTTATTTTAATCCTATAACATTTAGAATAATGTGCTCTTTATTTTCATTAAAAAAATTATTTTTTTTATTTTTCAAAATATTCGGGGCACTGGGGTAGTGAACGTATATATACGTTTGGACCGTTTACGGATTAATACTTTTGGTCTGAAACTGATTAATTGGATTTACATTATTTCTTATGGGGAAAATGGTTTCACAAACTGTCAATTTCACCATTAGTCACACTCTCTGCAACGGATTAATTATGAAAAACGAGGGTCCACTGTACTCTGATAACTGCACTTATGTGTACCTGTACCTAAATAAACTTACACACTGTGCTGGCATGCATGTACAAATTAAAATCACTAAGAGTGTCTTATTAGTCTTGAGGACGCCATATTAATAATAATACGCAATAATAATTACCCTGAGGCACATTAAATGTCATATATTACGTTAATATAAACATTTTCATTAATCCATCTACAATACTTTTTCAAAATTACACAATAAACATGCTATGTAACATATAAACATGATAAATACACCCCACAGTAGAATAAATTAACATTAATATGAGATGTTATGTGTATGAACCAAAACCAGACACATTCATCTGCTTGTTTACATAACTCCGAGTCTCTCTCCTCTCTCATTTACTCGTTCTCTCGCTTTCATTTATTCGTTTTACCTCATTTACTCACCTCTCACCCTACATTAAGACTACAAATATTTTAAAGTAAGTAATGAGTGTACTGCATATGCATCATAGCTCTAGACCCCTTTAAATGTCATAGTATATTACATGTGGGTGGGGTGGCCTGGCCTGGCTGGCTACCATACCTCCCATACCTGGCTTCCAATAAATAGATACTATTCACCTTTCACCCCACATTAACCCTTTGACTGTCGCGGCCGTATATATACGTTTGTGAGGTACCGTGTTTGACGTATATATACTCATAAATTCTAGCGGCTTCAAATCAGGCAGGAGAAAGCTAGTAGGCCCACATGTGAGAGAATGGGTCTGTGTGGTCAGTGTGCGCCACATAAAAAAAATCCTGGAGCACGCAGTGCATAATGAGAAAAAAAAAACTCCGACCGTTTTTTTTTAATTAAAATGCCGACTTTGTGGTCTATTTTCGTATAGTATTTGTGGTTGTATTCTCGTTTTCTTGGTCTCATTTGATAGAATGGAAACTATATTATAGAAATGGAGGTGATTTTGATTAATTTTACTATAAAAAGAACCTGGAAATGGAGCACAAAGTACAGGAAATGTTTGATTTTTGCCGATGTTCAAAAGTGAACAAATGATGTCATTGTCCAATAAATGTCCAAATAGCCATTCTAATACGCAGTCATGAATGGGTTGATGTAATTTTTACAATTATTACAGTATTGCAGTAGTCTGCATAACAGTAAATCTTCTATTTTTTGTTTGAATAAAATTTCAAAATAAAAAGCAAGAGTAATATCACAGGGACCTGGAGACATGACTGATGAACAAAGAAAATGTTATTTTAGAGCCAGGAATGTCTGCATTGTTCATTCTGGACCTTATTTTGAAATTGTCGTATTTTTTAATTTTCGTGAAATTGGCCAAATTGCAAATTTCTGACCATGTTATTGGGTAGTTGAAATCGGTAAATGGGCAGTTTCTTGTACTCAATCGATAGAAAAAATAGAGTTCTGAAGAAATAGTTATGAGTTTGGTTGACTGGAATAACGGAATTAGCCGAAAATAGGGCTCAAAGTGGGCGAAATTGCCGATTTTTAAATATCGCTGAAGTCGCTAACTTCGCGAGAGCGTAATTCCGTCAGTTTTTCATCAAATTTCGTTTTTTTGGTGTCTTTACAATCGGGAAAAGATTCTCTATCATTTCATAAGAAAAAATAATTTTTTTTTTTTTCGAATATTTTGCGACACCAGAAGCAACTTCAGGATTTGGCCCTTCGACAGTCAAAGGGTTAAGACTACAAATATTTTAACCCTTTCACTGTCAAGACCCCTGCTTACAATCTTGCTCTGAGTGTCAAAGAATTTTCGAAAAAAAAAAAAAAATTGTGAAATGATAGAATCTTTTCCTGATGTTAATGAAACCAAAAGTACGGAATTTGATGGAAAACTTACGGAATTACGGTCTTGCGAAGTTAACAGTCTCGGCGCTGTTTACGCGTCAGCGATATCGCCCACTTTGATCCCTATTTTCAGCCAATTTCATTGTTCCAGTTGATCAAACTTGTAGCTATTTCGCTAGAACTCCATTTGTTCTATCGACTTAGTACGAGAAACCGCCCATTTACCAATTTCAACTACCCAATAAAGTGATAAGAATTTTGTAATTTGGCCAATTTCATACACAATTCAAGTAAGGCCAATTTCAAAACAGGCTCCAGAATTAACAATACAAACATTCCTAGCACTAAAATAACATTTTCTCTGTTCATTAGTCACATCTCCAGACCCCTCTTATATTATGCAGACTACTGTATTATTTTAAAAATGGTATAAATAGTAACAGCGCATTTGTGAAAGCATGCACAAATAACCCGCATGTAGAAGAGAGGAGCTTATGACAACGTTTTGGTCTGACTTAGACCATTTACAAAGTCGGACCGAAACGTCTTCTATGTGCAGGTTATTTGTGTATCATTCCAGTCACAGTATTGTGCCTTTTTTTGTTATCTGTGAAATCATATTAGACCCACCAGTTGACCTGTATTGGACATGTGACATGATTTGTTTACTCTCGAACATCAGCAAAAATTGAACATTTCCATTACTTTGAGTTCAATTTCAAGGTACTTTTCATCCATAAATCATTGAAAATCATCTCTATTTCTGTAATACATCTTCCCTTCTATCAAATGAGACCAAGAAACGAGAATACAACAATAAATACCGTAAGAAAATACACCGTAAATTCAGCGTTTTAAACCAAAAACACAGTCAAGAGCTTTTTTCTCATTATGCACTGTGTGGTTTTTTTATACTGCACACACTGACCACTCAGATCCATTCTCTCGTACGTATGCCTACCGGCTGACTTCTCTAAGATTGGAAGCTGCTAGAATTTTGGCGTAATATTATGGCACCAACACTGGCTTGCAAGCCGTAATATTACAACAGTGACAGTGAAAGGGTCAAGGTAAGTAATAAATATACTGTATATCAATTTTTATCGCTCTGGAGTGGTTTAAATGTCGTAGTATATGTGGGTAGGATGGGCTGACCTGGCTGGCTACCATACCTCCCATGCCTGACTTCCTACAAACAAATACTACTCACCTCTCACCCTACATTAAGACTACAAATACTTTAAGGTAAGAAATGAGTGTACTGTGTGTGTACTTTACTCTTTAGTGTTTTTAATGCCTAGTTCTATTGCTAACTTAACATAAGTTAGTATAAACTTGTTATCTGGCATTTATATGCATTTACAAGTGAAAAAATGGCATTCTGCTATTTGGCAATGTCTGCTTTCCAGCGGTAGCCTGGAACCTAACTTGCCATATAAGTGGGGCCGTACTGTATACTAGTTTAGAGAGATTTTTATAAAGATATTGCTAAATAATCTAATGGCACTGGGTTTGAGCAATTGCATAAGAGCAAATATATATGATAAATGGAGAATTACTGGTAGAAATAGAGTTACTGCATACACACATTTTTGAACAAAGCATGAAGCAAGAGAAAACATATAGGGAAACCTGTATGTACTTGGCAATCTTATTTCTCTACACTAGGAATGATTTTAATATGTGACAAGACAGTGCTATCAGCTTAAAGAATTTTTTAAAAATTTATTCCCATACTATTTTAAGGGATGATAGTGGTGTCATGAGTATCACTACAGTATATTTAAGGCCTTTTCAGCCATTTTGATGAATACGAGGTTAAAAATATAAAATACGCTGTGCATGTTACAATAAAAAAAGGAACATCGTAAAGTAATCCTTACTTGAGTGGGTACATACGAAGACCCTTGTCCATTCCTGGGGTGTAGGAGAGGAAGGCGGCTAGAGTAGTTTCGAAACACAGGCCAAAGTTGAGCACCATGTTCCTGTAAAACATTGTATTAAATATTTTATATTACGAGTATAGAATATACACAATTAATTAAATTTTCTATGGCTATACATGTTATATGAATGCATTTTTTCTTTCACCTCAGCAGTTATCCACCAAAGTAGGGCATTAACTCATTAAACAGCTGTTTGTAAAAAGTGCATGGACACCACAATTCAAATGACTTTGGAAATCTTAACACTTTCCAATTCTCAAACCGAAGTCTGGCTTATGCCTAAGTTAATACCTTTAATCCTTAAAGTGGTAGTGCTGCACTTAAAAATCTCGTACTGAAAGTGCCAAACAGCAACATAAACTTTCAAAACTTATTTCTCATAAATCTCTCCAGCCTGAGGTCTATCCACTTTCTGGCATGCCCATGATGCACAGCACAATCCTAGTTATGATTCTTCACAAACCAGTGAATGTAGGAACATCACTGATGCATCAAAGAATATGTAGAAAAATCTATTTACAAAACAAGAAATTAATGAAAAGACACTCTGGCAGAATGGAAACTTCATTAAGATGTTTTGCTTGGAGACCTAGTTTTCTAAAGTCTACATGATATAGATTTTGAGAAAGCTTGGTCTCCAAGTGAAATGTTACAATAAGGTTTCCATACTGCTAAAGTCTTTTCAATTATACATATATTCAATTATACATATATTCAATTATACATATATTCATTATACATATATGTACAGTGGTCCCTCAATAATCATCCATAATCCGTTCCTGGAAGTGGGACTATTATCGAAATGGACGATTTTCGAATCAATTTTCCCCATAAGAAATAATGTAAATTCAATTAATTCGTTCCAGACACCCAGAAGTATCAACAAAAAATTTTTTTTTTACCTAAAAGATAGATTTACATGCACAAAAGAATGAACATTCAACATGACAGTTACCTTTATTGAAGGCTGTTGTTGATGAACGGAAGACAGGGAGGAGGAGAGAGGGAAGAGAGGTTATTTGGGATGGGAATCCCCCTCCATAAGGACTCTAGGGCACTAATAAAATGTATAAATGAACATTGGTAATAGGGGTAGTTGATGAGTGGAACAGTCTGCCTAGTAGGGTGATCAAAGCTAAAACATTGGGTAGTTTCAAATTCAGGCTGGATAAATACATGAGTGAGAGGGGTTGGATTTGAGTCGGACTTGCACCTGAGCTTATTGCTTGGGTAGCATTTGTTCTGTTAGTGGGTTGGATTTGTGAAGGACCGGCCTAGTATGGGCCAGCAGGCCTGTTCCAGTGTTCCTACTTTCTTAAGTTCTTATTTAACATCACACTTACCAGTAGGGTGATCGAGGCTAGGACCTTGGGTAGCTTTAAGAAGATATTGGACAAATATACGAGTTGGAGGAGCTGAGTTTGATTTGTGTCATTGGGTACGGGAGTAAATTCTTGGGTAACTATGGGTGGAGGTCATTTTGATAAGGACCTGCCTTGTATGGGCCAGTAGACCTGCAGTGTTCTTCAACTGTTATGTTCTTATTGGCTATTTGTTTGTGTGAGGGAGGGATGGCAAGTTTATTGTTGGAGAATATGACACTAATATCAACTCTATGGCTTATTTATCTATCACAATTCAATTAATATGACATAATAAACAATATTAATAACAGAGAAACATGGAATATACTCTAGAATGAATAAAATAAGTCATTACGTATGTCACGAGAGGTGTTGTGTTGTGTTGTTGTTGGGTATACAAGGGCCACTGAGTGTAAGCCATCCATAATGGTGGTGAAGCAGCAGCTGAGTCGGCGGTGGTTTTTGTAGCCCTATATAACTCCAACAACATTGGAGGAGTTGGTAGAATCGCTGAACCACTAAAGAAGGAACCCACTACCACCATCACTATGACCTTCTACCACTATTACAACTGTTACCACCATCACTACTACCTTCTACCACCATCACTACTACCTTCTACCACCATCACTACTACCTTTACCACCATCACTACTGCCTTCTACCACCATCACTACTACCTTCTACCACCATCACTACTTCCTTCTACCACCATCACTACTACCTTCTACCACCATCACTACCACCTTCTACCACCATCACTACTACCTTCTACCACCATCACTACTACCTTCTACCACCATCACTACTACCTTCTACCACCATCACTACCACCAAAGAAAGCTTCTAGTGCCAGCCCTTGGTAAAGAATGTGAGAAACACATAATTTATGAAAAAGTTTGTAGAAAAATACAAAGATGGTGGTGGTAGAGTGGAAGCAGTTGTGATAGTGGTTGATGAACATAAAGGAATATCACTGCAGCAGGCCTGTTGGCCCATGCTCGGCAGGTCCTTTACAATTCATCCCACTAACGAAACATTTTCCCAACCCAGTCCTCAATGCTACCCAAGAAATAAGCTCTGATAACTCTATCCACTCATTTGGGACTTGCAAATAAGTGGATAGAGTTATCAGAGCTTATTTCTTCGGTAGCATTGAGGACTGGGTTGGGAAAATGTTTCGTTAGTGGGATGAATTGTAAAGGACCTGCCGAGCATGGGCCAACAGGCCTGCTGCAGTGATATTCCTTTATGTTCATCAACCACTATCACAACTGCTTCCACTCTACCACCACCATCTTTGTATTTTTCTACAAACTTTTTCATAAATTATGTGTTTCTCACATTCTTTACCAAAGGGTTGGCACTAGAAGCTTTCTTTGGAGCCATGGTAGCTTATTTAGCACTTGCAAGCACTAAAATCAATGGAATATTATGAAATATTTCGTAGGAGCATGTGAGGGGACCGTCACTCACTGGTAAACAATGGCACACTGGCTGGGAAGGAAAGGCCGAGGCGGCTCAGAGCGTGAGTACGCGTCCAGGACGAAGGACTATTAGGACTATTAGCGAGTTACCGGACCATTTGCGAGCCAATATTTTGACGAAAAAACAGGACTATTTCCGAAATGGACGACTTTCAGGCCGGACGATTATTGAGGGACCACTGTACTATTAATGAAGATATAGACTTCAAGGTCACTAGCAGACTTTAAACTAATCCTTAATCATTGGTGAAAAACTCAAAAATATTAATATTCAGGAAAGACCTAAACTACAGATCTGTGTCCCTAATGAGTGTAATGAGAAAACTGCCTTAAAGGATTGTAAGATGAAAACAACAAATTCCTCAAAGACTGCTGCCACAGATTTAGAAATGGAAGTATATACCTTACAAAACTTAACACACACATGATTTATTCACAAAGGTCAAACATTATATCTGACATTATAAATAGAATTTGATTTATTTAAAGGATTTTCATTTATTGGTAATGCACAATATTTTTTTACATATTTGACATACAGTGGAACCTCAGTTTTCGTATGCCCTGGTTTTTGTAGGATTCAGTTTTCAACGACTTTTTTCTTCTAAATTTTGTCCCAGTTTTCGTAGAGTTGACAATGGTTCATACCAAACATGTCCGCCTGCCCACGCCCGCACAAAGCATCCCACATGTTCCGGCTCAATCTGGTACTGTTTCTCGTTGAGTGAACATTACCCTGTGAGTTTGGATAACATTTCATAATCCATCGTATTTTGTGCTTGTTAACTGAAAGCGACTGCTAAATAAGCCACCATGGGGCCAAAGAAAGTTCCGATGCCAGCCCTTTGATAAAGAAGGCAAGAAACACGACAGAATTCAAGAAAGAACTTGTAGCAATGTATGAAAGTGGAAAGTAGCAAAGTACTAAAGTGACCACAGCTGAGGAAACTGCTTCAGAGGAGGAGGAAGAGAGAGGGGAGAATGTGCCTTCTTCAGTGATTAAGGACATGTGTGTAAAGTGAAATAAGTTGCAAAATTTTGTGGAGAAATATCACCCTAACAAAGCTGTTGCAAGCCGTGTCTACATCTTCAATTACAATGCCTTGTCCCATTTTAGGCAAATCTTAAAGAGATGCCAGAAACAGACCTCTCTGAACAGATTTTTTGAGCAATAGGGGTCCAGTGACAAGCTGGTCCTAGTGCCAGTAAAAGACAAAGAAGGGAAGTAACCTCGAATAAAGCCTTGGTACATGAAGTCCTTATGGAAGGGGATTCCCTTTCTAAATAACCTCTCCTCCTCCCTCTACCCTCCTCACTGTCTTCCATATGCCAACAAGAGTCTTCATTAAAGGTAAAAGTGATGTTAAATTTTCATTTATCCATTTCATTAGTGATTTATAATTTTATCTCATTGTTTTCTGTATGTAAAACTATAGTTATTCTCTATAAAATATATTTTTTGTTAATATTTTTGGGTGTCTAGAACGGATTAATTGCATTTACATTATTTCTTATGGGAAATATGGCTTCATTTTTCGTACAATTCAGTTTTCGTTGGACTTTCTGGTATAAATTAATCACATGAAACCGAGGTTCTGCTGTATTTTTCATGCAAATTTATAGGTACAAAATATTTAGTCCAAAAACTTGAAAGAGTCCTTATGAAGGATATACATTTTTGATCAATGCAATTCAGTTTACAGTGCAACTAACCTTCAATACACTAATCAAACTAAATTAAATATTTTAGTTATTTTCCAAAAAAATTTTAATCATGCAATCTATTATAAATCAAGAATGTGTTTCTTTAAATTTTCAAAACTTACCAATTAGGGTTTCCTAGGACTCCAAATCTCACTCCTGCTGGGTTAATAAAAGTCAACATAGCTAATTTAAATTTAAGGAACTTACTTCATTCCCTGGTGAACAATTGAATTACGACGTGTCTTACAGATGATCAAATCTGCCCACTGCACAATCACAATGGAAACAAAGAAAGCAGTGTGGCATGTGTACTCAAGAATCTTGCGGTCGTGGTAAGTCTGAAAAAGACATGAAGTTAAAAGGCATGAGTAGTGGCAATAGCCAAAGTCTGGTTGACACACTTATTGCTACTATTCTATTATTCTCAGTATCATCTAAAACCATGTTAAGTAAAAAAAATCTTAATCAGTGCACTTATAACCCTTAAACTGTTGTTACCTTAACTATTAACCCTTTCAGGGTTTCAGCCGTACTAGTACGACTTACGCACCAGGGTTTTTGACATACTAATACGCCTAAATTCTAGCGCCCTCAAATCTATTGAGAGAAAGCTGGTAGGCCTACATATGAAAGAATGGGTCTATGTGGTCAGTGTGCGCAGTATAAAAAAAATCCTTCAGCACACAGTGCGTAATGAGAAAAAAAAAACTTTGACCATGTTTTTGGATTAAAACAGCGACTTTGCACTATATTTTCCTATGGTATTTATTGTTGTATTCTAGTTTTCCTGGTCTCATTTTATAGAATGGAAGACATATTACAGAAATTGAGATGATGTTGCCTGGTTTTACGATGAAAAGTACCTTGAAACTGAGCTCAAAGAAGCAGAAATGTTCAATTTTTACCAAAGTTCAAAAGCAAAAAAAATCATGCTAAGAGTCCAATATATGTCAACTGGTGAGTCTAATATTCTTTCACAAGTGCGCCGATATTATTTATACCATTTCTACACTTATGCAGTAGTCTACATAACAGTAAATCTTCTACTTTTTGTGAGAATAAAAATTCAAAGTGGAAAGCAAAAGAATGTAAGAGGGGCGTGGGGACATAACTAATGAACAGAGGAAATGGTTATTTTAGAGCCAGGAATGTCTTTCTTGTTTATTCTGGACCCTATTTGGAAATTGGCATCTTTTGAAATTTGTGTGAAATTGGCAAAATTATGATTTTTGTCAGCTAGTACACTGGAATTGGCTGAAAATAGAGCTTAAAGTGGGCAAAATCGCCGATGTGTAAACATCGTTGAGACTGCTAACTTCACGAGAGCATAATTCCGTAAGTTTTTCATCAAATATCATACTTTTGGTGTCATTATGATCGGGAAAAGACTTTCTATCTTTTCATAAGAAAAAATTATTTTTTTTTTTAGATTTGGCGACCCTGAGAACAAGTCTCAGAGAGGGCCTGGGGACCCTGAAAGGGTTAACCTCTATTAAGATTATCAGCTTTTGCAATTTTACTGTTCTCTACGTATGCTTGAGTGATGCATACATACACCCATATTCCCACCAAAGACCTGCTAGTAAGGAACACCCTCAGTTCCTTGCACAGTTTTACAGCTTTGACAGCAGCTACAACAGCTGGTCAAAAAATTATTTTCTGTATATTTGGCAGAGATGTTATTTTAATGTGAAAATTAAGATATTTACGTGCATCTGCAAACAGCATTTTTTTCTAATGTACCTTTTGATAACTAGTAAATCTATTGCACATGTTTATTACATATGAATGATTACACAAATCAGACTAATGGATGTAAAACTGGAGGTCATCATTTTTCTCCAAATCTGAGAGATCAAATTTTATGTTTTCATAGTAATATTTCAATAAATAAAAGGGCAAATTATGGGGGAAAAAATTCACAAATAATTTAAAAGTTTAATTAAGCAGGTCACACTAGTGGAAAATTTACTATTAAAGGCAACATTGTTAAGAATATCAGTTTAGACAGGTAGTAGTGCATCTCACTTCACTTTCTGTACCCACTCATTAGTCATAATATTTTACAATCACCATACTACAGTGGTACCCCAAGTTTCAGCCACCTCCCAACTCAAACACTTATGTAAGTGTATTATTGTAAGTGATTTTGTAAGTGTATTTTTGGGGTCTGAAATGGGCTAATCTAATTTACATTATTCCTTATGGGAACAAATTTGTTCGGTAATGACACTCGAACAGCCTTCTGGAACGAATTATGGCCGAAACTCGGGGTTCTACTGTACTGGCATATACAGTGGAACCTCGGCACTCGAACTTAATTTGTTCCAGAAGACTGTTAAGTGCCAATGTGTTCGAGTACCAAACAAATTTTTCCCAACTAATTTACTTTTTGGTTGGCTGTTATCACTAATCTTCGCAGGCCCCATGGTGACTTATTTATACTAATAAAAAAAACACCAAAAAACACGAAGAAACACATAACAGTTTACAGCAAAGTTCTGGTAGGTCATGTTTGTTTGGTAGAGTGCTAAGCAAATGGTTGACTACTGAGCGACTGTTTTTACCGAACAAAGTGTTCATATGCTAAATTGTTCAAGTACGGAGCTGTTTGAGTACTAAGGTTCCACTGTACTTTGTATATCTGAGACTTGCTTCTCTATAATTTTTGAACTATATTCTCTCCTCACTTTGTAAGAGGAAGAACAATGATGTCTCTCAATTTTTCAGTAATAGGACTCCTTCCCTCTATCATTCACACACTGAACAAATGCACCAAGCATTCAAACACTGCCCCCTCTTGCTTTCAGCATATCAATTTGCTACTTTTCATCACTGCTGCCTTTTTTTCCATGAAATTCCTGCCTCTTTATCACTGAAATAAAACAATATTTAAAAATGTCCTAACACCACTCCTTATTCAGGCACTCAGAATTTTCTTTAATGCTTCTTCACTGTTCACCATTCTAAAATACTTTCTTAGCATTTGTTTTTTATCTGCTCACCTTTTATACTCTTACTAATTACTCTAGCAGTAGCAGTAGCAGTAGCAGCACCAGCCACTGCTGCTGCTGCTACTACTGCTGCTGCTGCTACTACTGCTGCTGCTGCTACTACTGCTGCTGCTACTACAACTGCTGCTACTACTACTACTACTACTACTACTACCACAGCAGCAGAGCAGCAAGTTATTATATTACAGTCTATTTGGTAGATTACCTTTACAAGGCCATCCCAAAACCCTTTATCTCTTGGCAGTCATGGTAGCTGCCATACTCTCCTTACAAGACTCAAAATACTTTGTATATTTTTTTTTTTTTTAACTTTATAGGTCCTAGGGAATGTATAGCAGCTGAACAATGTATGGTAATAAAGTCTGATCAAAGGATTTTAAGGGTAGCTCCAATTCCTCAGATCATAAAGCATTCACTAGGGTCAAAACAACATCTTTGAAAGGAATGAGGTGCATAAACACCACATTTGGACACTTATCTCACTTTCATTTCAGCCAAACTAGGCAAAAGTGTATCTAAAATATTCAAACCTATTACCTCTTCCCATTCAACATACATGCACAAGGATGTTCTATTTTCTTTCAGTGATTATTCATCTTCCAGTACATTGGTAGTAAATCTACATATCCAATCCCAAAATACTATGAAAAGCCTCTGTTTCTCTTTAACCATATAAATTATTATAAGTTTAAATAAAAGTGCTAATAGCTACATTCATAAAACAATGGATAAGAATTACGTTATAACTGGGTCACTAAGTAAAGCTTAGGTTGCTTCCCGTCAACATGTCTCCAAACAAACAATCATAATAATAATAACAGCCTTAACTTATTAATACAAAGCAAACACTAACCCATTCCTGGCCATAGTGGTCCTCCAGATCATTGATAGCCTTTGAGTCCCACCTTTCACGAATACCAAAGAGAACATCTGGGAGGAAGCCATTCTCTGCCATGATGACAAAATACACGAAGAACCCTGCCAAGGCCTGGATCATACCAATCTGACCATAGGCCATGGAGATGAGCCTGTTTTGTAGGGAATAAATATTACTGAGTATAACAGCATATAATTAATAAGTATTAGTTTTCAAGAATCTTATTTCAGGGGTCATCTAACATTAAATAATTAACTGAAGCTTCACCTCCATTTTTTAAAAGGCAAAGAAAGCTTTGCATTAAAGACCATATATTTAAAAGAACAAAACCTTGTAATGTAATAAAGAATAAATGCAATGTTAATTTATACTAGAGAATTGCTTAAAAAAAAACAGGCAGAATTTATAGTATAAATGTAATAGCTATTGTTAATATATCAATCAGATCTTTGGTGCAAAATAACTATCATTATTATTATATTCATTGAAACATACTAAAACCACAAGGGCAAAAAATAACTACACTTGTTTTGGTTGGGTAAGGATACACTTGAAAAGTCATACATATACTGCTTCAACAACCTGACTCAAATGATATTATTTTAAACCTACAACAATAATATGTTTTTTTTTAGTACTCGTTCATGTATGTGTGTGCGCGCACGAGTGTGTGTGTGTGTGTGTGTGTGTGCTCACTCACCTATATATGGCTGCAAGTCTTGGATAGTGGCCATGCCTCTCAACCTGACACTTGCCAGATACACTTCTAGCCTTGTGGGTCCTACAGTATATTCTTAAAACTATGCATGAAGGCTGTCTCCACCACCAGTGAGGTCATTTTACTTCCTCATCATGCTGAGGCTGAAGAAATATTTCCTAACATCTCTGTGGCTCATCTGTGTCTTTAACTTTCAGGTGTGCCCTCGAGTACCTGTCTCCCGCCTCTCAAACAGCCTGTCCCTGTCTGCCCTATCAATTCCTCTGAATATTTTGTATGTTGTTATCATGTCTTCCATGATCCTTCTGCCCAAGGTCATTCGATTTGATCCTCTAGCCTTTCCTCACAGCTCATATCCCCTTAGCTCAGGAACTAGTCTTGTTGCACACTTCTGCACTTTCTCTAGTTTTCTTGATGTTTTTCCTCAGATGTGGGTTTTATACTGGTGCTGTGTATTGCAAGATGGGCTTGACACTTTGTATAACACATGACATATGTTGAGATTCGTTAGAGCCACTCTCTGATTTGGCAGGCAAGAATTGGCTGCAGAGATTATTTGATTGATGTGAGCCTCTGGTGATATGGCAGGCACTAAGCTTACCCAAGAGGTCTTCTTTGAATCAGGTTTGCAACCTCTGTCCCCTGAGTCTATATTGTGTGTCCGGTCTTCTGGTCCCTTCCATGCATTTGCTGGGGATGAATTCAAGCAACTATTTATCTGACTAACCCTACAGTTTGTCCAAATATTTTCTGCAGCATTTCCCATCCTCATTTGTTTGTACAGTGGAACCTCTACTAACGAGTGCATCCACATACGAGTTTTTCCAGATGTGAGCAGTCAATCAGTTGATTTTTTGCTTCCAGACGCGAGGGAAACTTCCAGATGCGAGCGGGCTTCAAGGGAGGTTCCTTGACACTGGTGAGGGGCTCTTGCTCTTGATCTAGGGAATTGGATCTCATTTGTTTGTTGGACTATCTTATTGAGACTTGGGCAATGTATGATGGAAAGATGCTTCTTAATAATGTACACCAAAATTGAAAGAAATCAGACCATAAATATTGGAGTTCACTTATCAGCCATAAGCCGCCCCTTAGCAGTATATTTTAGCATGGTTTTTATGGTTGTATTCTCGTTTTTTTGGTTTCATTTGATAGAATGAAGATATATTTTACAGAAACAGATATGATTTTTATTGCTTTCACAATGAAAAGTACCTTGAAATTAAGTTCAAAGTAGCAGTAATGTTTGATTTTTGCCGAAGTTCCACAGTAAACATATGACGTCACTGTCCAATGTGTGTAACTGGCCAGTCTAATATGCAGTCATGAATGGGTTAACATTATTTATACAATTATTACAATAATGCAGCAGTCTGCATAACAGTAAATCTTCTATTTTTTGTGTGAATAAAAATTCAAAATGGCAAGCAAGAGTTATTATCATAAGAATGCGTATAAGTACTGTATAATAATATGTAATACCCCAAAGGAAATAAGTCACTGACTTTTTTTGGGTCATACTAGGTTCTCTACACATATGCTGCTACTTTTGATAATCTATGTAAATGTATATGTGTATGCCTGAATAAGCTTACTATAATAATAATTTTAATAATAATGTGTAAGTACTACGTATAATAAGTTAGTCTGAGCATGCCACCATGAGATGGCAGTGCATATCATAAAGCTCAGCAATTCATGGAGCTTACTTCGCTGGTGAAGGAATTCTAGTCTTTTCCTTACGTTTCATGCAGCTATTTTATGAAATTTCTTGTTTCTAACCATAGGTAATAAGAAATCAAGTCCACAGCAGAGTGCTGAGAAGAAGAGGAGGAGGATTACCAGGGATTTAAAGCAGGAATTGTTGATAAACCATACCCCCGGCCGGGATTGAACCCGCGGTCATAGTCTCTCAAAACTCCAGCCCGTCGCGTTAGCCACTAGACCAGCTAGCCACAATAAGATTCATCCAACTAGGTATATTTCTACACCATAGGAAGGTTAGCACAGGCACCACTGTGACCACAAATGCAAGTTTTTACAGACGAATCTCCAGCTAGCGTGGCCGTGACGAACTCTAGCTCATCATGACTCAAGAAATCGTAATGACACGATTGCAAACAAACCATACCCCCGGCCGGGATTGAACCCGCGCTCATAGAGTCTCAAAACTCCAGCCCATCATGTTGACGGCAGTGAAAGGACTTGAGCTAGAGTTCGTCACGGCCACGCTAGTTGGAGATTCGTCTGTAAAAACTTGCATTTGTGGTCACAGTGGTGCCTGTGCTAACCTTCCTATGGTGTAGAAATATACCTAGTTGGATGAATCTTATTGTGGCTAGCTGGTCTAGTGGCTAACGCGACGGGCTGGAGTTTTGAGACTATGACCGCGGGTTCAATCCCGGCCGGGGGTATGGTTTGTTTGCAATCGTGTCATTACGATTTCTTGAGTCATTGTTGATAAACATCAACAGTTTTTTATTGAAACGGCTTGCAGATGAAATGTGACAAGCATGGAGAAAAAGCCAAAAATCAGCGAATACTGAAGTAACATTAAAATAAAAATTGTAGCAGTTAAGTGAAACTGCATTATTAAGAGTGTAGCAATTAGGTGTACATAGGATTAAGAGTGTATCACCCAGAGAAAGTTTCAAGTGGTCATGCGTTGGAGCTACATAATGACGCTTGCCTAAGTCATTTCCGAAACATTCTGAAAAAGCACGAAATGAAATGAACTCCTGACAGCATATGCTGATGTGCCCAGCATCTCTTCTCCAAGGTAAATGTTCAACTACTACATAATTTCTTTACATATTATTATAATTATTATTATTACTGTGTGACTTCATAAATGGTCCAAGGTGAACCGAAACATCATCGAAAACTTCTCCATGTCCGGGTTATTTGTGTAGCGTTCCAGTCACGGTATTGTGCCTTTTTTTTCTTGTTATTTAGTTATGCAGGAATGGTCGCTGTGGTGGCCCCATACACCACAACAACAATGGCTGCTGTGCCTCTGCCTCCACTAACACTACTCACATACGTAATATTTCATTCAGTCTAGTGTACAGTGGACCCCTGAGTTTCAGCAGCATCGTGCTTCGTGAATTTCGCCTTTCAGTGCCTTTTTTCGGCAAAAAATAGACTCACAGTTCATGGTTTTATTTGTGATTCGGCGGCAGTAAGGTACGCGTCCGGCCTTCCTCCCAGCATCAGCCCATAAATAAAGCCAGCCTCCCTCCCACACCACAGCCAGTGTGGCATTGTTTATGGGCAAATGACAATCACCTCACGCGTTCATAAGATATATTCCATTCGTTTTTGTACTTGCAACTGCTAAATAAGCCAGAGAGAGGGGAGAATGTGCCTTTTTCAGTGATTCAGTGATTCTATGATATATTACGATAGTAAAGCAGCAGGAGTCGATAAAGGCTATAGTGTCAGCCAGTGATAAAGTGTAGCATTAACAGTGTAACAAGTTAGTTAAGCCCTTAATCGATAGAAAAATGACATGAAATTTAACTCCTCCATTGTTGTTTGAGGTATATATGGCGACTGACTAACAATGCCGTTTCTGCTGCCGCCATTCACCACCACTATGTAAGGCTTATCTTTCAGTGGCCCTTTTACACTCAACAACAACACAGCACAACAGCACTTGTGACCCATGTAATGACATATTTTATTCATTCTAGAGTATTTGTCATGTTTCTATGTTAATAATATTGTTTTATGTCATATTAGATGAATTGTGATAGATAAATAAGTCACAGAGTTGATATCAGTGTCATATTGAAGGGCTTTCTTGACCAGTCTCCAAAGACACTCCTGCTGCTGCCACAATTCCTAACATACATAATGACTTTTTATTCATACACCAACAAGAGTCTTCAATAAAGGTAAGTATGACGCTATTATTGTTTTATTCTTGATGTCTCACTGTTTTATTGTTTTCTGTATGTACTGTAAATCTATATTTAATGTAAAAAAAATAATTTTTGTTAATACTTTTGGTCTGGAACAGATTAATTGGATTTCCATTATTTCTTATGGGGAAAATGGATTCGCCAATCGTAAATTTCACCTTTCAGCGGACTCTCTGAAACGGATTAATCATGAAACTCGGGGGTCCACTGTATATATCATGTTTCTATGTAATTAATATTGTTTATTATGTCATATTAGACGAATTGTGATAGATAAATAAGCTGTAGAGTTGATATTAGTGAAATATTGAAGTATATTTTGTCGTGCCTCCTGACAGCCAGAACGAATTAATCAAATTTCAATTAATTTAAATGAGGAAAACTGACTCTTCAAATGAGCAAATACAGATGTGAGCAAGATCACGCAATGGATTACACTCGCAAGTAGAGGTTCCACTGTATTCTCATTAGTTTTACATCATCAGATCCATGTGGTATGCTGTTCACATAACCCAGAAAGAGCACTGGTCCTAATACCAATCCTTGTGATACACCAAATGCTTCTCTTACCCATTCTGACATCTCTTCCTGGACTTTTTTTTTTATTAATGTTGGTAGAATTACCAACAATATGCTAGGTAAAGGATGCAAGTGCAATTAATGTCACATTTTATTGTGGAAATGTTTCACTTTCCAGGAGCTTTGTCAGACTAATTGCATTTGTGTCCTTTTACCTTTCACTTTTTGCTTCCTTTCCTAAAGGAATTCCTTGAACCACTGGAGTACATTCCCAGTTATTTCTATGTGCTTCTCAAATTTTTGCCCCCAGTCTCATGTGGAGTACAGGATCAAATGCCTTCTTTCAGTCTAAGAATATGCAGTCCTATCCCACTACCATTTTGTCATAGGAGTCCAACAGGTTGGTAAGACAAGCCTTGCCATCTCTGGTTGTTGTTTATGGAACTTTTCTTCAGTGCTTTATCACTCTCCTCCTAAATATCTTGGTATACATGTCACTGAAAATGACATGTAGTTCAATGCCTCTTGCCTATCTTTTTTGTTAAGCATATGTACTACATTCTGTGTTCCAGATCTCTGGCAACCATCTTCCAGTCACTGACTTCTTGTAGATCTGGTAAGTGGTTCAGACAATGCTTCAGAAATGTTATTCTCTTAATGTATGCTTCAGGGAGCAGGCTTGTATGTATTTTTTTTCTCTTCTTTCCCACTCACTCTCTCATACACTCACATTTCTCACACTACATACACACACACACTACACACACACTACACACACACACACACTACATACACACACACACACTACATACACACACATACACACTACATACACACACACACACACACACACACTACACACACTACACACACTACACACACACACACACACACACACACACACACACACACACTAAATGATGCTGATAGTTTTATATTCCTAATGTTGAGATAAGCAATATTTTGCAATAAATGATCCTCAAGATAATTAGGATAATTTCTAGCTCTAGCCAAAACAGTAATGTACAAGCAATGATAAAAAATCGTATAATTACTGCACTGTAATTCCTTAAGCTATCTACAGTAATAAGGTCGGTTACCTCCAATAATAAAGGTTCTCTACAGGAACTGAAGCTCAATGTCTAAATTTTCTTAAAGATGTTCTCTTACCATTTAAGAAAGCCGCTATCACAGCTCACCTTCAGTCAAGTTAAAACAATTCTCCCTTACCAAAAAAAAAAAAAAAGTCATGCACTCAAACTCATGCAGAGGGTTAACAAATGTTTGTACAGAGGTTCGGAGAATTAAGTAAATATTTTGGGACCTAGGTTTGGAGAACATATGGTGCCTTCAATCCAGTACTTATACAAGGGTATGGGTGCAGTGCAAACAGAAATCCACTGCAAGACATTGATCCCAATCAACTTGTAGACATGGTGCATGAGCAACTCCTCTTTAGACACAGCAGGTACTAACACTTGTGATGATCCTTCAGTGGCCCCATTAAACATCCATCAACTGAATAATTATGTAACAAATACAGTTAACTATTAAACATACCCAATACCTGCTTGGGCACAGCACAACTGCAAAACAATGACAAGATACAATATATATTTGGCTCCAAGACTACTTATAAATGAAGTGAGGTGTTCTCAAAAGGTTTTTGATGGATTACATAAAAGTTTGAAACATCAAGTGGCTGTAGTTAAATACAGATGAACATTCAGAGCTGGCATTCTATGAACAAGGAAGATACAAAAATACTAAGTTCCGTATAATGAACTTGTGCACATCCCTCGTTAACATAAAAGCTTCAAAGACACATTTTTCTTTATGTGAAATTCTAAAACACCAATAACAGCTCTGCAAAGTGAGCACTGTATGCTTCACCTGCAACAAAAAAAAATAAAAAAAATAAAAAAAAACATTCCCAATATACAGTAACAAGGGAGTATCGACTTGGTAAACACCTGCTGTAAATGGTGGCAGCTCACCTGTAGTTCACAAGCTTGTCGTGCCACGGGTCTCGTGGTTGCCGCTTCATTATGTCTGATTCTGCAACCTCATAGGCCAAGGAAATGGCTGGGACCTGCGCATTTGTATAAAAATTTATGGGTAATTAGACTGACTAACACCCAAGAATACATCCATGAGAGTGGGGTGGCGATGAACAGTCAACTGTCCCTTACTGATCGATGATGTGGGTGGATTACACACTGCGGTGGCTCATATAGGGTAGAGGGCAAGAAGGAGCGGCACAAAAGGCTCAAAACAACCCTTAGTTCCCTTATATATCTACCATGATGGCCTACACTCCTGGCAACCTCTTCCCATTGAAGACCACCGACTTGTGTGGTTAGGCAGATGGACCATTCGCACTGCATTGCACTTTCTAAAAGCGCCATCTACCTACAACTGTAGTCGAACAGAGACAAACACAAACATCGCCTCCTAAATGGTACAGGCCATGGAAACGAGGTTAACTGGCAACAAATTGGCACAATGCCTTATTGACTGCTTTAATCGTACTACTGGGCAGAGCTACAGTATCTGATTGAAAACAAACCCATGGCAAATACCAGACTGCTAGTGGAAAAATTCCTCATAGCACGTCACTTAAGCTTGGACATGCCTGGACATGTAAAGCACCATAGAATGTGGGGAAAGGATGGATGGAAGAAACAATGTTGCAAGATCATGCACACATCAGAGCGCGCTGCAGAAATGGATGGAAGCACATAATCCGTATGCAAACTTACGTATTTATGAACACTATCATCTTGTAAAATTGAAAGGCAGAGGTATAAAAAGACCTGAAATTTATTAAAAATAAAAGCTGAACTATTTTTACAACATGGGGCTGATAGATCTTCAAGGCATGGAATATCCTACATGTAATTTGAGTACACGTACTATGTCTTGTGAATTATGCCACAGAAAACTACTGTAGTCTAAAAAGTAAACTAAGAAAAATCCTAAAAAGTTGAAACTTCTATGTTCTAAGTGAACTATGATTATCTAACTATTCTAATTATTTTTGCTTAAATAGAGTAGACTCCCAGTAGTCATAAAATTAGAAGCTGCAAATTTTCTGCACCAACAGTGGTCCATATCACCACTCCAAAACTTCCTTAATGACCTACACCTGCTGCTGCTTCCTCTGAGGAGTGGATACTTTTCACAATTCTGATTTTCAGACTGTTATACAGTACTGTATTTCTGCTAAGTCTTTCAGAAGTTTAACCTGCCTTTCATCTAAGTTTACGAGATCTTACCCCATAATTGGCATGCCTTCCCAATTGTTAAATCAATGATTTTGTCTGTAAATTTTATATTACAACAGTCATGCAGAAAGAAATGAAAAGCCAAATAACATTATATCAAAGCTTTTTAATAAAAGCACCATAAATTTGTTAAGAAAAGAAAAATCTCCATGCTAGCACCCTCACATTGTTAAGATTCACTTTAATGTTCACCTTGACACCTTCAAACAACAAGCTTGTTATTTTTGTTACACTGGTCTGGAAAGAGACTCAAATATGAAATTTAGCCATTAGTATAGAAAAACTGGTCAGTAAAGTGGCATTAAGTGGCCCAAACATTACCTCTCGTTCACAAGCTTGTCGGTGAATGGATTGCGGGGCTGGCGCTTCATAATATCAGATTCAGCTTCTTCATAGGCAAGGGAAATGGCAGGCACCTATATATATTACCAAGGTATATTAACATTCTTTTAACAAAAGTAAAATAAAATTTAAGCAACAAATAAAAGAAAATAGCTACCTAAAGAGGTGTTAGATTGCGGACAACCTGAGACTTCTTGTGCAAGTAAAATATAAAGAAACAAATACATAAACATAAATAAAGTTCTGCTCTGTCCTGTTGGGCATGTGCTAGCATCATCATTTGGTGACAGGCCCCCTTGTACATAAAAAGAATCCGGATCGGTGCTAGTTCCTGTTCAACGGTTGGAGGTGAAACTACCGTAACAGGAGACATGATGGAAGTGAAGCAAAATCAATAAGTCATTCGATATTAAGCATTTCATTATGCAAGCTCATACTTGAGTGGTAGTACGTGCATCATGTCCCATGTAAAATAATTAAAAGTACGTCAGCCAGCTGTGCTCTTTTGTTTTGGAACTTTAATACTGAAACTTATTGCCATTCTATAATTTGGAAAGACCAGCCTAAAGCTTGCATGGAGTCTGTGGTGGCATCTGCTAAAAACACCCATGCAGAGGTATCTTTTTCATCTCTGGTATTACAATCTGTAGTCTTGGGTGAAAAAGGAATTAGGAATGGTGTATATGATTATATATATATATATTATATATTATTATATATATATAATATATATATATATATATATATATATATATATATATATATATAGATATATATATATATAGATTATATATATATATGATAGTAGATTTATATATATATATTATTATATATATATATATAATATATATATATATATATATATATATATATATTATATATATATATATATATATATATATATATAATGTATATATATATATATATATAATTATATATATATATATATATATATATATATATATATATATATATATATATATATATATATATTATATATATATATATATATATATATATATATATATATATATATATATATATATATATATATATATATATATATAATTATATTATATATATAAATTATATATATATAATAAATTTATATATATATATAATATATATATATAATTATATATATATATATATAATATATTATATATAATATTATATATATATATATATATATATATATATATATATATATATATATATATTATATATTATACACATACATACATATACATGTGTGTATACATAGGTAGGTAGAGAACCTGTACACGTTACCTCTCGTTCACAAGCTTGTCGGTGAACGGATTGCGGGGTTGACGCTTCATAATATCAGATTCAGCTGCTTCATAGGCAAGGGAAATGGCTGGGACCTGTCATGACCAGCACAAGACAAGAGGCAGACAAAAAAGACAGATATGAGACCAGTTACACAAGGAGTGAACTCTTTGAGGCACGACTATAGTGATGATTATGGCATGCATGGCAGGTCAACACACAAACACCGCTTGAATGAGGTGCATATTTCAGACCTTTTTTTTTTGTTGTTGTTGTTGTTTAAAGTCTCAAGCAATATTATACAGAAGTAAGATCTCATCACTTTAAAACAATGAAATTTACATGCAAAAAATCCATATCGCAACCTGAAACCTGCACCTTTACTTAATACGGCCCAAGTTGTGCGATTTGGGAGGCTCAATGTTAGCAACTACACACTGCAGTGGCAGGATGTCAGTGCAGGGTGACAGGACCAGGAACAGGACAAGTGAGATGAGAGGAATGGGAGGGGAACAGGATTGCCTCCCTACAGTGGGAGTAGCTGAAATTTTTTGTTGATATTTAGGGTTAAATGATGTGAAGGTTATTTTAATATTAAGGTAGAAAAAATTATGATGAGTTAATACTGAACAATATAATTGCAGTGATGCTTTATATTATTCAGTCTTGCATAGCAATCTGTTTGTCAATTAGCATTTTTTAAGGCTAATAATAGTAACTTTGAAAGGTACAAAAGAAATTAAAAATGTATAATGGTAGAAGGTTGGTAGACAGCAATCATCCAGGGAGACACTACCAGTCCTGTCATATGAGTGATAAAATGGAAGCTTAGTTAAAATGATGGCACTGACAATTTAGTTGGTTTTTCCATTCTGTCTGAATATTAAGATGTCAAACAAACATCAACTCATTCTTACATTCATTGAAAATTTGTCTTTACTTTCCTGTGTTCTTCAAATCAGTTCCTTAGACCCTGTAAAAAAATTTCTAATTCCCTGGAAAAAAGTATGATATACAAGCAAAATAGAAAGGAAGCACTGAAGGTATGGCTTAATGTTAAATGTGAAAATAAAATGGGTATAGTTTTTAAATTAAAAATTAGGTGACCAAGAATGAAAGGGGATGAACAGAGTGCATAATAAGGTTCACACCTCCATGTGAGAGGACTCTGGAGAGATTCTGGTTAGTATTAAATTTATATATAGGGATTTTGAGCTGTGATGTTAATGTTTTTTATTTTCTTTTTTAACACATCGGTCATTTCCCACCGAGGCAGGGTGACCCAAAAAGAAAGAAAAATACTTTCATTATCATTCAACACCCACCATCCTTCATACGTAATCAATGTCTTTGCAGAGGCTCAGATACGACAGTTTAGATGTCCCTCCAAACTTCCAATATCCCAAACCCCTCCTTTAAAGTGCAGGCATTGTACTTCCCATTTCCAGAACTCAAGTCTGGCTAACTGTTTCCCTGAATCCCTTCACAAAATATTACCCTGCATACACTCCAACAGATTGTCAGGTCTCACAAACCATTCGTCTCCATTCACTCGTATCTAACATGCTCACACATTAGTAAGACACCTGCATATTATAAGAATGCAATTTGCCTTGGTTTCATTATTTAAAATAATGTAATAGAAACACTGTGTAGCTGGAACATTTCCAGCAGCAGAATACCAAGAAATGATGTGAAAAGGTCTTAAGAGTCTAGTGGCAAACATGATAGTGCACAGGCATTTTGTTCAAGTAGAGATTGGCTGGAAATGAAAATACGTTATTCAACACTTGTTTTCTTGAAAAAGCATAATTAGAAAATTCTAGCCATTTTTTTTCATAAAACCTTACACTATTGAAGTACATTCTTTCTCTGTGGAGTGAAGGGAGTGATATTTTTCCTAATTATGAAATGGAAGGGAAAACAATTTTCCATGAATTATTTATACACACTCTTCATCGTCCTATACCTCAACAACCCCTCCTCAGGCTGCTGAATTATACCCTTGGTCACCTGATACCAAATATACAATGATACATGTTCTTATTTTGATTCCATACATACATTTTTTTTTTCAACAAGACGGCCATCTCCCACCAAAGCAGGGTGATCCAAAAAAACAAAGATACACTTTCACCATCACTCACACAAAATCAGTATCTGCAGAGGTGCCCAAATATGACAGTTTATATGTCACTCCAAAGCAGCTAATATCCCAAACCCCTCCTTTAAAGTGTAGGCATTGTACTTCCCACCTCCAGGACTCAATTCAGGCTAACTGGCTTCCCTGAATCCCTTCACAAAATATTACCTTGCTCACACTCCAACAGCTCATCAGGTCTCAAAAACCACTTGTCTCCATTCACTCCTATCTAACATGCTCACACGTGCCTGCTACATGTCCATGCCCCCTGTACACAAAACCTCTTTAACCCTTCCCTCCATCCTTTCCTAGGATGACCCCTACCCCTCCACCCAACCATTGCAGATTTTTACACCCTCCAGGTCAACCTATTTGCTACATCCTCTTTAGATGACCAATCCACTTCAATAACCCCTCTTCAGCCATCTAAGCAATACTTTCTGTAACTCCACACTTCCTCCTAATTTCTGCACTATGAATTCTCTGCATAATATTTACACCACACATTGCCCTTAGACACGACATCTCCACTGTCTTCAACCTCTTTCTCGCTGCAGCATTCACAACCCATGCTTCACACCCACATAATTGTGTTGGTACCACTATACTCTCGTACACTTCCTTCTTTGCCTCCATGGATAACATTTTATCTCCAAAGATACCTCAATGCACCACTCACCTTTTTTCTTTCATTAATTCTATGTTCAACTTCATCCTTCATAAACCCATCTGCTGACAAATCTACTCCCAAATATCCAACACATTCATTTCTTTCATACTGCCTCCCTCGAATGTGACATCCAGTTCTTCTTTACCTAACTTGTTTGATACCCTCATCATCTTACTCTTATCTATGTTCACTTTCAACTTTCTTTGCACACCCTCCCAAACTTGACCACTAACATTTGCAAATTCTCATTAGAATCTCCCAAAACCACAGTATCAACAGAAAAAAAGTAACTGTGTCAATTCCCATTTTGCATTTCATTCCCCATAATTTAATCCCACTCCTCTCCCCAACACCCTACCATTTACTTCTTTTACAACTCCATCTACAAATATGTTAAATAACCATGGTGACATTACACATCCCTGTCTAAGGCAGCAGTTTACTGCAAAGTAATCTCCCTCTCTCCTACACACCCTAACCTTAGCCTCACTATCCTCATAAAAGCTGTCTACAGCATTTAGTAACTTACTACCTATTCCATATACTTGCAACATCTGCCACATTGCTCCCCTATCATATGCCTTTTCTAAATCCATAAATGCAATGAAAGCTTCCCTACCTTTATCTTAATATTGTTAGCTTATATGCTTCAATGTAAACACTTGATCTACACATCCCATACCCATTCTAAAGCCTCTTTGTTTATCTGCAATCCTGCTCTCTGTCTTACCTCAAATTCTTTCAATAATAACCCTACTATGCACTTTACCTGGTATACTCGGTAAACTTATTCCCCTATAATTTTTACAATCTCTTTTGTCTCCCATCCCTTTATATAAAGGAATTATACATGCTCTGTGCCAATCCATAGGTACCTTCCCCTTTTTCATACATTTATTGCTTTTAATATTTCTGTCATGATCCCATCAGTTCTAGCTGCTTTATCCTCTTCCATTCTACCTAATGCCTCACGCACCTCCCCCACACCCACATCCGGCTCTTCTTCACTCCTAAAAGATGTTATACACCCCTGGATAATGCATGAAATTACTGCCTCCTTCTCTTCATCAACATTTAACAGTTCCTCAAAATATACCTGTCATCTTCTCAATACCTCCAACTTTCCATCTACTAACCCCCTTCTTCTGTTTTTAACTATCAAATTCATTTGCTCCCTAGGATTTCTTAACTTATTTATCTCACTCCATACAGATTACATATGGAGTATATATTTCACAAAGATTTATTTCAGGACAGAGGAGGTTCTAGGTTACAAACTTTGGGACAAAGTACATAATACTATCCACACCTAACCAGAGCACGTACTTTTCCCAAAGTTCATAGGTTCAGGCCTCCTCTGGGATGAGATACAAATTTGGAAAACATTTCACTTGTTCTGCAAATTATAAGTTTAGAATATATACAGATGTGAATCTAAGGAAAAGTGCAAAGAAAAAAACTGAACGTGAACAGAGGAAAGATCCAGGTGCAGTTTAGGCAATGATAGACTGAATATCAGACTAGAGTGAGAATGGAGGAAGTGGATGGGAGAGAACATGTCAGAAGATAGGGCTATGAAACATGATGTTAACAATCAAACATATGAAGAGTAAAGATGGGTGGTGTGTTGAGGCCTCTGTGAAAATAAAAGTTCATCTAGATAAAAAAAAAAAGGAATGCACTAGAGTGTAGTGGTACCCTCACCAATACCAACACCCACACACACACACATATATATATATATATATACAGTGGTCCCCCGCTTTTCGTAGTTCCTGGCAATCGTAAATTTCGCCAATCATAGGGGTATTTTCGTATAAACATGGACTCGCTTTTCATAGGTTGACTCGCGAGTCGTAGTTCGTCCGGGACGCGTACCCACGGCGTGAGCCGGGGCAGCAGCCAGCTGGCATTGTTTACAGTGAGCAAAGGGGTCCCCTAGGGCTCCACAAAATTTCATAATTTTCCATTTATTTTAGTGCTTGCAATCAAAATAAGCTACTGGCCCAAAGAAAGCCCCCAGTGCCAAAAGGTGAAAATCATTAAATTTAAAAAAACCATCACTAACAATATGAAAGTGGTAAAAGTGGGGCCGAACTGTCCAGATTAAAAAACCCTACCAACCTTATGTTCCTAGTGGGCCAAGAAAAAAGGAAATAAAGGACGCTGTTGTAGAAAAGGGGAGTAATTGCGCCCAAAAAAAAGGGATACCATACTAGAAGAGGTTGAAAGTTATTTATTGGTGTGGAAAAAAAACAATTACAGAGATCCCTTTATAAATTCGATTATTTGTAAAAAGGGCAGGCATTTTGCATGAAGATTTGGAAAGAAATTTGCCTGCAAATAGTGGTGTGTAGTAAATTTAAGGCCAGAAAAGGTGGTTTGAGAGATTTAAGCCCGCGGCATACACATTGGTAAGCATGGTGAGGCCCCCATTCGGACCACAAGGCAGCTGAAAAAATGTGCAAAAAATTCCAGGATACATAGGGGCGAAGACTGAAACCTGAACAATGTCAATTGTGACAAAACGCCTTTTTTTGGAATAAAATGAAAAAGGGGGAAACCTTTCTTACACAAGGGGAAAAAGGCAAGCCAGGACCAACCTAGAAAGACAGGCTCACCTAATTTTCTGTGCAAATGCATGGGATTTCAAAGGAAGCCATTACTAGTTACCATTCTGAAAAATCCCAGAGTTTCAGAAAAAAAAATTTTTTGAAGAGAAAAATTGTGGTGTTTTTGGAAATCTAATAGTAACAGGTCAAAGGGAAATTTCGTCGATGATTCAATGAGTGTTTGCCCATGTGAAGGATATCTCCTGGAAAAGAAATTGGATCTCAATTTTCCTGCTAGATGGACAATCACCCTCACCTTTAAACTTGGATGAACTGATTTTCGAGGAGTTTGGGTTCATCACAGAAATTTTGCCCCCGAATACCACTCCTCTCCTCCAACCCCTGGACCACAGGTCATTGCAAACTTTAAAAAACTCACAAAAGCAATGTTTTACAGGTGCTTGACTGCCACAACACCACTTAACCCTAAGGGAAATTTTTTAGAAACACTCAGCCCTCCATTGCATAACCCTTAAAGTATGGTTTGGGGGGATGACTACCAGGATTTTGAACTCTGCCCGGAGAAAATTGTGGCCAATTGTGCGAAAGAGGGTTTTGAAGGATTTGGGCTGACCCTAAGAGCCTATGTCTGTTGTAAAAACAATTGTGGCACGGGGGAGTTCCATGGGGTTGGATGGGGTTTGGGGATGTGGAAGAATTGGGGGAAGACCACAATGAAGAGCTCACCACTGAGGACTGCAAGAGCTTTAGCAGGGAAAACCAACACATCGAGCTCAGAATCTTGCTGCAGAGGGGGAGGAAGAAGATGGAAAGGGGCCTTCTTTAAAATAAAAAAGTTTTTATTTTGTGGGGGGAAGATGGGAAAACTTTATGGAAAACATCACCCTAACAAGGGTTTTTGCAAGCCCGGTTTTGGGAACGTACAGTGACAAAGTCTTTGGCCCCTTTTTGGGAATGTTTAAAAAACGCCAAAACAAGCCTCCCAGAGTTTTTTTGCAAAACAGGACTCCAGTGACTCTCAAGGTGGGCCTAGTGGGATTAAGAAACGAAAAGGGGAAACAACCCCAGAAAAGCAAATGGTACCTGAGGTGTTTCGGAAGGGGATTCCCCCTTTCCCAAAATATAAACAAACCACTCCTCTCCTCCTCCAGTCTCCCAACACAAGAAAATCTCCAATAAAAAGGAAGTGTTATGCTGTTAAAGTTTCATTCACATTTTTCCCTTGTAATTTTTTAGTACTACATGAATATTTTTATTTAAAAAAAATTTTGGTTTTTAAAACTTCTGGGTGTCAGGGGCGGGTTAATTGTATTTTCATATTTCTTTGGGGGGAAAATCGTTCGTAAATCTAAATTTTGTTTACAGTAACGGCTCCAGGGAAAGGATTAATTAGAAAAACAGGGGCCACTTAGTGTGTGTGTTGTGGTGTGTGTGTTGTGTGTGTGGTGTGGTGTGTTGTGTGTGTGTATATTTTATATTAATATAAATTATATATATATTTTTTTTTTTTTTTTTTAACAATTTGGCCCTCTCCCCCCAGGCAGGTGACCCAAAAAAGAAAGAAAATCCCCAAAAAGAAAATACTTTCATCATCATTCAACACTTTCACCACACTCGCACATTATCACTGTTTTTGCAGAGGTGCTCAGAATACAACAGTCTAGAAGCATACACATATAAAGATACACAACATATCCCTCCAAACTGCCAATATCCCAAACCCCTCCTTTAAAGTGTAGGCATTGTACTTCCCATTTCCAGGACTCAAGTCCGACTATATGAAAATAACTGGTTTCCCTGAATCCCTTCACTAAATATTACCCTGCTCACACTCTAACAGATCGTCAGGTCCCAAGTACCATTCGTCTCCATTCACTCCTATCTAACACGCTCACGCACGCTTGCTGGAAATCCAAGCCCCTTACCCACAAAACCTCCTTTACCCCCTCTCTCCAACCCTTTCGAGGACGACCCCTACCCCGCCTTCCTTCCCCTATAGATTTATATGCTTTCCATGTCATTCTACTGTGATCCATTCTCTCTAAATGACCAAACCACCTCAACAACCCCTCTTCTGCCCTCTGACTAATGCTTTTATTAACTCCACACCTTCTCCTAATTTCCACACTCCGAATTTTCTGCATAATATTTACACCACACATTGCCCTTAGATTATTATATATATATATATATATATATATATATATATATATATATATATATATATAATATATATATATATATATATATATATATATATATTCTACATAGTCTATATAGACTAGTCTGATTTCTTCTATTCTTATTACAATACACAGTACACTCCTGTATAAACGTTTAAAAATATACTGAAAATGTTATAAATGGTGCAAAGGTGACATTAAAATAGTATCAAAAATGGTTGACACAAACCCGCTTGCTTAGTGATGAATTCGTTTACCGATGTGGTCTTAGGAACAGAACTCTATCTAAGCAAGAAGAGGCTGTAATTTTGCCTGTTTGTGAATTGTTACTCTTATACAGTATGTATATAAAATATACATAGTTTATACACACACAGTATGTGTATAATAAAAAGCAGGTAAAGCAACTGGAATTGATGGAATCAAGACAGAAATGTTAAAAGCAGGTGTGCATAGTTCGTGTGTATAAAGGCAAAAGGGACAAAAGAACGTATATGAATTATAGGGCATTAAGCCTGTTGACTATACCTGGTAAAGTTTATGGTAGTTATTACTGCAAGAATTAAGAGTAAGATGGACAACAGGATGACAGATGAACAATGAGGCTTTAGGAAGGGTAGGGGTGCATGGACCAAGTGTTTACATTGAAGCACATAAGTGAACAGTATTTAGATAAGGGAAAAGAAGTTTTTGTTGCATATATAGATTTGAGAAAGGTATATGATAAGGTGGATAGGGAAGCAATGTGGCAGATGTTGAAAGTGTATGGAATAGGTGGTAGGTTACTGAAAGCAGTCGAGTTTTTACGAGGAGAGTGAGGCTCAGGTTAGAGCATGTAGGAGAGAGGGAGGTTATTTTCCAGTAAAAGTAGGCCTTAGACAAGGATGTGTGATGCCACCATGGTTGTTCAGTATATTTATAGATGGGGTTGTAAGAGAAGTAAATGCAGCGGGTGTTGGGGAGAAGTGTGGTATTGGAAGATAAAGAATTTAACACAAAGTGGGAGTTGTCACAGTTGATTTTTGGAGATTTTGAAGATTATTATTATTATAATCAAGGGGGAAGAGCTAAACCCGGAGGATTATACAGCGCCTGGGGGGGGGGGGATGTGGAAGGCCTTCAGGCTTAATTCGGGGAACTGGAGCACAGATCCAATTCCATAAATCAAGAGCCCCTCCCCAACATCAAGGAACCTTCCTTGAGGGGGAAGAGATTTTGAAGAGAAGTTGCAGAGGTTGGTGGATGAGTTTGGAAGTATATGTAAAAAAAAAAGTAAATTAAAAGTGAACATTGGAAATAGAAGGGTGATAAGGATAACAAAAAATTTGGGTGATGAAAGATCAGATTGGAGGGAGTATGGAGGAAGTGAATGTATTCAGATATTTGGCAGTGGATGGGTCTGTGAAAGATGAGGTGAACCATAGAACTGACGAGGGAAAAAAGGCGAATAGTGCATTGAGTCTCTGTGGAGGCAAAAAACGTTATCCATAGAAGAAAGATGAGAATGTATGAGAATATAGTAGTACTAATGTTTGAGGGCAATGTGTGGTGTGAATATTATGCACAGAATTTGTAGCTTGGAGATTAGGAGGAGGTGCAGGGTTACTAAAAGTATTATTCAGAGGGCTGAAGAGGGGTTGTTGAGGTGGTTTGGACATTTAGAGAGGATGGAACAAAATAAGATGGCTTGGAGGGCATGTAAATCTGTAGCAGAGGGAAGACAGGGTAGAGGTCAGCCTAGAAAAAAGTTAGAGAGGAGCTAAAGGAGGCTTTGTATGTGAGGGGACTTAGACACCCAGCAAGCATGTGAGAGCATGCTGGAGAGGAGGCAAGTGGTTATTGTGACTTGATATGTTGTTGGAGTGTGAGCAAGATAGCATTTGTGAAGGGATTCAGGGAAACTGGTTAGCTGGACTTGAATCCTAAAGGTGGAAAGCACAGTGCCTGCACTTGTAAAGAGGAATGGGGATATTTGCAGTTTTGAACTGTAGTATTGGTGTCTCTCTGGCAAGACAGTGATAGTGAAAATGTTTCTAATATTTTGAGACACCCTACCTTGGTGAGAGACTGCTGGTTTGTTGAAATATATATATATTTTCTTTTTTTTTCAACAAGTCGGCCGTCTCCCACCGAGGCAGGGTGACCCAAAAGAGAAAGAAAATCCCCAAAAAGAAAATGCTTTCATCATTATTCAACACTTTCACCACACTCACACATAATCACTGTTTTTGCAGAGGTGCTCAGAATACAACAGTTTAGAAGCATATATGTATAAAGATACACAACATATCCCTCCAAACTGCCAATATACCAAACCCCTCCTTTAAAGTGCAGGCATTGTACTTCCCATTTCCAGGACTCGAGTCCGACTATATGAAAATAACCGGTTTCCCTGAATCCCTTCACTAAATATTACCCTGCTCGCACTCCAACAGATTGTCAGGTCCCAAGTACCATTCGTCTCCATTCACTCCTATCTAACACGCTCATGCACGCTTGCTGGAAGTCCAAGCCCCTCGCCCACAAAACCTCCTTTACCCCCTCTCTCCAACCCTTTCGAGGACGACCCCTACCCCACCTTCCTTCCCCTATAGATTTATATGCTTTCCATGTCATTCTACTTTGATCCATTCTCTCTAAATGACCAAACCACCTCAACAACCCCTCTTCTGCCCTCTGACTAATACTTTTATTAACTCCACACCTTTTCCAATTTCCACACTCCGAATTTTCTGCATAATATTTACACCACACATTGCCCTTAAACAAGACATCTCCACTGCCTCCAACCGTCTCCTCACTTCTGCATTTACCACCCAAGCTTCACACCCATATAAGAGTGTTGGTACTACTATACTTTCATACATTCCCTTCTTTGCCTCCATAGATAACTTTTTTGACTCCACATATAACCTCAATGCACCACTCACCTTTTTTCCCTCATCAATTCTATGATTAACCTCATCCTTCATAAATCCATTCGCCGACACGTCAGCTCCCAAGTATCTGAAAACATTCACTTCTTCCATACTCCTCCTCCCCAATATATCCAATTTTTCTTTATCTAAATCATTTGATACCCTCATCACCTTACTCTTTTCAATGTTCACTTTCAACTTTCTACCTTTACACACATTCCCAAACTCATCCACTAACCTCTGCAATTTTTCTTTATAATCTCCCATAAGCACAGTATCATCAGCAAAAAGTAACTGTTAATTCCCATTTTGAATTTGATTCCCCATAATTTAATCCCACCCCTCTCCCGAACACACTAGCATTTACTTCTTTTACAACCCCATTTATAAATATATTAAACAACCATGGTGACATTACACATCCCTGTCTAAGACCTACTTTTACCGGGAAGTAGTCTCCCTCTCTTCTACACATCCTAACCTGAGCCTCACTATCCTCATAAAAACTCTTTACAGCATTTAATAACTTACCACCTATTCTCTATACTTGCAACATCTGCCACATTGCTCCTCTATCCACTCTTTAATATGCCTTTTCTAAATTCATAAATGCAATAAAAACTTCCCTACCTTTATCTAAATACTGTTCACATATATGCTTCAATGTAAACACTTGATCTACACATCCCCTACCCACTCTGAAACCTCCTTGCTCATCCGCAATCCTACATTCTGTCTTACCTCTGACTAGTCAGACAGCCCATCATAAATATGAGTTGTCAGTAAACGAGTACATCACTAATTGAGGAGAGGCTGTATTTAAAAACATTCTCAGTCCACAGCAGGTTGAAATCCTGCAGTGGAGTGAGAGATTCTGTATATGTATTACATACACGCAGAAAGTAAAAAAAGGGAAGACCCCTTTAAGTCATGTATCACTGAGTACATGTTGAAACAATGAAAAGAATGACAAGAGTAAGATTATTAAAACACTTGGAAAGTAAAGACAATTTAAGTTATGAAGATATCTGTTGCAAACTGGCATAAACCTTATATCCAGCTCATGTTTTTTATGTTAAATTACAAAAGTTATAGAGGAAAGAGGGATAGGCAGATTGCATACGTTTGGACTTCTACAAAATATTCTGAGCACAAAAGGTTATAAGATTACAATAAAACAAGAGACTCAGAGGAGTTGTTTGAGATTACAGATACTCTTGACTTGTATAAACAATCTGCCAGAAGGGATAACTAATGATATGAACATGTTGGAAGATGCAAAAAATCTTACATACAAGGTAAAATATGAAAATGTATGAAACCTGCAAGAAGACTGAGATCATCTGAGCAAGCAACAATGATGATTTTTAAATTGGAGTGACATGGAATGGCTGAAAGTAGACATGTTGAAAACAGGCTAATGAAATCTTTATAACAGATCTTGGGACAATTGTAATTAACACATGACAGATTAAAGTTTATGGACAGGAAAATAAAGTATTTTTAAATGAATGTTAAGACCAAGATTTAAACATGCTGCTGCAGTATAGGGTGTCCACACCTTAATTTTTTTTTTAAATATATAACCAAGAAGTGACAACACTCTGATGATGATTTTTCTTTAGTTAGGGAGAAAATACAAGAAACACACAGTTTTCAAAACAAGTACAGTAGGCCCCCGCTTTACGGCATTTCGCCTTATAGTGTTCCGCTACTGCAGACATTTCATATTATGACCAAAACTCGCTATATAGTTCCCCCACCTGACTTTCTAATACGGTCATTACGCATCACCTGGTTTGTTTACATACTCTGTGAGCCCGACTCTCCATTATGTCTGGAAACTTTCCAAAATTTCAAGTGTTTTTAAAGTTATTTCATATTTTATATATACTCTGATTAATTATATTCATGTGTACCTGTACCTAAATAAACTACACATTATGCTGGCATGCAGGTACATATTAAAATCACTAAGAGTGTCTTATTAGACTTGAAGATGCCATTTTAATAACAATAATAACAATAATAATCACTCTGAGGTGCATTAAATGTCATATAAAACATTAATAAAGACATTTTGCTTACTCCATCCATGTTATTTTAAAAATTATATAATAAACATGCTACATAACATATAAACATGATAAATGCACCCACAATAGAATAAATTAACATAAATATGAGACTTTTTCCAGTCGGAGTGTCGGAAGAATAAAGTTTTCTCTAGATTATTTTTTAGCAACAACTGAGAAACAGGAAGCAACAATTTTAAACATCCATAAAGAAATAAAAAGCATCTAATGAACACTTGAAATAAAATATTTCTTGCATCAAATGAAAACTTGAAATATTTCCTAACAAAAAGTGGTAGGTTGCTGCAAAGTAATCCTCTTGGATTACATGGTAATATGGGCCACTACAACTACAATCTCAAAAACAATTATATTAAATTAATAAGTGAAGGTGGGACACCGTAAGTAGTAACAAGCAGCAGTGTATACCCAGTGTTTCATTCAATTGCCCCACTGATGTAAAGGTTCCTAATTTTTTTTTTTAATTTTCCAGAAACCATGAATGAGATGATATAGGAAAAAAATGTTATGAAAGATGCTTAAGAAACTTATCAATATAGCAAGAGTTTACACAAGAAAAAGTGATATAATTCAGAGAAGGAAAAAACTGGTGGTTATGCATACTTCATACCATCAGAAGTGACTTATGTTTTAGGCAAAAAATCATAGTAGCAGTAACTGCATTCATGGCAAAATTCTTTTACAAAGTGAAAATATTTAAAGAATTCTTTGAAAAACAGCAATGAAATTGTATAAAAAATTGAAACTTGCTTCAATCCCAGCAGCAGAGATTAATGAAGCTGCTTGATGTGGAAAGCAGCCTGTATGTCCTAGTACAAGTAACCCATTTAAAAAGTACCAATAAAGAAACTCCTTCTAAAAGTCTTTTGCCTTTTCCCCAAATGACAGTAAAAATATAAATTATTCATGCAGATCTTGCTGATAAAAATAATAATTGTCACATCAGTGTTAACTGCTTGTCACCATATTTCCAATTAATGCAAGAAACGACAAGCAACACTCGAGGAATTCATAATGTACAGTGACAAGCAAATGTATAAGCAGATTTGTTATCTGCTAAATATGTGAAAAAAAAAAAATGCCAGTCCAGTTCAAAATTCAGTATATTAAGATATCTGCGTGCGAATAAAAATGGAGCAGGTGGTATCTGCCCTTTTTTGTAAAGCTCATACAAAATTTGTTCCATGTTATCCTTTTCTTTTACATATATTACCTTTCGTTGACAAGTTTGTCTTTGAATGGATTTCGTGGATATCTTTTCATGATATCACTCTCTGCATTTTCATACGCCAGAGATATAGCAGGAACCTAAGGAAAAGGTGAACATATGGTACAGTAGGTGAACTACAACGCAACTTTAGCCATTTGTAAGTGTTAAAACTTGCTGAACATTAGCTAGATCTTTTTGTAGCTTTTCTACCTTCAATTCAACTTGTACTTTATATGATACAATTTATAACCCAATAAAAAGCAATTACACTACTGAGCTACATTAAATCTACAATGTACTGTATTTAGCACATCTTTATTTGCAACTAAATCATCGATACCTCTCATTGACCAATTTATCATGCATGGGACTTCTTGGTCTTCTCTTCATAATATCGTTTTCAGCAAGTTCATAAGCTAGTGAAATAGCTGGGATCTTCAGGAAAAAAGAATTATTATTTTGAAACCTTGGAAATAAAACATTAAAGGCATTTTTTTTTTATAAGGAGTTTCAGTGAATTATAATAAAATTTTATGCAGACTATTTTCTCTTAGAATTGATATGATATAAAATGGCCAAATTATATTCTCAGCAGCAAATGTATTATTTGTGAAAAGAACATTATTTTGAGATTTCACAACTTGTTAATTTTCTGTATTGTAAAATAAACAGCAACTTACCATGTCAGTACCCAGATCAATGCAGAGGATAGTAACAGTACCCAATGGTAGAGGCACAGAGGCAATCATGAAGAACAAAAATGGTGAGATTTCAGGAATGTTGGAGGTCAAGGTGTAGGCAATAGACTTCTTAAGGTTGTCAAAAATAAGTCTTCCCTCCTCAACACCAGTAACAATGGATGCAAAATTATCATCTAACAGAATCATATCAGCAGCCTGCTTGGACACATCTGATCCGGCTATACCCATGGCAACACCTGAAAAGCACAAAATTTTGAAGTCAACATGGTCTTTTCTATTCTATAAGTATGCAAATGGACATTAATTATTATATATCAATTTGAGCCAAGCAAAAACTTACCAATGTCAGCTTTCTTTAGTGCAGGAGAGTCATTGACACCATCACCAGTTACAGCAACAATCGCACCCATGCGCTGACAACCTTCAACAATAATCAGTTTCTGTTGTGGTGAAGTACGGGCAAATACAATTTCAGTATGATGAATAAGAATATCATCCAATTGCTCAGAGGTCATGTCTCGCAGTTCTGAACCATGGACAACAGCAGCCTTGGCTTCACGAGGGTCAACTTCCTTAATAGGAATATTCAATCTCTGTGCAATATCCTCAACAGTTTCATTACCTTCAGAAATTATACCAACTGACTTTGCAATTGCCTTGGCAGTAATAGGGTGATCACCTGTAACCATGATAACCTTTATTCCAGCTGATCGGCATTTTGCTACAGCATCAGGTACAGCAGCACGAGGAGGATCAATCATGGACATAAGACCTACAAACCGCAAGCCATGTACTGGAAAGTTTACAGAATCTGTATCAAAGGGATATCCAAGAGGATACTTATCAGAAGGCAAAATGTAGTCACAGAAACCAAGTACACGCTCTCCAAGACCTCCCAGTTCCAAATAAGCATTGTTGAATGATTCCTTCAACTCTTCATCAAGAGCCTTTTCTTCTCCATTAATGTAGATGGTCGAGCAGCGTTCCAGGATCCTTTCTGGGGCTCCCTTCATGACGAGGAGGTAGCGAGGGTCATTCTTATCCTCGGTTTCATGTATAGATACTTGGTATTTATTTGTGGAATTGAATGGAACCTCGCATACCTTCTTGTTACGTGCTCGCCAGCCCTTTATGTCTCCAACAGCAAGTTCAACACATTTCAGTAAAGCAGCTTCAGAAGCATCGCCATTCACTTCACGTTTCAAGATAGGGACATTCTCTTGTCCAGCTTTAAACTCAGCACGATTGCAGAGAGCAGCAATTCTAGACAGAGTCTTCCATCCTTCTGATGTCTTGTCGTATTGGCAGCCAGACTGGTCTTCTGATGTATCAGCTTCAATGATGGTGTTGTCAAACCACATGTGAGCTACAGTCATACGGTTCTGAGTCAAGGTACCAGTCTTATCAGAGCAGATGGTTGAGGTGGACCCTAGAGTTTCAACAGCTTCCAAGTTCTTGACAAGACAATTCTTGGCAGCCATTCGTTTGGCTGTGAGTGTCAGACACACAGTGACAGTGGCAAGAAGACCTTCAGGCACATTTGCTACAATGATACCAATGAGGAACACAACAGCATCTAACCAGTGATAGCCTGAAAATAAAAAAAAAGCACTAATAAGTTGCTAAAAGTAATAGAGTTTACTGAATGTAGAGGTTTACTATTATACTTATAAAATGCTTTAAAGTCACACTTTCAGTGAAGTGTAAAGGAGAGACTGGTTTAAGCTATTAATATGTCAATGTTTAAGTTCATAGTTTACCGTTTTGTCTAAAGAAATATAGAATAAAACAATGAAAAGTGGATGACAGTGAGAACACAACATCAAAAGGGAGAGAGTATACAAGTACAGTATTGGTAAATACTGCAACTTACCCATGATGAAGGCAATGATAAAGAAGGTAACACCAAGGAACACAGCTACACCAGTAATGATGTGGATGAAATGGCTGATCTCTTTGGCAATAGGGGTCTCACCGGTTTCCAAACCAGAAGCCAATCCAGCAATGCGGCCCATGACTGTATTGTCGCCAATGTTGATCACAATGCCTCTGGCAGTACCTATAATACAGTATATATTGTACAGGAAGATCATTCAAAACTGGCAAATTCTAATCAGAGTCAGATAATTAAACAAATACTCACCTTCTACAGCATTGGTGGAGAAGAAAGCAAGGTTCTTGGTCTCTAAGGGGTTCTCCGAGGTAAATTCAGGAGAACGACTTTGTGGTTCAGATTCTCCAGTTAGTGAAGAGTTGTCCACCTGTATATAGAATATTATAATAGAATAAGAAAAATTGTCAAAATTGTCAAAGAGGGATGTCTGAATGTGCCTGGATGATAAGAAAGAGATGATTGTGGATGTTATGAATTTTAGCTGGATTTCCTGGCTTTAAGTGAAACAAAGTTGAAGGGGGTGGGAGAGTTTCAGTGGAGAGGAATAAATGGGATTAAGGTCAGGGGTTTCAAACAGAGTTAGAGCTAAAGAAGGAGTAGCAATAATGTTGAAGGATAAGCTATGGCAGGAAAAGAGGGACTATAAATGTATTAATTCAAGGATTATGTGGAGTAAAATAAAGGTTGGACGTGAAAAGTGGGTTATAGTAAACGTATATGCACCTGGAGAAGAAAGAAGTGTAGAGGAGAGAGAGAGATTTTGGGAAATGTTGAATGAATGCATGGGGTGTTTTGAACCAAGTATGAGAGTACTTGTGGTTGGGGATTTCAATGCTAAAGTGAGTAAAAATGTTGTGGAGGTAGTAGTAGGTAAATTTGGGGTGCCAGGGGTAAATGAAAATGGGGAGCCTTTAATTAAGCTATGTGTAGAAAGAGGTTTGGTAATAAGTAATACATATTTTATGAAAAAGAGGATAAATAAATATACAAGGTATGATATAACACGTAATGAAAGTAGTTTATTAGATTATGTATTGGTGGATAAAAGGTTAATGGGTGGGCTCCAGGATGTACACGTTTATAGAGGGGCAACTGATATATCGGATCATTATTTAGTTGTAGCTACAGTTAGAGTAAGAGGTAGATGGGACAAGAGGAAAATGACAACAAGTAAGAGGGAGGTGAAAGTGTATAGCTAAGGGAGGAGGAAGTTCGGGTGAGATATAAGCAACTATTAGCAGAAAGGTGGGCTAGTGTATGAGTAGTGGGGGGGGGGGGGGGGTTGAAGAGGGTTTAGAATAGTTTTTAAAAATGCAGTAGTTAGAATATGGGGCAGAAGTTTGTGGTTATAGGAGGGTGGGTGCAGGAAGAAAGAGGAGTGACTGGTGGAATGATGAAGTAAAGGGTGTGATAAAAGAGAAAATGGTAGCTTATGAAAGGTTTTCACAAAGCAGAAGTGTTTTACGAACAGTAGAGTATGTGGAGAGTAAAAGAAAGGTGAAGAGAGTGGTGAGAGAGTGCAAAAGGAGAGCAGGTGATAAGAGTGAGAGAGGCACTGTCAAGAAATTTTAATGAAAATAAGAAAAAATTTTGGAGCGAGTTAAACAAGTTAAGAAAGCCTAGGGAACGAATGGATATATTAAAAACAGAGTAGGGGAGTTAGTAGATGGGGAGACAGGGGTATTGGGTAGACGGCGAGAATATTTTGAGGAACTTTTAAATGTCGACGAAGAAAGGGAGGCGGTAATTTCATGCACTGGCCAGGGAGGTATACCATCTTTTAGGAGTGAAGAGCAGGATGTGAGTGTGGGGGAGGTACGTGAGGCATTACGTAGAATGAAAGGGGGTAAAGCAGCTAGAACTGACAGGATCATGACAGAAATGTTAAAAGCAGGGGGGGATATAGTGTTGGAGTGGTTGGTATTTTTGTTCAATAAATGTATGAAAGAGAGGAAGGTACCTAGGGATTGGCATAGAGCATGTATAGTCCCTTTATATAAAGGGAAGGGGGACAAAAGAGACTGTAAAAATTATAGAGGAATAAGTTTACTGAGTATACCAGGAAAAGTGTACGGTAGGGTTATTAATGAAAGAATTAGAGGTAAGACAGAATGTAGGATTGCGGATGAGCAAGGAGGTTTCAGAGTGGGTAGGGGATGTGTAGATCAAGTGTTTACCTTGAAGCATATATGTGAACAGTATTTAGATAAAGGTAGGGAAGTTTTTATTGCATTTATGGATTTAGAAAAGGCATATGATAGAGTGGAGCAATGTGGCAGATGTTACAAGTATACGGAATAGGTGGTAAGTTACTAAATGCTGTAAAGAGTTTATATGAGGAAAGTGAGGCTCAGGTTAGGGTGTGTAAAAGAGAGGGAGACTACTTCCCAGTAAAAGTAGGTCTTAGACAGGGATGTGTAATGTCATCATGGTTGTTTAATATATTTATAGATGGGGTTGTAAAAGAAGTAAATGCTAGGGTGTTCGGTAGAGGGGTGGGATTAAATTATGAGGAATCAAATACAAAATGGGAATTGACACAGTTACTTTTTGCTGATGATACTGTGCTTATGGGAGATTCTAAAGAAAAGTTGCAAAGGTTAGTAGACGAGTTTGGAAGTGTGTGTAAAGGTAGAAAGTTGAAAGTGAACATAGAGAAGAGTAAGGTGATGAGGGTATCAAATGATTTAGATAGAGAAAAACTGGATATCAAATTGGGGAAGAGAAGTATGGAAGAAGTGAATGTTTTCAGATATTTGGGAGTTGACGTGTCAGTGGATGGATTTATGAAGGATGAGGTTAATCACAGAATTGATGAAGGAGAAAAGGCGAGAGGTGCATTGAGGTACACGTGGAGACAAAAAATGTTATCTATGGAGGCAAAGAAGGGAATGTATGAAAGTACAGTAGTACCAACACTCTTATATGGGTGTGAAGCTTGGGTTGTAAATGCTGCAGCGAGGAGGCAGTTGGAGGCAGTGGAGATGTCCTGTCTAAGGGCAATGGGTGGTGTGAATATTATGCAGAAAATTCGGAGTGTGGAAATTAGGAGAAGGTGTGGAGTTAATAAAAGTATTAGTCAGAGGGCTGAAGAGGGGTTGTTGAGGTGGTTTGGTCATTTAGAGAGAATGGATCAAAGCAGGGTAATATTTAGTGAAGGGATTCAGGGAAACCGGTTATTTTTATATAGCTGGACTTGAGTCCTGGAAATTGGAAGTACAATGCCTGCACTTTAAAGGAGGGGTTTGGGATATTGGCATTTTGGAAGGATATGTTGTGTATCTTTGTACGTATATGCTTCTAAACTGTTGTATTCTGAACGCCTCTACAAAAACAGTGATTATGTGTGAGGTGAAAGTGTTGAATGATGATGAAATATTTTCTTTTTGGGGATTTTCTTTCTTTTTTTGGGTCACGCTGCCTCGGTGGGAGGCGGCCGACTTGTTAAAAAAAAAAAATTACACAGCTCATTTGAGGCTAAAGGGGAAAAACGAATTGAAAATATAGATACAATCCAATAATAAAGTAGAAAGTACTTGCAAATTACAAAAACTAACCTTAAATCCCCTGGCTTCAATGACACGGACATCAGCAGGAATGCGGTCACCAAACTTCACCTCAATGATGTCTCCTATGCAAAGCTCCTCGGCCTGAACATTCTGCTTTTCTCCTTCACGTACCACAATAGCATACTAAAAGGAGGAAAACATGTCACTATGGTATTCCACCTTCTTATTAAACTATTAATTTATATCAATTTACAATATTAAAAAATATTAACTGAAAACTTATCACTTAAAATGTCTATGAATTCATATATGCAAATACAAGTGTTCTAGATATTAGTTAGTACATAATATTGTCAGTGTTGAGCTACAAAGATGTTTGTTGTGTAAATTGTTGCATTTTTATCAGTGAGACAAATGAGATGCTTTCTGGTATATTACTGTAAATACTTGTACACATAGTCCAACATGCAGCATAGCCAAAGCAAGACAAAATACTACAGTACAGGTTTTTCAACAACAAGTCTTCTGCTCAACTTACCATGTTTCTGCAGAATACCAGTCAGGGTCTTGAAGGATGACTAACTCTTGAAAACTTACCATCAACTACTAAGCAAATTACTTCAAAATTTACTCTGTATAAATCTAACTGTATCTATGTATGTATTTTATTTACCAATATTACATTTATGTTGAGTATGATATCTACCTTCTTAACTTTATACAATATTATATTTCCTGGTTAAAAGAAACTTTTGTAATTTGACTTGGCTTGCAAAACAACAATAAAACATGAGAACAAGACAAATTTTTGAAGCGAGATTAACAAATTTAAAAACATGTCTCACATTTTCTCCAGAAGTGTGAGAAAAACTCCTTCCATACAATGTGGCTAGTTTGCTAAAACATTCTACCACTGAAACATTCTACTATTTTGTGAAGATTTTAATGTCCTACACACTGTCAATAACTGACTGACTAATGATCAGCAGTTGCTTCATGCTTGTCCTTTGTGGCCAAGATTGAGGTTGCTTTGGCCATCAGAGCAACCTCTGACTAACCAATGTTAATCAAGTAGTAGTGGTAGTGCAGGTGCATAAGAACTAATGCAATAATGAAACCTAGTTAAGAATTCCTAAACATTCTAAACACAGGCTGAGCTCCAACCTGCATCTACATTTGAATCTAATTTGCAATGAACTAATCTGTAAGTGGGAATAACCACCATGCTCTGTTATCTAGTATAAAATTTAAGACACCCAAGTCAACAGAATTCGATGGAATATCAAAAGGAATATCACAAGTCACTGACAAATCTTTAATGGGTAAAGTGCCATACAACTGGAAGGTAGCAAACTTAATACTGATTACTTATAAAAGAGAGACTTCAGACCAGTGCTCTTGAGTAACATGTAAAGAGCTGAATAAAATTAAGAGAAAAAAAAGCCTTGCTGAAAATCCAGAAAGCCCTAAATTCTACTGAAGGTCTAGACAGGCAACATTACAAACTGTACTAATAAAACCCACTGATATACCCACCACTTCAAAAATTGGCAACATAGAAATTACAATAAACTATGAGCTGATACCATTGAACTTGCATCCAAATCTTTCAACTTATGTCAAAAAAGTAAAATGATGAATACCTGAAATATCTGACACAACCCAGCACCATGCAAGTATAGAATAGGAAGTTTAGGCCACCTTTTGTTTTTAACTAATAGATCACTAAAACTGTCTTGAATAATTCTACAAGTAAAGAAAAAGAACTCAAAGCTTTTCAACAATCTCCTTTCAAGAGGTAACTTTGTATATTCCATTTAACTGTTCACAATAGTAAAGTTGTGGTGACTAGGTTGAACTGTGCTGCAAATACAAACAGCTTAATTATTTCTATGAACATTAAAGATGTAGAATAAAAGAAATAATCAACAAATAAAATGTATATGCTGATGATAATGTGCTTTAGGGAGATTCTGAAGAGAAGTTGCAAGGGTTTGGGAAGGTGTGTAAGAGAAGAAAATTGAGAGTAGAGTGGTACCAACACTCTTATATGGGTGTGAAGCATGGGTTGTCAATGTTGCAATGAGGAGGAAGTTGAAGGCAGTGGAGATGTCATGTCTGAGGGTAATGTGTGGTATAATTATACAGAGAATTTGTAGTTTGGAGATTAGGAGGAGGTATGCAGTTACTATAATTATACAAGAGGGCTGAGGAGGGGTTGTTGTAGTAGTTTGGTCATTTAGAGCAGAAAGGATGAGGGTGTATAAATCTGTAGATGAGGAAGGCAGGGTAGGAGTCATCCTGGATAGGACTGAGGGCATAAAGGAAGTTTTGTGTGGGAGGGGCTTGGACATGCAGTATGCATGTGTGAACGTGTTAGATGGGAATGGAGACAAATGGTTTTTGGGACTTGAGCTGTTAGAATGTGACCTATATATTTAGTGAAGAGATTCAGGAAAACTGGTTGGCCAGACCCGAGTCCTGGAGGTGATAAATATAGTGCCTACACTCTTAAGGAGGGGTTTGGGATATTTGCTGTTTGGAGGTACATCTGAACTGTCATTTCTGAGTGCCCCTGACAAGACAGTGATTGTGTAAATTATGGTGAATATATCTTTTTCAGGTTACTCTGCCTCAGTAGATGCCCAGCATGTTAAAAAAAAAAAATAAATAAATAAAAAAATAAATTAAACAAAAGTTTAAAATCATATGAAAACACTGGAACCTCATGATAACAAGAGCAATTTAGTTACTGCAAAAGTTAGAGATCAACACTTTTTTCCCATTGTATAAAACAGATACTTTATAGAAAAAATTTAACGGAACATGTAATTATTTTTTTTTATTATCACACCGGCCGATTCCCACCAAGGCAGGGTGGCCCGAAAAAGAAAAACTTTCACCATCATTCACTCCATCACTGTCTTGCCAGAAGGGTGCTCCACACTACAGTTTTTAAACTGCAACATTAACACCCCTCCTTCAGAGTGCAGGCACTGTACTTCCCATCTCCAGGACTCAGTCCGGCCTGCCGGTTTCCCTGAATCCCTTCATAAATGTTACTTTGCTCACACTCCAACATAGCAGTCAAGTATTAAAAACCATTGTCTCCATTCACTCCTATCAAACACGCTCACGCATGCTTGGAGAGTCAAGCCCTCGCACACAAAACCTCCTTTACCCCCATCCCTCCAACCCTTCCTAGGCGACCCCTACCCGCCTTCCTTCCACTACAGACTGATACACTCTTGAAGTCATTCTGTTTCGCTCCATTCTCTCTACATGTCCGAACCACCTCAACAACCCTTCCTCAGCCCTCTGGACAACAGTTTTGGTAATCCCGCACCTCCTCCTAACTTCCAAACTACGAATTCTCTGCATTATATTCACACCACACATTGCCCTCAGACATGACATCTCCACTGCCTCCAGCCTTCTCCTCACTGCAACATTCATCACCCACGCTTCACACCCATATAAGAGCGTAATTAAGTATAAAAATAGAATTTTAAATGTTTTAACACTTTGCTATTCCAATTTAATTTCTGCATGCTGATCTTATATTCACAGATTCGAAAGATCGTGTAAAAATTTTGAGTCTGATAATAAACAATTTAAAAAATTAGCCCGTAAACAGTCCAAACGTATATATACGTTCACTACCACACTGCCCCAACTTTTTTGAGAAAAAAAAAATTGTTGTTTTTTAATAGGAAAAAAAAGAGCATATTGTACCCAGGCATCCCCAATTATTTTAATATGGCGCACAGTGAGTGCTCACACCCATTCTCTCGTGTCTAGGTGACTCAGGCTTATCGTGGCAACGTTAAATGTATGACACATAAAACGTGTATATACGTTAGGGGCACTAGCGGTAAAAACGTATATATACATTTGGACCGTTTGCGGGTTAATTAGGCATATCCAAGTCAACTTCCAAATTTATCCAGATAAATAACAAAAAAAGGCACAATACCGTGACTGGAACGATACACAAATAATCCACACATAGAAGAGAGGAGCTCCACCTTCACCATACTCCCTCCCCACTACTGCCTTCTACCTCCACTACTACCACTACCACCTCCTGGCCTATATATACTCCGTCCTTCTCTCCTTTTCGCTAGTGTAGCTTTGTATATGGTCCAAATCGGACTGAAACGTCATCGTAAGCTCCTTCTCTTTTATGTGCGGGTTATTTGTGTATTATCCAGATAACTTCAGTGGTTATAATTATGGCATTATAAGTAAAATTTACAGTCTTCAGTGCCTCACTGGTTTCTAACAATAAACGAATCCCATTCTAAATTAAGAGGCTAAGAAAACTTTAAAAAAGATTAACTTGGAATATATTAGTTAATTATAACATTTAATGTGAAAAATCATAGAAAAAAAATCCCATATCAAATAATTTTGGAGTAACTGACTCAAGAAATCGTAATGACACGATTACAAACAAACCATAGCCACTGGGCCAGCTAGCTGGCCCAGTGGCTAACGCGACGGTCTGGAGTTTTGAGACTCTCTGACCGAGGGTTAAAATCCCGCCCGTGGTATAGTTAATTTTAGAGTAAGATGTTAAATTTCTGAACAACTAAAAATGGCTAAGGAAAATTAATTAAGGATAAGTCATGCTTCAAATACTGACAAAGAGTGCAATTAGAATCATCCAAACAAGTCCAGTACACACAAATACAGAAAATGCTAGTCAAAGGATATTTAAATGAGATATCAAACCATATTTAAAATTTCTTTACAGTCAAGTGACTTATACCAATAAGACAAGAATGTAAGAAATATACTTTTAAGGCTGGAAATTACAAGTTTCTTTGACAAATTAAACAATGTAAAAATGACACTTCTCTAATTTTAAAACATATTTTAAGTTTAGTAAAATAGTGCAGTCAAAGTCTTTGTTGATAATCTAGAGATTAAGACAGACAAGGAAGATCACATAACACTTTTTTTTTTTTTTTGCATGCACCTTAATTTTAAACAGAAAACCAATTCACTGAAACAAGTACAGTAGCTTGATATAATGATGTTTTGGTTGCAGTATGCAGAGTGAAAATTACAGATGATACACAAATCCACATTGACAAATATAAGAGGCAGACAATGACATGTAGCTAGCTGCTACCTTTAATAAAACAATATACTAAAGCTCCATGTATTGTATAATTTGTTTAACGTGTTCAGTATCAGTGTAAGTAGTTAAATTAATATTTACATGCATATACAGTATATTTATATGCATAATGTATGAAAATATATACATGTGTTGTGCCGAATAGGTAAAACTTGCGAGTTTGGCTTAAATAGCAATGCTCTTCTTGCTTAATAAGGTAAGCAAAAATTTGTGCATGCAATAATTTTGCAAAAAATCATTCTGAACCTAACAAAAAAAATACATTTCATTTGTTTGTTTATTATTAAATTATTGTAAACTTATCTAAAATATATTTAGTTGGATTAGGCTAAATTAAATTGCGCTTGTGATAATAAAGTTAGGTAAGTTTTCTAAGGTCCTTATGGTACAAAATTATTAATTTTTACATTAACATAAATGAAAAAATATATCTTTAAATGTATAATAAAATTTTAGAAAGGATTTAATTTTAAACGAGTCCTTCCTAAATGACCAGTTTTACCTATTCAGAACGACATATGTGTATATATAAAATCACACAAAGATACATATATACACACATTTTATGCACAATTTCTGTATGTATTATATTTAAAATATTAATAACCCAAATTAGTCACCTGAGGAACCATGTTTTTAAATGACTCCATAATTCGGGAACTCTTGTTCTCTTGATAATATGAGAAGACTCCTGTGATGATGACGACAGCTGTGAGTACAATGCCCAGGTACAACTGTAAACAAGCTCTAGAGAATCAGTATACAGTATTCTTTTTAAACTCTACTCGGACCACTTTATCCGAATAAACACAAATCCCGATATATGGTATGGTTCGCTGTGCCAAAAGCAACACCAGGCAATATGACCATTGCTGTCTTGGCTGAGCTAGAAGGCAATGTAATTAAGACATAAAACACTTACATACTTACACTACTTACGGTACTGAAGAAGAGAATACTAATCGTCGACCATCACCTATTTACCATGAGTGTAAGGTAAGCATGCCAAGCTAAAGACAAAATAAAATTTTCTAGCATATATTTCTTATTCCAGCACGACTTTCTTCAATTTTGAGAATAATGCCATGTTTAAAATGTATAGTAGCTGGCAACATCTGACCGAAAACTGATATTGTTACACTTCTGAAAACCTTGCTGGCTAACACCTCACAGCCTTCCTTACCTCAAAACAATGATTGCACATAGGGACATTAAAACATTACCTACATAATGTCAGCACCTCTTCCAATTAGTCTGGTGCAAGATATCCCATTTCATACAGTATTATCAGAAAGTTTACCTGTGGCACCATGTTCTTAAATGATTCCATGATAGCAGAGGACTTTGCCTCTTGGTAGTAGGAGAAGATGCCAGTGATAATGACCACACACGCCAGCACTACTCCTAGGTACAACTGCAAAATATTACCCAGTTTATGTTAAATAAGCTAAAACCTTTTTTTTAGCTGACTTATTTTTTATGACTTGACTGTTAGACAAAAAAATAAGCACAAATTGAGATATCTAAAACATTCTGAAGAATAACATACAAATTTAATAATTTTGTATTAATATTTAAAAGTTAAAAAGTTAAACTTAAACCAATGTTAATTGCTTTAAGGTGCAAATGAAAAGAAAGTGTCCAACATTAAGAATTATCTAATCACTGGAGCAACATTAAATCCAGAATTATAATTTTCTGCTCTAATAATATAGAATATTGTAACTCTTCAGCAACAAAAGTTGCAGATCAATTACAGTGGACCCCCGGTATTCAATGGCATCGGTATCCGATAAATCCGGTATTCGATACATTTTATGCAAAAAAATTTCCTCGCCACACGCGATTCATCCGAGACGTGTGGCCTGAACTGCTCCGTGCGTGCTAGTGTTTACAAGCCAGCCAGTGTGCTCGCATCTAAGCATACATTCGGTACATTCCATATTATCACAGTATTTTTCGTGTTTGTTTCTGCAAAATAAGTCACCATGGGCCCCAAGAAAGCTTCTAGTGCCAACCCTTCGAGAAAAAGGGTGCTAATGACTATTGAAATGAAGAAAGAGATGATTGCAAAGTACAGTACAAAAGTGGAGTGCGTGTGTCGGAGCTGACCAGGTTGTAAACAAAACCCCAATCAACCATCGCTACTATAGTGGCCAGGAAAACGGCAAACAAGGAAGCTGTTGTTGCAAAAGGTGCAACTTTGTTTTCGAAACAGAGACCGCAAGTGTTAGAAGATGTTGAGAGACTGTTATTGGCGTGGAAAAATGAAAAACAGATAGCAGGAGATAGCATCTCTCAAGCGATCATTTGTGAAAAGGCTAGGAAGTTGCATGAGGATTTAATTGAAAAAATGCCTGCAACTAGTGGTGATGTGAGTGAATTTAAGGCAAGCAAAGGTTGGTTTGAAAGATTTAAGAATCGTAGTGGCATACATAGTGTGATTAGGCATGGTGAGGCTGCCAGTTCAGACCAAAAAGCAGCTGAAAAATATGTGAAGGAATTAAAGGGGATTACTTTAGACAGTGAAGAATTGAAACTTAACAAGTGTTAATTGTGAAAAAAACAGGCCTTTTTTTGGAAGAAAATTGCCAAGCAGGGCCTACATTACTCAGGAGGAAAAGCACTCCCAGGACATAGCCAAATGAAAGACAGGCTTACTCTTCTGATGTGTGCCAATGCTAGTGGTGATTGCAAAGTGAAGCCTTTATTGGTGTATCACTCAAACTCCCAGAGCGTTCAGGCAAAAGAATGTCCTCAAGGCTAATTTGCGTGTGCTGTGGAGGGCAAACAGTAAGGCATGGGTCACTAGGGACTTTTTCTATGACTGGTTACACCATGTATTTGCCCCCAATGTGAAAAATTACCTAATTGAAAAGAAATTAGACCCTAAATGCCTCCTGGTCATCCTTCAGACTTGGCAGAGCGACTTTCTGGGGACATGAGCTTCATTAAGGTCAAGTTTTTGCCTCCTAATACCACTCCTCTCCTGCAGCCCATGGACCAGCAGGTCATTTCCAACTTCAAGAAACTGTACACAAAAGCTATGTTTCAAAAGTGCTTTGAAGCGACCACAGACACTCGATTGACTCTAAAAGAGTTTTGGAAGGATCACTTTAATATCCTCAATTGTGTAAACCTTTTAGGTAAGGCTTGGGAGGGAGTGACTAAGAGGACCTTGAACTCTGCTTGGAAGAAACTCTGGCCAGAATGTGTAGACAAAAGGGATTTTGAAGGGTTTGAGGGTAACCCTGGGAATCGTATGCCAGTTGAGGAAACCATTGTGGCATTGGGGAAGTCCTTGGGGTTGGACATTAGTGGGGAGGATGTGGAAGAGCTGGTGGAGGACAATGACGAACTAACCACTGATGAGCTGCTAGATCATCTTCAACAGCAAGAGGCCAGACCTGAGGAAACTGCTTCGGAGGAGGGGATAGAGAAATTGAGGAAGCTGCCTACTTCACAGATTAAAGAAATGTGTACAAAGTGGACAAAGGTGAAAACCTTTATGGATGACAATCACCCTCATACAGCTATTGCAAGCCATGCTGGTGACTATTACAATGACAATGTTGTGAACCACTTTAGAAAATTCATAAAGGAACGAGAGGTACAGGCCTCTATGGACAGGTATGTTGTGCGACAGAAGTCCAGTGACTCTCAAGCTGATCCTAGTGGCATTAAAAGAAGAAGGGAAGTAACCCCAGAAAAGGACTTGCTACCTCAAGTCCTAATGGAAGGGGATTCCCCTTCTAAACAATATGTTCGACACTCTCCCCTCCTCCCATCCCATCAATCACCACCAGATCTTCATTAAAGGTAAGTGTCATGTATTCTATTGTTAGTAGAGTACTATAAACTGTGCATGTCTTCTTCAGTTTGTGTGCATTAAACTTAATATTTCATGTGGTAACATTTTTTTTTTCACACTTTTGGGTGTCTAGCACGGATTAATTTGATTTCCATTATCTCTTATAGGGAAAATTAATTCGCCTTTCGATAATTTTGACATACGATGAGCTCTCAGGAACGGATTAATATCGTATACCATGGGACCACTGTAGTATTTGCCATCCAGTTTTAAACTGTTATAGTAATGTCTTGCACACCTCCCCCACACTCACATCCTGCTCTTCTTCACTCCTAAAAGATATTATACCTCCCTAGCCAGTGCATGAAATAACTGCCTCCCTGTCTTCATCAATATTTAAAAGTTCCTCAAAATAATCCTGCCATCTACCCAATACCTCCAATTCCCCATCAACTAACTCCCCTACTCTTTTTTAAATGACAAATCCAGTCGTTCCCTAGGCATTCTCAACTTATTTATCTCACTAAAAATTTTTCTTATTTTCTGCAAAATTTCTTGACAGTGCCTCCCCCACTCTATCATCTGCTCTACATTTACACTCTCTCACCACTCTCTTCACCTCTCTTTTACTCTCCATATACTCTACTCTTCTTACAACACTTCTGCTTTGTAAAAATCTCTCATAAGCTACCTTTTTCTCTTTTATCACACCCTTTACTTCATCATTCTACCAATCACTCCTCTTTCCTCCTGCACCCACCCTCCTATAGCCACAAACTTCTGCCAAACATTCTAATACTGCATTTTTAAAACTATCCCAGCCCTCCCCCATCATTCATACTTGCACTAGTCCACCTTTCTGTTGCTTATATCTCACCCAAACTTCTTCCTCCCTTAGTTTATATACTTTCATCTCTCTCTTACTTGTTGTTGCCATTTTCCTTTTGTCCCATCTACCTCTTACTCTAATTGTAGCTGCAACTAAATAATGGCCCGATGTATCAGTTGCCCCTCTATAAACGTGTACATCCTGAAGCCTACCCATCAACCTTTCATCCACCAACAAACTACTTTCATTATGTGTTATATCATACCTTGTATATCTATTAATCCTCTTCTTCATAAAATAAGTAATACTTATTACCAAACCTCTTTTTTACACATAGCTCAATTAAAGGCTCCCCATTTTCATTTACCCTTGGCACCCCAAATTTACCTACTACTCCCTCCACAACATTTTTACCAACTTTAGCACTGAGATCCCCCACTCTCTTCTCCAGGTGCATAAACACTTACTATAACCCCCTTTTCACATCCAACCCTTATTTTACACCACATAATCCTTGAATTTATACATTTATATTCCCTCTTCCTGCCATAACTTATCCTTCAACATTATTGCTACTCCTTCTTTAGCTCAAACTCTATTTGAAACCCCTGACCTAATCCCATTTATTTCTCTGAACTGAATCTCTCCCACCCCCTTCACCTTTGTTTCGCTTAAAACCAGAACATCCAGCTTCTTCTCATTCATAACACCCACAATCATCTCTTTCTTAAAATATGTGTAGTCTTAATGTCGGATGAGAGACAAGTAGTATTTATTTGTAGGAAGTAAGTGTAGGTGTATATATACGTATATACAGTGGACCCCCGGTTTACGATCAGTTCCCAATGCGACCAATTATGTAAGTGTATTTATGTAAGTGCGTTTGTATGTGTATGTTTGGGGGTCTGAAATGGACTAATCTAATTTACAACATTCCTTATGGGAACAAATTCGGTCAGTACTGGCACCTGAACATACTTATGGAATGAAATAATATCGTAAACCGGGGGTCCACCGTGTGTGTGTGTGTGTGTGTGTGTGTGTGTGTATACTCACCTAATTGTGGTTGCAGGGGTGGTGTTTGTGTGTGTGTGTGTGTGTATTGAGTATGTGTGTGTGTGTGTGTTGTGTGGGTTTTGTGTGTGTGTATGGGGTGTGTGTATATATAATATATATATAATATATATTATATATATATATATATATATATATATATATATATATATATAATAAAATATATATATATATATACAGTGGACCCCCGTTAACGATATTTTTTTCACTCCAGAAGTATGTTCAGGTGCCAGTACTGACCGAATTTTTTCCCATAAGGAATATTGTGAAGTAGATTAGTCCATTCACAGCCCCAAACATACACGTAAAAAACGCACTTACATAAATACACTTACATAATTGGTCGCATTCGGAGGTGATCATTATGCGGGGGTCCACTGTGTGTTTTATATATATATATATATATATTATATATATATATATATATATATATAAAATATATATACAGTGGACCCCCCGCATAACGGACACCTTGCATAGCGGACAATCGCATAGCGGACGCTTTGTTCGCTAAAATTTGCCCCGCATAGCGCCCAAAAACCCGCTCAGCCCGGGCCTTCGTCCGAGACGCGTCCAACGTGCGGCCTGAGCCAGCCTCATATGTTCCGCCGGGGCATTGTTTACCAGCCAGCCTCCGCGGTAACATTCAAGCATACAATCGGAATATTTTTTTCGTATTATTACAGTGTTTTTTGGTGCTGTTTTTGGAAAATAAGTGACCATGGGCCCCAAGAAAGCTTCTAGTTCCAACCTACAGCAATAAGGGTTAGAATTCCTATAGAAATGAAGAAAGAGATTTATTGATAAGTATAAAGTGGGGTGCGTATCACCGACATGGTCAGGTTGTACAAGAAACCCAAATTCAACCATCTCTTCTATTGTGGGCAAGAAAACGGCAATCAAGGAAGCGTTCTTGCCAAAGGTTTTTAAAATTGTTTTTTGAAAAAAAGTCGCAAGTGATGGAAATGTTGAAGGGCTCTTATTGGGGGCTTGGTGTTGGACCTAAAAATTTTAAAAGGGAAAAAATTGTGGGGTTGTGTTGTTGTGGTTGTGTGTGTTGTTGTGTTTTTTTTTGGTGTTGGGGGTGTTTTTTTTTTTGTTTTTTTTTTTTTTTTATATTATATATTTTTTATATATATATAATATATTTTTAAAAAAAATTTAAATTTTTTTTAAAAATTTTAAAAATTTAAAATTATACATGGCCCCCTTAAGATATTTTTATACCCCAAATTTAAAATCCGTACCCCAATTTTTCCCAAAAAATAAAAAATTAATTAGTCCATTCCCAAGCCCCCCCTGTAAAAATTTTAATAAATAATTAATAATTTTTTTTTTTAGGGCGTAGGGGGGGCCCTGGGGGTTTTTTAAAATTTTTAAAAAAATTTTTTTTTTAAAAAAAAAAAAAAATTTTTTTTTTAAAATTTTTTTTTTTTTTTAAACAACCCCTTTTTCCCCCGGGGGGGGTGCCCCCAAAAAAAAAAAAAAACCCCCCCAAAAAAAAAAATTTTTTTATTTAAAAAAAATTTCCCCAAACTGTTTTTGGGGGGGAAAATTAAAAAGAAAAATTTAGTTAAAAACCACAAATCCCCTTAAATCCATAAACCCCCACCTTAAAAAGTGAAAGGTACCCCCTTTTCCAGGTAAAGTAAAAATTTTAAAAAATAACCTTTTTTTTTCCCAAAAAAAATTTAAAATTTGGGCCAAAGGCCCGCCCCAACCCCCAAAAAAAAAAAATAAATTTTTAAATTTATTTTAAAAATTTTAAAAAATTAAAAAAAAATTTAAAAAAAAAATTAAAATTAAAAATTAATAAAAATAAAAATTTAAAAAACCTTAATATAAAAATTTAAAAAAAATTTTAAATTTTTTAAAATAAAATATTATTAAAAATTTAATTTTTTTTTCAAAAAAAAATATTTAAATAAAAATAATAAATTTAAAATAAATTAATTTAAATTTTTTAAAAAAATTTTTTAAAAAAATTTTTAAAAAAATTATAAAAAAAAAAATTTAAAAAAAAAAATTATAAAAATTATTTAATTTAAAAAATTTTAAAATTAACCTTTTTAAAAATTATATAAACTAAAATTACAAAAATAAAAAAATTTAATTTTTTTTTAAAAAAAAATTACATTATAATTTTTTTAAAATTTAAAAAATTTTTTTTAAAATTTAAAAAATTACAAAAAAAAAATTTTAAAAAAAATTTTTTTAAAAATTTTTTTTTAAAAATTTAAAAAATTTTTTAAAAAATTTTTTTAAAATTAATTTTTTAATAAAACTTTTAATAAAAAAATTTTTTAATTTAAAAAATTAAAAAAAAAAATTTAAATTAAAAAAAATTTTTTTTTTAAAAAAATCATATAATATATAAAATATATATACATAATATATACATATATATATATATAAATTTTATATATATATATATACATATAATATATACATATTATTTTAATATATATTAAACAATTATATAAACATATATATATATATATACATATTATATATATATAAATTTTTAAACATATATATAATACATAATAATATATACTATATATATAAATATACATATATATATTATATCATATATTAATATATAATATACATAATAATATATATTATATATACATATAATTAATACATTCTTAAATTTTTAAATATATAAATATATTAAAACATATATTATTTTAATTTATTATATAACTTATAAAATTTATCTATATATATACACATATATATATACATTATATTAACATATATTATACATATATATATACAAATTAATAATAAATAAAACATATATATAATACATTTTAAATTATACATATATTATAATATATATATATATATTATATACATATATATATAAATATTTATAATATACATATATATATATATACATATATATATATATCTATATATTAATATATATATATAAACATATAAAAATATATATACATATATATATATAATACAATATTATACATTATATATAATATATATAATATTATACATATATTATATAATAATATAAATATATATTTTATACATATATATATATATATACTATATATATATATATAACATATATATTATATATAAACATAATATATTTTATATAAACATAATAAATATATACATAATAATATACATTTTTATATATAAAATAACTATATATAATATATATACATAATATATATACATATATAATATATACATATATATATTTTATACATATATATATATATATATATACTATATATATATTTTAATATATATATAAATATACATATAATATAAAATACATATATATATATACATATATATATATATATATATAAAAATTATATATATATATATATATATATATATATATATATATTATATATATAATTAATATATATATAAGACAACATCCTAATAACAAATAATAATGTATAAAAATAATTTACATACTTCACGAACGAAATACAATCAACTTACATATTTTATAGAACAAATTTCTTACGGCACTGAACAATTTGGTGACAATATGAAACCGGGTCCACTAATATATCATATTATAATATATAAGATAATGATATTTATAGATTTAAAAGGTTAAAATAGTCGAGGAACGTCCAGGTTGAACACAAAATTAGTTTATGGGTAATTAACAATGTTTAGAAATAAGAAATATATTTAAGAAAAAATTTAAAAAGTATAAAAAAATTAATTAATTGGATAGTATGAGGTGATATCTGAAGAGATTAATTATATTATTTTAATATATTAAGA
>NC_069404.1:81521508-81524008 GCF_026875155.1 Cherax quadricarinatus
AGCTGCGTAGTTATCTTATGTTTCATCTCCAAAGTAATTGCTTTTGTACCATCGTGAAATCGAACCGTTGTAAGTCAAGCCATTGTAAGCCAAACCATCATAAGTCAAGGAGCACCTGTATGTGTGCATGACTGTGAATGTGTGTGTACTATTCACCCATATGTGATTGCTCATATATAAGTGTGTGTGCATGTCCACACTCGCCTATTTGCAGTTGCAGGGATTGAGTCTCATCTCCTGGCCTAGTCACTCTACCAACTGCTACTTGCTTTGTTCTCTCCTGGGTGCTTGAGCCCTATCATGTCTATTCTTAAAACAATGTATGGATCCTGCTTCTTCCACTTTGCTGTCTAGGTCATTCCACTTCCTGATAACTCGAAGGCAAAAGAAGTGTTACCTAATATCCCTGTGACTTTTTTTTTTTTTTTACTTCCACTTTACCCTCATGTATTCACGATCTGCTCTGTCTATCAAGTTAGTTCCTCTTGATACTTTGTATGTCATAATCATGGCACTCCTAGTCCTTCTATTCTCTAATGTCATCAGGTTGAGCTCTTCTAGTCTCTCCTCATAGCTCAGACACCTCAACTCTGGGACTCATCTTGTTGCAAACCCTTGCAGTTTTTCCAGCTTATTCACATGCTTTATCATGTGTGGGTTTAACACTGGCACTGCATACTGCACTGCTGTGTATAAGGTCATCAATGCTGCCTTGTTGAGGTTCCTCAAGGCTCACTTTAAATTTGCCAGTCTCACATTTATTGTGCCCTTTATTATTTTTTTTGTGCCTCAGGTGAATTGCTCCAAACAATGCTTGGCTCTATGCTCACCTTACATTTCTCCCAGTTTTTGGTCATCTTTGTCCTTTCCCAATTTTCATTACTTTGCAATTACTGATTAAATTATAACACCTGTCAGATCAATCCTACAACTTCTCCATATCCATGTTATCTTTCCTGACCTGCTCTGGATTGTATTCTCATTAGTCTCCCATCATCTGTTAATTCACTTACATAAGAAACAGCACTGGTCCAAGTACACACACTTGTGAAATGCCACAAGTCACACTCATCCATTCCGACACCTCTTCCCTGACAATAACTCACTGCTTACTTTCTGTTAAGTATTCTTCGATTCACTGTGGTACATCCCTTGCTATTACTGACTCCTCCTCTAGTTTTTGTCTCTTGTGATTACCATATCAAATGCTTTCTCAGTCCAATAATACACAGTCCAGCCATCCCTCTTTCTCCTGACTAACTTTCATTACCTTGCCATAGAACTAGCAGATTTGCGAGACAAGATTTATCATCTCTTAAAATTGTTCTGGTTGTAGTTTATGAATCTGTTCCTTTGCAAGTGCTCCATTATTCTCATAATAATCTCCTCTATAACCTTACATACTAATATAGACATGTCACTGACACTGGCCTATTGTTTAATGCTACCTGACTGTTGCCATTTTTTATATAGTGGAGCTGTTTCCTGTTTTTAAGTGTGTTTGTGTGTTTTGCCGGGTGTTTTCTGACTGCTTAAATTCTTCATATTCAGGCCAGAACTTTACAAAAATGTACAAATCACGAGATATCAGATAGGAAATAATAATCATATGTTAGCTAGGAGGTGGAGAGCACTGGTACTGCTGTCACCAAGACTTATCCTGTTGAAGGAGATCAATAGAAATATTAAAGCCATAAGTAATTATTTCACAGTATCATGTGTTTAGTAATTTGATAACTGAAAACAAGAAACAGGGAAGTAAAGTTATTCAAAATCTACTAAAACAACCATTTTTTATGGAAATCTTGTTTTCACGTGATTATAATATTGTCCTTGAAAAAATTAAAATCATCAACAAAATCAGCAGGTAATTTTTTCTATCTTGACAATTAGGAACTAAATTTTTTTCTGATAAGAGACAATCAAAAGCCTCTTCAATTTTTTTTTTATACTACATCAGTTCATACAGTATTATAGCCACATAACTCCTAGTAGCACAAAACTTCCATATACTCTGTACTAAAATAACAGACACAAATTTTTTTTATGTATGTTACTAAGGTAATCTCAGTAATTGATATTAAAAATACTGTCCCTGATAATTTCTTAACATTTTTCTAGTCCAAGACAATTTATGAATGATTTACATTTAAGGTTAAAATAAATACTGCTTTTTCCCCCCAACTACCTAGTTACTCTGGAACCTAAAATTGCATGTGATGGCCACTTAGAATACTACACACAGTACAAGGTATATTATCACACATGAAAGTATCTACATTCCTTTATTTTTATATGTTCCTACGAGCCTGTTTAAACCTTCAATAAATGAATTTTTTTCTATCCAATATAACAGTATAAATGCTCAACTACTGTTACTAGAAATAGTTTGTGAATATCAAATTAAAACAAATGACACTAATGCGCTGTGCCAAACTTTATAAATGAAATTTCATTTGGTTTACAAGCATTTTTTTAACTTCAAGAAGTTTTTAAGTTT
>NC_069404.1:81529008-81666508 GCF_026875155.1 Cherax quadricarinatus
TAAAGTAATAAGAAGAGATGATATCTCTTAATGCAGGTCGGCCATCACTAATCCGGAAATCAGTTATCTAGTTCCATCAGTAATCTAGCACTAATTTCGGCTAGCATAATTTCAAATTTCACTATACTGACTCAGATAATTATACTGACTCAAATTTCATCATTATACTGACACAGAAATTGTGCAGATGGTTGTAAATCCACAGCAGCAGCAAGCCAGTGGATGAGAAAGCAGTGATGAAAATGAGGAAGATGTAGCAGTCTCTCTATTGATAGGTTAATTAAGTGTATTCTAACCCGACCACTCTGTAATCCGGCAAACTCACTACTCCGGCACACTACAGGCCCCAGTGATGATGGATTAGTGATGGGCAACCTGTACTACACACAAATGGTGTAATCTTTGCATTGGACTAATTAAGTCTTCGACAATAGGCTGACCTATTGTTACAGGAAATACTACTTCATTACTCCCTAGCTGTGCTCTGCAGAAAGTTTCTTATAGTACTGGCAAGAGGTATAGTACATATGGAAACTTCTACACAACAAATGGACAATTGATTTTTTAAAACAAGAGCAGGTACACTGAGAACCTTCAATAGCTAAAATAATTAAAGACATGGGACAACTATAGTCCAAAAAACTGTAAAAATTAACAGACATAATTATGATGAAGAATCTCATTAAAAAGTCATTAGAGGTCTTGTCATAAATAGTTGTAGTACAGTACTGTAATGGCCAAAAAAAAAACCATTATACACAGACAGTCAACTTTACACATTCACAGTCATTCAGTCCTAACAGATATTTTAAACATGCAGAAACCCACCACCTGATACAGAAATAAGCTCAAACAATACCCAGTGAATACCATATTTTTTATTATCCATCCAATTTCAACAGTTTAAATTTAGTATACCACTTTTTCCCTGTACAGTATTGATGAAATCAAATTACCAATGTACCGTGACAAATCAAATATAATTACACTGTACAGTACTTTGATTCTTAATTGCTGTCTCTAGTCCAGTACAGTATTGTTTCAGAGTCAGGAGACAGTTCCACATGTACAACAATGCAGTTTTACTTAATGTTTACTATGTGGTAAAGAAAAGAACAGGTTTTTCACTTGGTATTAATTATGAAAAGTGCACGAGTAAATTTAACACGTTTACACATTCTCAAAGGCTCATCACTCGATAGCATACACAGCTCACATACTAAATTGTGTGTGCCACAAATAAAACAAGTTGACAGATTACAAGGAAACAAACTGAAGCAAAAAAATGGAACAGGAAAATAAGAACAGTAAAAATATGAAAATTAAGACATTATAACCAGCTTTGATTAGTTCACATAGATGTGGTACCATACTACTTTACAGAAATTAATGAAAAGTTACAGGGAACTTACAAAAGCAATAACCACCAACAACTACAAATAATTACCAATATCTGAATCTCAGCTGCAACATTTTTATACAACCTTAAACTCCAACAGTTGGAGTGGGCAGTTTGCTACGACGAAGTGCACTTTCTTTTATCCTAACACATCAGCAACACTAAATGTATGTACATAAGAAATTCAGTAATATATTTACCATAAATTTGTTCAGACTAGCAACCTTTTCTTAGAAAACAACTTAATATTTATGTTAGCAATCTATACTTTACCTAACTCTCAATTTTATTAATACTGAAAATTTTATGAATGCTTACCATAATTCCTAATATACACAGAAAGAATTGCACATAAAGGGATATCCTATACCTAAAAGGAAGTGTTTCCAAACATGGAATAGATTCAACAGTGTATACAATAAGTATTGTGATCTACCAGTACACTAAAATCAAGTTATTCTTGCCATTAGAAAAAAGTCACTTCCTATTAAAACTTCTTGAATTTTTTTTCAGATGATCCACTACTGAGGATCCTATTGTATAGGCGAGTGTTAACAAATATCTGCCCTAGTACTGTACTTGACCTAAAGTGCCAATTTGTACAGTAATACATTATTTACCTTAACCTGTGAATTTATTTATTATTATAGGTTAATTAAGCAATCACCTGCCCTTTAACTATAAGAGGTACTGTATTAAAAAAATCCAATTATCAATGTCAAAACTAATCATAGGCAAACTTAATATATGCCTAGAGTGCAAAGTATCTGCACTATATTGGACAGCTTTTAGCTAGGAAATAAAAATTTGTATTACTGTACATACTGTATACAGTACTGGATTTCATTACTGATAAGCCTACAAGGGTAATCCAGCTCTGCAAATTTGAAACTGCAAAATTTTATTAATACTATATTATGAAGCATAACATTACCACATTAATGCAAATTACTAAATTTAGCCTTCCACCATTCAATGGTGTCTGCTTAGAGTAAGCCAGGAATGTTTGAAAAAGATTTCACTTTTCTTTTTGGTTTTGTTATACCACACACTCATTTTTCTCTGTTGCAGAGTACAGAACTGCACAGTACTGTTTCTTTACAAATTAGGGTATTAAGGGAGGGTGACAAAATGAATTTCATGAAAGCCATTATTATTAAAAATTGCTTAAAAAGTGCTAAGGAAAATAAAATTATTTAAATGGTTGCTGCTGTGCACAAAAATGTCAATTAAGCTATTTAAAAAGTAATACGTGTACATCATGAGCTGTAAGTGCTGGTACCATTATGCATACAATTAACATGCTGGATTTGGCAACATTAACATTTGGCTACACTAAAGGATAATTTTGCACCTAGCTACCACACTCTGTATAGACAGAATTTGTATCACTACTAAAGAACAAGATTTAACTTCATACTCGACATAAAATTTACTAAGGGTTCAGAAAATGCCAATGTACACTGTCTATCATACCTCTTTAAGCTGAACAAATTAGCTTTCAACAAGTTGCATCAGTACCTACATCAATTTAATCATTGCACTGATCTGCTTTATTAGCAAAATATTCTATTATACCATTTCATCTGGTTTAAAATTCACGTCACAGCTAACCTAAATTTCAGTATCACAAATTTATGTGATTAAGTTCACTTTGTGTTTATAATTTAACTAAATGGTGGGGTTTATAAATAAAAAGATGTGTAACAATTTAGGTTGACAAGCATTAAGCAAATAAGGTGCAGGAAAACAATTTTATCAAATTTTGTGGGGAATTATGTAACAATTAACCATTAAAGGCTGAAAATTTAACTACACATCATAAATTTTAAACTAAATAAATTTATTATTTTAAATAACTTAAAAAATACAAAGTAAAGGTATAGACAATTGTCTAATATTTTTTTTTATACAAAAAATCTGAAAAAAATCTAACTGGAAAATTTTTAACTTTAAAAATCAAGTTTATGAAACTGGTGGAATACACTAGAGGATAAAAAGAGATGAAGAGCATGATATGGAATAGCCAAATATATATGCACCATTTGCCAATGGAGGTGATTACTACATACAGAGAACCAAGCCTTGGGAATTTCAATTACACCAAGTGATTTGGAAGGACCACTGTACAGAGCTCATGGATTTTTTCCTATGTTACTTTTCTTACCTAGTGGCAATTAACTTACAAATAAAAAAATTTGCATTCTAGAGAGCATATTATGAAGGAAAATCAATTAGAGCAAAAATAAGCAGACATTATATTCAGGGATCACTCGAAATTATCCAAGGTAGTTTACAAGAATAGACATTGAGGGTGCATGTTTAGGATTTAGAGTATTGCAGACATGCATACTAATGAAAAATCACATGCATTTTAGTACAGTACAGTACATAGTTATTAAGCAAGCAGAGACAAGGCTAACTGAGGCTGCATTGCAGCCATGTAAACAAGTAGTGTTGACAGAAATTCTTAAAGTGATAGAAGGATGTCATATGGTAGTAATTTCTCTCTCTGTCCTGTCAAGAAATGCTACCTTGGGGTCCCCTTTCACGGTTCGGTTATCATCAGGGATGGTTCGATCGGTGGCGTGCCGGTAAGAATCTGTTCTGCCCGTCTGAAAGAGAAATTAGCAACAAACCACATACAGTCTAGCTATGTTACTTCAAACCTTTGGACTCTCTACTAGAAACCACACTTTCTCAGAGCCGATACATTAAAGGCACGTCCTTTAATGGTGCATCAAATATAGTAATTGGTCAATTAGAAATTTATTTTATAATAAATCACCATTAGTTATTTCCTGTCTTTCCTGAGAAGCACATATACGATCCAATAAAATATATACTGGAGATAATAATATACCAGTGTTGAATCAGAAAAGTATTTTATCTATCAATTCTTAATTAAAAGAGCAGTTGTACTCATATTGCCAAGTTTAATATCTAAGGTAAGTCTTTCCTTAACTATTTTTTGCTATTACAATGAAGTACAGTAGTATCTATTTCATTTACCTTTTCTGAGTTTCAGTAATCAATTTATAATTGTAAAACAAATTTCTGTTGTCTGTCCAGTAGGCTGAGGAACAATCTAAAGCATCCTCTCTCCCTTTACTAAAAAATCTTCCTTGCTTCTTCAATCAATTAACTTCATTTACCTTTCTACATACATATTTAATGAACCTTTTCTTATACAGCTGTAAGACCCATGTGAATTTTACGCTTCTTTTATAATACAAAAACACAATAATACAATGCTACAATCTCCTTATAGCAATGGGCTCTCATTATTAGTTTCTTGACTCTTTATGGCACCCTGACAAGTTGCACTGTTATTTACAAGCAGGACTAGACCATAGGTTATCATCCCAATCTTCTATCTCCTTAATCTTCAGCAATTATTATCTATTATTTTTTTACAGAGCATATGATACATATTATAGCACTACCTCCTAAATCAGTCTAGTATTTAACCACTATTTTTGTTCTTTGGTGTTTTATTGTCTGTTGACACAGCCAAAAAATTATCTGATCAGTCTGAGGTTTTAAGTACATACACATTCAGTTCTCTCATTTTTTTTATTAACCACACTTGTACTGTATATTCTACATGGTAATTCTGTTTTATCTATACTGTGAATAACTTTTTTATACTTGTTTAGCATTTTATCATCCTCATATCTTACAAAAGCTATTTTGAAGTATGCTCTGCAGCATACAAGTTCTGCAGTACAGGCATGCATTATTCTTTCAGGCTTTTATCTTCTGCTAATTTTAACATTTCCCTAAGCAAATAACCTTAATACACGAATATTAACTCAAGAAGAAACCTTTACTTAAGTGACAAACTTTGTGAACACTGAAAATTGTCAGAGAAAGTATGGTTTAAAGTATATAAATGTGACCCAATATTTTGTTCCTTGTTCCGCTGGTAAACCCAACAGAAACTTTTTACAAAAATATTTTAAAATCAAAAGTAAACAAATTTTAAACAAGACAAAAATCATAGGTTAAATCAATCTAATAATACTTAGGAATTGGTAAGTGTGCTTGTCTTTAAAGGTTCTCTTGCAGTAGAGTATCTACTATCTTGCTTGGTTTCATGCATTCTCAAGTGCAGTGATTCCCAAACTATTTTTCATCCCAGTGCCCCATTAGTCATTAAGTGAATTGGCCAATACTACCAACTACAAAGGATGGGTTAAAAAAAAAAAAAAACTGTTCTTAAGTGGACAAGGATTTTATTTTATTTTGCATTCTAAAACTGATAATTCTTGATAAATTTCACAGTCGTGGGTTTTATTAGGGAATTTTGCAAATGCTAGTCTATGCTAAGTACTGGGGGTTTATTAAGGTTGAAAATGCTATTCAGCTTCTTGAATGTAACAGGAAATAAGCCAGTGCTCATTACCCATGAAAAGTAAGTGAGGTAATACCCACAGGTTGGGAATCACTGCTACAATATTAGTGTTCACCTCATCATACACAGGATGCACATTCACAGCCATTTAGCAGCACACATGGCTTTGTCATTCACCTTGCAGTTTCATTAATACTACCGTACCTTGTTGAAGAATAGTCTTAGGTACTTTAGGACATTCAAGTCTAAAAGTATCAACTTTTAGAAATGTAGAAATAATTTATAAACCTGCAATAATTTTTTACACAATTATTCCAAAATTTTTGTTATGGTGACTGACTTCCATACTAATAATTCATGGTTAGATTATGGTGTGATTAATAAAACAGAAAAAGTTACCCATGTTTCAACTATCCAACCATAAATGTCAACAAAACATGCCAACCTGTCTTACCATTCTATAAAAAAAAAAAAAATCAAGATGCACCTTTTGCAGTCAAGTACAACTCAAACTGTGCCAGAGATGACCTTGCAATGGTGAGGCTGTTGAGCTGGTAACCTACACCAAACATCAATTGTAATTTATCAATATTCATTTAACTATATATCCTTATTATGTCTGCATTGTCACTCCATTAGCATTCCAATACTTAAATAACCAAAACAATTATTATGAATCACAAAGTACTTCGATCAAAACAACTATGCACATGTATAGTTCTTGTTTCCTCGTTGACAGTTTGTCAGAGTTTGCTCCAGTCACACATCTTTGTTTATTATTAAGTCGTAGTGGGAACACAGGCTTGTGTTGTGCCCATGGCCCGGGCAGGGCCATCCCACGAGAGAGAGCTGGGAGGCCTTGTGTCTTGCTGCTAGGCCGCTGTGTGAGTGAGGCGGAGGCATGTCTGGGCAGAGACGACTGGGCAAAACATCTGGGAGTCGTAACATCATACACCAGACTGCAGTGAGAGAGCTAGCAGTCAAAGTGACATCATCTTTGTGCAGGCTGCTCACTGAAGCTTTTGACACGAGGCTGACACAGCGCCTGCCGACAGGCCTGCCTGCGGCTTGACGAGTATCATCTCTCGACAGTTGGAGTTATAGCAGAGGTTAGTCTAAGCGTCCCCAGACTTGTTTCTCTACATATAACTGCACTCTGACGGTCTGGAGGTGAAGTGAAACAAATCTCGATGGGAATCGTAGCAGGTACGATTCTGCAGAACAACACGAGCGACGAGCATAAAGGCTTTCTGTACAAGAGGGCTCATACGCTCAGGGCTGAGTAATCAGCTGTCAAACACACTGGTCACACGGGTGACTTAGCACAGTGGTGCTAGTCAGGTCTGGCTCAGACCTCACTGGACACACGGAAACTTTAAAAACACACCGCGGTACAACATGTGAGAACACTGACTGAGAGGAATTAATTAACACACGACATATATATGACAGCCTGTACTGTCAGAACACACAGCCTAGCCGTCTGCTCTGACTAGTTCATATTTCGCGGCATTTTAGGTGCTGCCCTCTGTAGGCTCACCCACGTCAGTGGGAGGCTGAGCCCACCGGCCCTCACTCCTAGGCCGACCAACTTGATAGACACAAGTGCTCCCCCTCCACGGACTGGCTTGCGGTCACTCCCTCACACTGCCCGTTGTGTACTCACTCCTACTCTAAAGCCAAACTAGTCTGGCCCAGTAAGGCTCCATACTTATGGCCTGTGACCCAGGACAGTTTGTCAGAGTTTGCTCCAGTCACACAAGTGGCACTCATATTAATAACCATACATTGATAAAAAAAAAATGTCAAATCAATATATTAAATTGATATTTAGCATTACATAATTTTCAAACTAAATTTTTGTTATTAACACGAAACTAGGGCATTTCCTTCCAGTTTAAAGGCTCAAGTACAAGGTAGAATTCGAGTTATATAAGTATTTCAATGGAAAACAGGAATAAAAAAAAAGGATATAAATAATGTGCTAAAACTATCTAACCAAGATAGGACTCGGCAATGGGTTAAGTCAGACAAATTTAGGTTTCTAAAGGATAAGGTAGACTAAGTATGTCCCACCCAATACTGACACACTACTAAGACTTGAACACCCCTCACCCAGAACTGACACACTATCAGGACTACCACCCCCTCACCCAGAACTAACACACTATCAGGACTACCACCCCTCACCCAGAACTGACACTCTCAGGACTACCACCCCATCACCCAGAACTAACACACTTTCAGGACTACCACCCCCTCACCCAGAACTGACACACTATCAGGACTACCACCCCTCACCCAGAACTGACACACTATCAGGACTACCACCCCTCACCCAGAACTACACTATCAGGACTACCACCCCATCACCCAGAACTAACACACTTTCAGGACTACCACCCCATCACCCAGAACTGACACTACTCAGGACTACCACCCCATCACCCAGAACTAACACACTTTCAGGACTACCACCCCTCACCCAGAACTGACACACATCAGGACTACCACCCGCCTCACCCAGAACTACACACTATCAGGAATACCACCCCTCACCCAGAACTGACACTATCAGGACTACCACCCCTCACCCAGAACTAACACTATCAGGACTACCACCCCTCACCCAGAACTAACACTACAGGACTACCACCCCTCACCCAGAACCGACATACTATCAGGACTTACCACCCCATCACCCAGAATTACACACTATCCAGGGCTACTACCCTTCACCCAGAAACACACTACAGGACTTACCAACCCTCACCTAGAACTGACACACTATCAGGACTACCACCCCATCACCCAGAACTGACACACTATCAGGACTACCACCCCTCACCCAGAACTGACACACTATCAGGACTTACACCCCTCACCCGATACTCACACACTACAGGACTACTATCCGTTCACCCAGACACACTATCAGACTTACCACCCTCACCCAGTAATGACACACTATCAGGCACTTACCACCCCTCACCCAGTACTGACACACTACCAGGACCTTTACCACCTCACCCAGAACTAACACTACCAGGACTTTACCACCCCTCACCCAGAACTAACACACTACCAGGACTTTACCAACCCTCACCTAGTACTGACACACTACCAGGATTTTACTACCTCTCACCCAGTACTGACACACTACCAGGACTACCACCCCCTTACTCAGCACTAACAAACTACCAGGACTTTACTACCCCTCACCCGATACTCACACACTACCAATCCTTTACCATCCTTCACCCAGTACTGACACACTACCAAGCCTTACCATCCTTCACCCAGTATTGACACACTACCAAGCCTTTACCATCCTTCACCCAGTACTGACACTACCAAGCCTTTACCATCCTTCACCCAGTATTGACACACTACCAAGCCTTTACCATCCTTCACCCAGTATTGACACAGTACCAAGCCTTTACCATCCTTCACTCAGTACTGACACACTACCAAGCCTTTACCATCCTTCACCCAGTATTGACACACTACCAAGCCTTTACCATCCTTCACCCAGTACTGACACTACCAAGCCTTTACCATCTTTCACCCAGTACTGACACACTACCAAGCCTTTACCATCCTTCACCCAGTACTGACACACTACCAAGCCTTTACCATCTTTCACCCAGTACTAACACACTACCAAGCCTTTACCATCCTTCACCCAGTAATGACACTACCAAGCCTTTACCATCCTTCACCCAGTATTGACACAGTACCAAGCCTTTACCATCCTTCACTCAGTACTGACACACTACCAAGCCTTTACCATCCTTCACCAGTATGACACACTACCAAGCCTTTACCATCCTTCACCCAGTACTGACACACTACCAAGCCTTTACCATCCTTCACCCAGTACTGACACACTACCAAGCCTTTACCATCCTTCACCCAGTATTGACACACTACCATGCCTTTACCATCCTTCACCCAGTATTGACACACTACCAAGCCTTTACCATCCTTCACCCAGTATTGACACACTACCAAGCCTTTACCATCTTTCACCTAGTACTGACACACTACTAAGACTCGCCCCCTTCTACAGTATTACCACCACCAAGACTCTTCTCATCACCCTGTATTGACCTCCCCTCCTCACCAGTACTGACACCAAGACTTTGCCACTCACCCGGTATTAACGCCACCAAGACTCCAATTCACACCACTAAGGTTCTCCCTCTCACCCAGTACTGACAGCAGCGAGGCTCTCCCCATTACCCAGTACTGACATCATGACTCCCCATCACCAAGTACTAACCAAGACTTTCCCCATCAAGTACTAACCAAGACTCTCCCCATCAAGTACTAACCAAGACTTTCCCCATCAAGTACTAACCAAGACTCTCCCCATCAAGTACTAACCAAGACTTCCCCATCAAGTACTAACCAAGACTCTCCCCATCAAGTACTAACCTAGACTTTCCCCATCAAGTACTAACCAAGACTCTCCCCATCAAGTACTAACCAAGACTCTCCCCATCAAGTACTAACCAAGACTTTCCCCATCAAGTACTAACCAAGACTTTCCCCATCAAGTACTAACCAAGACTCCCCATCAAGTAATAACCAAGACTCTCCCCATCAAGTACTAACCAAGACTTTCCCCATCAAGTACTAACCAAGACTTTCTCCATCAAGTACTAACCAAGACTTTCTCCATCAAGTACTAACCAAGACTCTCCCCATCAAGTACTAACCAAGACTCTCCCCATCAAGTACTAACCAAGACTCTCCCCATCAAGTACTAACCAAGACTCTCCCCATTAAGTACTAACCAAGACTCCCCATCGCCAAGTATCAACCAAGACTCCCATCACCAAGTACAGAGACACCACTAACTTACCCTATCACCAGTACGAACACACCACAGATACAGATACCTAAAGTCAGTGCCGGATCAGCCGGGGTGTGGCTCGTACGTTGGACTGCGTGCGGCCAGCAGCAACAGCCTGGTTGATTAGGCCCTGATCCACCGGGAGGCCTGGTCATGGACCGGGCCGCGGGGGTGTTGATCCCCGGAATAACCTCCAGGTAACCACTAAGACTGACCCTATCACCAGTACGGCACACTAAGACTCCCCATCGCCCAATATTGATACCGAGGCTCCTCATTACCCAGTACTGATACGGCAACTCTTCCTCCGCTCACCTAATCTCCCACCACCTAGATCACCCCCCACCCACCTAGTATTGGCACACTACCAAGAAACCCCGCTTCACCCAGCATTGACACCACCAAAATTCCACCACCCCAGTACTGACACCAAGATCCTCCTCAGCAAGTGCTGGCACACCACCAAGGGCCTTTCCCTTCACCCAGCACTGACACCACCAAGATTCCCCCAGTCCAGTCCGACAGTTTTGTTTTACACTTGAATTTTCCGGGAAAGGGCAGTTATCCTACTACTATCACCTACAGAAGTGTGCTAACCCTGAACATGGTCAACAAGAGCAACGTGTGGAACATCTTGAGTTCTTTGAGAAACATTTTCTTTTTTTTTTTTTTTGGCACTGACCAGTAGACCTACTGCATGGTTCCATTAGTTCATTCCCACAACCACAGAACCTCGCATCCCTAACTCAACTGAAGCAACGTGCAGGTCCAAATTTGATAATCGATTAAGAAATCTATTATACCTGGACAAATGTCACTAGCATTACCATTTTTTGTGGCTATTCAAGGTTCTAATTCGTGTGAGCTTGAGGTTTTTAATTGGACGTAACTGAACTTTTCCAAATAAATAAAAATTAATTTGCTTAGCAAACTTTTTCTACACAAATTAATCTCCCTGGTGAATACTGAACACACTAGTAGTTTTTATACACTTCCGGCATAAGAATATTAACTAATAAAATAAGAAAACAGCAGGAGGGAGGTTGACTGGTCCCAGGGCGACCAACCCACTACTCCAGCAGCACCTCTTACCAGCTACAACACACCCAAACAGGTTACCTGCACCGGCTAAGCTATTCTAACTCTTATTACACCAACTAATGGGAAACAGAATGGCTTAGTTTATCTTGCAGTGACAGAGGTGAAGAGTGGAACAGGGGGGAGGATACGATGGTTAATGTTGGCAAAAAGGACTTTTAATGATAGTTTAAGTTAACATCTTACAAGCATATGTTGTAGTGACAGCCCAGATAATGAAGAGAGAGAAGTGTATGTGCTGGACAAATTCTACGTGTGGAGAGCAGCTGTGTTCAGACTGTGGAGCCCAGGAGACGTAGAAGTGAGGAAAACGTTGGTAGCCTGCTACCTACTCAAGACAATAACGTTTCTAAATATCCGGATCCGATATTACATGGTTACATGAAGATACTGAACACTGACATTTAAATCACACATTAAACAAGTGTGCAGTGAGTTCACGCATATTATTGATAACTTTGTATAAAGGGTTTAAGATATTTTAAATACTATCCCTAGCTAAACATAAACTGCCAACAGTCTTCAAAATTTAATTTTAATGTTTTACAAAATCGACAAGTAGATAGGAAATGTTTCGAAACACCTGTGTATATTGTGCCACCCAGTGGCTCCATCCATGAAACACCTGTGTATATTGTGCCACCCAGTGGCTCCATCCATGAAACACCTGTGTATATTGTGCCACCCAGTGGCTCCATCCATGAAACACCTGTGTATATTGTGCCACCCAGTGGCTCCATCCATGAAACACCTGTGTATATTGTGCCACCCAGTAGCTTCATCCATGAAACACCTGTGTATATTGTGCCACCCAGTGACTCCAAGAAACACGTGTGTACATTGTGCTTATTGTGCCACCCAGTGACTCCATCCATGAAACACGTGTGCATATTGTGCCACCCAGTGACTCCATGAAACACGTGTGTATATTGTGCCACCCAGTGACTCCATCCATGAAACACCTGTATACTGCGCCACCCAGAGACTCCATCCATGAAACACAATTGTATATTGTGCCACCCAGTGGCTTCATCCATGAAACATGTGTATATTGTGCCACCCAGTGACTCCATCCATGAAACACGTGTATATTGTACACCCAGTGACTCCATCCATGAAAGACGTGTATACTGTGCCACCCAGTGGCTTCATTCATGAAACACGTGTATACTGCGCCACCCAGTGGCTCCATCCATGAAACACCTGTGTATATTGTGCCACCCAGTGACTCCATCCATGAAACACACAATACTGTATTAATAGTAGTAGTAGTAATCATTCCCTTAGCCTTGATGAAATTACTTATGACGGTGTAAAACGTGAAGTATGAAAAAAAAAAAAAAACATACCACGCGTGCGGTTAGAATCCGCGATCAGTCACAAAACTCCAGACCGTCGCGTTAGCCACTGGACCAGCCAGCTACAATAAGATTCATCCAACATGCTAGAGGGAGATTCGTCTGTAAAAATTTGCATTTGTGGTCACAGTGGTATCTGTGCTAACCTTCCTATGGTGTATAAATATACCTAGTTGGAGAAGTCTTATTGTAGCTAGCTAATCCAGTGGCTAAAGCGACCGTCTGGAGTTTTGGGACTCGGATCGCGGGTTCTAACCCCACCCGTGATATGGTTTGTTTGCAATCGTGTCATTACGATTTCGAGAGTCGTTAAGTAGGATTTTGTGGTGGTCAGTCCCTCACCTAAGTGAGGTGTTAATCCAACAGTCTTGGTGAATCAGATTAAGCAGTCAAATTCATCATACCGCCCAATACCATTTCCCAGCTTCCAAGGATCTATAATACCCATGTTACCACTTCCAGTGATCTATATAATTCCTCTTACCACTTCTAGGGTTCTATAATACTATTCTCACTATTAGGGTTCTATAATACTATCACTATTAGGGTTCTATAATACTACTCTCACTATTAGGGTTCTATAATACTACTCTCACTATTAGGGTTCTATAATATACTCACTCTCACCTCTATTAGGGTTCTATAATACTACTCTCACTATTAGGGTTCTATAATACTACTCTCACTATTAGGGTTCTATAATACTACTCTCACTATTAGGGTTATATAATACTACTCTCACTAGACCTGTTTGCACTCTCTACGAATTGAAGCAAGATGCCCTCTATCGAGGCACTTTACAAGACAGCTAGTAGAAGAATTGTAGGATGGCGATGGCGAGATGGAGATTCGGCGACTGACCGAGGAAAACAAGAAGATTTGTAGTAGTCCTCCTGTTTTGAGTCCTCAGGTCAAGAAGGGAAACTGGTCAGTGGCTGGACAGCAGGGAACAAAGTTGACGATCAAGAAGACGAATGGAAAGGTAGAAACGATGAAGAAGAAAGAGACTGCCGTGGAAACTGTTGTGGAAACATCTAATACATTCTCAGTGCTACCCGACGAATGTGAGTCGACTACCGGGAACATCACGACGAACGACATCAAGGAAGGTAAGAATATTGTTGTTGTTGGGGATAGCCAAGTTAGGTATATGGATAGGGCGTTCTGCTTGAAGGACAGGAGTAGGAGACAGAGAGTTTGCTTTCCTGGGGCTGGGATGGAGGATATTGTTAGCCATGTGGATGACATCATGAGAGGTAATGGGAGCAATCCTATTATCTGTCTCAGTGCTGGAGGCAACGATGTTGGCAGACGTAGGAGTGAAGACCTGATTAGCAGGTATAGGTCAGCAATAGAAATAATTAGGAGTAAGGGTGGGAACCCTGTCATATGTGGTATTTTGCCAAGGAGAGGAGTTGGAAATGAATGGTTGTCTAGGGCAATTGGTGTCAATTGCTGGCTGGACAAATACTGTAAGGAAAATGCGGTAACATTCATTGACAACTGGGACCTCTTCCATGGCAGAAATGACATGTATGCCAGGTATGGGGTTCACTTATCTAGGTCTGGGGTGGTAGCACTGGCAACTGCAGTGGAGGGAGCAGTTAGGACTTTAAACTAGGAATAGTTAGTGGTATGGGTTTTGGCAGGAAAACAGTGAAGTCCCAGTGTAGTAATATTACGAGTTCTAGGGGAACTAGTAATAAGCAGAACGAGGTAGATATTGAAAAGCCAGGGACTTTGGGTGATAAGGACAGTAATAGGTTTAGTAGAAAAACAGAAATGAGCAGGAAGGGTAAAGAGAAAGGAGAGTCTTTCAATGTTTATTATGCTAATTGCCGTAGTGCTAGGAATAAGATGGACGAGTTGAGATTAGTTGCTAGTGCAGGTAACATTGATGTATTTGCCTTAACTGAGACGTGGTTTAATTCAAAAAGTCGGGACATACCTGCGGAATGTCATATTCAGGGTTTTAAATTGTTCCAAGTAGATAGAAGTATCGGGAAGGGGGGTGGGGTGGCATTGTATATCCGAGATCGCTTGAACTGTTGCATAAAAATGGGTATTAAGTCTTAAGTAACACATACAGAGTCTGTTTGGATAGAATTTTCAGAGGGGCATGAAAAACTGATTTTAGGAGTGATATACCGTCCCCCAAGCTTAGATAGGGACCAAGGGAGACTACTATGGGAGGAAATTGTTAAGGCCACAAGGCACGATAATGTAGTAATTCTAGGAGACTTTAACTTTAGTCATGTTGATTGGAATTTCTTGACTGGGAATTTAGAATCATACGACTTCTTAATAGTAGTTCAGGATTGTTTTTTGAAGCAGTTTGTGACAGAACCTACAAGGGGAAATAACCTGCTTGACTTAGTTATGGCAAACAATGAATCCCTTGTTAATAATTTAGAAATTTCAGAGGAACTGGGTGCTAGCGACCACAAATCAATTACATTTAGCATTGAATGGAAGTACGATAGTAGCGATAACTCAGTAACAGTCCCAGATTTTCGCTTAGATTACGATGGGCTTAGAGAACACTTATCTGTTGACTGGGGTAACGAAGTGAGCTATCAATATGACAGTTTTCTGAACACTATACATGCTGCTCAAAGAACGTTTATCCCATATAAAGAAATCAGATCAAATAGAAATGACCCAAAATGGATGAATAATAGGCTCAAATATCTACTAGGGCATAAGAAAGGAATTTATAGGCGTATCAAAAGAGGTGAGGGTCATCTTATGAATCAGTATATTGACATTAAGAGGGACATTAAAAAGGGGATAAGAAAAGCTAAAAGGGACTATGAAATTAAAGTTGCTAGGGATTCTAAAACTAACCCAAAAAGTTTTTTCCAGGTCTATAGAACAAAAGTTTGAGATAAGATAGGTCCCCTTAAAAATACCTATGGGCACCTTACTGACAAAGATAATGAAATGTGCTCGATTTTTAATAATTATTTTCTCTCAGTTTTTACACAGGAAGACACTAACAATATTCCAGTAATTAATTTTTATAGTGGGCTAGAAGAAGATAAATTATGTAACATCACAGTCACTAGTGAAATGGTTGTGAAGCAGATAGACAGACTGAAGCAAAATAAGTCGCCGGGTCCTGATGAGGTTTTTTCAAGGGTTCTTAAGGAATGCAAAATGGAACTCTGTGAACCATTAACTAATATTTTTAATTTATCTCTTCAAACAGGTGTAGTGTCTGATATGTGGAAGATGGCTAATGTAATTCCTATTTTTAAAACAGGGGACAAGTCATTACCATCAAATTACCGCCCAATAAGCCTGACCTCAATTGTAGGCAAATTACTAGAGTCAATTATAGCTGAGATTATAAGAAGCCATCTCGATAAGCAAAGGTTGATTAATGATACTCAGCATGGATTCACAAGAGGCCAGTCTTGTCTAACTAATTTATTAACTTTCTTCAGTAAAGCTTTTGAGGCTGTTGACCACGATAAAGAATTTGATATTATTTACTTAGATTTTAGTAAGGCTTTTGATAGAGTTCCGCACCATAGACTGTTAAAGAAAGTGGCAGCTCATGGCATTGGGGGAAAAAGTGCTCTCGTGGATCGAGTCATGGCTCACTGACAGGAAGCAGAGAGTGTCCATAAATGGGGTTAAATCCGAATGGGGATCTGTAACAAGTGGTGTTCCACAGGGATCAGTCTTGGGCCCGTTGTTGTTTATAATATATATCAATGATCTTGATGAGGGAATTACTAGTGATATGAGCAAATTCGCCGATGACACAAAGATAGGTAGGATAATTGATTCAAACGTAGATGTTATTGGAACTTCAGGAGGATTTAAAACAAACTCTATTCTTGGTCAGAAAAGTGCAGATGCAGTTCAATGTAGATAAATGCAAGGTTCTGAAGCTTGGGAGTGCCCATAACCCTAGTACTTATAAGTTAAAATGATTGTAGAACTTAGCCATACAGATTGCGAAAAGGACTTGGGGTTATGGTGAGCAGCAACCTTAAACCAAGACAGCAATGCCTAAGCGTACGTAATAAGGCAAATAGATCACTGGGGTTTATATCAAGAAGTGTAAGCAACAAAAGTCCAGAGGTCATACTGCAGCTTTAATACATCATTAGTAAGGCCTCACCTAGATTATGCAGCTCAGTTCTGGTCTCCATATTACAGAATGGACATAAATTCGTTAGAAAACATTCAGCGTAGGATGACTAAATTAATACATAGCATTAGAAATCTTCCTTATGAAGAAAGATTGAAGACTCTTAAGTTACATTCACTTGTTAGACGAAGAATGAGGGGAGACCTGATCGAAGTGTTAAGTGGAAGATAGGTATTAATAAAGGGGATATTAATAAGGTCTTGAGGATGTCTCTCCAAGAGAGAACCCGCAGTAATGGATTAAATTAGATAAGTTTAGATTCAGAAAGGACATAGGAAAGTATTGGTTTGGAAATAAGGTAGTAGATGAGTGGAACAGTCTACCTAGTTGGGTTATTGAGGCTGGGACTTTGGGTAGTTTCAAATTTAGGTTGGATAAGTACATGAGTGGGAGGGGTTGGATTTGAGTGGGACTTTCACATCAGAGCTTATTTCTTGGGTGGCATTGAAAATTGGAGTTGGGCAAATGTTTTGTTAGTGGGATGAATTGTAAAGGACCTGCCTAGTATGGGCCAACAGGCCTCCTGCAGTGTTCCTCCTTTCTTATGTTATGTTCTTATTAGGGTTCTATAATACTACTCTCACTATTAGGGTTCTATAATACTACTCTCACTATTAGGGTTCTATAATACTACTCTCACTATTAGGGTTCTATAATACTACTCTCACTATTAGGGTTCTATAATACTACTCTCACTTCAGGGTTCCTAGGCTGAGGGGACTCATAACCTCCACTGTTATTCACTGTTTTGAACATATAAAGCAAATAGTTGGTGAAACGTCTCCACAATAAAAATACGTAACCTGCATGATATTTTTAGTCGCTTCTGGGATTATCGCTCCCGCGGCTCGGTGCTAGACCAGGTCTCCAGGTTGTTGGCCTAATCAATCTGACTGTCGGTGCCTACCACCCGCAGTCCTACATATGCAACACAGCCCGAATGATCAGAAATTAACCTGGGGAACTTATTCAGTTCCCTCTTAAAGACAGTTAAGTATAAATTGGTGATGCCCCTTATGTATGGGGGTAGAATGTTCAAAGTCGTGGTCTTCACACTTTTTGAGTTTTTTCAGTGTTGCACATATGTCTAATTCATACAGAAATATTTTTTTTAAGAAAGATACTCGTCATTGTAATATATCCTCAATAAAAGCAGGTGTGCATAAGTACAATAAGTATAAGAGGCCCAAGTCTTTTTTTTTAATAGCCTTCCAATAGACCTCTGAGTATCGAAGTAGTTCCTCAAGTCAGTTCCTTATCAGCCAGGCTGTGGTGCATATGCTGGACTTGATGCACCTAGCATCAACAGCTAGCATCATGCACCAGGAGGCCTGGTCTTAGACTGGGTCACGGGAACGCTGACCTTGGGAACACTAAGACGCTTGCGAAACACCACATTTTATTATGTGAGGTACGAGAGAAAGACAACCACAGGTAGGCTTGTGGAGGGAGGATGAACGTATCGACTAGTGGGGTTAAGTTAAATGGGGGTGGGGAGGGAGTCTAAGGTGTGGTGGTGGATAGAGTATAAGATGTGTGGTAATGGGGTGGGTCTGGGGGTGAGCACGGTAATGGGGTGTGTGGTGATGGGATGGGGCTAGGATGTTGATATGGTGAACGTTAGAGTGTGGGTAATGAGGTGAGTTAGAGTGTAGGTGATGGGTGGAGTACAGGGTGTGTGGTGAACTTACGTGAGTGAGAAACTACGGTGTAACTACTTCAAGAACCAACTGGACATATATGGGAGGAAGTGTATAATAAGACCCTGTGAAAAGTATGGGAGCCATTGCCTAGAGTTTACCTGGAGTCGCTTCCAGAGATCACCGCCCTTGTAGCCCGGTCCCAGAACAGACCTCCTGGTTGCTGGTTTGATCGACCTAGCTGTTAATGCCCGCCTCCCACAGTCTTTACGTATGTACCACAACCCGGTTGATCAGAAACTGTTTTGAGACTAGGCTGTGTTGATGGGGTGTGACTAGGGTGTGTTGACGGAGTGAGGCTAGGGTGTGTTGATAGGGTGAGGCTAGGGTGTGTTGATTGGGTGAGGCTAGGGTGTGTTGATGGGGTGAGGCTACGGTGTGTTGATGGGGTGAGGCTACGGTGTGATGGGGTGAGGCTAGGGTGTGTTGATGGGTTGAGGATAGGGCGTGTTGATGGGTGAGGACAGGGCGTGTTGATGGGGTGAGGACAGGGCGTGTTGATGAGGTGAGGCTATGGTGTGTTGTTGATGGGGTGGGACTAAGGTGTGTCGTGGAGTTGATGGGGTGGGTAGTGGTAGTAATGTGGAGTATGGTGGTTGTGATGAGATGGAATGTATGGTGTAGGTGGGTGACTGTGGTTGGTGTTGAAACAGGTGGTGCTGGTAGCGATGGGATGGTGGTGATAGTTCTGATGGGGTGGGTAATGGTAATGATAAGTGGGTGATAGTGATGGGGTGGGTGGTGGTAGTGATGAGTGGGAGGTGGTGGTAGAAATGGGGTGGGTGGCGGTTGTAGTGATGGGGTGGGTGGTGGTAGTGATTGGGTGGGTGATGGTAGTGATAGGGTGGGTGATGGTGGTAGTAGTGATGGTGTGGGTGGTAGTGATGAGGTGGGTGATGATGGCTGTAATGAAGGGTGGGTGATGGTAGTGATGGTGTCGGTGGTAGTGATGGTGTGGGTGGTAGTGATGGGGTGGGCGTAGTGATGGGTGGGTGATGGTGGTTGTAATGAAGGGGTGGGTGATGGTAGTGGTAGTGATGGTGTGGGTGGTAGTGATGGGGTGGATAACCCTGGTGATGATGGAACACAAGCCAGTGTTCATCACACACACAGACAGGTACACTGATGAACACCATGCCTTCCAACACTACAGTATCATCTAAGGCGCAGAGTGGCAGCTGCAGCAGGCCTACTGGCCCATGCTAGGCAGGTCTAACTCGCACTCACTCATGTACTGGTCCAACCTCTTCCTAAGGCTACCCAAGGTCTTTTCCACTGTAATAATATTGGTAGAATTGTCGTCAATATGTCTGGTAAAAGGACACAAGTGCAACTAATACCACATTTTACTGTGGCAAACGTTTCGCTCTCCAGGAGCTTTGTTAAGCCGTTACACTTGTGACCTACTTAACGTCCTTTCCACTCATCCAAAACTATTACCTAACTAGTGCTTTTCTATATCCTTTCTAAATCTAAATTTGTCTAATTTCAATCCATTTCTGAGAATCCTGTCTTGTTAGGATATTGTCAGCGCTAATAATAATAATAATATAATAATAATAATAATAATAATAATAATAATAATTTATTATTATTACTGTATTCAGTGAACATCAAAATGGTATTCAGTGCAAGATGTGACGGAGGGAAACGGGGGACGTGTAGATTTTGTGTAGAAAGCGAGAGATGGATGATTGGGTCGGGCTTGAACGGTTTTAAACGATTGGGCTGTATAGTCCTTGTGGCTTAGCGCTTCTTTTTGATTATAATAATAATAATAATTTAAACGATTGGGTGGGACCAGTGGAAGTTTGGACGAGTGGGTAGAGACAGTGGGGGTCGGGCGAATAAGCGCGACAAGAAGGGTTTTAAAGGAATGTGTGAAGCCAGTGGGAGTTTGGACGAATGGAAGGGGGCCAGTGGGAGATTGGGCGAATGGGTGGAGCCAGTGGGAGATTGGGCGAATGGGTGGAGCCAGGGGGAGTGGACGAATATGTGGAGTCAGTGTGAGCCTGAAAGAATGGGTGGATCCAGTGTGAGCCTAGAAAAATGGGTGGAGCCACTGTGAGTCTGGAAGAATGGGTGGATCCAGTGTGAGCCTAGAAAAATGGGTGGAGCCACTGTGAGCCTGGAAGAATGGGTTGGGGCAGTGGGAGCTTGACTACTGGATGGGTCCAGTGGGGCTTGGACGAATGGATCATTCTTTGAATTCTTTTCTCTTTCTTGGACGGGACTAATGCAAGAGAGGATTGGGCAGATTTGCTAAGTGCTGGATAGTGGGGTGAAGACATTTCGAAAAGTTGGGCGACGCTATCTTGCAAAAACTCTAGATAATGGCAGCCGAAAAGATTTTTCTGCCTAATTAGTATAAGACTGGATGATTTAAATGGGGATGAGCTGTCTAACAAAATATTGTGTGGCGGTAGTGGAGGTGGGTGGGCGACGCTAGGCTACCTCTGCAATGCACCATCACAGCACCTGACCTGACTCGGTGGTGGCCCAACAATGGTTATGTCCGGGTTTCCATCTCTTCCAGCCTTGATAAATGTCTAAGTCTACTGAAGTATCTTAAGAAATTAAGGCTAGATAGACAGAGGAAAACTGTTCTGTTTCTCGATGTACGTCCCATTAAACACCGGCAAAACCCATCACCTGCGGCATTTTCCTGGTTCAGAAAGTGGAAGCAGTCGGCAACTAGGTGCAATCAATAGCAGGGCGGCTGCGTAGATGTCAGTAGCACCTTCCATGTGAATTCTTTCACTTTTCACTGCATTTGACGAGAAATGAAATTTAGAAGGTAAGGAAGTTGTAGTGTCTAGTGCAACCGAACAGTCTGGCACCTTAAATGACCTTTGCTTCGACCCTACTGCCAAAGCATCCCATGACGACGCCATCTTAGATGTCTGCTGGTTCATGGATATTTAACTACGACGACCCTTCAAGGGAGGAACCCGAGTGCTTCATTACGTTAAAGATGCATCATACCCACATGTTGATCAATAAGAAAACCGGAGACGGGAGAAGAGGTGCCCTAGTACCAGTGAAGGGCTCTTGATCCAAGGATTAATCCTGATTACTCTCCCATTCCCAAGACGCTGTATGACCTCTGAAAGTTTTGCGCTTCCCTATGAATTTAATTATAAAGTGAAACGCCATTCTTTTTCGAAGAGAGCCTACAAAAGTACCTTTAAAACTTTATAATATATATATATATATATATATATATATATATATTATATATATATATATATATATATATATATATATATATATATATATATATATATATATATATATATATATATATATATATATATATATATATATATATATATATATATATGAGAGAGAGAGAGAGAATTTAAAGGTATTTCATAAATGATTATAGCTACCCTTAACACTGGGTTCAACAAGAATATTAATTATATATGTATGTATATATATATTATATATATATATATATATATATATATATATATATATATATATATATATATAATATATGTGTGTGTGTGTGTGTGTGTGTGTGTGTGTGTGTGTGTGTGTGTGTGTGTGTGTGTGAGTTCACTCCGCAACCAATCCACACTGCGTATAAATGACATACTAATACTCTTTGTGTTAATATTATCTTTCTCATTAATTAACATACAGGGTAACCAATTTCTGGTAACCTCTTCAGCCAGTATGTTGTTAAACTATTAACACGCAGTTTCTGGGTTTTTTGTATTGCAACTGTTGTTTTACATCCTAAATTCATATTGTTCTCGTTATTCTGGCGCACACTGTTGTATATAATGCAAAAGCTTTAATGAATAATTCCTGTACAAATCTTTATAACTCAACGGAAAACCAAATATTAACAATTTCATATTGAACAGATAGTATTACTACTAACAATTTCTAGTTCTGGGAAACATGAAATATCAGTTAAATGAAAAAAATCGCTTCCAAATTATTCTTTTTTTACAGATTCCATTGTAAGTCAATGCCCAAGATTTCTTCACACGTATATAATTCGCGAGACCTTTAGGTTCACTGCAGAGATCCGAACTCTGCCAATAGAAAAATTGTTGGCCCTTTACGACTTGGGGGCCTGCAAGCAATTGCGGCTGGGAGTTCCAACTCTGCAGTAGGCCTACTGGCCCTTTTTAGGCAGCAGGTCCAACTCATACCGAACCATACCCACTCATGAACCTGCCCAACTTATTTTTAAAGGCACCCAACGTTCTCGTTTCAATGACGCTATTTAAACTGCTACTATAATATGTTTTGTAAACCACGTTTCCGGTGTTGACACAATCACCTAACTGAACAATATTACCCTTCATTGCCTTTGCTGTCTACATTTTATGGACAAGCCTCGCATAAATGTTCATTTGTCAGCTTTGTATAGTAATAATGCATAAGAGCATAGGTGTTGTGCATGTTACTGATTAAAGTACGTACATCTTGAATCAGGGACGACACAAATACCTTTTAAGAAACAAGTGTGTTCAATAATTTTATCTAGTATTTTAAGAACATATTAAATCCAATAGCCTGTAGAATTTTTTAGTGAAGTTTCAAAATTGGCTGAAAAGTAGTATGGTGGTAAATTAAATTAAACTTTCGTACCTGATTCACTCAGACAAAAGTTAAGCTTACGGAAACTTTTTGGAAACTCCAACCAAGCTGATAAGAAAGGCGCATTGACAGAATAAACCGTTATTGAAATAACGTTTAGCTTTATCAGCGAAATTTTCTCAAAAGATTCCATTCTGGTACAGTTCCTTATCATAACCATAGGAAAAATTGTGTATTTAACACGTAAAACTTAAAAGTAATGCGAGAATTAATGCAAACATTGTTTTATTATGCTTTATATGCTACCAACAGTCCCATAGTGTTAAAACTACTTTCCTTATCAGCTATTCAATATTCAAGTTTTAATTATAAACCTGTTACTTGTGAAACTGTTAGTGAGGATGCCTACTCATGATCTTATCTTCCGCATTACTGCTTTTTTTTTTTATTATTTATTTTTCTCGTTAGATGGAAGGTCAGGAGAGCAACTAGTGAGACCTTTATTACTGCTACGTTTCGTTCTCCAAGAGCTTTATCAAACCAATACAAACATTACAAGAGCACGCACAGTTTATATAAATGGAACATGGAGAGGTGTAGGAAGAATAAAAGCAATGTAGTAGGCCTACGGGCCAACGCTAGTAGTGGTAATAGTAGAAGTGACGTTAGGTGACTATCATATTACACAAATAACCTGCATATATGAGACAAATTCATGAAGACGTTTCAGTCCGATTTGACCCGAAATGTCGTCATAAGCGTGTCTCGTATGTGCGGTTATTGTGCCCTTATAATATGTATCGCTTTAATTAAGAATGTGTCAATACTTCGGAGATCCTATGAACATGACGAGCCTGGTCCATGGCCGGGGTTCGGGAGTAAAAAAGACTAGGAACTCATCAAGGTATGACGAAGTTGTCTTCATTGTGTAATTGTGTCTGAAACTGAGACGAATGATGCCTCGAAGTGCGTTCGTCTGTGAATGTGTGGTTTCTTAATCACTCAGTAGGGGTGGTTACATTTCATCAAGTGGCTGGTGGTGGTCCGGTGTTGTACACATGTTCAAGCTGTTGCAACTGCACTCGTAGGTCTTACTTGTTTTCTCGAACAATACTTTATCACAGCCTCTATAATGTATTATGTAAACGCATGAATTAACTGGTTCTGGTGATATACCTTTGAAGAGTTTCGAGAGTTTAACTATTCTCGGAGCCCGGCCATGGGCCAGGCTCGTCTGGTGCTTACCTGGTCAACCAGGCTGTTGCTGTTCGAGGTCCACTGCCTCACATATCCATCACAGCCTGGTTGATCTGGCATCTGGTGAAGATACTTGTCCAGTTTCCTCTGATATCCGCGTTTCTGATATCTTCTGGTAAGATGTTGAATAGTCTGGGACCCCGGATGTTGATACGGCACCCCTGGTCCTCACTGGGTTTATTTTACACTTCCTCCCATATCTCTCACTCCAGCATGTTGTTTTGGCAGTATGCAGATTTGGGACCAGGGCCTCTAGTACTTTCCATGGTATATATTATCATGTAAAGTCGAAATTTCATGGATGTGCTGGTTGTTATGGTAACTAGTGTTACCTTGTGGTAGTGCTTTAGAGATATTCAGGCTAACATGGCTGCTGAAAAAAAATAATATTGTTCAAAGTGGTGTCAGTGCGTAGAGAACTGATGTGAGAGATAGTTTTTTGTGGCTTCTGATTATGAAAGTATTGTGAGTTGGTAAACGTTTGGTGTGTACAAGAGCATTCACAAGAACATCTCGTATACTATTACAGCAATCCCACAAGAAACCGGAGCTGCAGATCCGGTAACCTCAGAAAAAAAAAAGATGTGGTTCATACCTTACCTTTACCTTTGATAAGTTACAACAGTTTTTCTACTCCCGAAGCCCGGCCATGTGCCAGGCTCGTCTGATGCTTGCCCGGCCAACCAGGCTGTTGTTACTGGTCATCTACTAGTGAACTGCATCTCACCTTCCGACAGTATACAAGTTTCCATATTACTGCTTAAACTTCACATGTTCCAGACTAAGAAGCAAAACTCTTCTCCAGGCTAAGGGACTAACCACTTCCGAACTACGTCTTCAAAGGTGATGGACTGATGGATTGATTAAATCGTCTTCACACCTCTACTGTTTCTGCTAAACTCTTATGTATTCGACTGAAGAAGCCTACCGTGTAGGCAAAACTTTTTTGGAATAAAGATACCTAACTGTTGCGTGTGTCTTATCAACTAACTTGTCAGTGTTATATGCCATTTTCATATTCAATGATGTACTTATCTAACCTATTTTTAAAGCTATCTAATGTTCTCCCTTCAATGAAGCTATGCGGAGGTTGTTCAATTTATGAGCGGAACAAACTCCCGAGTACAGTTATAGAGGCTAGAACGTTGTGTAATTTTAAAAATAGGTTAGATAAATACATGAGTGGGTGTGGGTGGGTGTGAGTTGGACCTGATTAGTTTGTGCTACTAGGTCAGTTGCCGTGTTTCTTCCTTAAGTGAATGTGACCTGGCCTGACTAGGCTGGGGCATTGGCTTAAGCCAGTAGGAGACTTGGACCCGCCTCGCATGGGCCAGTAGACCTGCTGCAGTGTTCCTTCTTTATGTTCTTAAATCAGTGTTTTCCCATATTCTTTATCAATCAGAATTTTTCCAATTTGAACCCATTATTACGAGTTCTGTCTTGATAAGATATTTGCAGCACCAATGCAATAATATTATATCCTTTTATTTATTCCTGTCTTCCATTTATACACTTCAGTCATATCCCCCAAATTCTACGCCTTTCCAGAGAGTGCAGATTCAGTGTCCTCAGTCTATCCTCGGAGGCAAGATTTGATACATGTAATCAACTTCATCATATTTCTGTCTGCAGCACGTTTATGTTTATGTGATTCTTAGCACAATGAACAATTTTTATATATATGTAATGGAACTATCATCCTTGTCATACTTGCTCAAATTTAGTAAAAAAAAAATGCAAACACTTAAGACTTTTTATTAGAAAAGTTTCTGTCCAAACACTTTAGTCGCTCCCACTGTCCAGTGACCAGTCTCATGACAGCGTTTCCAATTGAATATCCGAGTTGAAAATTAAGACACGGTGCAACAGTTGGGTATATTAATGAAACATTTCGCCTACACAGTAGGCTTCTTCAGTCAAATACAAAGAGATGAACATCAAAATGGTATACCTAACAAATACAAAGAGCTCTGACCACCTCAAACACTTTCTCCAAGGCTGATGGACTGATTATAACATCTTTATTTCAGTATTATTGCTCCCTTTGTATTTGACTGAAGAAGCCTACTGTGCAGGCGAAACGTTTCGTCAATAGATACCCAGCTGTTCAAATGTGTCTTAATCTTCAACTTGTTATTTTATACAATTTTCAACAGAATATCCTTGTGTTTGCAGTTTCTGGTGCTCTTCAACCTTCTGTCGATATCACATACTATTTTTACCATTTTTCTCATGCTTCCAGATGATAAAGATTAACTCTCATAATACTTAAGCAAAGCTAATAAGCTCTTCAAGACACGAGAACGTCCTGGCAACTTTGCTACCAATAATAAACTAAATAAAGCTTAAGGCAGATACAGGCAAAGTAATTTAGCAAACATACTTATCTTTCCGTGATGTGACAGTGTTGGGCTACCTACCATGTCGGGCTAAACTCAATGGAGTTTTGCCTGAAGTCTACACATATGATGTTATATATGATAATCTATGTAACTGCATTTGTGTATACCTGAATAAACTTGCTTACTTACTTAAGATCCAAGTTTGACACAAGAAAGATTGCTGTGTTTGGCAGTGCTGCTACAGCCTTCGTTCAGCTGAACTGTCACTGCTCTGGTAAATAAGTGCGCAACACTTGAGTATAAGAACATAAGAACATAAGAACGAAGGAACACTGCAGAGGCCCATAATGGCCCATAAGCTAGGCAGGTCCAAGTCATTCCAACACGGCTTAAGCCAAAGACACCAACCTAACAGGTCAGGGCAATGACTTAAGGAGTTGTGAACTACGGCAAACCGTAACTGTTAACATGTAACTGCATTGGTTCCTAAAACTCACACCCACACCACAGTTTACTCATTGTATTTATCCTAACACCTTTTAAAGCTACACAACGTTCTGGCCTAAATATACGTAACTTGGGAGTTTTTTCTACACAATATAAGAACACCTGAGGCTTTATCAGTGTAATTACATTAAAGATGACTAATATTGCACATGAGCGTTACTCAAATTGTCGGTATTGCATACCCTTTATATAACAATAATTACATCAAGTTAATGGTAGCTAAACGTCTCTTAAAGATACTCAGGTGTTAGACATGTCTTATACACCATCTTGTCGGTACTATATAACTTGGGCAAAGTTTACATCATTAGTCTACCTGAAACAAACAGGCAGTGCAAAAATAATCTACTAAAGCACCACATAGGCTTGTCTCCCTTACATCATAAAGCCAGACATTCAGCCACTCACTAAACAGTAACTTCATAAATCCATTAACTTGTTAAATACTGGGAACCAGAGCCGGGAGGCACGATACCACAGAGCTAGTGCCGGGAGGCACGATACCACAGAGCTAGTGCCGGGAGGCATGAAACCACAAAGCAAGTGCCGGGAGGCACGATACTACAGGGAGCCGGCAGGCACGATATTACAGGGAGCCGGAGCCGGGGGGCACGGCACCACAGAGCCAGAGTCGGGAGGCACGGCACCAGACAGCCAAAGCCGGGAGGCATGGCACCACGGAGAGGCGAAACAGGGAACACATCATGAGGACCCAGGCCGGGGAACACGGCATTAGAGCCCGAGCCAGAGCCCAAGGGCTCGGCATCTCAGGGAACCATGGCCAGCGAACTCGGCATCGAATGAAGCCATCCATGACCAGGGAACTCGGCATCTCATGGAGCCAGAGCCAGGGTGACTCGACATCTCAGGAAACTAGAGCCAGGAGACTCGGCATCTCAGGGAGCCAAAGCCAGGGGACTCGGCATCTGAGCGAGCCAGGGCCAAAGGTTCGGCATCTCAGGAAGCTAGAGTTAGGGAACTCGGCATCTCAGGGAGCCAGCGCTAGGGAACTCGGCATCTCAGGGAGCCAGACGCTAGGGGACTCGGCATCTCAGGGAGCCAGAGCTAGGGACTCGGCATCTCAGGGAGCCAGAGCTAGGGGACTCGGCATCTCAGGGAGCCAGAGCTAGGGACTCGGCATCTCAGGGAGCCAGAGCTAGGGGACTCGGCATCTCAGGAAGCCAGAGCTAGGGGACTCGGCATCTCAGGAAGCCAGAGCTAGGGGACTCGGCATCTCAGGAAGCCAGAGCTAGGGGACTCGGCATCTAAGGGAGCCAGAGGACTCTGCATCTCAGGAAGCCAAAGGAACTCGGCGTCTCTGGGAGCCAGAGCCAGGGGACTCGGCAACTCAGGGAGCCAGAGCCAGGAGACTCGGCATCTCAGGGAGCCAGAGCCAGGAGACTCGGCATCTCAGGGACCCAGAGCTAGGGGACTCGGCATCTCAGGGACCCAGAGCCAGGGGACTCGGCATCTCAGGGATCCAGAGCTAGGGGACTCGGCATCTCAGGGAGCCAGAGCCAGGGGACTCGGCATCTCAGGGAGCCAGAGCCAGGGGACTCGGCATCTCAGGGAGTCAGAGCCAGGGGACTCGGCATCTCAGGGAGCCAGAGCCAGGGGACTCGGCATCTCAGGGAGCCAGAGCCAGGGGAATCGGCATCTCAGGGAGCCAGAGCCAGGGGAATCGGCATCTCAGGGAGCCAGAGCCAGGGGACTCGGCATCACAGAACAGCAGTTAAAAATAACTGATAAAGAGCACGGCACGACAGAGCCAGAGCATAGCACGGCACGACAGAGCCAGAGCATAGCACGGCACCTGAGAGCCAGAGCATAGAACGGCACCTGAGAGCCAGAGCATAGCACGGCACGGCAGAGCCAGAGCATAGCACGGCACGACAGAGCCAGAGCATAGCACGGCACGACAGAGCCAGAGCATAGCACGGCACGACAGAGCCAGAGTATAGCACAGCACCACTGGGAACCAGAGCATAGCACAGCACCACAGAGCCAGAGCATAGCACGGCACCACAGCCAGAGCATAGCACGGCACCACAGAGCCAGAGCATAGCACGGCACCACAGAGCCAGAGCATAGCACGGCATCACAGGGAGCCAGAGCATAGCACGGCACCACTGGGAGCCAGAGCATAGCACGGCACCACTGGGAGCCAGAGAATAGCACGGCACCACTGGGAGCCAGAGAATAGCACGGCACCACTGGGAGCCAGAGCATAGCACGGTACCACAGAGCCAGAGCATAGCACGGCACCACTGGGAGCCAGAGCATAGCACGGTACCACAGAGCCAGAGCATAGCACGGCACCACTGGGAGCCAGAGCATAGCACGGCACCACTGAGCCAGAGCACAGCACGGCACCACAGGGCCAGAGCATAGCACGGCACCACAGGGCCAGAGCATAGCACGGCACCACAGAGCCAGAGCATAGCACGGCACCAGAGCCAGAGCATAGCACGGCACCACTGGGAGCCAGAGCATAGCACGGCACCACTGGAAGCCAGAGCATAGCACGGCACCACTGGAAGCACTAGGCCAATAGCACGGCACCACAGAGCCAGTGCATAGCACGGCACCACTGGGAGCCAGAGCATAGCACGGCACCACAGAGCATAGCACGGCACCACTGGGAGCCAGAGCATAGCACGGCACCAAACCAGAGCATAGCACGGCACCACGGAGCCAGAGCACAGCACGGACCCACGGAATGCCAGCACAAGAGCAGCATGCACCCCCAGGAGCCAGAGCAAGCACGGTACCACAGGCGCCGAACATAGCACAGAGCATAGCAGTGCCAGTAGCATAGCACGGCACCACTGGGAGCCAGAGCATAGCATGGACCACAGAGACACAGCACGGCACCACAGAGCCAGAGCACAGCACGGTGCCAGAGCATAGCACGGCACCACTGGGAGCCAGAGCATAGCATGGCACCACGAGCCAGAGCACAGCACGGCACCCAGAGCCGGAGCATAGCACGGCACCACAGCCAGAGCATAGCACGGCCACAGAGCCAGAGCATAGCAGGCATCACGGGAGCCAGAGCATAAGCACCAGCAACCAGAGCACAGAAGACCAGAGTAGCACGGCACCACTGGGAGCCAGAGCACAGCACGGCAACCCACACGGAGCACCACAGCCAAGCATAGCACGGCACCACTGGGAAGCCAGAGCATAGCACAGCACCACAGAGCCAGAGCACAGCACGGTACCACAGGGCCAGAACATAGCACAGCACCACAGAGCCAGTGCATAGCACGGCACCACTGGGAGCCAGAGCATAGCACGGCACCACAGAGCATAGCACGGCACCACAGAGCATAGCACGGCACCACTGGGAGCCAGAGCATAGCACGGCACCACAGAGCATAGCACGGCACCACTGGGAGCCAGAGCATAGCACGGTACCACAGAGCCAGAGCATAGCACGGCACCACTGGGAGCCAGAGCATAGCACGGCACCACTGGGAGCCAGAGCACAGCAGGCCCCAAAGCACGCGCACCACAGGGCCAAAGCATAGCACGGCACCACTGGGAGCCAGAGCATAGCACAGCACCACAGAGCCAGAGCATAGCACGGCGCCAGAGCCAGAGCATAGCACGGCACCAGAGCCAGAGCATAGCACGGCACGAGAGCCAGAGCATAGCACGGCATCACAGGGAGCCAGAGCATAGCACGGCACCAGAGCCAGAGCATAGCACGGCACCACTGGGAGCCAGAGCATAGCACGGCATCACTGGGAGCCAGAGCATAGCACGGCACCACTGGAAGCCAGAGCATAGCACGGCACCACAGAGCCAGAGCACAGCACGGTACCACAGGGCCAGAACATAGCACAGCACCACAGAGCCAGTGCATAGCACGGCACCACTGGGAGCCAGAGCATAGCACGGCACCACTGGGAGCCAGAGCATAGCACGGTACCACAGAGCCAGAGCATAGAACCACCACTGGGAGCCAGAGCATAGCACGGCACCACTGGGAGCCAGAGCACAGCACGGCACCACAGGGCCAAGCACAGCACGGCACCAGAGCCAAAGCATAGCACGGCACCAGAGCCAGAGCATAGCACGGCACGAGAGCCAGAGCATATCACGGCATCACAGGGAGCCAGAGCATAGCACGGCACCACTGGGAGCCAGAGCATAGCACGGCACCAATGGAAGCCAGAGCATAGCACGGCACCAGAGCCAGTGCAAAGCACGGCACCACAGGGCCAAAGCATAGCACCGCACCACTGCGAGCCAGAGCATAGCACGGCACCACAGAGCCAGAGCATAGCACGGCACCACAGAGCCAGAGCATAGCACGGCACCACAGGGCTAGAGCATAGCACGGCACCACAGAGCCAGAACACAGCACGTCACCACTGGGAGCCAGAGCACAACACGGCACCACAGAGCCAGAGCACAGCACGGCACCAGAGCCAGAACATAGCACGGCACCAGAGCCAGAGCATAGCACGGCACCACAGAGCCAGAGCATAGCACGGCACCACAGAGCCAGAGCATAGCACGGCACCACAGGGCCAAAGCATAGCACGGCACCACTGGGAGCCAGAGCATAGCACGGCTCTGTACGGTGCCGTGTGGGCGTGCAGGTTGCAGGCAGTGGTGGCAGTTCTAGTATTGATTGCAGGTTGTGGGGTGGCACCACCCAAATCAATGCCACCATACTTACTGATACCTATATTAAAATTACTGTCAAGAGTACAGAACCTAGCAGACGAGCGGGGCGCGGGCGGTGGGCGGCCCGCCCACGGCTTCCTCTGGAGGGGTGATGGTGGGCGGCTACTTACATCGGCCATGGCTGCTGGAGTGACGGGCGTGGGCGCTGCTGAGGACGGCAACAGAGGATACACAGTATCCACGTACAACAGTGTACGCTGGCTCACCACCAGCGCCAACAATCACTATGTACACTTATGTACAGGCCACTAGGCTACCTTCACTTTGTACACTCGTTCACTCGCTCTAGGGTGCCCTCTTGGACTTGTGACGGTTTTCGCTACAAGCACATTCTTCACAGTGTGTAAAGTGTTCGTTGGTCGACACTAAAGGGCACAGCGGCACGTCCGTTCTCGACGAAGCGCACCTCACGACAACCTGAGCCGGCGAGAGTCGGCGCAGCGGCGGCCACCATCCTCCCTCCCTCACTAACACGTCACTTACCTACTTGCTTACCACACCCCCCTCCACCCACTTATAACCGGTTTCTCTTCTCACACTACCCAATATTCAACCTCACATACAACGTTAGACTATATAATGTACACTCTTACATTACACGAATTTACTATACTTTCCACCCGCAAATTTTACTCACAATTTTCCCCCTGAGGCAACTATGGCGAAACACCAACCTTTCCGAGCTAACCTTAGCCTGAGTATCGATCTTCAAGTGTAGCCGAGTAACGTTACTTTTCATCACTCATGCTGTTCAACACATAAAATTCTCTTTACTCGATAAATACTAAACTCTAATACCATAGGTAATCCTCAGAAGATACTAAGTATATCCCATGATCCAGTAGCTGAAGGTTGGTACTGGAGCAGTACCAGGTAGCCCCACAGAATTTTCCTATATTACCTAACATACATTCAACCTTAATTCCTTCATTTATAAAGCTAGAACAAAGTACGTGGATGATGACAAGAACGAAGTGTGACCAGAGGATAACACACTGTGCAGAACTGGAAGATAATCGTTTGTTTGTGAAGGATACAGCAAGAGAGCAGGTTGAAGCCATGGTGGAGCCCCTTGCTGGGGTCACCTGAAATAGGTCAGGCTGGTGCATACAACCCCTTCAATGGACGTGCTTCCATCCTGCTACCTTCCTTAATTTTATATATTCAGGTATACATAATACATTAACTAGAATAACGGTTTGGACCGAGTTAAGGCTTCAGTCCTAGAACAGAGTACGTATATGAATTGTATGGCTGGGGTGGGCCTGTAGCCCTCCTGCAGTGCTCCTTCCCGTGGCAACATAAGAAATGAGGAACACTGCTGCAGGCCTACTGGCCCATGCTAGGCATGTTCACATCGCACCCACTCATGTATTTGTCTAACCTATTTTTCAAGTTACGCCAAGATTCTCACCTAGAGTGATCATGTCAGAGGATCTCACCTTCAAGGACCATAACATTGTATCAATCGCATCTGCTAGAAAAATGACAGGATGGATAATGAGAACCTTCAAAACTAGGGATGCCAAGCCCATGATGACACTCTTCAGGTCACTTTTTCTATCTAGGCTGGAATATTGCTGCACACTAACAGCACCTTTCAAGGCAGGTGAAATTGCTGACCTAGAAAATGTACAGAGAACCTTCACGGCGCGCATAACGGAGATAAAACACCTCAATTACTGGGAGCGCTTGAGGTTCCTAAACCTGTATTCCCTGGAACGCAGGCGGGAGAGATACATGATTATATACACCTGGAAAATCCTAGAGGGACTAGTACCGAACTTGACCACACGAAAATCACTCACTACGAAAGCAAAAGACTTGGCAGACGATGCACCATCCCCCCAATGAAAAGCAGGGGTGCCACTAGCACGTTAAGAGACCATACAATAAGTGTCAGGGGCCCGAGAATGTTCAATTGCCTCCCAGCATACATAAGGGGGATTACCAACAGACCCCTGGCAGTCTTCAAGCTGGCACTGGACAAGCACCTAAAGTCGGTTCCTGACCAGCCGGGCTGTGGCTCGTACGTTGGTTTGCGTGCAGCCAGCAGTAACAGCCTGGTTGATCAGGCTCTGATCCACCAGGAGGCCTGGTCACAGACCGGGCCGCGGGGGCGTTGACCCCCGGAACTCTCTCCAGGTAAACTCCAGGTACATGACTGAAATAATGTTGGTAGAATTACCGACAATATGTAAAGTAAAAGGACGCAAGTGCAACTAATGTGACATTTTATTGTGGCAACGTTTCGCTCTCCAGGAGACAAAGCTCCTGGAGTTGCACTTAAGAACATAAGAACATAAGAACGAAGGAACACTGCAGAAGGCCTACTGGCCCATGCGAGGCAGGTCCAAGTCTCCTACCGGCTTAAGCCAATGCACCCAACCTAGTCAGGTCAGGTCACATTGACTTAAGGGAGGAACACGGCAACCGACCTGGTAGCACAAGCTATCAGGTCTAACTCACACCCACCCACATCTACTCATGTATTTATCCAACCTATTTTTAAAGCTACACAACGTTCTGGCCTCTATAACGGTATTTGGGAGTTTGTTCCACTCATCCACAACTCTATTACCAAACCAGTACTTTCCTATATCCTTCCTGAATCTGAATTTTTCCAACTTAAAACCATTGCTGCGAGTCCTGTCTAGGCTAGATATTTTCAGCACACTATTTACATCCCCTTTTATTTATTCCTGTCTTCCATTTATACACCTCAATCATATCCCCCCTAATTCTACGTCTTTCTAGAGAGTGCAGTTTCAGGGCCCTTAGTCTATCCTCATAGGAAGGTTTCTGATACATGGGATCAACTTTGTCATCCTCCTTTGTACATTTTCCAGAGAATTTATATCCATTCTGTAATACGGTGACCAAAACTGTGCAGCATAATCTAAATGAGGCCTAACCAAGGATGTATAGAGTTGAAGAACAACCTGAGGACTCCTATTATTTATGCTTCTTGATATGAAGCCAAGGATTCTATTAGCTTATTGCGAACACTTATGCACTGTTGTCTTGGTTTCAGATTACTGCTAACCAGAACTCCTAAATCTTTTTCGCAATCCGTAATATTAAGATCTACATTATTTAGTTTATATGTGGCATGGTTATTGTCCTGTCCAACATTTAGAACTTTGTATTTGTCTATATTAAACTGCATCTGCCACTTCTCCGACCACTGCATCAGTCTATTCAAATCTTCCTGGAGTGCTCGAATGTCCTCGTCAGAATGAATTCGACGGCCTATTTTGGTGTCATCGGCAAACTTGCCGATGTCGCTCTTTATGCCCTCATCTATGTCGTTTATGTAGATTGTGAACAGCAAGGGGCCAACACTGACCCTGTGGAACACCGCTCATGACGCTTCCCCACTCTGATTTCTCCCATTTATGCAAACCCCTCTGCTGCTATTTGTCAACCATCCCTCTATCCAGGAAAAAATTTCTCCCCCTATTCCATGTGCTTTAATTTTTTCCTCAATAGTCTCTGATGTGGGGACCCTGTCAAAAGCCTTACTGAAGTCCATATACACAATATCATATTCTTACCATGATCTCCCTCCTCAAATACCTTAGTGAAAAAAGTTAATAAATTCGTAAGACAGGAACGCCCCTTTGTAAAACCATGCTGAGATTCGTTGATTTAATTTATGCTTTCAAGGTGGCTACGAACTGCCTCGGCAATTATTGATTCCATAAATTTTCCCACTAGGAGGTTTGGCTTATTGGTCTATAGTTTTGAAGCTAAGGGGCCCGTCACCTGTTTTGAAAATAGGTATCACATTTGCCATTTTCCACTTATCTGGCACCATGCCGTTTGTAGTGATATGTTGAAAAGATTAGCAAAGGTGTGCTAAGCTCCTCTTTACATTCCTTTAGAACCCTTGCATACAGTTCATTTAGGGCCTGGGGATTTTGTTAGGTTTTAATTTATCTATTTGCCCAAGGACCATGTCACTTGGACCCTAATAGTGCACAGTTTTTAAACGTCCTGTTTACATAATTTATCATTACTGGAATATCGCTGGTATCCTCCTGTGTAAAAACTGAGAGGAAGTATGTGTTAAAAATTCTACACATTTCCTTATCACTGTCAGTGAGCTGACCCGAGGAACTTTTGAGTGGGCCTATCTTGTCCCTGATCTTACTTCTGTATACCTGAAAGAATCCTTTTGGGTTAGTCTTCGATTCTCTTGCAACTTTAACCTCATAATCTCTTTTTGCTTTTCTAATTCCCTTTTTTATTTCTCTCTTTAACTGAATATATCGATTTCTCAATTGCCCCTCTCCTCTTTTGATTTGCCTATATATGCCTCTCTTTTGACCAATCAGATATTTTAATCTATTGTTCATCCATTTAGGATCATTTTTGTTTGATCTGATTTCCCTATTTGGAACATAATTTGACTGAGCAGCTAGAACTATGCCCTGGAAAGCATCATACTTTACATAATTTATCTTCTTCAGGTCCACTATAAAAATTAATTACTGGGATATTGTTAGTGTCTTCCTGTGTAAAAAGCGAGAGAAAATAATTATTTAAAATCGAGCACATTTCATTCAGTAAAATATTATTTTTAAGGGGACTTATCTTATCTCTAACTTTTGTTCTATAAACCTGGAAAAAAACTTTTTGGGTTAGTTTTAGAATCCCTAGCAACTTTAATTTCATAGTCCCGTTTAGCTTTTCTTATCCCCTTTTTAATGTCCCTCTTAATGTCAATATACTGATTCACAAGATGACCTTCACCTCTTTTGATACGCCTATAAATTCTCTTCTATAAAATATTTGAGCCTATTATTCATCCATTTTGGGTCACTTCTATTAGATCTAATTTCTTTATATGGGATTTTTAATGCCTGTCTTCTGCAGTCTCTAATGAAGTGACGAGGATAGTGGAGTTTAGAAAATACTTGTGGTATAAACCTTGGTAATAAATACCGACAAGTTGGTTTAGAAAGACACGTAAGCAAACACTATAACATATTTATTAGAAAACGTTTCGGTCCTGGAACCTTGATCACTTCTAACATACAGAGGTAGAAAGACATTATATATATAGGCGGAGAGTGAGATGTGACGCACGTGACCTGAGGAATGTCATAAGAACATAAGAATGGAGGAACACTGTAGAAGGCCTACTGGCCCATGCGAGGCGAGGGTAGACGATGAAATCACGTGACTCCTGTGTTGTTGGGTTGGTGCTGCTTAAGTATCATGTATGCCAATGTTTTTGAAATTTTGTAGTTTCCAGTGTTGCGTTCTATAGTGTCGGTGACGGTGATACTTCAAGGTTCCAGGACCGAAACGTTTTCTAATAAATATGTTATAGTGTTTGCTTACGTGTCTTTCTAAACCAGAAAATACTTGTCCAATTAGAAAGCATTCTTCCATTCCTTTATAACTCCTGAGAACAGTTCACCAGGACCTGATGATTCATTTACTTTTAATCTTTTCGTCTGAGACCCAAGTTGTGTATGATTTATTTTCACTATGTTCTATTTTTTTTTTTCATGAATTTTAGTAGCATCTACTTTCGTAAAAACTGTGAACAAATAAATGTTAAAGAGATCACACATATATTTGTTGTTAGTGAGATACATATGCAACAGTTAGGTAGCTTTATTTCGAAACGTTTCGCCTACACAGTAGGCTTCTTCAGTCGAGTATATTTGTTATTAACAGTGACCCAACCTGAATAATTTTTAACAAAAAAAGGCACAATACCGTGACTGGAACGATACATAAATAACCCGCAGATAGAAGAGAGGAACTTACGGCGACGTTTCGGTCCGACTTGGACCATTTACAAAGTCGTAAGCTCCTCTCTTCTATGTGCGGGTTATTTGTGTACTGAGTAATTTTTGTGCTGGTCTGCCTTTTCCTTAATCTTACTTCTATGTCATAAATTAGACACATGTGCAACACTTGGGTATGATTCTCCACCACCACGATGTAGTGAACACTAACTTCAAGGCTGAGGGACTGATTACCTCATCTTTTGTATATAGTTCTTCTGTTTTCTAATTATGTCCTAGAATTTGTGTGTTAGGTAAGACACATATGCAACAGTTAGACAACTTTATTCCGAAACGTTTCGCCTACACAGTAGGCTTCTTCAGTCGAAAACAGAAAGTAGGCCTACTTTCTGTATTCGACTGAAGAAGCCTACTGTGTAGGCGAAACGTTTCGGAATAAAGTTGTCTAACTGTTGCATATGTGTCTTACCTAACAACCTGTCGGTATTGTATACCATTTTGATGTTCACCTAGAATTGTATTGATAAAGCCACTCGATGGCGAAACGTCTACAATAAAGATATCCAGATGTTGCACGTGTCTAAACTTTCAACTCTTGGGTATCTTTATTAAGGAAACGTTTCGCCACACAGTGGCTTCATCAGTCCATACAAAGGAGAATCACGAAGAACAGGAGGAGAATGAGGTAATCAGTCCCTCAACCTTAAGTCGATGAACCATTTATCTACAATCCTGTCAGACACTGCAGCTTCTTGGGAATTCTTCACTTGAACATCAAAATGGTATACAATACCGACAGGTTGGATATGATTGAGGTGTATAAATGGAAGACAGGAATAAATAAAGGGGATGTAAATAGTGTGCTGAAAATATCTAGCCTAGACAGGACGCGCAGCAATGGTTTTAAGTTGGAAAAATTCAGATTCAGGAAGGATATAGGAAAGTACTGGTTTGGTAATAGAGTTGTGGATGAGTGGAACAAACTCCCAAGTACCGTTTAAGAGGCCAGAACGTTGTGTAGCTTTAAAATAGGTTGGATAAATACATGAGTAGATGTGGGTGGGTGTGAGTTAGACCTGATAGCTTGTGCTAAAAAGGTCGGTTGCCGTGTTCCTCCCTTAAGTAAATGTGACCTGCCCCGATAGGGGGTGCATTGGTTTAAACCCGATAGGAGACTTGGACCTCCCTGCATGGGGCAGTGGGCCTTCTGAGTTTTCCCATCGTTCTTATGTTTTTTGTTTTATTTTGGTTTGTACCTACCAATTCTTCACTTGCCAAAACCTTGAGTGCCTATTTCCACACTGGACAATGTGACCCCACCTCGACTGCTGAACTCTTCTGCCTACGTTTAAAGCTGCTTTCCGCACTTGCTGATTTATTAAGTTGATGGAGGACCACATCGACTCAAGGTTGGGGAAAAATGATGAGGGAATTACTCAATTGTGAGGGAATTATAGTGATATGAACAAATCGCGATGACACAAAGATAGGTAGGAAAATTTGATTCAAAACGTAGATGTTTGGGAACTTCAGGAGGTTTTAAAAACAAATTTATTCTTGGTCGAAAGGGGCAGTGCATTTCATGAAAAAATGAAAGATTTGAAGTGGGAGTGTCCAAAACCCTATACTTATAATTAAATGATGTAGAATTAACCATACAGATTGCGAAAAGGATTTGGGGAGTTATGGTGAGCGCAACCTTAAACAAAAAAGCAAGTGAAAAGGGTTCAAAGAAACCGACATGTTAAATTAGCACAGTAACTCTTAGTACTTATTGAGGAAAGTTTCGCCACACAGTGGCTTCATTTTCCCATACAAAAAAATAAGAACATAAGAACAGGAAAACACTGCAAAGGCCTACTGGCCCCTGCGAGGCAGGCCCAAGTTCTAGGCTTTAACCCAAGCCCCAAAACCTAACGGGTCGGTACATTGATTTAAAGGGAGGAAACGGAAAAACCGCCCTGTTAGAAAAGCTATGGTCTAACTCACCCCACCCAATTATCATGTTTTTTACCCCCTATTTTTAAAGCTACACAACGTTTGGCCTCTAAACGGTTTTGGGGGTTTTGTTCACTCACCCCACAACTCTATTACCAAACCAGTACTTTCTATATCCTTTCCTGAATCTGAATTTTTCCAATAAAACCATTGCTGGGTCCTGTCTAGGCTAGATATTTTCAGCACACTATTTACATCCCTTTAATTTTTTCCCGTCTCCCTTATACACCTCAATCATATCCCCTAATCTACGTCTTTCCCAGAGAGTGCAGTTTCGGGCCCTTAGTCTATCCTCAGGGAAGGTTTCTGATACATGGGAATCTTTCATCCTCCTTTGTACATTGAACTTAAGAAAGGAGGACACATACAACGGGTTAGGTATTTTTTTTTTCAAAACTTTCACCCCCCCACAGTAGGCTTCTTCAGTCGAGTACAGAAAATTTGATAGAAGCAGAAGAGACTTGAAACGATTAATCAGTCCATCACCTAAAGTTTTGAGGTGGTCAGTCCCTCAGCTGGGAAGGACTTTTCCCAAAAGGTCTGAAAAATGCTCTTCCAGATTGGGGACTGCCTCAAAATTTTAAAGGGTGAGGACGATTACATCGTCTTCAAGTCTCTTCTGCTTCTATCAACTTTTCTGTCTCGACTGAGAATGAGAAAACTTATGCAACAAAGGGAATTTATCAGGAAACGTTCGCCACAAGTGGCTTCTCAGCCCGATACAAAGTAAAAGGTTAAGGAGAGGAGGATTTTGAGGTAATCGCCCCTCACCTGGAGTCGATGTGTTTGGTCCATCAATTGTAGAAGTAAGCATAGGGCCGTAGACGTGGCTTATATACTGTAGTGAGGTGGGGGCGAAGCAGGAGGGGGTTTGAGGTCAAGTGGTACCATCCATAGTCATAAGACAAAGAACATAAGAGAAGGAAACTGCAGAAGGCCTATGGCCCATGCGAGGAGTCAAGTCCTACGGCTTAAGCAAGGCACCAACCTAGTCGGTCAGGCCCAATTGCTTAGGGAGGAACAGGGGCAAACCGACCTGTACAAAGCTATCAGGTCTAACTCACACCCACCCCATCTTCTTGTATTTTACCCAAACCCTATTTTAAAGTCCACAAGTTTGCCTCTATAAGGGTACTTGGGAGTTTGTTCAACTCATCCACAACCTATTACCAAAACCAGTACTTCCTATTTTCCCCTGAATCTAAATTTTCAACTTAAAACATTGCGCGAGTCTGTTAGGCAAATATTTTAGCACACTATTTAAAATCCCTTATTTTCCTGTCTTCCACTTATAACCTCAATCTATCCCCCCTAATTCTACGTCTTTCTAGAGAGTGCATTTCAGGGCCCTATCTATCCTCATAGGGAAGGTTTCTGATACATGGGAATCATCTTGTATCCGAAGTAGGTCTCCTCAAACGTTGGACAGTTTTGAAGAATTCTTTGTAAAAAGATTCCATGATGTGCAGTGTAGACAGTTGTAAAGAATGGTTTGAAAACCGGGAAAAGTTGAAGATTGAGCATTTTGAATATGGGAATCTTTATTCAGGAAACGTTTCGCCACCAGTGGCTTCATCAGTCCGATACAAAGTTGAAACTAAGGGAGGAGGTTGAGGTAATCGTCCTCAGCGGAGTCGATGTGTTCAGTCCATCAATTACAGATTTTTGGACTGATGTATCGGACTGATGAAGCCACTGTGTGGCGAAACGTTTCCTGAATAAAGATTCCACTGTTGATAAGTTCTCATCTTCAACTTGTCGGTTTTTAAAACCATTTCACACTCGATAAGAAGCCATTGGTAGGCGAAAACGTTTGAAATAAGATACCTAATGTTGCATATGGTCCTTACCTAACAACCTGTGGTTTTGTTTTTCCCTTTTTGTATACCATTTTGATGTCCGTCGGTATTTTATACCATTTTGGTGTAAGAACAGGAGGAAATAGGAAAACAGTCCTCCACCGGGGGGACTGATTACCCATCTTTTGTATATAGTTCTACTGTCTTCCTATTATGTCCAAGAATTTGTATTGTAAAACCACTGGATGGCGAAACGTCTACAATAAAAAATATCCAGATGTTGCACATGTGTCTTAAAATTTTCATACCAAGAGTTGTACATGTGTCTAATTTAACAAGACCAGCAATGCTAAGCGTACGTAATAAGGCAAATAGATTACTGGGATTTATACAAGAAGTGTGGAAAAAGAACTTTATGTACTGGTTCAGGACATTTATTAAAGTGTCTTTTTCCACATCTTGTCCGGTATCACAAACCACTTCTCATCAAGAAGTGTAAGCAAAGAAGTCCAGAGGTCATACTGCAGCCTTATACAACTTTAGTAAGGAATCACCAAAATTATGCAGTCAATTTGGTCTCCATATTAAAAGAAAGGACATAAATTCGTTTAAAAACATTCGGCAAGGATACTAAATTATTTCATAGCCAGAGATTCTACACCACGGTGCTCTAAACACCACTCAAGGCTGAGGGATGATTACCTCACTTTTGTAATAGTTCTTTGATTTCTTATTCATGTCCAAGAATTGTATTGAAAAAAACAAGGATGGTGAAACGTCTACAATAAAGATAACCGATGTTGGCACAAGAAACGTTTCCTAATTAAGAACCCAAGAGTTGCACCTGTGTCTAATTTTCAACCGTGTCGGTTTTCTGAACCATTTATCTCAACAAAACAAAGGAGAATGGCGAAAAACAGTCGTTTGAGGAATCAGTCCCTAGCCCTTTAGTCGATGTAATCAGTGCATAAATCTTGAAAAAGTTAATGCTTATGTTCATTGCAATTAGTATATACGTAGGAAGGAGAGGTGCAGCAGTCGTCGGGGGTGTCAAGAGTCCCGTGTGGAAGTAAGGCGTGCCCAAGGTTTTAGGAAGTGAAGAATTTCCTGTATTAAGATAACCAAGATGTTGCTGTGTCAGACAGGAAAGTAGATGAAAGGTTCAGAGAACCGACAAGTTGATAAATTAGAACATGTGCAAAACTTGGTAACTTTAATGAGAAACGTTTACGCCACACAGGGCTTAAACAGTGGGAAGAAGATGGCTTTAAAGCTCTTTTCGCATATGCTGTATACTTTTCCAAGGGTTTGATGGATGACTTCATCTGATCCCAAAGGGTGGGGACTGATTAAACCCCAACTCTGTTCTTCAATTCTCCTTTTTATGGACTGATTGAAGCCCCTGTTGGCGGGAAAAACGTTTCCTCAATTAAAGTCGCCAAGTGTTGAAACATTAAATGGTATAAAATACCGACGGTTTAACATCAAAATATATAAAATACCGAAGGTTGGTTAGGTAAAAACACAAAGGCACAGTTAGGCAAACTTTATTCCGAAACGTTTCGCCTACACAGTAAGGCTTCTTCGTCGAATACAGAAAGTAGGCAGGGAAATAGAGATGTAAGACGATTTAATCAGTCCCTCACCCTGTACAGAAAAGTACTCGGGCTGAAGAAGCCCACTGTGTAGGCGAAACGTTTCAAAATAAAGATACCTAACTGTTTGCATATGTGTCTTACCTAACATTACCCAATGTTGCACATAAGAACATAAAAACATAAGAAACGAAGGAACACTGCAGCAGGCCTACTGGCCCATGCGAGGCAGGTCCAAGCCTCCTACCGGCTTAAGCCAATGCACCCAACCCAGTCAGGTCAGGTCACATTGACTTAAGGGAGGAACACGACAACCGACCTGGTAGCACAAGCCATCAGGTCCAAACTCCCCACCCACCACATCCACTCATGTATTTATCCCCAAACCCATTTTTAAAGCTACACAACGTTCTGGCCTCTATAACTGTACTCGGGAGTTTGTTCCACTCATCCACAACTCTATTACCAAACCAGTACTTTCCTATATCCTTCCTGAATCTGAATTTTTCCAACTTTAAAAACCCTTGCTGCGAGTCCTGGGCTTGGCTAGATATTTTCCCGCACACTATTTTACATCCCCCTTTTTTTATTCCCGTCTTCCATTTATACACCTCAATCATATCCCCCCTAATTCTACGTCTTTCTAGAGAGTGCAGATTCAGGGCCCTTAGTCTATCCTCATAGGGAAGGTTTCTGATGAAGATTGAGACACTTATGCAGCATATGGGAATCTTGAGGTGTATAAATGGAAGACAGGAATAAATAAAGGGGATGTAAATAGTGTGCTGAAAATATCTAGCCTAGACAGGACTCGCAGCAATGGTTTTAAGTTGGAAAAATTCAGATTCAGGAAGGATATAGGAAAGTACTGGTTTGGTAATAGAGTTGTGGATGAGTGGAACAAACTCCCAAGTACCGTTATAGAGGCCAGAACGTTGTGTAGCTTTAAAAATAGGTTGGATAAATACATGAGTAGATGTGGGTGGGTGTGAGTTAGACCTGATAGCTTGTGCTAACAGGTCGGTTGCCGTGTTCCTCCCTTAAGTCAATGTGACCTGACCTGACTAGTTGGGTTGCATTGGCTTAAGCCGGTAGGAGACTTGGACCTGCCTCGCATGGGCCAGTAGGCCTTCTGCAGTGTTCCTTCGTTCTTATGTTCTTATGTTCTTAAACGTTTCGCCACACAGTGGCTTCATCAGTCCAATACAAAGAGGAAGGCGTAAGGAGAGGAGGAGTATGAGGTAATCAGTCCCTCAACCTGGAGTCGATGTGTTCAGTCCATCAATCTTGTAGAATGTACAGCATAGGGCCGTAGACGTGGCTTATATACTGTAGTGAGGTGAGGTGAAGCAGGCGGAGGTGGAGTCATAGTGGTACCATCCACTAGTCGAAGTAGGTCTTCGTCCAAAGGTTGAACAAGTGTTGAAGAATTCTTTGTAACAAGATCCCATGATGCTGCAGTGTCTGACAGTTGTGATGAATGGTTTGAAAAACCGACAAGTTGAAGATTGAGACACTTATGCAGCATATGGGAATCTTTATTCATGAAACGTTTCGCCACACAGTGGCTTCATCAGTCCAATACAAAGAGGAAGGCGTAAGGAGAGAAGGAGTATGAGGTAATCAGAAGCATAAATAATAGGTACATTCTACAAGATTGATGGACTGAACACATCGACTCCAGGTTGAGGGACTGATTACCTCATACTCCTCCTCTCCTTACGCCTTCCTCTTTGTATTGGACTGATGAAGCCACTGTGTGGCGAAACGTTTCCTGAATAAAGATTCCCATATGCTGCATAAGTGTCTCAATCTTCAACTTGTCGGTTTTTCAAACCATTCATCACAAGGTTTCTGATACATGGGATCAACTTTGTCATCCTCCTTTGTACATTTTCCAGAGCATTTATATCCATTCTGTAATACGGTGACCAAAACTGTGCAGCATGATCTAAATGAGGCCTAACCAAGGATATATAGAGTTGAAGAACAACCTGAGGACTCCTATTATTTATGCTTCTTGATATGAAGCCAAGGATTCTATTAGCTTTATTGTGAACACTTATGCACTGTTGTCTTGGTTTCAGATTACTTCTAACCAGAACTCCTATCTAATTTATCAACTGAACCATTCATGTTCATTACTTCTATGTATATGAAAGAAACCTTCTTGGGTTGGACATCCAATCCCTTACGACTCTAATTTCGTAATCCTTTTTGGCTTTCTTCATCTCTCTTTTCAATACTAAAATGGTATGAAATACCGACAGGTTGTTAGGTAAGACACATATGCAACAGTTAGGTATCTTTATTTCGAAATAAAGATACCTAACTGTTGCATATGTGTCTTACCTAACAATCCCTCTTTTGATTATTTGGTAAAAGGACACGTGTGCCATAAATGCAACAGTTTTATTGCGGCAACATTTCGCTCTCCAGGTGCTTTGATTTCTCTTCTTAACTGGTCCATTAAGTATCCTGGAAAGCGAACCGTTTCTACAATAAAATGTCTCATTAGTTTCAATTTTGTCCTTTTACCAACATTATTACATCTCTCGTTCGATCGGTGAGATGCTTTGATCTATTGTTATCCACTTGGGGTTATTTTTGTTTGAGTTTAGGCAGCTTGTAAAGTGATCTGAAAAATGTTATGTCGGCAATCATCTGCAGAGTCCTGCTCTCCAGGATAATCTCCAGTGAGGAGGGAAGGAAAGTGGGAGGGAGAGAAGGGAAGTGGGAAGGAGGGCCACGTTAAGTGTCCTGGATGTTCAAGGCAATTAGTACAAATTGCTGTCTGCAACAAAAAATTAATTACACTCAGTGACAGCTGGAACAGTGTTTGGGGCAGACACGACGTGTGTTAGAGATGGTGGTGCCTGGGTTGGTGGTGCCAGGGATGGTGGTGCCAGAGGTGGTACCAGGGGTTGTGGTGCCAGGGAGCGTGGTGCCAGGGGTGGTGGTGCCAGGGATGGTGGTGCCAGAGGTGGTACCAGGGGTTGTGGTGCCAGGGATAGTGGTGCCAGGGGTGGTACCAGGGGCTGTGGTGCCAGGGAGGCTGGTTCCAGGGGTGGTACCTGGGGTTGTGCTACCAGGGATGGTGGTGCCAAGGATGGTGGGGCCAGGGGTGGTACCAGGGATGGTGGGGCCAGGGGTGGTACCAGGGATGGTGGTGCCAGGGGTGGTACCAGGGATGGTGGTACCAGGGATAGTGGTGCCAGGGGTGGTACCAGGGATGGTAGGACCAGGGATGGTAGGACCAGGGATGGTGGTACCAGGGATAGCGGTACCAAGGATGGTGGTTCCAGGGATGGTGGTTCCAGGGATGGCGGTACCAGGGATGGTGGTACAAGGGATGATGGCACAAGGGATGGCGGTACCAGGGATGATGGCACCAGGGATGGCGGTTCATGGGATGGCGGAACCAAGGATGGTAGTACCAGGGATGGTGATTTCAGGGATGGTGGTACCAGGGATGGTGGTTCCAGGGATGGCGGTGCCAGGGATGGTGATACCAGGGATGGTGGTACCAGGGAGGGTGGTACCAGGGATGATGGCACCAGGGATGGTGGTACCAGGGATGGCGGTTCAAGGGATGGCGGTACCAGGGATGGCGGTACCAGGGATGGTGGTACCAGGGAGGGTGGTACCAGGGATGGTGGTTCCAGGGATGGCAGTACCAGGGATGGTGGTACCAAGGATGGTGGTTCCAGGGATGGTGGGACCAGGGATGGTGGGACCAGGGATGGTGGTTCAAGGGAAGGCGGTACCAGGGATGCTGGTACCAGGGATGTCGGTACCAGGGATGCTGGTACCAGGAATGGTGGTTCCAGGAATGGTGGTTCCAGGGATGGCAGTACCAAGGATGGTAGTACCAGGGAAGGTGGAACCAGGAATGGTGATTCCAGGGATGGTGGTACCAGGGATGGTGCTTCCAGGGATAGCGATACCAGGAATGGTGGTACCAGGGATGGTGGTACCAGGGATGGTGGTACCATGGATGGTGGTACTAGGGATGGCAGTACCAGGGATGATGGTACCAGGGAAGGTGGAACCAGGAATGGTGATTCCAGGTATGGTGGTACCAGGGATGGCAGTTCCAGGGATGGCGGTACCAGGGATGGTGGTACCAGGGATGGTGGTACCACCAGCCCTGGTACCACCAGCTTAGGTCTCAAGTTTGCTACTGGCATACGGAAGTCTAAATACGAGTTAGATACAGTGATCAAAAACCATGACTTCGGTGACTGAATTTAACAATGGTTTCATACAAGGACTTATTGCAGCTGCGGTTTCTGAACCTAGTCGTCCACTCATTCCACGCCGCTACATCCAGGCACACAAAAACATGGCCACTAATAATGATAATCTCATCACCACAGCGGACAAAGGAGGAGTGGTCATCCTCAACAGTACAGATTACGTTAGTAAAATACAAGATTCATTAAACGACCCCAACACATACGCTTCCATCCCCGAGCATACATGGAAAAAAGAAACAGATAACGTAAAAACATAAGAATTTAAGAAAGAAGGAACACTGCAGCAGGCCTACTGGCCTATGCGAGGCATGTCCAAGTATCCTACCGGCTTAAGCCAATGCACCCAACCTAGTCAGGTCAGGTTAGGTCACATTCACTTAAGGAAAGAACACGGCAACTGACCCAGTAGCACAAGCTAATCAGGTACTTATCTAGATTCCTTTCTCAGTAAGACCCGCAGCATAGCCAGGAAGTCAGAAGGCAAAAAGCTCTTGCTCCTCGTCCCTACCAACCCCGAGTCAGCAAGGCTTTATGGTTTACTGAGGACCCACAAACCAAATGTGCCTATGAGACCTATTACATCTGGAATTGGCAGCGCCCCACACAGCCTGGCAGGAGTTTTGGCTAAATATTTATCTAAACTCCTGGGTACAATCAGTCAGGCTCACCTGAACCATTCGGGTGACCACCTTAACCGTGTCATGGAACTCGACATGAGTGAAAAGAAGCTTGCAAGTTTCGGAGTGACCGCCTTATTCACCAATGTCTCAGTTGATCAAGCCATTGATCTTCTTCGTAGGGTGATTAACGATGATATAGTTACCTGTACCCCGCCAAGATTTTGTGAGCCTTGTCGAACTTTGTGTTTGTTATAACGGCTTTAAGTTTGAAGACAAGAAGTATAAACAACTCTTCGGGCTAGCCATGGGATCCCCCCTTAGTGCAGTACTTACCAATTTATATATGGAGGACCTAGAATCCAGACGGATCCTCAGTAACATCCCTAGTTTAGTTACATGGATGCGGTCCGTTGATGATATTTTGGTCATTGTACCCAAAAATCTAGAGACCCATACGTGGCATCCTCAACACCATCAACACTCTGGAACCCACTATTAAACTTACAATAGAGGAGGAGAAGGACAACCAATTACCTTTTCTCGACGTTCTCCTATGCACTGGTGAAAACAGACTTTCTTTTAGTGTACCGGAAACCTACATACAAGAACGATCTTGTAATAATGTTAGTAGAATTACCAACATTATTACCATGACACCAGAACTAAAAGAGGGGTAGTTATAGGCTTCTTTCTGAGAGTTTACAGAATCTCCAGTCTGCAGTTCCTCAAAGAAGAATGCACATACATAAATTCTTTTACTTCACTTCATACATGACTGTAGGAAACGTGCAACACGTATCCTCAACAAGACCAACACCAATCAAGTTGAAGAAAAGCCACCAAGTTACATAGTTTTACCACCCAGCAATGTTGCCACTAACGTTGCAAAAATGTTTGACAGAAAACTGGCTAAAATATCTACCAGCTCTTCAACTACTATTAGGAACCTGATACAAAAACCCAAGCATGATTCTGATATAAGTGCAGGAATTCACACTATACCATGTGAGGGGTGTGACAAAGTATATGTGGGGGAAACAGCCAGATCTCTGGACATTAAGATCACTGGACACAAAAATACTTGCAGAAATGATGACCGTAAAAATGTGTGTGTTCATCATAGGGACGATGTTGGACACCTGAAATTCATTGACGCTAAACTAGTGATTTAACATTCGTCTTTCGACCTGCAGGGAGAGAGGATGTTTCTACAGTTTCTCTTGCACGCCACCTGGTGGGGAAAACATAGCATTAGCACCAAGATGGCGGACTGAATGAGCCAGCGCATAAATACTGTCTGCATCGAATTGGTCAGGGGATCTTTAAGCAGTGCCACGATGAACGTTCTCCTGCCAGGCATTATCAGGGACGTTTATGGCATCCCCAATAAAGAGTTGTCCGGAGTGTGTACGGAGTGGCGCTAAATGGTATGTCCAGGGTCTTCGTGAAGTTCATGGGGACCTACTTCTACTCCAGTATCGTTGACGAATTTCAATAAAGGAGGATGAGCATCAATTCGGCAGTGGAAGTGTGCTTGCATGATGTTTCTAAGTATTTTACTTGGGTGAAGGTACGGAATGTACCTTTTGAAGCAACAGCATACAGCCTACAGGATGTGTTCAGTGGTTATGGGGCTGTACACTCTGTGAGCATGGGAATGTGGAGGGATGGCTCCTACGAGGGGCTGCCGGAAGGATCCTTCACATTGAAATGACCTTGAGGAGGCTGATACCATCGTACGTCACCTTGCATAGCTATAGAACTCAGGTTTTTGTACACTATGCGGGGCAGAGGAGGATGTACCGTTTATGTGACTCTTGTGAGCACATGGCGGCACAATGTCCCAGGTGACAGGGCCCTAGGGTTCAAGAAAGGGTTTCTGAAGACAAGCAGATAGAAGCCTTGGACGTCTGACTGGTGATGTGGAAGGACGGGGGAAGGGCCTATGGAGTGAGGAGGTTGAAAGAGCAGATGTGGCTTTGGAGACATGTGTTACACTACCAGAGGAAACGGGGGGGGGGGAATAACGGTTTCAGACAGACCGTTAGATCCTACAGATTCAGCTCAAGAAGGGATTTTGGAGGCTGTGCTGAAGGATTTTTTGGAAGAGTCGGAGCATGGTGTGGAAGGCGATGAGAGGTCAGGTGATATCAAGGTGATGGACAAACAGACACGGGGTAAGGAAGACTTGAGTGAGGTTAGAATGGAGAGTAATGTGGTGGTGGAGGTCCACCAAGAAGATGTGCCTGAAGCAGATATGTGTGTAGAGGGTAGCTCCCGCAAGAGATCAGCGGGGGCATCAGACATGGACGAGGTCCTCACACCGGCACAGCACCCTGGGAAGAAGATTTGGGCAGCCGTGGTGGAAATGGCGAGAACGGGAAGGGGAGGGCAATGGGAAGATCGGCGGGAAGGTACAGAGAGGGGTTGGAGAGCAGGAACGAGGGATTGATAAAGATGGACCGAGACCTTTGAAAGGAGGACCTAGTAAGCCTCATCGGCATAGGGGTAAGCCGCCATTCTTGTAATTTTCAGGTGTGTGACTTTCAATATAAACAGTCTCAAGATTGAGGTCAAGAGGGTATGGTTAGAGTGGTTTTTAAGGAGATTTAATATTGATGTATGTTTTTTGCAGAAACATAACCATAGGTTAGGATGTGAATTGGTTTTGAAAGGTTATAGTTTGTTTACCAGTGATGCTTTGAGGTTGAAAGGTGTGGCTGTGGCAGTAAAGGAGACCAGTCCTTTGCGTATCCTGGGTTGGGAGGAGGGGGGGTGGGAGGGTTGTCAGGGTGGATGGGTTTTCTGGGGCCAGGAGGGTTTGTTTTGTAGGTGTGTACATGCCAGCCACTAGTAACGCCAGAGTGAAAGTGGATTTTGTACGTGATGTCTTGGTGTATCATTTGAGAGGTTTACCGGCTTTTACAGTGCTTGACGGGGATTGGAATTGTGTAATTAGGAATGGGGATATGGTTCTGAGGGGGGCGGGCTGTGTTTTGGGGGTTCTGAGAGATGCTTTGCGGGATGTTGGAGTGGTAGATGTGGTGGGGAGTAGGGGAAATGGAGTAGAGTACACTTTTATTCGTAGGGGATATGAGGCACGGTTAGATAGGATTTATGTTAGGCAGTGAATAGGTGTGGAGAGGGTGAGGACCATAGATGTGGGTTTTTCTGATCATCGTGCTGTTATAGCAGATTTGAGGGTAGATGGTATAGTGAGAGTTTATGCGGGATACTGGAAATTGAATGTGAGGCTGCTTAGGGACGAGGGTGATGCTACAGAATTTGAGGATAGGTGGAAATCCTTTTGGGAGACTAGGAATAGGGAGGTGGATTTGCTGGATTGGTGGGAAATGAGAGCTAAAGTTGGAATTGCGGGTTTTTTTAAAGTACGAGGTAAGGAGAAGGCGAGGTGGAGCTATGGTCTACAGAATTATCTTGAAGATCAGTTAAATGACTGTTATGCAGAGGAACGGGTGGGGCTGTGTGAGGACATGGACCATTTGCGACATAGATTGGTGGAAATCCATAATGAAAAGTTTGAGGCAATTAGAGTTAGAGCGGGGTTGGAGGATGCTTTAAGGGGGGATAGGCTGTCGGGATTTGTGCTCAGGAAGTTTAAGGAAAGGCAGGTGAAAACCACCTTGGCATATATAGAGGCAGGTACAGGGGGGTTGTGGATTTGAGGAGGGTCAAGGCCTATCCACAACGGAAAATATTAGTTTGTACGCTGATTTCTGGTTTAGGGAGAAATGGAGGAGGGTTGGCGGGGTAGTGGGTGAGGGACGTTTTGGGGATGAGGGGTTTAATAGGGTTATAAGTGAGCAGGACAGTGACAGACTCGAGAGTAGTATTAGTGTAGAGGAGCTGGAGGAGGCAGTTTTTGGGCTGTGCCAGGGTAAAACCCCTGGGATAGATGGCATACCGAACGATTTTTATAGGTGTCATTGGGGGAGTGTATGGCATTGTCTGGTGGGGGTTTTGAATTGTATGTTAAGTAGTGGGAGGATGGGAAAATCGTAAAGAACAGGTGTCACGGTTTTAGTGCCCAAAAAGAAGGAATGCAGGGTTTTGAATGATTACCGTGCAATTACTTTAATGTGCTCGGATTACAAGATTTTTGCTAAGATTTTGGGCAACAGAAAGAGGAAAGTGTTGGGTTTAGTGTTACATAGGGGGCAGTTGGGGATTCCAGGGAGAAGGATGAGGGATGGACATGGTCTTATTAGGGATTTTCTAGAGAGTTGTACGGGAGGGGGAATACTAGGCTTAGATTGGGAGAATGCATATGATTGCGTAGACAGAGTTTTCTTAGGGGTTTGTTTAGAGAGGTTGGGGTTTCGGGAGGGGGTAGTGAGGTGGGTGAACACTCTGTATGCTGAGGCAGAGGTGAGGGTACATGTCAATGGGGGGTTGGGTGAAAGTGTACCGATGGAGAGAGGCTTGAGGCAGGGATGCCCGCTATCGCAGCTACTCTTTGCGTGTGTGCAGAATCCTTTCTATGAGTCTGTTGAGCGGGTGATGGACAACCAAGAGATGGAAGGGGGTGCAAAGGGGGCATCACTGGGTATGTGGATGATACTACTGTTTTGCTACAGGGTAAGGAGGAGTTAAGGAGGGTGGGTAGAGTGATTCAGATGTTTGGTATGAATACAGGGATGTGAGTTAATACGGTGAAATCAAAGTTACTAGAGGTGGGTAATTGGATATGAGGGGGCTTGGGGATGGGGATAGGATGGACAGTGGTTGATAGAATCAGGGTATGTGGAATATGGTACATGGCGGAGGTGCAGGCCTGCAGAAGGGTAAATTCGGAGTCTGTCACGGGTAAGGTTTTAGGTAGACTAGGAGGTTTAAGTGCGAGGGACTTAGCTTTACATCAGAGGGTAGTGGTGGTAAATTCACTTGTTTATAGCAAGGTATGTGGGTGGCAGAGGTTTTTCCCTTAGAGGTGCAGGACATTTTGGAAATGCAGAGGAGGGTGCTAAAGTTTGTGTGGGGATTTGGGAGGGCATGGTTAAGTAAGGAGGTAGTTATGACAGATGTTCAAAGAGGGGATTTAGGTTTGTTGCCTTTGGGACTTAGAGTAATGGCTATATATATCAAGCCAGGGGGGGGGTATATTGGGGAAGGGGGTGTAAGGGGAGCTAAAGTAGGAAGAGTTATGGAGGAGGCATGTAAATGGTGGAGTGGCAAGGACCTGAGGGTTTGTGAAGATATGTTGAGATTTTTATTGACGGTGCAACAGGTGGATAACATCAAAGTGAAAAGGTTGGTGAGGGTAGTGAGAGGTCAGGGAACTTTGCAAGGGGTAGCCGTGTATCCAGCATATGATTGGGGGGTTATTTGGAAGGATTTTAGTAAGCTTAGGATACCGGCTAGGGTAAGAGAATTAGTGTATCGTTTCATCATGGGGATTCTGGCCTCCAAGGAGGTGTTAAGATGTATGGGGTTTGTGGAAGAGGTTTTTTTGTCAGTTTTGTGATGATGTTGAAACGGCGTTTCATGTGGTCTTCTTTTGTACCTCCTTGGAGGGGGGGAGATCATGGATGGGTGGAGTTATCAGATTGTTGGGGGGGGACGTTTACCGCTTTTAAGGGCTTTACTATTAGATGTAAGGGGAGTACCTAGGGATGTGGGAAGGGCTATAATGTATGTCATAGTAGATTATCTGGATATCTCATGGGGAATGAGGGAATTAAGGGGTGATACGAGGATAAAAGTGTTGGCGGCTAGATTCTATAGGACAAAGTGTAGGAATATGCTGGTTTATGGGGCGTCCTGGGAAAAAAGTTTCCTGGAGGTTATAGGAACCTCACAGCCCTTAGGATCTCGGTTTTGAGAAACCAGATTGGAAATTTGGATTCAAGACATAAGTTATCTGAGGTACGAATAAATGCGGCCCTTATACTTCCTACTTGTTTTGTATTATATTTAACTTTTATTGTCTGCTGGAGGTTCTATGTGGTACTAATTTAAGAGTATGTATAGGTCTCGGGTTTATATCATGTTTGTTAAGGGGTTCATACCAAAAAAAAATTTTTGACAAGGGTTTCGGTTTATATATATATGTGGGACGTATAAAATTATAAGTAGGGTTGGTCTCAAATCCCTTTGATGTGAGTGGCATATAAGTATTTACTGAATACTTTGTTATAAGAGCATGTGATCTGGTTTTGTTACATGTATGAACTTATGTATTTGATGGTTTTAACATAATTATGATACAATAAAACTGTTTTAACATAATTATGATATAATAAAACTATTTTCCCATGAGTTTTGTGCTTAAGGAATCATTTGTTCCTTCCGATTTACTATTGGTTATGCGATAACGTAACACAATTTTAACCAATACACTGTACCCTGTACTAGAGGGTAGGTCCGATTTGTGTTTTTATAATGGTTATGGTAGCTCCTTTTAGGGGCATTTTATTTTAATGTCAAGATTTGTGTATTATATATTTGTGTGCGACAAACGTAGCTATAATTATGTTTTACTACAGTAACTATAGTGCCCTTGTGATGTGCAATTTCGTTGTTTTGTTTTTGTTGTAATAGTTTATGACGTACGTCTCACCTCCTGGCGCTATATAAGGCGCCATTCTGTCACTTCAACTCCATATTATTTCAGACTACGGAACAATGCTCTTCTCCAGACTGAGGGACTGACCACCTCAAAACTTTAAGGGTGATGGACTGATTACATCGTCTTCAAGTCTCTTCTGCTTCTATCAACTTTTCTGTACTCGACTGAAGAAGCCTACTGTGTAGGCGAAACGTTTCGAAATAAAGATACCTAACTGTTGCATATGTGTCTTACCTTACAACATGACAAGGTACTCAAAATATACGGTAAAACCATGTTAAGTTTCCCTTTGTTATTTTATATGATAGGAAAATTTTTATTTCCTTCATTAGTGAGTACCTATCAATGATTTAGTGGGTACTGTCTTTTGCGTGTGCTGTTTGTTATAGCAGACTGTTGGTATAATATTTGTAAAGTAAAAGGACACAAGTGCAACAAATGTGACATTTATTGTGGCAACGTTTCGCTCTCCAGGAGCTTTATCAAGCTCACATTAGTCACATTAGTTGGACTTGTGTCCTTTTACTTTACATATTGTCGGTGAACATTAAAATGGTATAAAATACCGACAGGTTGTTTAGGTAAGACACATATGCAACAGTTAGGTTGCATATGTGTCTTACCTAAACAACCTGTCGGTATTTTATACCATTTTAATGTTCAATCTGTCAGACACTGCAACACAAGGGTATCATACCTAACTGTTGCATATGTGTCTTACCTAAACATATTGTCGGTAATTCTACCAACTTTATTACAATCTGTCTGTATAACATTTGTCATCTTCAGGAATAACCTGGTATAGTAGAGGAAACTATTATGTTATTGCATTTTTTTTACTATTGTTACGCATCTTTTGTAATTATGTAAGGTCTTTTAAATAACAATATAAAAAAAAAACTAGTGATTAAAGAAGACGATTTAAGACGGAGAAAATGCGTAGAAGCTGCACTAACTGCTGCCAGTAACACTATAAAGCAAAAGTTCTATAGTTACAGAATCTCAAAATTGCTAATCAACAGGACATACCCATTCTGGAAACTGCTGTTACATGATGTCAACAGGTCCCTCTGTAGTCATCCGTCTCACCTCCTTAGTTCCAGTACTACTACTACTACTACCACCATTTTAATATTCACTACCACCTCTACCCACGCGACACTTCACCTGACTCCTGCCACTATATATACGCTTTTTCTTAGTTTTTTCTATATTAGGACTGAACAAGTCTCTCGTGGCGATACGTTTCCTTTAATAAATGTTCTGAACTGTTCATAAGTGTCTTTTTCCACATCTTGTCGGCATCACCATAACATTTCCTTAGACACAACGCTAATAGACACAATGTAAATAAACATTATGTGACTAGACATAACTAGATCAAAGGTACTTTATATACGTGTCTTATTCATCAAGCATTAGACATATTTAAAATAAATATGACCAGAGAAGACATGATGGAAATAAGTGGTATTAAATACCGACACAATGGAAATATAAACACATATGCAGTATAAATTGATCCTTTATTGACAATGTTTCGCCCACACAGTGGGCTTTTTCAAGTCACAAACAGATCTACCTGGGGTGGAAGGTACGCGAGTATTTATAGTCAGGTTCAGAAAGTTGGGTCAGGTGGAGAATGCTGCATCTGATGATCTACCGAGTGGGGTTATAGAGTCTAAAATCTCGTGTAGCTTGGAAGGGAGATTGGATAAGTATGCGAGTAGACCCTCTGCAGTGTTCCTCCATTCCTATGTTCTTATGTGGGATAGCGATGAAGAAGTTTCTTGGCAAGTGGTTCAGCTATGTTATAGAAGCCATTATTCTGGTTGAAGTTGTTGGATATAGAGATAAGCGATGATTCCACGATTCTTCGGTATTGAGTGTTGTCTTCTCAGGCGATAAGTCTTGAGTTTCTGTAGTTGATTAAATGGTTGTGTGAATTGCCATGTACACAGGCATTCCTTGGATCGTCAGAGCTGCTTGCGTATTGGTGTTCTGAAATATGTGTTTGGAGGCCTCTTGATGTTTCGCCCACGTATAATTTGCTGCAGTCATGTATACCCCTGCAGAGGATGGAAGCTTGTCCTGTCTATTACTGGTAATGTCCTTGATGGTCGTGGTTGTGGAGGTAGATACCTGGAATGAGGTATTGGAAAAGATGTTGGAAACGCGTTTGGCAATGGTGTTAATGGGGAGGACTATGTATCTCTTTTCGGCAGTGTCTTTCCGCCGTCTGCAGCCTCTGATGAAGTGACGAGGATAGTGAAGTTTGGAAATTACTTGTCCAATTATAGTACATTCTTCCTCAAGGAACTCATTGCTGCAGATTCTGAGTGTGTGCAGGAAAAAACCTATAATTACACCATGTTTAGTTTTGGTGTCATGGTGAGAGTAGAAATGGAGAAGATCATTTTGGTTGTTTTTTTTTTCGATAGACTTTAAAACGAAGTTCATGGTCAGCTTTGCAGAGAAGAACATCAAGGAAAGGAAGAGTGTTGTCGACTTCTTCTTCAAGTGTGAACTGAATTGAGGGCTCGACCTGGTTGAGCTTGTCTTGGAGATCTTGAATGTTGAAGCGTCTGAGAGTTATGAGGAGAATGTCATCAACATAACGGAGCCAGGTGACATACGAAGGAATAATGGTGGAAAAACGCTCGGCTTCCAAATGTTGGTAAGTAAGTAAGTAAGTAAGTAAGTAAGTTTATTCAGGTATACACAAATACAGTTACATAGAATTATCATACATAGCAGCATATGTGTAGAGAACCTAGGATAACCCAAAAAAGTCAGACAGAGTGACTTATTTCCATTGGGGTTCCATGTATAGGTTCGCCAGGACGTCACTGAGTGGCAAACCTATGGGTAGTCCAAAAGTCTGCTGAAAGAGGTGATTTTCGAGAGAGAAACACGTAAAGCCAACACATAGTTCAACAAGGTCGATGAAATCGCTGGCTGGAATAGAAAGATCAAGTGAATCGTTAATTTTCCTGCGCAAGAGATCGATGGCTTGTGTAGTAAGTACTTTGGTGAATAGGGAAGTTACGTCAAGGCTGGAAAGTTTCTTGTTCCTGATGTTGATGTTGCGAATGCGATTGAGAAGATCACCCGAGTGTTTGAGATGTGCTGGACTGATAGTGCCCAAGAATTTAGAGAGGTGTTTTGTGAGAATTCCTGAGAGTTGGTGGGGAGCACTGCCTATTCCCGAAGATATGGACTTCAATGGGATAACAGGCTTGTGAGTTTTTGGCAGGCCGTACATTCTGGCAGGTCTGGGGTTTGATGAATGGTTTTGAAAACCGACAAGTTGAAGAATTGAGACACTTATGCAACACATGGGAATCTTTATTGAAGAAACGTTTCGCCACACAGTGGCTTCATCAGTCTAATACAAAGTAGAAATGGGTAAAGAGAGGAGAAGTTTGAGGTAATCAGTCCCTCAACCTGGAATCGATGTGTTCAGGCCATCACTCTTGTAGGAAGTGCAGCATAGGTATGTATGTATGTATAATGCTCGCCAAGACCGTAGTCCTGGCACGGGTCTCAATCTTGCGATGACCCGTCTCTGGCTCCCGAGGGAGAAAGGTTTCTACAGTGATGCGACGTATGCTGCTCAAGCACTCTTCTGGTCAGTTCAACTGGTGCAGCTCATAAGCGACAACACCATATGTACTCCTAACTATGGACACTAGCGAGGAGGAGGATATGTCGTTATCACAGGTAACAGCTTGTCTGGTTCGTTGACTCCATGGTACACTAGTGTGGCCGCAGTCATCTCTGGGTCCTCTTCGGGAGGGAATATCACTCCTAGTTGCCTGCGGAGTGTCTCGGTAACTTCGCACTCCAGAAGATAGTGTGTTAGGGGCCGCTGGACAACGTGCTGACAGTACTGGCACATCTCCTCCTCAGCCTTGTCTACCATCATCTTGGCTGTGGGAAAGCCCAAACGAAGCCGATGGATGGCGGTACACTGCGCTCTGGACCAGTTTCTATCATATGGAGGGTGTTCTCGCTGAGTCGCTGCTCGGTACCACTGTTGAGATGGGGTATCACCTAAGACCTCCCCCATAAGTTTCATGGCTCTGGCAGCCACCAGTTGGGTCTGTCGTAGGCTGATTGGGACAGTAATCCCAACATGTGGATAGTCTGTTGCTGCCTTAGCTGCATCATCTGCCGCCTCATTTCCCCGGATGCCAGCATGGCTGGGGAACCAGTTTAATGTCGATCTGTTACCCTGAACTTCTAAGGCTGTCATTATGCTCAGGATCGATGTGATGAGGTGAACATTGTCCTGTGGTTGAGGATGGGAGAGGGCATTGATTGCAGAGGTGGAATCAACATGTATGACAGGTCGCAGCATAGGGCCAGACAGGTGGCTTATATACTGCAGTCAGATGAGTCGAAGCAGGAGGAGGCGGGATCACAGTGGGACCTGCCACTACACTGCCACTACTTACACTAGTGGCAGGTCCCACTGTGATCCCGCCTCCTCCTGCTTCGACTCATCTGATTGCAGTATATAAGCCACCTCTCTGGCCCTATGCTGCACTTCCTACAAGAGTAATGGACTGAACAATGTAATATGTGGTAGACACAATGGGAGTAGACAGTATGATTGGTAAACACAACAGGAGTAGACAGTATGAATGGTAGACGCAACGGGAGTAGACAGTATGAGTTGGAGACACAACGGGAGTAGACAGTATGAGTGGTAGACAACGGGAGTAGACAGTATTAGTGGTAGACAACGGGAGTAGACAGTATGAGTGATAGACACAACGGGAGTAGACAGTATGCGTGGTAGACACAACCGGAGTAAAGAGTATGAGTGGTGGACACAACAGGAGTAGACAATATAATGAGTGGTAGACACAAATGGGACAAAGAATTAGACACATGTGCAACATCTGGGTGTCTATTTGTAGACGTTTCACCAACCCAGATGTTGCACATGTCAGGCTGCCTCGCTCACCCGCCTCTCTAGCGTCACAGAGGTTACTTGTCAGGCTGCTCCACTCATCCACCTCTCTAGCGTCACAGAGGCTACTTGTCAGTGGTCAGTCGTCACGAGAGGTCACAGGTCCTGAGCTGCTTTAAGGATTAGTGTGGAGGGTTTCAAAGCCAAGGCTTGCTTCTGCAATGTTTTAAAATCTGTGGTTGGAGTGTTGAAGGAGGAGGTCCTACTTCTCCAGGAGGAAATTAGGAGGCTGAAGGTTCACCTCGATGGGTTTGGGAGTGAGTGTGAGGTGGCTGGAGTGGTTGAGGGAAATGAGGATACCAGCAGTGAGGTGCAGTCTGTCACTCGCTACGAGCTGGCTGAAGGTGGGGAGGACGAAAAGGCTACCATCAGTGAAGTGCAGTCCAGCACCTGCTACCAGTGGCGAGTAATTCCCAGTAATGGGAGGACCATCAAATTAAGTTAAGAGAGAAGATTTGAAGGTAGGAAATCGCCTCTTTGTTCTTCAGGATGAGTGTACTTCCGTGGTCAGTGAAGGTAAAGGTGCTACTTCCCCTGCTAATACAGGTAAGCGAATTCTTGTGGTTGGTGACTCACAGGTAAGATATATGGACTGTGCTTTCTGTAATGGGAATAAGAAGGTGAGAGAGAGAGTGTACTTCCCTGGAGCTGATGTTGGTGATATAGTCAACAGGTTGATAAATCATGTCTGGTAATGGGAACAAGCCCATTATCTGTCTCAGTGTTGGTGGAAATGATATCAGGAAGGGTAGGAGAGAAGAGCTGCTAGATAAGTACAGGTCAGCTATAGATGTAGCATCTTGCCAAGAAGGGGAATGGGCAGTGAATGGTTGTCTGGAGCAACTGGTGTAAATTGCTGGCTGGACATATACTGTAAGGAACTTGCAATTCCATTCATTGACAACTGGGATAACATTTATGGCAAATATGAGATGTATGCGAGAGATGGGGTACATCTCTCTGGGGCAGGGGCGGTAGCACTTGCCAACTCGATTGAAAGGGGCCATTGCTGACATGCCTAGGATTTTAAATTGATAGAAGATAGAGGTATGGGTGTGTGTGGGAAACAGTCAGGTAGCAATGCTAGGGTTGAAAACAGTAAATGTTTAAAATACATTCATCATAAAGTTGCAAATTAAAACAATGGATCAGGTCAGCAAACGAAGGGAGACAGTAGAGGGCAGCGAGAGACTAGCTCCCTTAAGGTTTACTATACTAACAGTAGGAGTGTAAGAAATAAGATAGATGAGCTAAGATGAATTGCAAGTGCAGGAAGCATAGATATTATTGCTATAACATGACCTGGCTCAATCTGAAAGATGTAAAGTAAAAGGACACAAGTGCAACTAAGGTGACATTTTATTGTGGCAACGTTTCGCTCTCCAGGAGCTTTATAAAGCTCCTGGAGAGCGAAACGTTGCCAAAATAAAATGTCACATTAGTTGCACTTGTGTCCTTTTACTTTACATATTGTCGGTAATTCTACCAACTTTATTACAATCTGAAAGATAGAGAAATGCCTTCTGAATGGCACATACAAGGCTATAAATTATTCCTCACTGATAGGGTCAACAGGAAGGGTGGTGGAGTAGCGATGTATGCCAGAGATAATTTAAATTGTTGTGTTAGACAAGATATAAAATTAGAAGCATCAGCCACTGAATCTGTTTGGTTACAGCTTCTCGAGGGCTGTGAAAAACTAATCTTGGGTGTGATTTACAGGGCCCCAAATCTTGATAGGGAGTGCAGTAAACTTCTATGGGATGAAATTCGTAAGGCATTTACATACGAATATATTGTGCTAATTGGAGGTTTTGACTTTAGGCAAATTGACTGGAGCAATTTGACAGGAAATTTAGAGTCAAGTGGCTTTCTTGATACACTTCAGGATTGTTTTTTTAAAACAGTTTGTGACAGAACCAACTAGAGGAAACAACCTGCTTGACTTGGTTCTTGCCAGCAGGGAATTGCTAATTATTAGTCCTGAGGTTAATGATGAGCTTGGGGAAAGTGATTACAAATCACTCAGTTTTAATATATTATGGAATTACCCTAATAATGGCAATAAAGTCTCTGTCCCTGACTTCCGCTTCACTGATTTCATAGGACTGAGAAATTACCTGGGTGGGCTGAATTGGAATGACCTGGCTATGGGTCAGGTAGGCAGTGATGGTTGCCAATATGACATTTTCCAGAGCATAGTTCTTGCTGCTCAGACAACTTATGTACCAAATAGGGAAATCAAATCAAACAAAATTGATCCTAAATGGATAAACAATAGATTAAAACATCTCATTGGTCAAAAGAGAGGCATATATAGGCGAATCAAAAGAGGAGAGGGGCAGTTAAGAAATCAATATATTCAGTTAAAGAGAGAAATAAAAAAAGGGAATAAGAAAAGCAAAAAGAGATTATGAGGTTAAGGTTGTAAGGGAATCGAAGACTAACCCAAAAGGATTCTTTCAGGTATACAAAAGTAAGACTAGGGACAAGATAGGCCCATTCAAAAGTCACTCGAGTCAGCTCACCGACAGTGATAAGGAAATGTGTAGAATTTTTAACACTCACTTCCTCTCAGTTTTTACACAGGAAAATATTAGCGATATTCCATAAATAATAAATTATGTAGAACAGGACGATAATAAACTATGCACGATTAGGGTCACAAGTGACATGGTCCCTAAATTTTGATTGTCATGACAGTCTAAACTTACAAGATTTATGTAGTTGAAACAACAAGAAACCTCGACACCCGTCTCAATGAACACATTTGCGCATGTAGGAACGATAACTTGAACAACGCCTGTGTACAACACCGAAATTCCACTAATCATCTCATGACATTCAGGGACGCCCAATTAGTGATCAAAAAAACTAATTTCCGCAGACGCAAGTGCCTTGAATCTTCACTAATAGCTGTTTCTAATACAATTAAACAAAACAAAGGCAGCTTCACCATCTCTGAAGTCTTAGCAAGAATCCTCCTGAAAACAGTAAACCCTGCCATCACATAGTCTCTCCTTTTAATATTACACAAAGTACTTTACAAAGAATGAACATTGAAACAGGCCTTCTCTGTCCAGCCTCCAATATTTGTCTAACCAAATAATAGCTTTTATTGTAGTTAATTGTTTTAACATATTGTATTACTACTACAACTACAACTAGTATTGTTAGGTAAGACACATATGCAACAGTTAGACAACTTTATTCCGAAACGTTTCGCCTACACAGTAGGCTTCTTCAGTCGAATACAGAAAGTAGGCAGGAACAGTAGAGATGTGAAGACGATGTAATCAGTCCATCACCCTTAAAGTCGTAGAATTTGAGGTTGTCAGTCCCTCAGCCTGGAGAAGTTCAGTTCCATAGTCAGGAACTATCTGATAGTTCCTGACTATGGAACTGAACTTCTCCAGGCCGAGGGACTGACAACCTCAAATTCTACGACTTTAAGGGTGATGGACTGATTACATCGTCTTCACATCTCTACTGTTCCTGCCTACTTTCTGTATTCGACTGAAGAAGCCTACTGTGTAGGCGAAACGTTTCGGAATAAAGTTGTCTAACTGTTGCATATGTGTCTTACCTAACAACCTGTCGGTATTGTATACCATTTTGATGTTCACAACTAGTATTGCACCTCACTCTGAGCCTATATATACCCTCTGTGTCCTTGTACTGTTTGTAACTGCTTGACAAAGCTCCTGGAGAGCGAAACGTTGCCATAATAAAATGTTACATTAGTTGCACTTGTGTCTTCTTACTTTACATATTGTCGGTAATTCTACCAACTTTATTACACCGTATTACAGAATGGATATAAATGCTCTGGAAAACGTACAAAGGAGGATGACAAAGTTGATCCCATGTATCAGAAACCTTCCCTATGAGGATAGACTGAGGGCCTTGAATCTGCACTCTCCAGAAAGGCGTAGAATTAGGGAGGATATGGTTGAGGTGTATAAATGGAAAACAGGAATAAATAAAGGAGATGTAAATAGTGTACTAGAAATATCTAGCCAAGACAGGACTTGCAGCAATGGTTTCAAGTTGGAAAAATTCAGATTCAGGAAGGATATAGGAAAGCACTGGTTTGGTAATAGTTGTGGATGAGTGGAACAAACTCCCCAGCACAGTTATAGAGGCTAAAACGTTGTGTAGTTTTAAAAATAGGTTGGATAAATGCATGAGTGGGTACGGGTAGGTGTGAATTGGACCTGGCTAGCTTGTGCTACTAGGTCAGATGCCGTGCTCCTTCCTTAAGTGAATGTGACCTAACCTAAATAGGTTAGGGCATTGGCTTAAGCCGGTAGGAGACTCGCATGGGCCAGTAGGCCTGCCACAGTGTTCCTTCTTTCTTATGTTCAGGCTACCCCACTCACCCACCTCTCTAACGTCACAGAGGCTACTTGTCAGGCTGCCCCGCTCATCCACCTCTCTAGCATCACAGGCTACTTGTCAGGCTGCCCCACTCACCCACCTCTCTAGCATCACAGAGGCTACTTGTCAGGCTGCCCCACTCACCCACCTCTCTAACGTCACAGAGGCTACTTGTCAGGCTGCCCCACTCACCCACCTCTCTAGCATCACAGAGGCTACTTGTCAGGCTGCCCCACTCACCCACCTCTCTATTGCCAAACCACTGCTTTCCAATCTACCTTAAACATCTGAATTTGTCCAGTTTGAATCCATTATGACAGGTTCTGCCTTGCTTTCACATTTTCACCACTTACATCCATTTTTTTCTGTTTATGGTTGGATTTGAGAAAGACCTGCCTAGCATGGGCTAGTAGGCCTGTTGTAGCATTCCTACCTGGTTTACAGTATATAAGTCACTTCTTCGTGCATATACTGTATTCTTTTCAAAATTGATGGATTCAAGATTCAAGATTACATCGACTCCAGGCTGAGGGACTGAATACCCCGTGATCTTCACCATTCTTGATAAATTGAGGAAACGTATCGCCACACAGTGGCTTCATCAGTCCATACAAAGGGGAATGGTTGTGAGACCTTTACTCATTCTGCTTGAGTGCAAGTGAGCACGTCTCCTGTGTTATCCCAGTATTGCACCTCACTGTTTTTCACCTCACTCCAGTGTTATCCCAGTGCTTAACAGAATAGGGAATAGCATATGAAGGTACAAATAAAATTGGGAACTATGGCTATAGTTTACTTAATAACATAAAAGGGCTGGAATACGACATATCCTGATGGAAATTGACTTAATATAACAATTGACCTATGAGACTTATTACCAGGGGGAAAGGTAGATGTTATCAGTAACAAGGACTAGTACTCACTCTTAATTCACTGACCAGCTGACCCGAGATTCCCAATGCGTGGTCCACTACACATGCAGCTGTCCAGAGCTCTCGCTCTCCGGACCTGTCTCCAACAACCCTTTGCTAAGCTGTTACCTGGCTTATATTCCTCTAAGCACCCCTTTCCCTATAAGGCATAGACCACGTGTTACAACCTGACGCCGAAGTCCGACGCCGTCACGAGCAAAAGACCTCAGACTTAAGCCGAAATGGCGTGGTTGCCAGCCATTTGCCAAGGCAAGGTGTGACCATATAATTGGTTGAATTAGGTCTCCCTACAGAGACCTTACAAGCCCAGCCGAACTACATCACATCCCCCTTTCTCCCCCAATTTAAAATATCTGGGAACTACGACAATTTGTCCTAAGTTATTAGACTATTTTAATCCTAACCCTTTAATTCTATTACAATACAATAGCAAATAATATGAAATCACACAGATCAGTAGAGTTAATAAATTCTAGCACAGAGTTAAGATAAGGATACATACTATAGTCACCATTAACTGGGTTATTAAAATACGAAAGTATGGGATTAGTAACATCCCATGTTGGTAAAGTTGATACTCCTGGGCTAACAGCAGTGGTAGATGTATTAGATACCACTGGGGCCATAGTATTCGTGGTACTACTGTAGGTCACCTTGGATCCTATATTCATTCCTGAGCCTTGGGCTTGGCGATGATTTGTCCCTGACATATGTACTCCTGAGGTATTATTTATCCCTGAAATCTCCTTTTCTTGATTATTTATACCCAAGGCTTCTCTCTCACTAACATTAATCTCTGAATCTTGCTCTGGAACCACATTGCTAGACTCTTCACTTGATCCTGGTGCGAGACCATTGAAGTTAGCCTCTGCCATCCTGTTCACTAGGAACTTCACCTGTATCCTTCTTGATCGTCTGATTACACTATTTAACGTCTTTCTACGCAAATTATATTTTGTCATCACCCACTGAGTAAAGCATCACTCAACCTGACAAACATAAGGATAGGGTTGTCCTGGTCTATTCTCAAGGTTACAGTCACAGTTAAATGGTAAAACAAATGATAGGAGACACCAAGAAATTAATATTTGGTAGCTTGGTTTTGATAGCCACAACTGACCAGTCGTAAAGCACGTGAGCCGCATTTAATGATAAACGCTAAACCGCTGCCACCATGTGAGACCTTTACCCACTCTGCCTGAGGTATCCCGGCAAGTGAGCACGTCTCCTGTGTTATCCCAGTGCTTAACAGAATAGGGAATAACATATGAAGGTACAAATAAAAATGGGAACTATGGCTATAGTTTACTTAATAACATAAAAAGGCTAGAATACGACATATCCTGATGGAAACTGACATAATATAACAATTGACCTATGAGACTTATTACCAGGGGGAAGGGTAGATGTTATCAGTAACAAGGACTAGTACTCACTCTTAATTCACTGATCAGCTGACCCGAGATTCCCAATGCGTGGTCCACTACACACGCGGCTGTCCAGAGCTCTCGCTCCCCGAACCTGTCTCCAACAACCCCTTGCTCAGCTGTTCCCTGGCTTATATTTCTCTAAGCACCCCCTTCCCCATAAGGTGTAGACTACGTGTTACGACCTGACGCTGAGGTTTGACGCCGTCAAAAACAAAAGACCTCAGACTTAAGCCGAAAAGGCGTGGTTGCCAGCCATTTGCCAAGCCAAGGTGTGACCATATAATTGGTTAAATTAGGTCTCCCTACAGAGACCTCACAAGCCCAGCTGAACTGCATCACATGGTGAAGAACGGGAGGAACCGACTTGTCGGTTTTAACCATTTATCACATCTGTCAGACACTGCAACATCATGGGATCTTGATACAAAGAATTCTTCAAAACCTGTCCAACCTTTGGACGAAGACCTACTTCAACTAGTGGACAGTTCCATTATGACCCTGCCTCCTCCTGCTTCACTTCACCTAGCTTCAGTATATAAGCCACTTTTACAGCCCTATGCTCTACTTTCTACAAGATTGATGGACTGAACACGTCGACTCCAGGCTGAGGGACTGATTACCTCAAGCTGGCTAACAATATCCTCCATCCCAGCCCCAGGAAAGCAAACCCTTTGTCTCCTACTTCTATCCTTCAAGCAGAAGGCCCTATCCATGTACCTAACCTGGCTATCCCCAACAACAACAATGTTTTAACCTTTCTTGCTGTCGTTCATTGTGACGTTCCCAGTAGTCAACTCATATTCGTCGGGTAGCATGGAGAATGCGTTTGATGTTTCCACAACAGCTTCCACAGCAGTCTCTTCATTTTTCATCGTTTCTACCTCTCCATTCGTCTTCTTGATCTTCAACTTCGTTCCATGTTGTCCGGCCACTGCCCAAGTTCCCTTCTTGACCTGAGGACTCAGAACAGGAGGACTACTATGAATCCTTCTGTTTTCCTCTGTCAAGCACCATATCTCTATCTTCGCTACCCTTAATTTCCCCTTAAGCTGCTGGTAAAGTTGTTCAATGGAGTGTATCTTGGTCCACGGAGAGTACACTAGACACGTCCTCACTGAGCTAAATACAGGTCACCACTGAGCTAAGTCCCCTTAAAAATAACTTTGGGTATCTTACTGACAAAGAGAATGAAATGTGCTCTATTTTTAATAATTATTTTCTGTCGGTTTTCACTCAGGAAGACACTAATAATAACCCAATAATTAGGTTTTTTAGTGGGCCTGAAGAATATAAATTATGTAATATCTCAGTCACCAGTGAAATGGTTATCAAACAGATAGACCGTTTGAAGCAAAATAAATCGCTCGAAGCAGGAGGAGGCGGGGTTATAGTGGTACCATCCACTAATCGAAGTAGGTCTTCGTCCAAAGGTTGGACAAGTATCAAGATCCCATGATGTTACAGTGTCTGACAGATGTGATAAATGTTTAGTGAATGGTACCACTATAACTCTGCCTCCTCCTGCTTCGCCTCATCTGACTACAGTATATAATCCACTTCTACGGCCGTATGCTGTACTTTCTACAAGACTGATGGATTGAACACATCAACTCCAGGCTGAGAGACTGATTACCTCAAATTCCTCCTCTCCTTACACCTTTCTGATTTGTATTGGACTGATGAAGCCACTGTGTGATGAAACGTTTCTTCAATAAAGATTCCCATATGTTGCATAAGTGTCTCAATCTTCACCTTGTCGGTTTTAAACCATTTATCACAGAATTGTCCAAGTTTATTGCTTGGGTAGTGTTTATTCTGTTAGTGGGTTGGATTTGTTAAGGATCTGCCTAGTATGGGCCAACAGGCCTACTGCAGTTTTCCTCCTTTCTTATGTTTTTATGCAAAAATGTCCAAACAAACCGTACAGGAAATGGTAAATTACGTCACTTTTAATGATAAGATATCTGTCAGGTAGTCTTACCAATATGTAATCGATAAGATATCTGAAATCTTGAGACTAACCACACTTTGCACCGACTAGATGCATGAAGTACTGACCTCGTGACAAGAGTTTGTAATCACTAACCTCGTGACCAGTTGACAAGTAAGACACATGCGGAACAGTTAGGCATCTTTATAAGAACATAAGAAAGGAGGAAGATTGAGACACTTATGCAACATATGGGAATTTTTATTGAGGAAACGTTTCGCCACACAGTGGCTTCATCAGTCCAATACAAAGTAGAAAGGTGTAAGGAGAGGAGGAGTTTGAGGCAATCAGTCCCTCAGTCTGGAGTCGATGTGTTCAGTCCATCAATCTTGTAGAATGTACAGCATAAGTATGTATGTATAATGCTCGCCAAGACCGTAGTCCTGGCACGGGTCTCAATCTTGCTATGATCCGCCTCTGGCTCCCAAGGGAGAAAGGTTTCTACAATGATGCGACATATGCTGCTCAAGCATTCTTCTGGTCAGTTCATCTGGTGCATCTCATAATCGACAATACTGTATGTACTCCTAACTGTGGACACTAGCGAGGAGGAGGATATATCGTTATCATGGGCAACAGCTTATCTGGTTCGTTGACTCCATGGTACACTAGTGTGGCCGCAGTCATCTCTGGGTCCTCTTTGGGAGGGGATATCAGTGCTAGTTGCCTGCGGAGTGTCTCAGTAACTTCGCACTCCAGAAGATAGTGTGTTAGGGGGCGCTGGACAACGTGCTGGCAGTACTAGCACATCTCCTCAGTTTTGTCTACCATCATCTTGGCTGTGGGAAAGCCCAAACGAAGCCAATGGATGGTGGTACACTGCGCTCTGGATCAGCTTCTATCATATGGAGGGGGTTCTCCCTGAGTCGCTGCTCGGTACCACCTAAGACCTCCTCCATAAGTTTCATTGCTCTGGCAGCCATCAGTTTGGTCTGTCGTAGGCTGATGGGGACAGTAATCCCAATATACGGATACTCTGTGGCTGCCTTGGCTACATCATCTGCCGCTTCATTTTCCCGGATGCCAGCATGGCTGGGGATCCAGTTTAATGTCTATGTTACCCTGAACTTCTAAGGCTGTCACTATGCTCAGGATCGATGTGATGAGGTGAGCATTGTCCTGGCTTTAAGTGAAACGAAGCTGAAGGGGGTGGGAGAGTTTCAATGGAGAGGAATAAATGGGATTAGGTCAGGGGTTTCAAATAGAGTTAGAGCTAAAGAAGGAGTAGGAGCAGCTGTCTTTCCTGTGGTTGAAGATGGGAGAGGGCACTGATTGCAGGGGTGGAGTCAGCATGTATGACAGGTCGGAGTCGATGTCGTAGGGCATGTGACAATGCCTGCTGAATCGTCACCAGCTCAGCTTGAAGGATCGTGCAGTGGTCAGGGAGTCGCCAGCCTTGTGTGTGACCATTGTGGTACAGTCCAGCTGCTGCTCTCTTCCTGTCAGGGTCGACAGAACCATCTGTGAAATACACTGCACATGTGCCTCCCTCTGCCAGTACTATGCTTGTCTCAGTATGATTGCTGAGGGTGTCTTGACTGCAGAGACGCTTAGAGATAGGTAGTTGCATGATGCAAACATCGGTCGGATCTGGGCGCCAGGGAGGTGGTGGATGATACCCAGCAACAGGAAGGTCACAACTCTTCTCAAGGAGTAGTTGTATAGGCAGCAGCTTCCGCCCAGCAGCACAAAACGAACGAATCCAGGAGTAGTCCGTGAAGAGAGTTGGATCTTGTGTCATGGTTGTCAATGTCCGTCTTCTTAGTGGGGTACCTTGCTGCCAGTGCAGAATCGTGGCTACTTTGCAGGGGTTAATGTATCTTACTCTGTCAGCCAGGGAAGGAAGCCGGGCCTCAGATCTGAGACATACTGTGTTGGTCCAGATGGGGGCCCCAAGCATAGTTGCTATCGCCTGGTTTTGTATGGCCTCCACCCTTTGCCTGCTCTGCGGGAAGAGATGAGCCAACACTGGTGCACCGTAGTCAATGAGCGAGCGTATAGCTTGTATATAGTACAAGCAAAGTGCATCTTTGCTCGCCCCTGCACGGTGCCTTGTCATGGCTTTCATGGCGTTGAGTCTGAGTAGAGCACAGGATCTGACATACTCGGCCTGTTTCTGAAAGGTCAGCTTTTTATCAATGTGGATTCCCAAGTATAGGTAGGAGCCTGTCCACTCAAGTTCTATATCCTGAATACGTAATCTATTCACAGGATCTGGTCCCTTGAACATCATTGCAAGAGATTTCTCAGCCGAGATCTTGAGGCGTAGTTCCTCGCATGACTGCGTAATTAGGTTCAAAGCTCTCTGAGCCTGTCACTCCAAATTGCCTTTCCCATTCACTACGAGTGCAAGTTCATCAGCATAGCTGAGTAGCTGCGTACCACTGTGAAAGGAAGGCTCACAAGTTCCTGCATAAGGGCGTTAAACAGGGTAGGACTGAGCACATCTCCTCGTGGCATGCCGTTTTCCAGGGTTTTAAAGGAAGAGTAGTGTTCCTGAAAGCTGACACAGGCCTGCCTGTCCCTAAGGTAGGACTCTATCCAGGCCAGGAGGCGTCCTTTGATCCCCTTCTCGAGCTAGTATTGCTAGAGTTGCTGTGGGGCTGGCTAACTCAAATGCCTTCTCAAGGTCGAGGTAGACGACGATACTAGGTTTTTTGTTACTATCGGCAATCTGGCTTAGTAGGGTGGTTATGCACTCTGCTGTACCCACTCCTTTGGTGAAGCCAAATATGTGATGATGAGGGGGTCCAAGTTTCCACAGGAGGCGGTTTAACACCATCCTCTCAGAAGTCTTGGCTAAACAGCTGGTCAGCGATATGGGTCTCATACTGCCTGGGTCCTTGGGCTTTGGAACTGGTACAATAGTAGCCTTCTTCCAAGCTGCTGGAGTGTCCTGGCCCTCCACGACTTGTTTATGACGTCTAGTATGGCCTCCCATCCACTCTGCCCATCCCGTGCAATCATGGAGTACGTAACACCATCAATGCCCGGGGTAGTGTCACCTGTGTTCTTAATGGCACGTCAGAGTTCCAAGTCCGTGAGGTCTTCATCAGTCACATCTTCCGACTCACATGCAGCTTGTATCGTTAGCTGGTGTTGTGGCAGAAGATCCGTCTGTATATTCCGGATGTCCTGTGGGAGCTGAGTGGAGGCTCCCCTGGAAGTGGAAAGCTCCACTAGTTTCTCAGCTTCCTGGGATGGGTTCGGGTGTGCTGGTGGCCTAGGTTTGTTCTTGCCAGTTGCTATGTTGAGCTTGCCCTATATCTCAGATAAGGTGGTGTGATGCCCGAATGTTGAGCACCACTCCAGCCATTTCTCAGTTTTTACTCTGAGAGAGAATCTGCGGGCATGCTGCACAATGTTTCTCAGAGTATTCCTGTTCTCTGCTATAGGGTTACGCCTGTATAGCTTCCTAAAAGAGTTGATGGGGTGGTTCTGCTCCCGCACTTCTTCGTTGTAGAACCACCAGTCTCTTTTGTGAGTGCGTCCTGCAGACTTCTTTGGAATTGCGCACTCTGCTGCTTGGATGAGAACAGTGATCAGCGCCTGTTCAGCTGTATCACAGTCTTCGGATAGAGTATATGTGGACCACCAATCATGAAGATAATCCTGGAACACCTTCCGGTTGGCTCTCTTTACGTCCCATTTTGGAGGCAGCACAACTGTGGGAGGCCTGTTGATGTTGAAGGTTGTGATCACTGCAAAGCGGTCACAGTACATGTATGTATGTATAATGTTCGACAAGACCAGGGTCCTGGCACGGGTCTTAATCTTGGGATGACCCTCTCTGCTCCTAAAGGAAATGATTCTTCATTGTTGCAGCAAATGCGCTCAACACTTCCCGGGACAGTTCCTATGTCCTCATAAGAAACCAGATTTGGTACGAGCGGGGTTTGGGGCCTGTCCCTCGATAACGCAGATTCATGGCATCCACTGTCTCCCCTCTGTCAGTGGGCATACCGCAGGATGTCCTGACCACTGGGGAAACATCTCTGTTGTTCCGATTGGGGAGTTTTGCAATAATATCCGTGAATCCCTTTTGATGATGTTTAAGAGATCCCCCTGTTGGGGCCGTGTTGTCGGGGGGGTTTAAAGAGGGATATTATCTGGGCTTTTTTAATCGTGGGACTGCTGGGGGTTTATTCCACGTCGCACCATGGCCGTTGCTGTATGCCAAGTGGTCCGACTCTCTGGTGAGGTGCGGGGCACAGCCTGCTAGGGGCTGTCGGGGGCAAGGAGTCCCTGGTTGCCATTTATGGCCCGGGTGGGGCTCGGTAGTGCCGCCCCTGCTGTTGTGCGCCCAATTTTTTCTTGTTGGCGCCCTATTCCTCAGTTTTGTTTCTTCGTTGCTGTAATGGGGGGGGATCCTGTTCTGATGCCCAGTTTGATCCCCTTTAAGATCAAAATTCCTGGCATTGATTGGTTTCCTGATGCAATTCTGCAGTATGGAGGGTTCCTGCACCCTCGTCTTCGAGGGTGACTCTGCCGTGCCTGCGTCTCTTGTTTTGGGGTCTTCCAGGGCCCCATAATTTTACGACCTCTCGGGCTCGAGGTTCCAGGGAGGGTTTTTTTGCCTGCAATTCACATTGTGGGGTGGGGGGGTGATGCATTCTTTGCTTGGGGATGCATTCCCGGTAGGGGGGGGACGGGGTGCAGACACTGCAGATTACTCTGTTCGGACAGAGTGCACCCAGGTGTCTGTAACGCTTGCACTTGAAACAGTGAACTGGTTCTGCTGTGAAGGTCCTGACATCGTACCTGCTCCAAGAACCGAGGTCCAGCTGGGATGGTAGCAGTCCTATCTGCTGAATGAGGACCTACCGGGTTGGTGCGTTGCCTGCCGACTTTACCTTGAGACGCTGAGCTGGCACGACACTGGGGTAAGCTGCTAATGCCTTGATGGGCATCATCAGTGGGCAGCAAAGGTAGGAAATCGACTCTTTTTCTCCAGGACGAGTGTGCTTCAGTGGTTAGTGATATTAAAGGTACCACTGACTCCCCTGCTTATAAAGGTAAGAATATTCTGATTGTGGGAGATTTTCAGGTAAGGTATATGGACTGTGCTTTTTGTAACAGAGATAGAAAGGTCAGACAGAGGGTGTGTCTCCCAGGAGCTGGTGTTGGTGACATAGTCAGCAGGTTGGATAATATTATGTCAGGCAATGGGAACAAGCCCATTATATGTCTTAGTGCTGGCAGAAATGACATCGGGAATGGCAGGAGACAGGAGCTACTGGATAAATATAGGTCAGTCATAGAAGTAGTCAGGTCTAAGGGAGGGATCCCAGTCATATGTAGCATCTTGCCTAGGAGAGGAGTGGGCAATGAATGGATGTCTAGGGCAATTGGTATAAATTGCTGGCTAGACAGGTACTGCAAGGAACTTGCAATCCCACTCATTGATAACTGGGACCTATTCTTTGGCAAACGTGATATGTATGCAAGGGATGGGGCTGGAGTGGTTGTATTAGCCAATTCGATTGAGGGGGTTATTGGTGACATGTCTAGGACTTTAAACTGATAGATTATAGAGGTATGGGTGTCTGTGGGAAATGATCAGACTGCAGTACTAGGGTTGAAAACAGCAGATGTAACCAGGATACCTCAGGGATATGTTTAAAAGACAATATTCAAAATAAAGTTGCTAGTAAAGGCAAAGCAACTGATCAACAAACAAAGAGAGATAGTAGAGGGCAACGAGTGACTAGCTCCCTTAAGGTTTACTATACAAATAGTAGGAGTCTAAGAAATAAGATAGATGAGCTAAGATTACTTGAAAGTGCAGGTAATATAGATATTATTGGTATAACAGAGACCTGGTTCAACTTGAAAGGTAGAGAAATGCCTTCTAAATGCAACATACAGGATTATAAACTATTCCATACTGATAGGGTCAACAGGAAGGGTGGTGGAGTGGCGATGTATGTCAGAGATAATTTAAATTGTTGTGTTAGATATGATATAAGATTGAAAACATCGGACACAGAATCTGTTCGGCTACAGACTCTCGAGGGTCGTGAAAAGTTAATTTTGGGTGTGATTTATTGGCCCCCAAACCTTGAAAGAGAGTGCAGAAAGCTGCTATGGGACGAAATTCATAAGGCATCTAGATATGAAAATGTTGTGTTAATGGGGGATTTTAACTTTAGACAAATTGATTGGAACAATGTGACAGGAAATCTTGAGTCTAGTGACTTTCTTGATACGGTTCAGGATTGCTTTTTAAAACAATTTGTGACAGAACCAAATAGAGGAAACAATCTGCTTGACTTGGTTCTTGCCAACAAAGAATCACTAGTTAATAATCTTGAGGTTAATGATGAGCTTGGGGAAAGCAATCACAAATCACTTAGTTTCAATATATCATGGAGCTACCCAGATAACTGCAATCAAATCTCTGTCCCAGACTTTTGCTTGGCCGACTTCATGGGACTGAAAAATTACCTGGGTGGGCTAAATTGGGATGTCCTGACTATGGGTCAAGTAGGTGGCCTTGGTTGCTAATATGACATTTTTCAGAGTATAGTGCTGGTTGCCCATGTTGAGAGGGTTCCATGGAGATATGATGGTTGGAGATAAACACACTTGTTGGGTTGTATACACTTATATTAGGAGAGTTGTGAGGGGAATGGCCCAGCCTGCCTGTAGCCGCCTGTAGGTCTATCCAGGAACTGAGGGAGAGGCAGAGCATCTGCTACACACATGTCGCATCACATGACATCACATGCTAGCTGCTAAGTCTAGCAAGGGGTCATCTATATAAAATATATGGATGGTACTATGATACTCAGATATGCCACACGACATATGTAGGGGATCAGCAACTATGCTGACAGCTCGGTCATGTTACGTATGTCGTCTCAACATACCATACTCTACAGGCTGACAGGCAGGTGGCTCTGGGCTGATTCTATACACTAGCAAAGACATATGTAACTTAGAACTAATCACAGAAATGGTTATGGGATATACTCAGTTGAATGGATAACATTGGAGTGGATGTTATATTAATGGATGGTGATTACGTAATGCATTCCAAATTAGAAGAACAAATCATAGTGCAATATTCATGCACTCTATAGATTCAGAGGAAGGATAAATATTTACATAGGAGAAAGTAATTAACACCAAAGGCAGACCTGGTACACACAGGTCATTACTGCTAAATCTCAGAATTTGAAGGGAACTTGAACACACACAAAAAATTTGTTTTGAAAACTGATCAGCTAATAATAAAACACACAGTTGACAACTTCATTCAGCTTGATCACCTAGTTATACAGACTATGTACATTTAAACCCAACTCTCTGAGGGTAAGATTTACATATGCAGAATGGTTATCAACTCTGGGAGGATCGAACTCTTTTACATTGGCTAACACATGACTTGATTGAGGGAGATCTGAATGAATATCTACAAAAGATACTTGCGGGTTTCTTATTACTTGTCATGTATGCAAGGAATAAAGACATTCAGGTTGAAATGGGTAACACTATAACACAAAATATGAGCAAGGGAGAACAGATCTACTACCTCTTACAGCAAGCACAGGGTAAAAATAATGAACACGGTCAACAATACTCAATATTCGTTCTGAGTCGATCACTGTGACATGAGGTATCAACTATAAAGAGACTGCACTTACAAACGTTAACAACATGTGGAGGTTACTCGAGAAATAACTTTTTACATTGCGAGGATTACTGTCAACTAGGATAGTATCACCATCTGGAACACAAGGGACAACAACATTCAGGTGAGCACACTAGCCACAAAAACGTCTTTCTGTAATGGCTTGTGACATCAGCAAGAGATGGCATAACTCATTGCAAGTAACGTTCTTCGCAAAACGTCCCCTGGGAGGAACGACTACTTGAACAAATTGTCATCGCAGGGATAGTAGTCTCAGCCCCCAGGGTTGTCTGAGGTTCCTCTGAAACCCAAGGTAACTGTACACTATCTTGCATGTACTATATTGTGGCTGGATTCCAGACAGGAGTAACAGTCTTAATAGTGTTAGGTAAGACACATATGCAACAGTTAGGTATCTTTATTTCGAAACGTTTCGCCTACACAGTAGGCTTCTTCAGTCGAGTACAGAAAAGTTGATAGAAGCAGAAGATACTTGAAGACGATGTAATCAGTCCATCACCCTTAAAGTTTTGAGGTGGTTAGTCCCTCAGTCTGGAGAAGAGCAATGCTCTTCTGACGAGGTTAGGACGAATTTCCCACTTGGCTCCTGCTGTGAGCAGTCTTGTCCCGAGGGTAAGCTCGAGGCGGCCGCCCAACAAGTGAGTGGGGGTCTCCATTGTTTAGCAGCTTACCTCTAGAATATCGTGTATTAGCATTGCCATGTGTCTGCCAGCAGCATTGGTGGCTGAGTGAGAGTGCAGCATTGGGTGATGTGCGATTAAGTCAACACCCACAATAATATACTCAGTGCGTGCCAGCACGAGGAGCTCTGCAATGTCGAGGGTGTGTTTTGGGTTTTTTTAGTGATTCGACGGTAATGGGTGCCCCAGGTATGTGTGCGAGGATGGCCTGTACCTCGATATCCTCCCCACAGTCCACAGGGTTGGCTATAACCTCGTGAGGTGTTGTAACTGATGCAAATACAGTTGTGCCTTTGCAATGAATGCATTTGCCCCTCAGGCCTTGAATGTTCCATTGTAGGACCTTGAGAGTGTGATTTGGTACTGAAGTTATTCCATTGCTGTTGTTTCCTGAGCTGTAGACTAGGCTCTGTCAGCTCTGATAATCTGTAAATTCATGGCATCCACCTTCTCGTCCTTGGTCAGTAAACACACCCTCAGGACTGTGCTGATCATCTGCCGGAACATGTTCTGTTGTTCCACGGAGTTGATTGTGTTGCAAATAATATCCGTGAATACCTTCATGAGTGTTACGAGTTCTTCTCTGGTGAAGGTCTGTGTTGGCGGTGGGTTCAAGGCTGTGGTTATTTTCTGGACTGTTGTGGTCTGTGGGGGATGCTGAGGGTTGTATTACTTCATTGTGCACACTGTGGCCTGTTGCTGTGTGCCAAGGTGGGTAGCCGGCATATGCTGCTGGGATGCAGGCATTGCCAGTGGAAATATAAACACTTAAGCAATACACAAATAACCCGCATGTAGTAGAAAGGAGCTAACGACGACGTTTCGGTCCGATTTGGACCATTTACAAAGTCACACTAACAAAAAGGAACGAACGAACGAACGATAGTACAGGTAAGATTCCAAATGAGATGAGCGGGGAAGACGGGACAGACGAAGAATAGTGCTGGAGAGGAGTGTTCTTAGTCGTAGAAATAGAGCCAGGGCTTAACCCAGCAGCGAAGGCGATCGTGGGACAGATATTGAGAAGAGAAATTCAGGCTCTTCTATTGGGACTCTGGTGGGGTGAGCGGGAAGGACGGGACAGGCAAAGATTAACGCTAGAGAGGAGTGTAGAATTGAGCCATGTCTTAACCCTAAAGCTAAGGCGAAAGCGGGTCAGAGAATGGTACCTGTCAGAGAATCCAAGGTTATTTGTAAATAGGGTTAGGAACAGGATCATACAAGGAGTAGAAAGGTTGTGTTGTTTGTGGATCTGCGAATGTCTTCGTCAAGGAGAGAGGTCCAGTAGTCATGTCCGTGTCTCAAGTTTGTCTATCTGTCTCTCACGAGAGTTTTCCCAGTACAGATTCAGCGCAGGGATGCCCTAATTGGGAATGGAGAGACCGCTTGTGGCGAAGTCTTCCCATCTGATACAAGACCCAGTGCAGCGCCTTGTCCTGGACACGCTGCAGTTAAGTAAGTTCGGTTTTAGCTGCAAGAGAGAGGGCTAGAGGAAGTAATTTTATCAGAAGACGTATTGGGGGATTTGTAGAGGTGTATTTTGGTGCATTGGGAGGCATGTTTCAGCTTGTAGAGGCCCGCAAGGGCCTTACTACTATTGCATGTCCTGAGTGAATGTGTCCGTGTAACGAGGAAGGTAGTCAAGATTAACGCCAAGGACAGTGACAGTTTTGGTGGGGGTTGGGGATGTAATGCGGGTGTCAGCTGTTCTGAGCTCGACAGTAATGGAGGATCACGTTTCCTGTATTTTAAAATATTTTTGCTTGATTTAGCTGCATTGGTTTTGACCCCTCCATTTTTGTTCCCCAGATGGCTATCGTGTAGACCTCATTTTGTGTTTTGTGTGTGAGTGTATCTATATTGGCATGAGTGATAAGTTGTGTAATGTTGTCTGCATAGGCTAGTGTGATGGAGTTTTGATATACAGGTGTTGGAATGTCGTTAGTGTATAAAATGTAGAGGGTAGGGGAGAGGACATATCCCTAGGGAACTCCAGCATTTAGTGTGAAGTAGTCAGAGTAACAGCCTTGGAATTTTATTCTCATGGTACGACCGTCTAGGAAGTTGCAGAGGAGTTCACGAGTAGTGAGAGGCACGTTAAAGTTAGTGCAGAGTTTGTACTTGAGCCCTTCGTGCCAGACAGTGTCAAAAGCTTTTTCAACGTCTTTTGCAACCTGGCTGTCCTGTTTCTTTGTTTTGTGTTTATGTGGATGTAGTTGAGAATGATGTTAATGGCATCCTGTGTGGATCTGTGTGTTCTGAAGCCAAACTGGCCATCAGAAAGTAGAGAGTTTTGTTCCAGGTATTGCGAAGGCGATGTCTGATGAGTTTTTCAAAGAGTTTTCCTAAAGTTTCGAGGAGGCTGATAGGGCGTTAGTTTCTAGGATCAGAGTGGCCCCTTTTTGGGTTTAGGAAGGAGGATAGCAGTAGCATTTTTTGAAGAGGGAAGGGAAGTATCCAGAGGCAAGGGGGGCATTGAGGAGGTTTGTGTAGGCATAATGATAGAGTCAGGAAGGTGTTTTAGGATAATATGGTTTAGGCCAGAGGCACCAGGAGCCTTGGGAGGAAGGTGTCTGAGGAGAGTTTTAATGTCTGTGCTGGTGAAAGGAGTGTCGAGTTCTTGGGAGGAGGTGAGAGAGTCTAGATGTAATGTGGCTATCTGGTGTTGTTTCTTTGTGTGTGCAGTGTTTCAGTGTTCTATGTTTTAATGTGTTGATAACGTTAGGGTGAGGTCGGTGAGGGTGGAAGATGTTCTCCCAGATGTGTTTGAAGATGTTGGTTAGCAGCCTGTGGGTCTAAGATGTGTGTGTTGTTGTGGGTGATGTGTTTGAATTTTTTGGGTGGGAGTTGTGCCCTCTGATTTTTTTTGATAAAGTCCAGAAGGCTTTAGTTTTTTTAAAACGCTGTTGTCTGCTTGTGTATGAGTTGGGGCCCATGATTGTTGTGGTCTTGGCTAGGTTTGGTAAAATGTTGGTTTCTAAGGTAAGTGAGATCTAATCGGACTTGATTAAATCTATTTTGTGTTGTAGAGGAAGCGGTTGTGGTAGCAGATAATTAGTCTTCTTGTTCTGAGTGACGGTTTGAAGGAAACGAGTGGTGTGAGTTTTCTTTAGTATTGCGGTGTTGGCTGCTTGGTTAATGGTGTCCTGGATGAGATCAAATTGAGTATCGAAAGTCAAGATAGGTTGTTGTTGTAGTCATAGGTGAGGTTAATATTGTCTATGTGTTGTTTGAAAGCATCCCAGTCAGCATTCTTGTAGGAGAAGGAAGGTGTGGTTTGAATGAGGATAGGATTGGAAGAGATGTGCTAGATGACTAGGATGTGATTAGAGCCTGTAATAGGGTCAGGTGAGATGTAGTGTTGAAATAGAGAGCTGGCTCGGTTTGCCAGAATGATGTCTGGTTTGCCTTGGCCTGTGTGGTTGTAGAAGGTGTTGAAGTCTGGGCCGAGATGAATTAGGTATTTATGGTTTGTGAAGTTGAGTAATTGGTGACCAAGTTGGTTGTTACTGGTGTGATGAAAGGCGGTGCATTTGGTATTCATGTCAGTTAGTAGGTATGTTGGTGTGTTGGTGTAGTTGAAGACTAAGGAGAGGTCGTGTATGTTGAGAATAGTGTTTGGGCGAGCATAGGTGGTGAAAAAGATAAAGGGGCCAAGGTGGGTGTGTATTCTGACTGCAAGACAGTGTTGGTGAATAAAAGGGATTGGGAGAAATTCGTGTTTTATGTTGGATTTGACAAGGATAGCAACCCCATCGTGGGGATCATAGGGGGACTGTAGTGCAGTATAACCATAATGGTGGATACGTTCAGGGGCTTTGAGGCAGGTACTGTTTAGCAAAACAATATCTGGCCTCTCTGCTTCAAGGAGCTCGGCCAGTAGGTGTCTAATTGTATAGTAAGAACGTACGTTGAACTGAATCACTTTAAACATGGTTTAATGTTCGTCCCTAGCAAAGTTAATGCGGGGGAGGAGTTTTTGGATTAAAGCCCATGATAGTGGTGCCATTGGAGGATGTGTGTTTGTAGGTGTTACAGACCCGTTTCCTGGAGGGGGAGGAAGAGATGGATCTGTTTTTATGTTCTTTGGTCTGTCTGTCAGAAGTTGGGGCAGGTTTAGGTTTGAGTGGTTTGTCTGGAGGAGGTGGGGTTGGGCCTGGATGAAGTTTTGGTTGTGGTGGAGGAGTGGGCGAAGGTAGATGCAGAGGAAGTGGAAGCTTTGGTAGGGGATGAGGAAGTGGGAAACTATGGTAGGGGGTGAGGAAGTGGAAGCTTTGGTTGGGGGTGAGGAAGTGGGTAAGGCGGTGGGGAGGGGGGGTCATAGCAGCAGCAGTAGGAGTGTTGGTGGGAGGGGTAGAAGTAGTGCAGAGGGGTAGGGGAGGAGGAGAGCTGGTGGGTGTAGGAAGTGGGGGGGTGGGAGAGAGGGAGGAGGGAGAGGTTGTAGGGGCTTTGAAGAGAAGCAGGAAGGAGGGATAATTAAAGAGGGAAAATGTTTGCAGACAAGATTAGATTAAGGACATGTGAGTAGTCTGATTGGTAAGCTTGAGAGATTACCATCGCAGAGTGGGCAGCAGTGGCGAGTTGGCAGTTAGTTTTGTAGTCTAGTGTGGGCGTAAGTGTAGAAGGAGAAGTGCTTGTAGTCTGTGTGTTGGTGTTTGAGGTGTGTAGAGTAGGAGAGGTAGACCAAGTGCATGGAGTAGCCCAGGCATTGGGGGTAGGCGAGGAAGGTATGGTAGGGGAGGGAAGTGCAGGGAAGGGGTTGGGGATGGAGGGAGGTTGGCTGGCTCTGAGGGTGGAATGTCTTTTCTAGAAGGGCAGGAATTTGCAACTGCAGTGTGTGACCCGCCACAGTTAGAACATTTAGGGGGTAGGTTGCAAGTGTTCCAGAAGTGGCCAGTTGCTGAACATCTGGAGCAGATTTGTGTGGAAGTGCATGAGATTTTGTCGTGGCCGAATTTGTAGCATTTCAGACATTGTGTGATGGGGTGAAAGTTTGGAGTGAAGAGAGTGTTTGGAGGAATGCGGATGGTCTTGGCAAGGATTCCTTGACTAAAGAGTGTAGAGGCGTCAGAAGGATTTGAACAGCGGATTTTGAGGATGGTAAAGTTCTCAGGTCTGTAAATATCGTCAACAGAGACTTTGTTCTTAGTACTAATGTCTTTGATTAAGTCTTCTTTGTCTGTGTCATAGGCAGTCAGGAGAGAATAGTCTACGTGTTTTGCGATCACTGTGCATTTGGCACAGTGCTCAGGAGTCCAAATAATAGTGAAGCCTGCATTGAGAAGTTTTTGTCTGGTCTCAGTTGAGGTGTGCATTTCATAGGAATGTCTGTCAAGAAGGAGTTTGAAGCCTGAGTTGGTTTTAAAGACTTTCACTTGAGGTGCACCAGTGATCTTATACAATAAATTTCCAGGACAGATAGTGACATGATCAGATTTAGAGTATTTGAGGTTAAGCGAGAAAGAATTGGGTTTGGAAGAGGTAGAGGCAGGATAGGTCTTAGAGGCAGGAGTAGACAGAGTAGAGGCAGGTGTTGGCGGTAGAGGAGGAATGGTAAGGGGGAAGGAAGTGGAAGGCATTGAAGGCATCGTAAATTAGAACACCGAGGAGGAAGAAAAATAAATAAATAAATAAAAGGAACAAATACACAGGGCAGAAGAAAGACAGACAACCCAAAGAAGAAAAAGAAAAGAGGAAAAGGGGAAGAGGGAGAAGAAGAAAAAGGAGGAATCAGGTTAGGTCACGAGTGTTCTGAAGTTTGGAGCATTTTACAATGTAGTGGGACAGGAAGGCATCTACAGAGACGAAGACAGGGCTAAGATTCATACAAGGAAAATTGTGTATTAGGGAGGATTCAACCAGACGGCGACTGTTAAAGTTGGAAGTAGGGAAGACAGTTTTAGCAGAAGACCAGTCAATAGGATAGCTGTGATCTCTGACGTGATAGAAAAGAGCATTGTTAGTGTCGGCAAGCCCAACACTATTTTTGTGCTCCCTAAGTCTGTCAGAAAGAGATCTACCAGTTTCTCCAAAGTGTTGAAGGGGACAGGAGGAACAAGAAATAGAGTAGACATCAGGAGCATCTGTAGAGGGAGGAGAGGTATGAACGATATTAGTGCAAAGAGTGTTAGTCCGGCGGAAAGTAAGTTTGATGTCTAAGGAATGGAGAGGGTTGTTGAGATTAGAAAGAGCGGAAATTTAGGGAAGGAAGAGGACAGAAGAGTTCCCAGGAGTAGAGAGTTTGGGAGAGAAGAAACTATGTTTAGCACATGAGAAGGCAGAGTCAATGAAATGGGAAGGGTAGCCAAGACGGGAAAATGAATTATGAAGAGTGAAAATTTCAGATTGAAGGAACTGAAGATCACAGATGCGGAGAGCACGGAGAAAGAGGGAGATAAGAACACTTTTCTTTGACAGAGGAAGCATGATAAGAAAAGTAGTGAATGCACATGCCACTGTGCATAGGCTTGCGGTAAACGGAAAAGGCAAAGCCTGTATCTGAGTGGTGGACACGAACATCAAGAAAAGGAAGCATGGAGTTAGATTCCCATTCAGCTTTAAACTTAATGGAAGGGGCAAGATTATTAAGAGCATCAACAAATGGTTGGAAGACCAAGAGTCATGAGGCCACAGAGCAAAGATGACATCAACATAGCAGAGCCAGAGTGAAGGGCGCACATCGATAGTAGGAAGAAGAACAGTCTCGAAGTATTCCATGTAAAGATTAGCAAGGACAGGAGAGAGAGGAGAACCCATAGCGACACCGTAGGTTTGAGAATAATATTTACCTTGGAAGGAAAAGGAATTAGAGTCCACACAGAGGCGGATAAGATCAAGAAAGACATCAATAGGTATAGGGAGATGAAGAAACCCTTCATGGGCCTTCTCTCTAAGAAAATCAAAGACATCATCAAGAGGGACATTTGTAAAGAGGGACTCAACATCAAGACTAAGCATCTTACAGGTCGGGAGAGAGCGAACCTGTTCAATGAAGTCCTGAAAGTGACGGAGGTGGGCAGGAGAAAAAGTACCATGAAAGGGAGTGAGGGTTTTGGCCAGCCAAGAAGAAAGAGAATAAGAAACAGAACCTCTAGAGGATATGATAGGACGTAGGGGAATATCAGGTTTATGGGTTTTGGGAAAGCCATAGAAATAGGGCAGAGAGGGACAGATGACACGAAAACGTTGAACAAGGTCAAAGTCAGGACAGAGGTCGGAGAGAGTCCTTAGTTTCTTGTTAAAAGTTTTCTTGATGCGATCAAGAGGGTTGGAAACGAGAGGAGTGTAGGTACGGGAGTCAGAGAGCAAGACATTAGCTTTACGGAGGCAATCCTCGCGATCAAGGATAACTACCGATTTACCTTTGTCAGAAGATAGTATGACATGTTAGTGTTAGATTTAAGAGAAGAAAGGGCAAGTTGGTAACGGTGAGGAAGGTGGTGGTTCTTAGAAAACAGACTATCAAGAGCAGGAAGGAGAGTGCCACGAAAAGTGGGCAAGTCAGGAAGATTACAGGAGTGAGATTGACTGAAGGAATCAAAAGAGCTAATCAGGGCAATACCAGCGCGAGGGGCAGGTGAAGTGGCAAAGGAAAGACCAAAACCAAGAGGTTCAAGCTCATATTGAGAGAGTGAAATAGAAGACAGGTTAGCAACACAGTCAGTGAGGGAGAATTTAGACCATGGGCTAGATGAGATGAGACGTTGAAGTTTATTCTGTAGTTTAGAGGAATGAATTTGTGAATTCAGGCGAGCAGTGTCAAAAGCAATGGTAAAGAGAAGGTTGCAGAGATCTTGTGGAAGAGAAGCAAAGAGAGCACGTTGTCGCTGATGGAGAGTAAAGAAGGCATCTTCATCCTGAGACTTAGTAAAAAGGATGACCTGCTGAAGTAGGAGACGGGTATGATCAGGAAAGGGAGAGCCCAGTGGGTTGGGTTTCAGAGAATGGGAGAACGAAGGTGGCAAAACTTGTTCAGCAAGACAGTTACCCAGAAAGCAAAGCTGATTCTTACGAAGCCGGGTAGCAATAAGAGTACCCTCATAAGAACAAAAGAGGGGCTTAAAAGATGGAAGAACATTAAAAAAGTTGGAAAGAACAAGACGCTTAACTGCGGGGTCCATAAATAAGAAAAAGGCACAATACCATGATTGGAACAATACACAAATAACCTGCACATAGAAGAGACGTTTTGGTCCGACTTGGACCATTTACAAAGTCACACTAACGAAAAGGAACGAACGAACGATAGTTCAGGTAAGATCCCAATTGGGATGAGCGGGGAAGATGGGACAGACGAAGAATAGTGCTGGAGAGGAGTGTTCTTAGTCGTAGAAATAGAGCCAGGGCTTAACCCAGCAGCGAAGGCGATCGTGGGACAGATATTGAGAAGAGAAATTCAGGCTCTTCTGTTGGGACTCCGGTGGGGTGAGCGGGGAGGAAGGGACATGCGACGTTTAGCGCTAGAGAAGAGTGTAGAACTGAGCATGACTTAACGCAATAGCTAAGGCGAACGTGGGTCAGAGAATGGTACCTGTCAGAGAAGGTACCTGTCAGATAATCCAAGGTTATTTGTAAATAGGGTTAGGAGCAGGGGTAGGGGTAGTTATTGGGTTATTTGTAAATAGGGTTAGGAGCAGGAGGAGGGGTAGTTATTGGCTTCTTTCTGAGAGCCTACAGAATTTCCAGTCCGCAGTTCCTCGAAGAAGAATGCACATACATCACCAACTCTTTTAGTTCACTACATTTTCCCCTACACTTCATACGTGACTGCAGGAAACATGTGACACGTATCCTCACCAACACCAGTCAAGTTGAAGAAAAGGCTCCAAGTTACATCGTTTTACCGGTCAGCAACGTTGCCACTAATGTTTCAAAAATGTTTGACAGAAAACTGGCTAAAATATGTACCAGCTCTTCAACTACTATTAGGAACCTGATACAAAAACCCAAGCATGATTCTGGCACAAGTGCAGGAATTTACACTATATCATGTGGGGGTGTGACAAAGTATATGTAGGGGAAACAGCCAGAACTCTGGACATTAGAATAGCAGAACACAAAAATGCTTGCAGAAATGATGACCGCAAAAACGCATGTGTTCAACATAGAGACGATGTTGGACACCTCATGAAATTCAATGAAGCTAAACTAGTGATTAAAGAAGACGACTTAAGACGGAGAAAATGCATTGAAGCTGCACTATTCACTGTCAGTAACGCTATAAAGCAAAAATCCGGTAGTTACAGTATTTCAAAATTACTAATCAAGAGGATATTACCCATCCTGGGAACTGCTGTTACATGATGTCAGCAGGTCCCTCTCTAGCTTCACCTCCTTAGTTCCACTACTACTACTACTACCACCACGACTATCCACACGTCACTTCACCTGACTCCTGCCACTATATAAATGCGTTTTCTTAGTTTTCTCTGTATTAGGACTGAAGAAGCCACTCGTGGCGAAACGTTTCCTTTAATAAATGTCCTTAACTGTACATAAGTGTCTTTTTCCACATCTTGTCGGTATCACCATACCATTTCCTCAGATCTGTTTGTGACTTGATAAAGCCCACTGTGTCGGCGAAACGTTGTCAATAAAGGATCACATTATACTGCTTAAGTGTTTATATTTCCATTGTGTCTGTATTTTATACAATTTATTTCCAGACATAGCCAGGGAAGCCTGCATAACAGCTATGATGGGCAAGGAGTGCCTGCGTTGCCATGTTATGGCCGTTGGGGGCTCGTGTAGTGCCGTCTGTTGATTTTGTTAACCAGATGTTGTGCAAGACAGGTATACAATACCGACAAGATGAAAGTTAAGACACTTATGCAACATCTGGTTATCTTTATTGTAGATGTTTCGCCATCCAGTGGCTTTATCAATACAGATTCTTGGACATAAAGAATAACCAGATGTTGCACAAGTGTCTTAACTTTCAACCAGATGTTCCCTGTTGGCACCGCTTGTTCCTTATCCTTTTGTTTCTTCATTGAGGTAAAGGGGCAGGAGGCCTGGTTGAGACTTCGAAGGTTGGAAATTCCTCGGCATTGAGTTGGGTGACCTGATGAGAGCTCTGCAACGCGGCAGGATTCTCTACACCCATCGTCTGTTGAGAGTGATGCACTGCCATAGCCTGCTTCCGAGTTGTTGGAGTCTTCAGGCCCCATGATTTCTGGCGAGCCTCTGGGGGCATCGAGGGTTCCAGGCATGGTGTTTCTGCCTGCAGTTCGGGCATCGTGGAATGGGTGGCGATGCATTTTTCAGCTTGGCAATGCAGTCCTTGGTAGGGTGGGGCTGGCTGCAGACACCGCAGATAACTCTGTTCAGACAGAGAGCACCCAGGTGTCCGTAATGCTGAAACTTGAAACAGCGAACTGGTTCTGCCGTGAAGGTCCTGACGTCGTACCTGTCCCAAGAACCGAGGTCCAGCTGGGATGGCAGTGGTCCCACATGCTGAATGGAGACCTGCCGGGTTGGTGTGTTGCCTGCCATCTTTGCCCTGAGACGTTGAGCAGACAACACATTGGGGTGAGTTCCTACTGCCTCAGTGGGCATCATCAGCGGGTACCGCATCACTACACCCTTGGTGATCTTCTGTCGAGAATCCAGTTCCTCCAGGGTTAAGGAGCGGTCTGTCTCCATGACTCTCTTCAAGGCGGTGTACATTTCCTTGTTGAGAGGAGTCAGTATTGGTTCTTCCCTCAGGTTGAACCATATCTTGAACCTCAGATTGTGCCGTGATTCCAGGTGGGTAACCACGCCATAGTGGGTTCTGTGCTCCCCGTAAGATTTTGCCTTGAATTTGCCAGGTAGGTTGACCTGGTTTCCCTGCTCCTTGGACGAGCGGCACTTCTTCCTGTTGTCCCAAATGATCAACCCCCTTTTGGGGGCTCCGGGGGCGAGGGTTTGTTCCCTCCCTTGTTTAAAACATAAGAATGGAGGAACACTGCTGAAGTCCTACTGGCCCATACAAGGCAAGTCCTTATCAAAACCACCATTCCGTATTCACTGGCTGTATAGTCGGAGCTGTCAGATCTGCTACAATGCGAGTAGGAATCTTCCTCTTCCTTTGATGACTCGGAGTGGTCTCGCAACTTTTGGTCGTTAAATTTCGCCCCCCCATTTCCAAATCCCAGCCTCCCTCGGACCCTTCTTTTCAGCAGAAGCCAGTACCCATCTCGTGATAAATAGTGTACACAGGGGCTGTACCGTGAGATGTCTGTATCTCACAAAAAATTCCATAACCCCCCCAAAACATAAGCTTCACACCCACCCCATCCTCACACACCACCTCACCTCACACCCCCACCCCATCCTCACACACCACCTCACACTCACACACCACCCCACACACACACCACCCCATCCTCACACACCACCTCACACTCAACCCCAAAACCTCACACTCACACCCACCCCCCATCCTCACACCCCACCCACACTCCACCCCTCCCAAACCTCACCCCAAAAAACCACCTCATACTCCACCCCCACCCCCAACTCCACACCACCTCAACTCACACACCCCCCATCCTCACACACCACCTCATATCACACCCCACCTCACCCCCACACAAAAACCCCCCCCCCCCATCCTCACACACCACCTCACATCACACGCACCCCATCCCAAAACACCATCCCACCTCACCCCCATCCATCCCACACACCACCCCCACTCACACACCCCCCCACCTCACACACCACCTCACACTCCACACCCCCCCCTCCTCACACACCCCTCACACTCACACACCTCCCCATCCTCACACTACACGCCCCCCCCCACCCACACACCACCTCACACTCACACCCACCCCACACTCACACACCACCCCTCCCCCACAAAACCACCCACCTCCACACCTCCCCATCCCACCACCACCTCAACCACAACCACCCCTACTCACACACCCCCCACAAAAAAACCACCACCGCATTTTTACACAATACCCACACCCACACCTCCCCAACCTCACACACCACCTCTACTCACCACCCCCCCCATCCCACCACCACCTCACCTCACAACCCCCGCCCCAACCCCACACCACCTCACACATCACCTCACACTAAACACACCACCCCAAAACTCACACACCACCCCATCCTACCATCACCTAAAACACCACACACCTCCCCATCCCCCACACACCACCTCTTTTCCACACACCCCCCCCATACTCACACACCACCTCACACAACACACACACAACAAAACACCACCGCATTCTTACACAATACCCCACTCACACACCCCCCAAACCCACAAAACCACCTAAATACTCACACACCACCTCAACTCACACCCACCCCCACACACACACCTCCCCATCCTCACGCGCCACCCCATCCTCACACACCCCCCCCTCCTCACACCCCAAACCTCACACTCACCATCGCCTCAACCACACACCCCCCCACACTCCCACCTCCCCATCCTCACCCCCCCCCACCTCCACACCACCCCATCCTCACACACCACCTCACACCAAAAACACCCCCACCTCACACATCACCTCACACTCACACACCACCCCAACCACACCCCCCCCCCACATCACACACCCCCCCCATCCTAACACCACCCCCACCTCAACAGCACCCCACACTCACACACTTCCCCATCCTCACACACCACCCCCATTCTCACACTCACCTCCACTCACACACCACCCCACACTCACACACTCCCCACCCTCACAACCACCCCATCCTCACACACCCCCCCCACACTCACACACTCCCCACCTCACAACCACCTCACACACACACAACCCCCTCCCACACACCACCTCACACTCCACACCCCCATCCTCACACATCACCTCACACTCACACACCACCCCACACACCCCCCATCCTCACACACAACCCCCCCTCACACACCATCCCCTTTCCTCACCCACCACCTCACACCCACACACCCCTCACATCACACCACCACCTCACACACACCACCCCACCCACGCATCACTCACACTCCACACCACCCCACACTCACACACCTCCCCATCCCAACACCCCCCATCCTCACACACCACCTCACACCACAAAACCACCCCCATCCCAAATCCCCTCACACCCCACCCCACACTCACACCCCCACCCCACACCACACCCACCTCACACTCCACACCACCTCACACTCACACACCACCCCACCCCACAAAAACCCCACCTCACACCACACACCACCCCACCCACACACCCCCTCACCCCACAACACCACCCAAACCTCACACACCCCTCACACCCCCCAACACCCCACACTCACACACACCCCCCCACACTCAAACACTTCCCCCCCCCCACATACTGCCCCCACTCCACTGACAAAAAGTAACCCCCCCACACACCCACCAATTACACCCCACGCCCCTTGTCCCTCATCCCCCCAAATGCAGGTGTAACTATGTTTAAGAGCGGCACCTGCAACGTCCAGTGACGTCACTCCACCGAAATACACTGCCAGGAGGGGAGGGAAAGAGAGAGAGAGAGAGAGAGAGAGAGAGAGAGAGAGAGAGAGAGAGAGAGAGAGAGAGAGAGAGAGAGAGAGAGAGAGAGAGAGAGAGAGAGAGAGAGAAAGAGAGAGAGAGAGAGAGAGAGAGAGGAGAGAGAGAGAGAGAGAGAGAGAGAGAGAGAGAGAGGGATGTGGGTGGCCTTACTGTTATGTACAAGGCCAATATTGTCAAAATACCACACTTGGATCCACTTCGAGGACAGCGTGAAACAAGCTTTTATGCCACAAGACGGGCAGAAAGCAGCAACTTCACTCTGTACACTGACATTCACTTATCCAAGAGAAGAAATGCCAGCTGCTCTAAGCTACATCAATCACCAGCTGAGAGCTATATCAGCTTGGGGAAATAGATGGCAAGTAACATTTGCACCTGAAAAAACGCAAATGATGTTCGTCTCTAGGCACCATGATGGTAATGCTGGCGCAGTAGTAAGGATGAATGGGACGATGTTGGCACCTGGAGAAGAAGTTGATATCCTTGGGGTGAAATTTGACTCCAAACTAACCATGAAGAACCATGTTGTAAATCTTGCAAACAAGGCAGCCAGGAAGCTTACAGCACTTCGCCGTATCTCGCATCTGCTTGACAGTAGGGGTTGCAAGATCCTGTACGAGGCACAAGTACGCTCACACCTTGAGTATGCTCCACTTTCTTGGTTTGCCTGCCCCCCCTCTCATCTGCGACTGCTTGACAGAGTAGAGAACAGAGCAAGACGTCTCATCTCTCGCCTGGACCCATCCTGGATAGATCTGTCATTTCAGCAGAGCCTTCAACATAGGAGGGATGTGGGTGGCCTTACTGTTATGTACAAGGCCAATATTGTCAAAATACCACACTTGGATCCACTTCGAGGACAGCGTGAAACAAGCTTTTATGCCACAAGACGGGCAGAAAGCAGCAACTTCACTCTGGCTGTACCCTTCTCCAGAACATCACTCCATCTGAGATCATACATACCCAGGATGACTCGAGTATGGAACACATTCGTACAGCATAATGATGTCAACGAGATAACGTCAGTTGATCAAATGAAAATGCTGGCCCACAGATGGCTCCAACTTCATCCTGTTCCCTACTTGTATGTCTCATAACAAAAATGCTTTCAAATGAGCTGATGTAGGTAACAGCTCTTAGCTTGCCAATAAAGTTAGGAATCCTTAACCTGTAAATAGCTGTCAATAAAGCTAGGGATCCTTAACCTTGTCAAACCCTGTGTAAAAAAAAAAAAAAAAAAAAAAAAAAAAAAAAAAGAGAGAGAGAGAGAGAGAGAGAGAGAGAGAGAGAGAGAGAGAGACCAATGAGCCATCTAGTTATGTCACATCCACTTAAGGAAGGGACGCGGCATCTGACCCTCTAGCACAAGCTAGTCAGGTCCAACTCACACCCACCCACACCCACTCATGTATTTATCTAACATATTTTTAAAACTACACAATGTTTTAGCCTCAATAACTGTACTCGGGAGTTTGTTCCACTCATCCACAACTCTATTACCAAACCAGTGCTTTCCTATATCCTTCCTGAATCTGATTTTTTCCAACTTAAAACCATTGTTTCGAGTCCTGTCTTAGGTAGATATTTCTAGCATGCTATTTACATTCCTTTTTTTTATTGTTGAGACGTTTCGCCTACACAGTAGGTTTCTTCAGTTAAATACAGAGGCAGCAGGTGTAGTAGCCTCCAGGCTGAGGGACTGACCACCTCAAATATTATTTCACTACTGCACCTGCTGCCTCTATATTTGTCTGAAGAAGCGTACTGTGTAGGCAAGATGTCTTAATAATACAGGTACCCAGCTGTTGCACATGTGTCTTAATCATTAAGTTGTCGGTATTTTATACCATTTTCCAGGCAGTCCTTATGTATACCAAGTAGCTCAACACTGCAGCCACTGGTATAAACCTTGGTAATAAATACCGACAAGTTGGTTTAGAAAGACACGTAAGCAAACACTAGGACATATTTATTAGAAAACGTTTCTGTCCTGGGACCTTGATCATTTACAGAAGTGATCAAGGTCCCAGGACCGAAACGTTTTCTAATAAATATGTCATAGTGTTTGCTTACGCGTCTTTCTAAACCAACTGCAGCCACTCAACCGCAGAGCTTATAATAGGATAAGTTACAAGCAACACAGCAGTAAAAGATTGAGACACTTAAACCATTTATCACAACACAGCAGTGCCATGGTTGTGTCAGCCAGAGATATATAAGAAGTAGGAGAAACTTTTAGAGAGGGTGTGGTAGGTAAGTTTGGGGTGCCAGGTGTAAATGATAATGGGAGCCCTTTGATTGAACTTTGTATAGAAAGGGGTTTAGTTATAGGTAATACATATTTTAAGAAAAAGAGGATAAATAAGTATACACGATATGATGTAGGGCGAAATGACAGTAGTTTGTTGGATTATGTATTGGTAGATAAAAGACTGTTGAGTAGACTTCAGGATGTACATGTTTATAGAGGGGCCACAGATATATCAGATCACTTTCTAGTTGTAGCTACACTGAGAGTAAAAGGTAGATGGGATACAAGGAGAATAGAAGCATCAGGGAAGAGAGAGGTGAAGGTTTATAAACTAAAAGAGGAGGCAGTTAGGGTAAGATATAAACAGCTATTGGAGGATAGATGGGCTAATGAGAGCATAGGCAATGGGGTCGAAGAGGTATGGGGTAGGTTTAAAAATGTAGTGTTAGAGTGCTCAGCAGAAGTTTGTGGTTACAGGAAAGTGGTGCAGGAGGGAAGAGGAGCGATTGGTGGAATGATGATGTAAAGAGAGTAGTAAGGGAGAAAAAGTTAGCAAAATGAGAAGTTTTTACAAAGTAGAAGTGATGCAAGGAGGGAAGAGTATATGGAGAAAAAGAGAGAAGTTAAGAGAGTGGTGAAGCAATGTAAAAAGAGAGCAAATGAGAGAGTGGTGAGATGTTATCACAAATTTTGTTGAAAATAAGAAAAAGTTTTGGAGTGAGATTAACAAGTTAAGAAAGCCTAGAGAACAAATGGATTTGTCAGTTAAAAATAGGAGAGGAGAGTTATTAAATGGGGAGTTAGAGGTATTGGGAAGATGGAAGGAATATTTTGAGGAATTGTTAAATGTTGATGAAGATAGGAAGCTGTGATTTCGTGTATAGGGCAAGGAGGAATAACATCTTGTAGGAGTGAGGAAGAGCCAGTTGTGAGTGTGGGGGAAGTTCGTGAGGCAGTAGGTAAAATGAAAGGGGTAAGGCAGCCGGGATTGATGGGATAAAGATAGAAATGTTAAAAGCAGGTGGGATATAGTTTTGGAGTGGTTGGTGCAATTATTTAATAAATGTATGGAAGAGGGTAAGGTACCTAGGGATTGGCAGAGAGCATGCATAGTTCCTTTGTATAAAGGCAAAGGGGATAAAAGAGAGTGCAAAAATTATAGGGGGATAAGTCTGTTGAGTGTACCTGGTAAAGTGTATGGTAGAGTTATAATTGAAAGAATTAAGAGTAAGACGGAGAATAGGATAGCAGATGAACAAGGAGGCTTTAGGAAAGGTAGGGGGTGTGTGGACCAGGTGTTTACAGTGAAACATATAAGTGAACAGTATTTGGATAAGGCTAAAGAGGTGTTTGTGGCATTTATGGATTTGGAAAAGGCGTATGACAGGGTGGATAGGGGGGCAATGTGGCAGATGTTGCAAGTGTATGGTGTAGGAGGTAGGTTACTGAAAGCAGTGAAGAGTTTTTACGAGGATAGTGAGGCTCAAGTTAGAGTATGTAGGAAAGAGGGAAATTTTTTCCCAGTAAAAGTAGGCCTTAGACAAGGATGTGTGATGTCACCGTGGTTGTTTAATATATTTATAGATGGGTTGTAAGAGAAGTAAATGCGAGGGTCTTGGCAAGAGGCGTGGAGTTAAAAGATAAAGAATCACACACAAAGTGGGAGTTGTCACAGCTGCTCTTTGCTGATGACACTGTGCTCTTGGGAGATTCTGAAGAGAAGTTGCAGAGATTGGTGGATGAATTTGGTAGGGTGTGCAAAAGAAGGAAATTAAAGGTGAATACAGGAAAGAGTAAGGTTATGAGGATAACAAAAAGATTAGGTGATGAAAGATTGAATATCAGATTGGAGGGAGAGAGTATGGAGGAGGTGAACGTATTCAGATATTTGGGAGTGGACGTGTCAGCGGATGGGTCTATGAAAGATGAGGTGAATCATAGAATTGATGAGGGAAAAAGAGTGAGTGGTGCACTTAGGAGTCTGTGGAGACAAAGAACTTTGTCCTTGGAGGCAAAGAGGGGAATGTATGAGAGTATAGTTTTACCAACGCTCTTATATGGGTGTGAAGCGTGGGTGATGAATGTTGCAGCGAGGAGAAGGCTGGAGGCAGTGGAGATGTCATGTCTGAGGGCAATGTGTGGTGTGAATATAATGCAGAGAATTCGTAGTTTGGAAGTTAGGAGAGGTGCGGGATTACCAAAACTGTTGTCCAGAGGGCTGAGGAAGGGTGTTGAGGTGGTTCGGACATGTAGAGAGAATGGAGCGAAACAGAATGACTTCAAGAGTGTATCAGTCTGTAGTGGAAGGAAGGCGGGGTAGGGGTCGGCCTAGGAAGGGTTGGAGGGAGGGGGTAAAGGAGGTTTTGTGTGCGAGGGGCTTGGACTTCCAGCAGGCATGCGTGAGCGTGTTTGATAGGAGTGAATGGAGACAAATGGTTTTTAATACTTGACGTGCTGTTGGAGTGTGAGCAAAGTAACATTTATGAAGGGATTCAGGGAAACCGGCAGGCCGGACTTGAGTCCTGGAGATGGGAAGTACAGTGCCTGCACTCTGAAGGAGGGGTGTTAATGTTGCAGTTTAAAAACTGTAGTGTAAAGCACCCTTCTGGCAAGACAGTGATGGAGTGAATGATGGTGAAAGTTTTTCTTTTTCGGGCCACCCTGCCTTGGTGGGAATCGGCCGGTGTGATAATATATAATATAAGAACATAAGAAAGGATGAACACTGCAGCAGGCCTGTTGGCCAATACTTGGCAGGTCCTTTACAATACCAACCCACTAACAGAACATTTGCCCCACCCACTTCCACTGCTAACCTAACAATCTCTGACAAATCTATTTACTCACGTGCAAGCCCCACTCAAATCCAACCCCTCTCATTCATGTACTTGTCCAACCAAACATGAAACTACACAAGGTTCTAGCTTCAATAACCCTACTAGGCAGACTGTTCCACTCATCAACTACCCTATTTCCAAACCAATACTTTCCTATACCCTTTCTAAATCTAAACTTATCTAATTTGAATCCATTATTGCGGGTTCTCTCTTGGAGAGATATCCTCAAGACCTTATTGTTAATACCAATGTTCCACTTATTCACCTCGATCATGTCTTCCCTCATTCTTCATCTTACATGTGAATGTAATTTAAGGGACTTCAATCTTTCTTCATACGGAAGATTTCTAATGCTATGAATTAATTTGGTCATTCTTCACTGAATGTTTTCTAACGAATTAATAACCATTCTGTAATATGGAGACCAGAACTGAGCTGCGTAATCTAGGTGAGGCCTTACTAATGATGTATAAAGCTGTAGTATAACCTCTGGAATTCCGTTGCTTACACTTCTTGATATAAATCCCAGCAATCTGTTTGCCTTATTACGTACACTTAGCATTAATGTCTTGGCTTAAGGTTGCTGCTTACCATAACCCCCAAGTCCTTATCGCAATCTGTATGGCTAAGTTCTACGTTATTTAACTTATATGTTCTAGGGTTATGGACACTCCCAAGCTTCAGAATCTTGCATTTATCTACACTGAACTGCATCTGCCACTTTTCTGACCAGGAATTGAGTTTGTCTAAATCATATTGAAGTTTCGTGACATCTATGTTTGAATCAATTATCCTACCTATCTTCGTGTCATCGGCGAATTTGCTCATATCACTAGTAATGCCGTTACCAAGGTCATTAATATATATTATAAACAACGGGCCTAAGGCTGATCCCAGTGGAACGCCACTTGTTACAGATCCCCACTCGGATTTAACCCCATTTATGTACACTCTCTGCTTCCTATTGGTGAGCCATGACTCGATCCATGTCAGCACTTTTCCTCACAATGCCATAAGCTGCCATTTTCTTTAACAGTCTCTGGTTCGATACTCTATCAAAAGCCTTACTAAAATCTAAATAAACAATATCGAATTCTTTATCATAATCAACGGCCTCAAAAGCTTTACTGAAGAAGGTTTATAAATTAGTTAGGCAGGAACGGCCTCTCGTGAATCCATGCTGAGTATTATTAATCAAGCTATGCTTATCAAGATGGCTTCTTATAATATCAACTATAATTGACTCTAGTAATTTGCCTACAGTTGAAGTCAGGCTTACTGGGCGTTAATTTGACGGTAACGACTTGTCCCTTGGTTTAAAAATAGGAATTACATTAGCCATCTTCCACATATCAGACACTACACCTGTTTGAAGAGATAAATTAAAAATATTAGTTAAAGATTCACAGAGTTCCATTTTGCATTCCTTAAGAACCCTTGAAAAACCTCATCAGGACCCGGCGATTTACTTTGTTTCAGTCGGTCTATTTGTTTCACAACCATTTCACTAGTGACTGTGATGTTACATAATTTATCTTCTTCAGGCCCACTATAAAAATTAATTACTGGGATTTGTTAGTGTCTTCCTGTGTGAAAACCGAGAGAAAATAATTATTAAAAATCGAGCACATTTCATTCTCCTTGTCAGTAAAATGCCCATAGTTATTTTTAAGGGGACCTATCTTATCTCTAACTTTTGTTCTATAAATCTGGAAAAAAATTTTTGGGGTTAGTTTTCGAATCCCATTTAACTTTTTTTATTCCCTTTTTAACGTCCCTCTTAAATTACTTTCTTCTGACGTAAAAGATATTTGAGCCTATTGTTCAACCATTTTGGGTCATTTATATTCGATCTAATTTCTTTATATGGGATAAACGTTCTTTGAGCAGCATGTATAGTGTTTAGTCCACAGATGATAAGTGTTCTCTAAGCCCATTGTAACCTGCTAAGCGAAAATCTGGGACCGTTACTGAGTTGTTCCTACTATCTTACTTCAATTCAATGCTAAAGGTAATTGATTTGTGGTCGCTTGTACCGCATTCCTCTGTAATTTCTAAATTATTTACAAGGGTTTCCTTGTTTCCAATACCAAGTCAAACAGGTTATTTCTCATTGTAGGTTCTGTCACAAACAGATTCAAGAAACAATCCTGTATTACTTCTAAAAAGCCGTTAGATTCTAAATTCTCAGTCAAAGAATTCCAGTCAATCTGACTAAAGTTAAATTCCCCCAGTATTACTTTATTGTGCCTTGTAGCCTTAAAAATTTTCTCCCAAAGTAGTCTCCCTTGGTCCCACCTAAAATTAATTTTTCATACCCCTCTGAAAATTCTATCCAGACAGACTCTATATGTGTTATTTCAGACTTTATACCTGTTTTTATGCAACATTTTAAACGATTTCGGACACAGAGTGCCATCCCACCCCCTTTCTGATACTTCTGTCTACTTGGAACAAATTAAAACTCTGAATTTGACATTCAGAAGGCACGTACCGATTTTTCGTATTAAACCACGTCTCACTTATTGCAAAACATGAATGTTACCCACGCTTGCAACTAATCTCAATTCGTGCATCTTATTACTCTCACTACGAGTATTGGTGCAATATATATTTAGAAAACCTCCCTTTTCTTTTCTCTTTCTCTTGATTTCTGTTCCTCCACTATACCTATTACTGTCCCTATCACCTAGTGCCACTGGCTTTCCAATATTCACCAATAACTCTACCTCATTCTGCCTATAATTGGTTTCCCTAAAACTCACACTACTGCTACACTGAGAATTCATTGATTTTCCACAAAAACCCATATCACTATCTATTTCTAGTTTAAAGACCTAACAGCTTTATCCACTGCATTGGCCAGTGCTTCCACCCCAAACCTAGATAAGTTAACTCCATCCTGGTATACATGTCATTTCTGCCATAGAAGAGGACCCAGTTGTCTATGAATATTACTGTATTTTCCTTACAGTATTTGTCCAGCCAGCAATTGACACCAATTGCCCTGGTCAACCATTCATTTCCAACTCCTCTCCTGGGCAAAATGCCACATATGACAGGGCTCCCACCCTTCTTCCTAATAATATCTATTGCTGCCTTATAACTTCTAAATCCTCTGGACCATTGTTCCAGACTATGGAGCAAAACTATTCTTCAGGCTGAGGGACTGACCACCTCAAAACTATGTCTTCAAGGGTGATGGACTGATTCCATCATCTTCACATCTCTACTGCTTCTGCTAACTATTCTGTACTCGACTGAAGACGCCTACTGTGTAGGCATAACATTTCAGAATAAAGATACCTAACTGCTGCACATTTGTCTTGCTTGTCAACCTGTCGGTATTTTATACCATTTTAATATTCACAACCTATGATAAGTGTCAGGAAGAACATAAGAAAAAAGGAGCACTGCAGCAAGACTACTGGCCCATGCTGGGCAGGTCCCGCTCATACCCACTTATGCACTTGCCTGATCTATTCTTATGTTCATATTTATTTCATTTATAAATAAAGGAGATATAAATAAGGTGCTAAAATATCTAAGCAAGACAGGACTGGCAGCCATGTTAAGGACTACTTAAAGAACAAAACACTTGTGCAATATTTGCGAGTCTTTACTGAGGGAATGTTTCGCCAACCAGTGGCGTCTTCAGTTGAATACAGAGAACAGCGGAGATAAATGGTATAAAATACCGACACGATGAGAAAAATAGACACAGTGCAGTATAATGCGAAGCATAGTTAATAAAGGATAGCATTATACCGCATTTGTGTCTATTTTGCCACAGAGAACAACAGTGGAAGATGAGAAGTTTGAGGTAATCAGTCCCTCCACCTGGACTGATGTATTCACTCAATCAATCTTGAGAAATGTACAGCATATGCTCTGAGAAGTGACTTATATACTGCAGTCAGGTGAGTAGAAGCAGCAGCAGGCAGAGTGACCAGTGGACAGATCCACTAGTGTCAGTAAGTCATGCATCTACCCCAGGCAAACACTGAGGAAATCTTTATATTAGGATCCCAAGATGTTGCTGTGTCTGACAGTGTGCATGACAGTGCTCACCTAATTGTACTCACCTAATTGTGGTTGCAGGGGTAGAGACTCATCTCCTGGCCCCGCCTCTTTACCGACCGCTACTAGGTCCTCTCTCTCACTGCTCCATGAGCTTTATCATACCTCATCTTAAAACTATGTATAGTTCCTGCCTCCAGTACATTGCTTGCCAGACTATTCCACTTCCTAACTACTCTATGACTTAAGAAATACTTCCTAACATCCCTTTGACTTATCTGAGTCTTCAGCTTCCAATTGTGACCCCTTGTTTCTGTGTCCCATCTCTGGAACATCCTGTCTCTGTCCACCTTGTCTATTCCACGCAGTATGTCGTTATCATGTCTCCCCTGACCCTCCTGTCCTCCAGTGTTGTCAGACTGATTTCCCTTAACCTTTCTTCATAGGACATTCTCCTTAGTTCTGGAACTAACCTTGTCGCAAACCTTTGCACTTTCTCTAATTTCTTGACGTGTTTGACCAGATGTGGGTTCCAAATTGGTGCTGCGTACTCCAGTATGGGCCTGACGTACACAGTGTATAAAGTCTTGAACGATTCCTTACTGAGGTACCGGAACGCTATTCTCAGGTTTGCCAAGCACCAATATGCTGCAGCAGTTATCTGGTTAATGTGTGCTTCTGGCGATGTACTCGGTATTATACTCACTCCTAGGTCTTTCTCCTTGAGTGAGGTTTGCAGCCTTTGGCCACCTAGCCTATACTCTGTCTGCAGTCTTCTTTGCCCTCCTCCGATCTTCATGACTTTCCATTTGGCCGGGTTAAATTCTAGGAGCCAGTTTCGGGACCACACATCCAGCCTGTCCAGGTCTCTTTGTAGACCTGTCTGGTCCGTATCTGATTTAATTCTCCTCATTAACTTCACGTCATCTGCAAACAGGGACACTTCTGAGTCCATCCCTTCCGTCATGTCGTTCACATATACCAAGAATAGCACTGGTCCCAGGACTGAACCCTGTGGGACCCCACTCGTCACTGGCGCCCACTGTGATACCTCATCACGGACCATGACTCGCTGTTGCCTCCCTGTTAGGTATTCTCTGATCCATTGCAGTGCCCTTCCTGTTATATGTGCCTGTTCCTCTAGCTTTTGTACTAATCTCTTGAGAGGAACTGTGTCGAACGCCTTCTTGAAGTCCAAGAAAATGCAATCAAGCCACCCCTCCCTCTCATTTCTTACTTCAGTTACCTTGCCATAAAACTCTAGTAGGTTTGTGACACAGGATTTGCCTTCCATGAATCTGTGCTGGCTGTCGTTTATAATCTTGTTCTGCTCCAGGTGCTCCACCACTCTCCTCCTGATAATCTTTTCCAAGACTTTGCATACTATATATGTCAGTGATACTGATCTATAATTTAGTGCTTCTTTCTGTCTCCCTTCTTAAAGATGGGGACTACATTTGCCTTCTTCCATACTTCAGGTAGTTGCACAGTTTCAAGGGAAGTGTTGAAGATTTTGGTTAGTGGCATATGTAGTGTCCCTGCTCCCTCTCTAATGACCCATGGAGAGATGTCCGGTCCCACCGCCTTTGAGGTATCAAGGTCACTTAGGAGATTCTCCACCTCCTCCTCAGTTGTGTGTAATTCATCCAACACTTGTTGGTATATCCCTTGTTGCTGTACCCCACTGTTTTGTCTCCCCGTTGTCCCTTCAGCCTCCACTGTAAATACTTCCTGAAATCTCATGTTGAGCTCCTCACATACCTCCTGGTCATTTCTTGTAAGCTCCTCACCTTCCTTCCTCAGCCTGATTACCTGGTCCTTGACTGTTGTCTTCCTCCTGATGTGGCTGTAGAGTAGTTTAGAATCAGAATTGATTTTCGATGCTATGTCATTTTCATACTGCCGCTGTGCCTCCCTCCTTATCTGTGCATACTCGTTTCTGGCTCGTTTATTAATCTCTTTATTCTTCTGAGTCCTTTGCCTTCTCTACTTTTTCCATTCTCTAGAGCACTTAGTTTTTGCCTCCCTGCACCTTCGGGTAAACCAAGGGCTTGTTCTGTCCTTCCCATTGTTTCTGTTACCCTTGGGAGCAAACCTTTCCTCTGCCTCCTTGCATTTTGTTGTTACAAAGTCAATCATTTTGTTTACTGATTTTCCTACCAACTCCTGTTCCCACTGAACCTCCTGCAGGAAGATCCTCATTCCTGTGTAGTCCCCCCTTTCATAGTTTAGCTTTTCCCTTTCTACTCCTGTTACCCTCTCCACTTTTGGCTCCACGATGTATTCAAAGTTCATAACTACGTGGTCACTAGCTCCAAGGGGCCTTTCATATGTGATGTGCTCAATGTCTGAGCTACTCAGGGTGAACACGAGGTCCAGTCTTGCTGGTTCATCCTCCCCTCTCTCTCTGGTAGTACCCCTAACATGTTGGTGCATGAGATTTGCCAGCACCACATCCATCATCTTGGCTCTCCATGTTTCGGGACCCCCACGTGGCTCCAGTGTGCACGACAATGTGCATGACTGTGTGCATGACAGTGTGCATGACAGTGTGCATGCCAGTGTGCATGACAATGTGCATGACAGACGCTGAATTCTTACAAAAAACCCCTTCCCCTTCCCTTACCCCCCTCTCCTTACCCCCTCCCCTCCCTTTATCCCCTCCCCTCCCACATTTGGACAGAGATGCTGGGGGTGACACCCTTAGCAGGAGACATTCCAGTCCCCCAGAAATGGTGTGACCCCCAGTAGGTGGTGTGACCCCAGCAGGTGGTGTGACCCCCAGTAGGTGGTGTGACCCCCAGTAGGTGGTGTGACCCCCAGCAGGTGGTGTGACCCCCCAGCAGGTGGTGTGACCCCCAGCAGGTGGTGTGACCCCAGCAGGTGGTGTGACTCCCAGCAGGTGGTGTGACCCCCAGCAGGTGGTGTGACCCCCAGCAGGTGGTGTGACCCCCAGAAGGTGGTGTGACCCCAAGTAGGTGGTGTGACCCCCAGCAGGTGGTGTGACCCCCAGCAGGTGGTGTGACCCCCAGCAGGTGGTGTGACCCCCAGCAGGTGGTGTGACCCCCAGCAGGTGGTGTGACCCCCAGCAGGTGGTGTGACCCCCAGCAGGTGGTGTGACCCCCAGCAGGTGGTGTGACCCCCTGCAGGTGGTGTGACCCCCAGCATGTGGTGTGACCCCCAGCATGTGGTGTGACCCCAGCAGGTGGTGTGACCCCCTGCAGGTGGTGTGGCCCCCTGCAGGTTGTGTGACCCCTGCAGGTGGTGTGGCCCCCAGCAGGTGGTGTGACCCCCTGCAGGTGGTGTGACCCCCAGCAGGTGGTGTGACCCCCAGCAGGTGGTGTGACCCCCAGCAGGTGGTGTGACCCCAGCAGGTGGTGTGACCCCCTGCAGGTGGTATGACTCCCTGCAGGTGGTGTGACCCCCTGCAGGTGGTGTGACCCCAGCAAGTGGTGTGACCCCAGCAGGTGGTGTGACCCCCAGCATGTGGTGTGACCCCCCAGTATTAAGTGACCTCGTCTGGGTCAGCTCTGCAGTGGTCAATACAGCAGCTGCCAGAGCTGCTGCAACACTGCAACAACCTCCCTCCAGGATCCATGATGGGGGAGGGGGCAGTCATGCTGCTGAAATACCCTTGATCCATGGAACCGGAGCTGCCTCCCATACATGAGGAGCTGAATGACCCCTGTGGGTGCAGCGCTTCCCGGTGAAGACAAGAACAACAATACTACTAATAATAATAGGCGAGCCATAGGGATGCTAGGAAATACTCAGCTTAATGATGGTAAATAAGTGGGCAGATGTGGACGAGGAAGCGGTAGAGGCAAACTCAATACACAGTTTCAAGAGTAGGTATGACAGGGTCTGCGAGACCAGAAACCAGTAATTCCGACAAATGTGGTTTAAGAGGCGAGACCAGGAGCTGTGAATCGACCCCTGCAACCACAAACAGGTAAGTACACACACACACACACACACACACACACACATATACGGGGTTGGTCAAAAGATAGTTCGTGATCTACCAATAGACAGTGATCTAGTAGATCGTGATCTACCAGAATATTGCAGGATGACCAGTACGTTTCGCCAGTCAGTGGCTTCTTCAGTTCAATACAGAAAAGAATGTGGAAGATGAGGAGGAGTTTGAGGTAATCAGTCCCTCAGCCTTGAGTTGCTGAGTTGCTGACAGACAAGGTGAAGCAGTGGCAGGCGGCGTCACCAGTGGAAAAATCCACTAGTGGAAGTAGGTCATGCCTGTAGGTTAGGTTAGGTTAGGTTAGGTGGAAGAATTCCCTGCATCAAGATACCAAGATGTTGCTGTGTTTCTCTGCGGTATATAAGCCCATTCTCCACCATATGCTGTACTTTTATTAAGATTGATGGACTCAACACGTGGACTATAGGCTGAGGGATTGATTACCTCAAACTCCTCCTCATCTTCTGTTATTCCGTTTATTGGACCGAAGAAACCACTGGCTGGCGAAATCTTTCCAGAATAAAGACTACCCAAATGTTACACAAGCGTCTCATTTAGTTACATTTTACTGCACTGGAATTTTATGACCCCCCCCCCAAAAAAAAAAAAAAAAAAAAAAAAAATATTCCTTTTATATACACTGAGGTAGAGGAGGCTGAGGTTGTGAAGATCATGCAGGGACCGAAGTACGTCAAATTAATTTTACAGGTCAGGACGAAAATAAATTATGCAAGATTAAAGTCACTGGTCACATGATCATCAAACAAATAAATAGGTTAACACCAAGCAAGTCACCAAGCAAGTCACCAGGCAAGTCACCAGGCAAGTCACCAGGCAAGTCACCAGGCAATGACGAACTGTTTACTAGAGTTATATAAGGGAATGTCAGGAGGAACTTAGTAATCCATTGAATGAACCATTTACATGACATTAACCAGGCTCTTCAGCACATCACTACAAACGGGTATCATACCAGGTAACAGGAACATGGCAAGTGTGATACCTATCTACAGATTGGGAGATAGGTCGTTAGCTTCGAACTATAGACCAACCAGCCTAACTTCAGTTGTAAGAAAGCTGATGGAATCAATAATTACAGACGAAATTCGAAGCCACCTTGAAAAATATATTTTAATGAATGAACCGCAGCACGGCTTTACCAAGGCTTCTTCCTGCCTAATAAATTAACAAGTTTATCACTACGGTATTTGAAGTGATAGACCAAAATAAAGAATACCATATCGTGTATATGGAGTTCAATGAGGCCTTTGACAGAGTACCACACAGGAGACTGTTGAAGTAGCAGTGCATGGAATAGGTAGAGAAATTATCTCCTGGATCGTAGAATGGTTGGACGATAGACAACAGTTTTACATGTATGGTATACAATACCGACAAGATGAAGAATTAGACACATGTGAAACATTTGGGTATCTTTATTGTAGATGTTTCATCATCCAGTGGCTTTATCAATACAAATTTAAGGACATAACTGGAAGACATTAGAACTATATCCTTAGAATTATGTCCTTGAATTTGTATTGATAAAGCCACTGATTGACGATACGTCTACAATAAAGATACAGTGGTGTTCCGCAGGGGTCGGTGCTGGGTCCTGTGTAGCTCACAATATTCACCTTTAGTGAGGGAATAAATAGCATTATAAACAAATTTGCTGATGACACTATAATAGACCGTAAATCAAATGAGGACACAAGAAAACTATAGAGTGACCTGGACAGGCTGATGTTGTGGTCGGAGTTATTGTAGTTTAATGTGTACAAATGTAAGGTCCTATTCCTGGGAACAGACAATAACTATACCACCTATAAACTTAATGTAGATCTCAATCTGAATGCAAACAAGTTTTAGAAATCTGTTAACAGTAATCTAAAGCCAAGATAATAATGCGCAAGTGTTCGCAATGAAGCTAAATAGTATAAATAACAGGAGTCCTCAGGTTATAATTCAACTTTATATATCGTTGGTAAGGTTTCATTTAGATCGTGATGTAATAATGTTGGTAGAATTACCAACAATATGTTAGGTAAAAGGACACATGTGCAACTATGACATTTTATTATGGCAAAGTATCGCTCTCCAGGAGCTTTGTCAAGCCTTTACAAAAATACAAGTTTGTTCGTTTGATTCGTCAGGAACTGCGTCATGATACGGGTTTTAATCTTAAAATGACCCGTCTGAGGATCTCGAAGGGATGTCAATCTAATTAAGCTATTCTGTAGCCGCGATCAGGGTCTCGCTGTAGTCCCTGTGTGTTCCACTGCAAAACATTTTATGAAAATTAAGACACATGTGCTGCATCTGGGTATCTTTATTGTAGACGTTTCGCCATCCAGTGGCTTTATCAATACAAATTCAAGGACAAGAATAAAGACAGTAGAACTATATGCAAAAGATGAGGTAATCAGTCCCTCAGCCTTGGAGTTGGTGTGAAGAGCACCTTAGTTGTGAAGATTCTGGAGCACAGGCAAGAAGGCTGGCGCTTATATAATGGCTTCAGGAGGAAAGGGACGGGTAGCAGATGAGAGCATAGTCACTGGTAGGCGGGATTCCCCTATCCCTCCTATCCTCTAGAGTCATCAGGCTGAGTTCCCTTAACCTCTCCTCATAAGACATACTCTTCAGTACCGGGACTAGTCTTGCAGCATACTACTGCACTTTCTCCAGTTTCTTGACGTGTTTGACTATGTGTGGGTTCCACACTGGCGCTGCATACTCCAGTATGGGCCTGATGTTCACGGTGTACAGTGTCGTGAATGAACCTTTATTTAGATGTCGAAATGCTATTCTCGGGTTTGCCAAGTGCCCATATGTGGCAGCAGTTATTTGATTGATGTATGCCTCAAGGGACATGATCAGTATAATGCTTACCCCAAGATCCTTTTCTTTAAGTGAAGTTTGCAGCCCTTGATCCACTAGCCTGTACTCCGTCTGCAATCTTCTTTGTCCTTCCCCATGACTTTGCACTCACTGGGGTTAAACTCCAGGAGCCATTTGTCGGACCAGGCTTGCAGCCTATCCAGATCTCCTTGTAATCTTAGGTAATCCTCGCCTGCTTGTATTCTCCTCACCAGTTTCACATCATCAGTGAACAGCGACACTTCTGAATTTACTCCTTCCATCATGTCATTCACATACACACAAAAAAACAAAACAGCACCGGGCCTAGGACTGACCCTTGTGGAACCCCACTCGACACATGCGCCCACTCTGGCATTTCATCACGTACCAACACTCGTTTTTTTTTCTTCCTGTCAGGTATTTCCTGATCCATTGTAGTACTTTCCCTACTATACCTGCCTGATCCTGTAATTTTTTAACCAGTCTCTTGTGTGGTACTGTGTCAAAAGCCTTTTTACAGTCCAAAAAGATGCAGTTTGCCCACCCCTCTCTCTCCTGTCTTACTTCTGTTACTCTATGGTAGAACTTAAGCAAATTTGTGGCACAGGATTTCCCATCCCTGAAGCCGTGCTGATTGTCATGTATGATTCCAATCCTTTCAATATACTCCATCACTCTTCTCCTGATAATCTCCTCCATAACTTTACATACCATACTTGTCAGTGACACCGGACTGGAACCACATTTGCTGTCTACCACGCCTCTGGCAATTTCCCAGTTTCGATAGATTTATTGAAAATTGTGTGTGTGTGTGTGTGTGTGTGTGTGTGTGTGTGTGTGTGTGTGTGTGTGTGTGTGTGTGTGTGTGTGTGTGTGTGTGTGTGTGTGGGTGTGTGTGTGTGCGTGTGCGTGTGCGTGTGCGTGTGTGTGTGTGTGTGTGTGCGTGTGTGTGTGTGTGTGTGTGTGTGTGTGTACGCTGCTACATCATTGGTCAGAAGTTAGGGATGAAAATATAGATTACAAAACTAGCATTAAGTGGGATGATGTTTCGCTCAGTGTAGAGTTTTATCAACTGACGATGTTTCACTCAGTGTAGAGTTTTATCAACTGACGATGTTTCGCTCAGTGTAGAGTTTTATAAAATCATGACTGGATAAAGCTCTATACAGAGCGAAACACTGTCTTTAGCTAGTTATATTGAAGTAACTCTACAGATGGCACCACCTGCGCCAGCTGGTACTGGGTTATGCTGTCTTGGCTGCTCATCTTACTATAAATACTGTGAAGGTCTTGGAAATTATTGAACGACTCTTCTTGTTTGTTATTCCCTGAACAAAAGCTCTTGATCTATGGACGTTGAGGTACCCTCCCCTTCCTCTGATCAAACTTTTCTTAGCTCTCTCTCTCTCAACAACCTTCATTATCTCTCGCTTCCTGTCTATCAACAATCTACTTTAATTTATTTAATATACAAGTCTAATATACAAGTAAACACGTCGCCCACTCAAGATTAAGAAAATTATTTGGGGGCCTCTTAGTAGGTGGGGCCCCTCTTAGTAGGTGGGGCCCCTCAGTAGTCGGGGTCCCAAGCGGCCGCTTAGACTACTTGTCGGTAAATATATATATATATATATATATATATATATATATATATATATATATATATAATATATATATATATATATATATATAAAATCCCCTTCATATTAATTAATATTGCTCATATTTTCATTAATAGCTAAAATTAAAATATCTTGCCTTATATTGTTATTTGACTTATATTAGCTAAGTTTTTAGGTAGGATGTAACATTTACACTTTACTGTGCTTACTGTTGGAGAGTTGTGACTGGCTGTCCGCACTCGCAAACTGCCTTGCTAACTACCGGCTCGCTTGTTTACTTGCCAGCGTCACTGGCATAGCACTGGCTAGTTACGTGATCGCACGTAAGGTTGGAGACTGCCCACACTACCTACCTCTTTCTTTCTAGATCTGCTTCTTGCGGTAGAAGCACCTCTCTTGTCTCTCTGGCTATTTGTTAAATTAGACACATGTGCAACTCTTGAGTATCCTTATTGAGGAAACGTTTCGCCACACAGTGGCTTCATCAGTCCATACAAAGGATAAACTTGAAGAACAGGAGGAGAATGAGGTAATCAGTCCCTCAACCTTGAGTCGATGTGGTCAGTCCATCAATCTATTCAAGATTGATGGACTGACCACATCGGACTGATTACCTCATTCTCCTCCTGTTCTTCAAGTTTATCCTTTGTATGGACTGATGAAGCCACTGTGTGGCGAAACGTTTCCTCAGTAAAGATACCCAAGAGTTGCACATGTGTCTAATTTAACAACGTGTCGGTTCTTTGAACCTATTCATCTATAACTCTGGCTATTTGTTCGTGATTTAGACTCTGGTAAATTATGATTTCGTGGGAGAGCCGAAACATACTTCTTGTAACTCTATTCACAGAGCATTGTTTAGACTCTGTGGTTTTTGACGTTTTGCAGAGGTTGTCTCATCAGGAAGACACTTTGTTCAATCCTGGCCCTGAGCTGAAGCTTCTGATCTACTTTGTAGCATCTACACACGCTGTCGTAGTCGGGGATTTGGTTGTGCTGAACTTAATTCAATATTAAGGGAGTTTATGCCTTTTATGGAGGATCTGCTGAAGGTCCCCAGTTAGGGTCGTTATTTTGTCTCCTTGTTCCTGACACTGTGCTGCTGTACTTTGTACATTATTGCTGTTTGGTGAATAGTTCGTCATATTCTTCAAGCAAGCTGTTTTAATTGCCTTGGTGGTCGAGAAGTTTGATTATCTGAGGACTTGTCAGTGACTTGTCACTGTTTGTCTAAGTCGAGTCTAGTCTTACTGAGACGTAACGACACTTAGAAAACATACACATACTCTCAGTTTTTACCCAGGAAAATATTAGCAAAATTCCTGAAATAATAGATTATGTAAACAGGACGATAATAAACTATGCACGACTGCGGTAACTAGTAACATGGTCCTCAGACAATAGAGAAACTAAAACCTAACAAATCCCAGGTCCTGATGAACTGTTTGCAAGGGTGTTAAAGGAATATAAAGAGGAACTAAGCATACCTTTGGCTAATCTTTTTAACATATCACTACAAACTGGCATAGTGCATGATAAGTGGAAAATAGCAAATGTAATACCTACTTACAAGGCAGGTGACAGGTTCTTGACTTCGAACTATAGACTAATAAGCCTTACCTCCATTGTGGAAAAGTTTATGGAATCAATAATTGCCGCAGCAATTCGTAGCCATCTTGATAGGCATAGTTTGATTAATGAACTCAACACTGTTTTACAAAGGGGCGTTCCTGTCTTATGAATTTACTAAATTTTTTTCACTGTTTGAGGAGGTAGATCATGGTAATGAATATATTGTGTATATGGGCTTCAGTAAGGCTTTCGATAGAGTTCCGAATTCAGAGGCTATTGAGGAAACTTAAGGCACACGGAATAGGAAAAAAAATTTCCTGGGTAGAGGCATGGCTGACAAATAGGCAGCAGAGAGTTTGCATAAATGGGGAGAAATCAGAATGGGGGCATGTCACAAACGGGGTTCTGCAGTGTTGGGCCCGTTGTTATTCATAATTTACATAAAGGACATAGATTAGGGAATAAATAACGACATAAGCAAATTTGCTGATGACACCAAAATAGACCGTCCAATTCATTCTAATGAGGACACTAGAGCACTCCAGGATGATTTGAATAGACTGATGCAATGGTCGGAGAAGTGGCAGATGCAGTTTAATATAGACAAATGCAAAGTTCTAAATGTTGGACAGGAAAATAACCATGCTACATATAAACTAAATAATGTAGATCTTAATATTACTGATTGCGAAAAGGATTTAGAGTTCTGGTTAGCAGTAATCTAAAACCAAGACAACAGTTCATTAGTGTTCGCAATAAAGCGAACAGAATTGTTAGGCTTTATATCTAGAAGTATAAATAATAGAAGTCCTCAGGTTGTTCAACTCTATATATCCTTGGTTGGGCTTCATTTAGACTATGCTGCTCAGTTCTGGTCACCGTATTACAGAATGGATATAAATGCTCTGGAAAAAGTACAGAGGAGGATGAGAAAGTTGATCCCATGTATCAGAAATCTTCAATATGAAGATAGACTGAAGGCCCTGAATCTGCACTCTCTAGAAAGGTATAGAATTAGGGGGGATATGATCGAGGTGTATAAATGGAAAACATGAATAAATAAAGGGGATGTAAGTAGCGTGCTGAAAATTTCCAGCCAAGACAGGACTTGCAGCAATGGTTTCAAGTTGGAAAAAATCAGATTCAGGAAGGATATAGGAAAGTTTTAAAAATAGGCTAGATAAATACATGAGTGGGTGTGGGTGGATGTGAGTTAGACCTGACTAGCTTGTGCTGCTGGGTCTGATGCCGTGCTCTTTCCTTAAATGGAAGTGACCAGACTTGGTGGGTCATTGGGCTAATCCGGGGGGATGGACATGGACCTGCTCAGCATGGATCAGTAGGCCTGTTGCAGTGTTCCTTCTTTCTTATGTTCTTATATTATTCATATTCATGAATATATCTCATCATAGCAAAGTAACAGATGGTACTTAAGATTTGTACTGTTACGTAATGTGCCCTCAGCATTATACTACTATAATTTAATATTGCTCTGTAAGAGAAGCGTAGGAGCGTATATCCTAAATTATATTAATTATAATTATACTTTGATATTGTCCACCTAGACAACTTTGTTATTAAAGATCTCAAATTTTATTTCTTTAGTTTTTCTTCCAATTGTAATCCCAAAATATTAAAATTTATCTTTAATTTTAAAGGTTAACTGGACTAGAATACTCTCTGATAAACGGCTACAAACCCAGAAACTTGTTAGATGCTAGAGGGGGATCAATAAGTTGACCTAGTATTCTCTGGAGATGTTTATACTTTATGGATATCACATTTTGTAACACACACACACACACACACACACACACACACACACACACACACACACACACACACACACCACACACACACACACACACACTGCCGGAGATGAGCAGGAGAACCCAGACTCAGGTGGAAGAGCAAACAACTTCCTCCCGAACCACCCACAGGACTCCAACTGTGGCAACCAAACAATCTAAACCAAAACCCACACACTATACCCTCTGCCCCCACCCCCCTCAACAAAAAATCCAACCCCCAAAGCAGCCCCCCATAGGTTCCCACCAGGGCTCCCACTCCCCAACCTCACAATTCTCCCCAGACCACAGTTTTAGAAAAGAAGTTGAAGGTTTGGTATGCGAAGGCAGATGGAATAAATAAATGTGAGGAGGGGCATCAAAGAATCAAGGAGACGTCCCCAGACCTAATAGGCCTGGGTGGCCCGGTGGCCCGGTGGCCTGGTGGTTAAAGCTCCCGCTTCACACACGGAGGGCCCGGGTTCGATTCCTGGCGGATGGAAACATTCCAATATGTTTCCTTAAACCTATTGTCCTGTTCACCTAGCAGCAAATAGGTACCTGGGTGTTAGTCGACTGGTGTGGGTTGCATCCTGGGGGACAAGATTGAGGACCCCAATGGAAATAAGTTAGTCCTCGATGACGCACTGACTTTCTTGGGTTATCCTGGGTGGCTAACCCTCCGGGGTTAAAAAACCGAACGAAATCTTATCTTATGGAAACGAAACACATTGGGACGATAACAGACACAATCTTCCCATCCGGATATCAGATCCTGAGGAAAGATAGAAGGAGCACAAGGGGAGGAGGAGTTGCATTGCTCATTAAAAACCGATGGGGATTTGAGGTAATGGAAGGAATGGACGAAATTGGAGAGAGGGATTATGTAGTAGGTACAATTCAGTCTGGGGGACATAAGATAGTCATTGCAGTGATGTATAACCCACTACAGAACTGAAGGAGGCAAAGAGAAGAATATGAAGAGAGCAACAGCCCAATGGTGGACACACTAGCTAAGGTGGCCAGAAGAGCTCACACGAGTAGAGCAAAGTTACTAGTTAAGGGCAATTTCAACCACAAGGAGAGTGACTGGGAAAACCTGGAGCCACATGCGGGTCCCAAAACATGTAGAACCAAGATGATGGATATAGTACTGGAAAATCTCATGCATCAACATGTTAGGGACACCACCAGGAAGATAGAGGGGAAGATGTACCAGCAAGTCTGGACCTCGTGTTCACCCTGAGTAGCTCAGACATTGATAACATCACATATGAAAGGCCCCCAGGAACTAGTGATCACGTGGTTCTGAGCTTTGAATACAGAGAGTTACAAGTGGAGAGGGTTACAGGAGTTTGATGGGAAAAGCCAAACTATAAAACAGGGGACTACACAGGTATGAGGAACTTCCTGCAATGATGAACTATGTAACAACAAAATGCAGAGAGGCAGAGGAAAGGTTTGTTCCCAAGGGCAACAGAAATAATGGGAAGACCAGAACGAAGTCCTTGGTTTACCCGAAGGTGTAGGGAGGCAAAAACTATGTGCACTAGAGAATGGAAGAAGTACAAAAAGCAAAGGACCCAGGAAAATAAAGATATTAGTCGAAGAGCCAGAAACGAGTATGCACAGAAAAAGAGGGAGGCCCAGCGACAGTACAAAAACAACATAGCATCGAAAGTCAAGTCCGACCTGAAGCTGTTGTATAGCCACATCAGGAGGAAGACAACAGTTAAGAGCCAGGTAAGCAGGCTGAGGAAAGAACGTGGGGAGCTCACAAGAAATGACCAAGAAGTATGTGAGGAGCTCAACATGAGATTTAACGAAGTATTTATAGTGGAGACAGAAAGGACTCTGCAAAGACAGAACAGAGGGGTACACCAACAAGGGATATACCAACAAATGTTGGATGAAATGCACACAACTGATGAGGAGGTGAAGAAGCTGCTAAGTGACCTTGATACCTCAAAGCCGGTGGGACTGGACATCTCTCCATGGGCCCTTAGAGAGGGAGCTGAGATGCTGTATGTGCCACTAACCCAATTTTCAACACTATCCCTTGGAACTGGGCAACTACCTAAGGTATGGAAGATGGCAAATGTAGTCCCCATTTTTTAGAAAAGAGGCAGAAACGAGGCACTAAACTATAGATCAGTGTCAATGATGTGTATAGTATTCAATGTCATGGAGAAGTTTTTCAGGAGGAGAGTGGTGGAGCACCTAGAACGGAACCAGCATATCAACGAATAACCAGTGCGGATTCATGGAAGGCAAATCCTGTGTCACAAACCTACTGAAGTTTTATGACAAGGTACTGGAAGTAAGACACGAGAGAGAGGGGTGGGTAGATTACATTTTCTTGGACTGCAAGAAGGCCTTCGACACAGTTCCTCACAAGAGATTAGTCGCAGAAGCTAGAGCATCAGACACGTAAAACAGGGAGGGCACTGCAATGAATCAGAGAATACTTGACAGGGAGGCAACAACGAGTCATGGTATGTTATGAGGTATCACAGTGGGCGCCTGTGACGAGAGGGTTCCACAGGGGTCAGTCCTAGGACCAATGGTATTTATGGTATATGTGAATGACATGATGGAAGGGACAGACTCTGAAGTGCCCCTGTTCGCAGATGATGTGAAGTTAATGAGGAGAATTAAATCAGATGACGATCAGGCAGGACTACAAAGAGACCTGGAGAGACTGGACGCGTGGTCCAGCAACTGGCTTCTCGAATTTAACCACGCCAAATGCAAGTTCATGAAGATCGGGTAAAAGTAAAGAAGACCGCAGACAGGGTATATGCTAGGTGGCCAAAGACTGCACACCTTACTCAAGGAAAAAGATCTTGGGGTGAGTATAATACCAAGCACATCTCATGAAGCGCACATCAAGCATTCTCAACCTGACTTCATCCTATAAATACTGTAGACAGCCTGTACTGTCTGCACAGACAGCCATGCTGTCTGCCACTTAGTTAAAATTCGCGCCACTCAGTGCTGCCACTATAGCTTGCCACTCAGTATGCCAACTGCCCCGCTCTCACTCACCAGCGCCTGCATCAAAACAATATTCCCACTCTCTCTCCGGCATGGCCTGCCCGGCCTGGGCACAAACACACAAGCTGTGTAACCCAACACTAGTAACAATAAAGAGAAGCCTCGAGACGTTCAATTCCACCCCGCTTACAGCTACCAAATAAGTCCGTTAATCTCGCGTACTTCACCCCAGATAGTTTGTGACTTAAAAAGCCACACTGTGTGGGCGAAACGTTGTCAATAAAGAATCACATTATACTGCATATATGTTTATATTTCCAACTGCTGCAGCATATGGCCGCCTGGCAAACCTGAGAATAGCGTTCCGATACCTCAGTAAGGAATCGTTCAAGACTGTGCACCGTGTACGTCAGGCCCATGCTGGAGTATGCAGCACCACTTTGGAACCCACACTTGGTCAAGCATGTCAAAAAGTCAGAGAAAGTGAAAAGGTTTGCAACAAGGCTAGTGCCAGAACTAAAGGGAATGTCATACGAAGAAGGTTAAGAGAAATCGGCCTGAAGACACTGGAGGAGAGGAGGGCTAGAAGATACATGATAATGTCATACAAAATACCGAGAAAAATAGATAAGGTGGACCGGGACAGGATGTTCCAGAGATGGGACAAAGAAACAAGGGGTCACGCTTGAATGTTGAAGACTCAGAGGAGTCAAAGAGATGTTAGATTTCTTTAGTCATAGAGTTGTCAGGAAGTGGAAACGTCTGATAAGTGATGTAGTGGAGGCTGGAACTATACATAGTTTTAATTAAGACGAGGTATGATAAAGCTCATGGAGCAGGGAGAGAGAGGATCTGGTAGCGATCAGTGAAGAGGCGGGGCCAGGAGCTGTGAATTGACCCCTGCAACCACAAGTCAGTGAATACAAACCACAAATAAGTGAGTACAAACCACAAGTGAGTACAAATAGGTGAGTACACACACGAACACAAACGGATCGAAACTTCGTCGTGTACCACAACAGTGTAGAAGAAACACTCTTGCACAACTGGCTGTTTCTCGAGACAACATTTCGCTCGGTGTTGAGCTTTGTTAAGCTTTGTTAAAGCTCTAAACAGTGTTACTGGAGGTAGGAGAAGGAGACTCGGGTGAGGAGGGTGGGTCCGTGGGTGGGTCCGTGGGTGGGGTCCGTGGGTGGGTCCGTGGTGGGTCCGTGGGTGGGTCCGTGGGTGGGTCCGTGGGTGGGTCCGTGGGTGGGTCCGTGGTGGGTCCGTGGGTGGGTCCGTGGGTGGGTCCGTGGGTGGGTCCGTGGTGGGTCCGGGTGGGTCCGTGGAGTGGGTCCGTGGGTGGGTCCGTGGGTGGGTCCGTGGGTGGGTCCGTGGATGGGTCCGTGGGTGGGTCCATGGGTGGGTCCGTGGGTGGGTCCGTGGGTGGGTCCGTGGGTGGGTCCGTGGTGGGTCCGTGGGTGGGTCCGTGGGTGGGTCCGTGGGTGGGTCCGTGGGTGGGTCCGTGGTGGGTCCGTGGGTGGGTCCGTGGATGGGTCCGTGGGTGGGTCCGTGGGTGGGTCCGTGGGTGGGTCCGTGGGTGGGTCCGTGGGGTGGGGTGGGTTGATGGGCAGGTGGGCGGTGTCTTAAAATACAGTGTAGTGACGCAGGCTGCGACCTCAACACTGACTCAATCTTCTTCCGTCACACACTGTTTATATTCAACTTGTGACGCTACACTCACACACACAACACACACACACACACACACTCACACACAACACACACACACACACACACACACACACACACACACACACACACACACACACACACACACACACACACACACACAACTGGTAGGAAAGTCAGTAAACAAAATGATGAAATACGTAACAACAAAATGCAAGTTGGCAGAGGAAAGGTTTATTCCCAAGGGCAACAGAAATAATGTGAAGACCAGAACGAGCCCCTGGTTTACCCGACGGTATAAGGAGGCAAAAACTAAGTGAACTAGAGAATGAAAAAAGTACAGAAGGCATAGAACACATGAAAATAGAGAGATTAGTCGCAGAGCCAGGAACGAGTATGCACAATTCAATTCAATTCAATTCAAATTCAAAGTTTATTCTCTATAAGGATTACAATGCTGAGTTTACAGAATTTGGTTATTGTGTGGTTTACATGTAGTAAAATAATGATTACAGAGTGTACCACTAGAACACCTAGCATGGCTAGGCATTTCGGGCAGACTTAGTTTAAATCTTAATTTTAAAATATTACAAATTATGAGGTAAGTTGGTATTATGGCTAAGTGACTAAATACTAGTTTGTGAGTTTAGCAATGTGAATGCTTTTGTTTTGGCACAGTACATAGTTTCAGTATTGGAGTATCACAGGATTCATTATTTTAAGATTGAGATTAATATTTCTGTTTATGGTCAAATGGGTAAGTGAGTGTAAGTGTGAACCACCAGGTGGTATTCGTGTAGTTAGTTGACGGGGTGTATCAGGGAGATAAGATGTTTTCTAATGGTAGTTTTGAAGGTGATGAATGTGTCTGCAGTTCTAGAGTTCTCAAGTAGGGTGTTCCAGATTTTAGGGCCTTTGACATACATTGAATTTTTGTAAAGGTTTAGTCGGACACGGGGAATGTCGTAGAGATGTTTGTGTCTGGTGTTATGCCTGTGGGTTCTGTCACAACTATCAAGAAACGTTTTAGGTCAAGGTTGATATTGGAGTTTAAGGTCCTGTAGATGTAGATTGCACAGTAGTAAGTGTGGATGTACTGAACAGGGAGTAAGTTTAGATCTATGAAGAGTGGGGGGGGGTGTTGCCAGGGATGGGATTTAGTGATTATTCTTACTGCAGCTTTTTTGTTGGGTTATTATTGGCTTTAGGTGTGTTGCTGCAGTTGATCCCCAAGCACAAATAGCATAGGTGAGGTATGGATAAATAAGTGAGTGGTATAGTGTGAGAAGGGCATTTTGCGGCACGTAGTATCGTATCTTGGAGAGGATCCCAACCGTTTTGAATACTTTTTTGGTTATGTGTTGGATATGGGTGCTGAAATTCAGGTTGCTGTCAAGGTATAGGCCTAGGAATTTGCCCTCATTATGTCTGGTAATTAGAGTGTTGTCGATCTTAATGTTAATTTGTGCATATCCTGCTCTGCTACCAAACATAATATAGTAGGTTTTGTCAGTGTTAAGCGTAAGTTTATTGGCTGTCATCCAAGTCGATATTTTGATCAGCTCCTCGTTAACAATGGTGTTGAGGGTGGCAAGATTAGGGTGAGAGATGACATAAGTCGTGTCGTCAGCAAAGAGAATGGGTTTCAGGTGTTGGGATACGTTTGGAATATCATTGATGTATATGAGGAAGAGCAGGGGACCAAGGACACTTCTCTGCAGAACTCCAGTATCAAGTGGCCGTGTTGTTGATGCTGTGTCTTTAATGGTGACATACTGATACCTATTAGTAAGGTAAGATTTGAAATAAGCAAGCGCATGGCCTCTTATACTGTAATGGTCAAGTTTGTGGAGTAGGATGTCGTGGTCTACTAGTGTGTCAAAAGCTTTTTTAGGTCAATAAAAATTCCTAGTGGATATTCCTTATTTTCCAATGCTGTGTAAAGCAGATCTAGCATTTTTATGATTGTATCATTAGTGCTTTTATTTTTCCTGAATCCAAATTAGCAGGGGTTGAGTATGTTTTGTGTCGTTATAAATGAATATAGTCTCCTGTGCACGAGTTTCTCAAAGATTTTGGATAGCAATGGTAAGTTTGATATTGGCCTATAGTTGTTTAAGTCTGTAGGGTCATGATCTTTATGTATTGGTGTAACCCTTGCCATCTTGAGTAGTTTCGGGAAGGTGCTAGTTTCTAGTGACTTGTTAAAAAGTAATGAAATAGCATGCGAAAGGACATGGGCCGCTTGCTTGTACAGTAATGGTGGGACATGAGACAGATTCCCTGAGTTATTTTTAAGTGACTTTATAATCTCGGTGACTTCCGTGGGCTCAGTTGGTGCAAGATAGAAGGAATTTGGGAAATTCCCATCTAGGTAGTCCCCGGCATGGGCATTGGTATGTGGGATTTTATTGGCGAGATTAGATCCTATGGTTGAGAAGAAGTCGTTTATCTTGTTAGCTGTGTCAGTGGGATGTAGTGGTGTTTCATTAGGTTTAGTTAGGACAATATTCTTGTTTTTTTCAGTTTGTGGGTCCCTAGAATCTGAGAGAGTGTTTTCCAGGTCTTTTTTATCTCTTCTAGTGTCTGTGAATCTACTGGACGTAGTATAGTTGTTTGGCTTTTTTTATTACTTTGGTGAGAACTGATGAATAGTTTAAGAATATCTTTGTGTATTAAGCCCTGTCTATATGCTTTTCATATTGGTGTTTCTTGTCAATGGATTTCAGAATGGTGCTGGTTAGCCATGGGCAACCAAGCCGTTTGTTTGTGATCTGTTTCATTTTTATAGGACAATGTTTGTTGTATAGTCTAAGTAATTTGTTAAGAAAAATGTCTGTCCAGTCATCAATACCATTGGCCTTGGAGAATTCTGTAGGCCAGTCAACAGTCTCTAGGTCAGCTGTGAACTTCCTTATTGAGGCCTCATCATGGAGTCTAAATGAGACTTTGTTGTATTCAAGTGGTGGTTTACTAATGTTTGTCAGGAGGAAGGTAGGGTATGTGGTCTGTAGTGCTATCTGTGATTATCCCTGATTTAAGGGGGGCTAGTATATTGGTCCATATGTGGTCTATTATGGTTGCACTTGTCTCAGTGAGCCTGGTTGGTTTAGTTAATGTTGGTATGAGAAGTGTGTTGTTCATATTGTTGATGAAATCAGTTACAGGCTGATCATCTAGTATACCAAGGTTGATGTTGAAGTCTCCAGCTAAGAGAAGGTGGTGCTTATTCATTTGTCTGTTTGTTATTAGTGACTTTAATTTCTTACTGAAATTTGGGATGTTTATATGAGGTATCCGGTAAATGGCACCGATTGTTATAGGTGTCTTAAGGTTTTTTTACAGTAAAATTAGCAAAAATGTATTCCCCATATTCATCACTAAAGCAAGTGGTGCTAATACAAGATAATTGGTTAGAGTAATAGATTGCAATACCACCCCCAACTTGGTTTGGTTTGCAGTTGTGAATTGCTGTGTATCCTGGTAGAGGGTAGATATCTATTGTGTCCTGCTTAATTAAGCCAGGTCTCGGTAAGAATAATGCAGGAGAAGGGTGTCTTTAGTGATTCAAGGAGTGCCAGGAGGTCATCATAGTGTTTGCTTAAGGACCTGATGTTGTAGTTAAGTACTGATAGACTTTTAGCATTGTTTAGGATAGTGCTGGCTTGTGATGCTGTGTAATAAAGGCAGTTACTTTCCAATAGGTTTTGATTGGGTGTCAGATTATGGAGGTTTAGATCAGGGTCAACGTGATCAATCATCTTCTAGGTTTATATTATGGTTATTTATATCCTGAGTTGTGTGTTGAGTTCTAGTACTGATATCTGTAGTGGTGGGAAGTTTGGACAAGTATATAGCTAGAGTATTTTGGTCATATAGAGTATAGTCACTACTACACATAATGGAGTTGGTGTTGTCTATGTGTTGTGCTGGAATGAACTAAAGTACAACTAGGTATAAACTAATAATATAAAAATACAAATTAAAAATAGAACAAGACTCTCACTTGAATTGCACTAAGGTCTAATATAATGCCTTTTGTGGAGTCTATGTTTTGAGCTAGAGTGAGCTATAGTACAACTAGGTTTAATCTAATAATATAAAAATACAAATTAAAAATAGCACCAGTCTCTCACTAGTAATTGCACTATGGTCTAATATAGTGAATTTGGTACTGACTATGTATTGAGCTAGAATGAGCTATAGTACAACTGAGTTTAATCTAATAGTATAAAAAAGGCACAAGACTCTCAATTGTAATTGCACTAAGGTCTTATATAAATTGTTTACAAGAATTAGAGTATAAGGAGGAATAGAGTATAAGGAAGTAAGGAGGAAGGCCCAGCGACAGTCTGAAAATAACATAGCATCGAAAGTCAAGTCTGGCCCGAAACTGTTGTATAGCCACATCAAGAGGAAGACAACAGTCAAAGACCAGGTGATCAGGCTGAGGACAGAAGGTGGGGAACTCACAAGAAACGATCATGAGGTATGTGAGAAGCTAAACAGGAGATTTAAGGAAGTATTTACAGTAGAGACAGGAAAGGCTCTGGGAAGACAGCACAGAGGGAAACATCAACAGGGAATATACCAACAAGTGTTGGATGACTTACGAACAACGGAGGAGGAGGTGCAGAAGCTGCTAAGTCACCTTGATACCGCAAAGGCAATGGGACTGGACAACATCTCCCCATGGGTCCTTAGAGAAGGAGCAGAGATGCTGTGCATGCACTTTAAGAAAGGAGACAGAAACGAGGAACTAAACTACAGACCAGTGTCTCTGACGTGTTTAGTATGCAAAGTCATGGAGAAGATTATCAGGAGGAGAGTGGTGGACCATCTGGAACAGAACAAGATTATAAATGACAACCAGCATGGATTCATGGAAGGCAAATCCTGTGTCACAATCCTTCTGGAGTTTTATGACAAGGTAACAGAAGTAAGACACGAGAGAGAGGGGTGGGTGGATTGCATTTTCCTGGTCTGCAGGAAGGCCTTCGACACAGTTCCTCACAAGAGATTAGCGCAGAAGCTGGAGGATCAGGCGCGTATAACAGGAAGGGCACTGCAATGGATCAGAGAATACCTGACAGGGAGGCAACAACGAGTCATGGTACGTGAAGAGGTATCACAGTGGGCGCTTGTGACGAGCGGGGTCCCACAGGGGTCAGTTCTAGGACCAATGCTATTTTTGATATATGTGAATGACATGATGGAAGGGATAGGTTCTGAAGTGTCCCTGTTCGTAGATGATGTGAAGTTGATGAGAAGAATTAAATCGGATGAGGATCAGGCGGGACTACAAAGAGACCTGGACAGACTGGACACGTGGTCCAGAAACTTACTTCTCGAATTCAACCCTGCCAAATGCAAAGTCATGAAGTGGGGAAGGGCAAAGAAGACCGCAGACAGAGTATAGGCTAGGTGGACAAAGACTGCAAACCTCACTCAAGGAGAAAGTTCTTGGGGTGACCATAATACCGAGCACGTCTCCGGAGGCATACATCAACCAGATAACTGCTGCAGCATATGGGCGTCTGGCAAACCTAAGAATAGCGTTCCGATACCTTAATAAGGAATCGTTCAAGACACTTTACACTGTGTACGTCAGGCCCATACTGGAGTATGCAGCATCAGTTTGGAACCCACACCTGGTCATGCATGTCAAGAAGTTAGAGAAAGTACAAAGGTTTGCAACAAGGCTAGTTCCAAAGCTCAGGGGAATGCCCTACAGTGAAAGATTGAGGGAAATCGGACTGACGACACTGGAGGACAGAAGGGTCAGGGGAGACATGATAACGACATGAAAGATACTGCGTGGAATAGATAAGGTGGACAGAAACAGGATGTTCAAAAGAGGGAACACAGAAACAAGGGGTCGCAATTGGAAGCTGAAGACTCAGACGGGTCACAGGGATGTTAGGAAGTATTTCTTCAGTCATAGAGTCGTCAGGAAGTGGAATAGCTTAGCAAGTGACGTAGTGGAGGCAGGAACCATACTTAGCTTTAAGACGAGGTATGACAAAGCTCAGGAAGCAGAGAGAGGACCTAGTAGCGATCAGTGAAGAGGCAGGGCCAGGAGCTGAGTCTCGACCCCTGCAACCACAATTAGGTGAGTACACACACACACACACACACACACACACACACACACACACACACACCACACACACACATACACACATACACACACACATACACCCCAAAACATACACACCCCACGCACACACGCACACACACATTTCACACCCACACACACACACACGCCCCACACACACACACACACCACACACACACACAACACACACACACACACACAAAAACATACATACACATACACACACATACACACACCACACGCACCACACACATTACCCCCCACACCCCGCGCACACACACACACACACACACACACACACACACACACACACACACACACACGCACCACACACACACATAAAACACACACACACACCACCACACACACACAAAAACACACCACACACACACACACACGCACACAGCACACACACACACACACACACACACACACACACACCCCACACCACATACCCCACATCAACACACATACACACACACACACATACACACACACGACACACGCACACACACATACACACCACACCACACACACGCACACACACACCAACACACACGCACACAACACACACACAAAACACACACACACACACACACACACACATAATAAAACATACACACAACACACACACACGCAGACACAATACCCCACCCACACACACAGCGCACCACACACACACACACACACACACACACAACACACACAACACACACACACAACACAACCACACACACACACTTTCACACACACACACACAACACACACACACACACACCACCCCCACACACACACACACACACACACACACACACACACACACACACACACACACACACACACACACACACACACGAAAATCAGTAAAACTCAGCTGTGTTCAGCCTGTGTGTGTGTACGTACTTTTTTTTTTTTTAAAGATTAGCCGGTATTCTCCCGGCCCGGCCCGGCCCGGCCCGGCCTTTTCCAAGTGGTGGCCCGGCCTTGGCTCCCTCTTTAGGGAGTGTCTGAGACCTAAGTCTGCCATGGGAGGAGGCACAAGTACCTCCTCATCTTTGGGATCAACTGTCCCCAGGCCTAGCCACAAGCTAGGCCTCTCTGGTCTGCCATCCCCGCCCCAAGGGGGCTAATGGGAATGACAGTCTTATGAGCTAAAGGCTCGGACTCGGGCACCTACCCTACCCTAGAAGGGCTGGGCATGGTATCGATGTGTGTACGTACTCTGTTTGAACTCGCCTATTTTTGGTTGTAGGTGTCAAGTCACAGCTCCTGGCCCTGCCTCTTCAATGGTCGCTTCTAGATCCACTCTCTCCTTCCTCCATGAACTTTATCATATCTCTTCTTAAAGCTATGTATGGATCCTGCCTACACTACATCACTCTCCAGACTGTTCCAGTTCCTAACAACACTATGACTAAAAAACTACTTCCTAACATCCTCAGATGAGTCTTCAACTTACAATTTTGACCCCTTGTTGCTGTGTCCCAGCTCTCACGCATCCTGTCCCTATCCAACATGTCAATTCCTCTCAGTAATTTTTTATGTAGTTATGTCCTTCTTCTCCCCCCGGGCCATCACCCCGGTCCTCCGGTGTCGTCAGGTCGATTTCACTTAACCTCTTCCCGTAGGACATGCCCCTTAGATCTGGGACTAGTCTTGCTGCAAACCTTTGCGCTTTCTCAAGTTAAGTGACTTGCCTGACCAGGTGTGGGTTCCAAATTGGTGCTGCATACTTCAATATGGGCCTGATGTACACGGTGTACAGAGTCCTGAACGACACCTTACTAAGATGTCGGAATGCTGTTCTTAGGTTTGCTAGCCGCCCTTATGCCGCAGCAGTTATTATGTTGATGTGCGCCTCAGGAGATGTTCGGTGTTATACTCACCCCAAGATCCTTTTCCTTGAGTGAGGTTTGCAGTCTTTGGCCCCCTGGACTGTATTCTGTCTGCAGTCTTCTTTGCCCTTCCCCAAACTTCATGACTGCACTTGGCGGGGTTGAGCTCCAGGAGCCATTTGCTGGACCAGGCTTGTAGCCTGTCCTGATCCCTTTGTGGTCCTGTCTGGTCCTCCTCCGATTGAATTTTCACTAATCTGACATCTTCTGCAAACAGACACTTCTGAGTCTATTCCTTCGGTCATGTCATTCACATATACCAGAAACAGCACCGGCCCTAAGACTGACCCCTTTGGAACCCCGTTCGTCACAGGCGCCCGCTCCGACACCTCGTCGAGTACCATGACTCGCTGCTGCCTTCGTGTCAGGTATTCTCTGATCCATTGCAATGCCTTCCTTGTTATACCTGCTTGGCCTTCCAGCTTTTGCACTAATCCCTTGTGTGAAATTGTGTCAAAAGCCTTCTTACAGTACGAGAAAATGCAATCTACCCACCCCTCTCTCTCTCTCTCTCTCTCTCTCTTGCCTTAATGCTTTCACCCTGTCATAGAACTCCAGAAGGTTTGTGACACAGAATTTCCCATCCCTGAATCCGAGCTAGTTGTTGTTGATAAGCTCATTCCTTTCTAAGTGCTCTACCACCCTTCTGCTAATCTTCTTCATGACTTTGCATACTGTGCATGTCAGTGATACTAGTCTGTAGTTTAGTACTGAGAGTCTGTCTCTTTTTAAAAATTGGGACTTCATTTGCTGCCTTCCATACCTCAGGGAGCTGCCCTGTTTTGATAGATGTGTTGAAGATTGTTGTTAGTGGTACACAGAGTGCCTCTGTTCCCTCTCTCAGGTCCCACAGAGAGATGTTATCCTGCCCCATCGCCTTTGTGGTGTCCAGTTTGCTTACCAGCCTCTCCACCTCTTCCTCGGTTCTGTGTATTGTCTAGCACTTGGTGGTGTACCCCACCCCTCCACGTTTCAGGAGTCTTTTTTTGTCTCCACTGTGAATACTTCTTTAAATCTCACATTGAGCTCCTCACATACTTCTCAGTCATCTCTTATGATCTCGCCTCCTTCTTTCCTCAGCCTAATTACCTGGTCGTTGACTGTTGTTTTCCTCCTGATGTGACTATACAACAGTTTTGGGTCGGACTTTCCTTTCACTGCTAAGTTATTTTCATATTGTCGTTGGGCCTCCCTCCTCGCCCATGCATATTCATTCCTGGCTCTTCAACTACTCTCCTTATTCTCCTGGGTCCTTTGCCTCCTATACTTCTATTCCCTAGTGCACTTAGTTTTGGCCTCTCTACACCTCTTGATGAACCAAGGGTTCATTCTAGCCTTCTCATTATGTCTGTTGCCCTTGGGTACAAACTTCTTGCTGCCTTGCATATTGTAGTCACACATTCCATCATCTTATTGACTGATTTCCCTGCCAGTTCTGTCCCACTGACTCTCATGCACTAAGTTCCTCAAGCCTGTGTAGTCCCCTCTTTTGCAGTTGGGCTTCCTCCACTCTGCCCTTTCTGCTTCCCTCTCCACTAGTAACTCAATATTATGTATTTGAAGCTCAGAATCACATGATCACTTGCTCCGAGGGGCCTTTCATATGCGATGCCTCTTTTATCCGCAGTATTTAAGGTGAAAACTAGGTCCAGTCTTGCTGGTTCGTCTTCTCCTCTCTCTTTGGTAGTATCCCTAACGTGCTGAGGCATGAGGTTTTACAGTACCATCTTCAGCATCTTCGCCTTCAACGTTTTTGGGCCCCCATGTAGCTCCAAGTTTTCCCAGTCGATATCTTTGTGGTTGAAGTCGCCCACAACCAGCAGCTTTGCTCTGCCCTCATGGGCCCTTCTAGCCACTTCAGCCAGTGTATTAACCATTGTTCACTTACTCTCATGTTTTCGTCTTGGCTCCTACTATTGTGGTGGGTTATACATCACTGCAATTACCACCTTTGGACCTCCAGACTGAATTGTTCCTGTTATGTAGTCTATTGCTTCTCTGTCTCCTCTCTCCAGCTCATCAATAATCATATTGGAATTTGATGAGCAGTGCCACTCCTTCACCTCCTCTGTTCCCTTTGTCTTTCCTCAGGATCTGATATCCCATTGGAAAGATGACACTTGTTATCATTCCTGTGAGTTTGGTTTCTGTAGAGAGAGAAAGTGTGTGTGTACTCACCTATTTGTACTCACCTATTTGTGGTTGCAGGGGTCGAGTCACAACTCCTGGCCCCGCCTCTTCGCTGATTGCCACTAGGTCCTCTCTCTCCCTGCCCCATGAGCTCTATCATACCTCGCCTTAAAACTATGTATGGTTCCCCGCCCTCCAACTCACGCCACTTGTCTAGGCTATTCCATGCCTGACTACTCTATGCTGAAGAATACTTCCTAACATCCCTTTGATTCATCTGAGTCTTCAACTTCCATTGTGACTTCCTTCTGTGTCTGTGTTCCCCTTCTCTGGAACATCCCCGTCTTTGTCCTACTTGTCAATTTGCAGCGTATTTTATGTATTTATCTTGTCTCCCGTGTGGACTTCCTGTCTCCATGTCGTAGGGCCGAATATTCCCCGTCTAAACATTCCTTCGTATGGACAATCCCTGTTTAGCTCTGGGGACTAGGTTTTGTTGATTCCTTTGCTCTTTCTCCAATTTCTTTGAGTGCTTTGACTAGGTGTGGCCATTCCAAACTAGTGCTGCATACTCCAGTATGGGCCCTGACGTAAATGGTATACAGAGTTCTTAAACGAAATTCCTATGAAGATCGGAAGCTATCGTAGTTTCCAGGGTCCTGTATGCTGCAGAGTTATCGATTGATGTGCGCTCAGACGATATGCACGGACTTTATCTACCCCAGATCTTCTTCCATTGAGAGGTTTGCCGTGGACTTTGGCCATCTAAACTATATGTGTCCTGCGTCTTCGTTGCCTTCCCCAATTCTCATGACTTCCATTTGGCAGGTTTGTTAATTAAGGAGCCATGTGCTGGACCAGGCTTTGTAGCCTGTCAGGTCTTTTGTAGTCCTGCCTGATCCATCATCCGATCCATCTTCTCATTTACTTCGCATCATTCTGCAAAATCAAGGACATTCTGAGGTTATTCCTTCTGTTATGCGTTTCAATTATACCAGAACAGCAGGTCCTAGGACTGACCCCTGTGGAACCCCGCTTGATACAGGCACCACCTTGAACTCGTCGGTACCATGACTCGTTGTTGTCTCCCTGTCAGGTTTTCTTGATCCATTGCTAGTGCCTTCCCTGTTATGTGTGTCTGATCTCTAGTTTTGGCAGTACCCTCTTTGAGGACATGTGCGATGCGGTCCCTTTTGCAGTCCAAAAATATGCAGTCCTTCACCCTCTCTCCTCTTGTCTTACCTCTGCCACCTTGTATTCAAACTCTAGTAGGTTTGTGACATAGGATTTCCTTCCTGAAACCGTGCTGGTTGTCAATTATACATTGTTTCTTTCCAGGTGCTCCACCACTCTCCTGCTGATGATCTTCTCCATGACCTTGCATTACTATACACGTTCGTGATACAGGTCTGTAGTTTATGCCTCATGTCTGTCTCCCTTTTCAAAAACTCGGATCATTTGGGCCCCAATTTTCCTACCTAGGAGTTGCCCAGTTTCAATGATGTGTTGAAGTTCTTTGTTAATGGCTCACACAATATCTCTGCTCCCTCTTTAAGGACCATGGAGAGATGTTGTCTGGTCCCACCGCCTTTGAGGTGTCAGTTTAGCATTAGCAGCTCTTCACCTCCTCCTTGGTTATATGTACCTCATCCAGCACTTGCTGATGTGCCCCCTGTTCTGATTTCCTGGAAATCCTATGGTTTCCACTGTAAATACTTCTTTAAATCTTGTGTTGAGCTCCTGACATACCCCTCGGTAGTTTCTTGTGAATTCCCCATCACCCTTCCTCAGTCTGATTACCTGGTCCTTGACTGTTGTTTTCCTCCTGATGTGGCTGTACAACAGCTTTCGGGTCCCGTCTTTACTTTTGATGCTATGTCATTTTCATATTGTCTTGAGCCTTCCCTTCTTAACTGTGCCTATTCATTTCTGGCTCTTCGGCTAATTTTTTTTATTTTCCTGAGTTCTCTGTCTTCTGTACCTTTTCCATTCTCTAGTACACCTAGTTTTTCCCTCCTACACCTTTGGGTGAACCAAGGACTCGTTCTGTTCTTCCATTATTTCTTTTTCCCCTTTGGGGAAACCCAAACCTTCTCCTTTCCCTCCTTGAATTTTGTTGCCACATAGTCCATCATTTCTTGTACTGGTTTTCCTGTCAGTTCCCTCTCCCACTGAATGTCTTGAAGGAATTTCCCCCATGCCTGAATAGTTCCCCCTTTTGTAGTTTGTTTTTTCCAGCCTATTCCTGCTATCTCTCCACTTGGAGCTCAACTATGTAGTCGAAGCAAAGAACACATGATCACTAGCTCCCGGGGGCCCTTTCATACATGTTTACCCCCCGATGTCCGAACTACTCAAGGTGAATACAAGGTCAAGTCTTGCTGGTTCATCCTCTCCTCTCTCTCTGGTAGTGTCTCTAACATGTTGATGCATGAGGTTTTCCAGTACCACATCCATCATCTTGGCTCTCCATGTTTCGGGACCCCCATGGGGCTCCAGGTTTTCCCAGTCAATCTCCTTGTGATTGAAATCACCCATAACTAGTAACTTTGCTCCCCCCAAGTGTGCTCTCCTGACCACCTCGGCTAGTGTGTCGATCATTGCTCTGTGGTGGGTTGTACATTACTGCAATTAGCACCTTATGTCCCTCAGACTGGATTGTTCCTACTAAGTAGTCCCTTTCCCCCGTGCCATCCATTCCTTCCATTTTCTCAAAACCCCACTGGTTTTTAATGAGCAGTGCAACTCCTCCTTCCCCTCTCCTCCCTCTTTTCATTCCTGAGGATTTGATATCCGGATGGAAAGATTGAATCTGTTATTATTCTGGTTTGAGTTTGTTTCTGTGAGTGTATTATGTCTGGGGATTTTCTCCTTGATTCTTTCGTGCCACTCCTCATACTTGTTTGTTATTCCATCTGCATTTGTATACCACACCTTCAACTTCTTTTCTAAGACTGTGGTCTGGGAGGTACATTGGGGTTGGGGAAGGGGGGAGACTGGTAAGGAACTATGTGTGTGTGTGTGTGTGTGTGTGTGTGTTTGTGTGTGTGTGTGTGTGTGGGGTGGGTGGGGTGGGTGGGTGGGTTTGTGTTGCTACTAACTTGTGTTAGAAGGGAGTCGAGTCTCAGCTCCTGAGCCAGGCAGCAGGAGCAAGGTTGATAGATTGACCTGCCAGACGACCTTTATCTAAGTACTGGTGACTGACCTGTGTCTCAGTAATAGTGACTAACCTGTGTCTCGGTACTAGTGGCTGACTTGTGTCTCGGTACTAGTGACTGACCTGTGTCTCAGTATTAGTTACTGATTTGTGTCTTGATACTAGTGACTGACCTGTGTCTCAGTACTAGTGACTGACCTGTGTCTCATTATTAGTGACTGACCTGTATCTCTGTACTACTGATTGACCTGTATCTCGGTACTAGTGACTGACCTGTGTCTCAGTACTAGGGGACTGGCCTGGTCTCATTTACTAGTAAATGGCCTGTGTCTCGGTACTAGTGACTGACCTGTGTCTCAGTACTAGTGACTGGCCTGTGTCTCGGTACTAGTGACTGACCTGTGTCTCAGTACTAGTGACTGGCCTGTGTCTCGGTACTAGTGACTGAACTGTGCCTCAGTACGAGTGACTGATCTGTGTCTCGGTCCTAGTGACTGACCTGTGTCTCGGTACTAGTGACTGGCCTGTGTTTCGGTACTAGTGACTGACCTGTGTCTTAGTATTGGTGAGTAACAAGTGTCTCAGTACTGGTGACTGACCTGTGTCTCAGTACTGGTGGCTAACCTGTGTCTCAGTGCTTGTGACTGACCTGTGTCTCAGTACTGGTGGCTGACCTGTGTCTCAGTATTGTTGACTAACCAGCATCTCAATACTGGTGAGTGACTTGTGTCTCAGTAATGGTGAGTGACCTGTGTCTCAGTATTGGTGACTGACATGCGTCTCAGTACTGGTGACTGACCTGTGTCTCAGTACTGGTCAGTGCCCTGTGTCTCAGTACTGGTGACTGACCAGTATCTCAGTACTGATGACTGACCTGTGTGCCAGTACTAGTGAATGACCTGTGTGTCAGCACTGACCAGCCGGGCTGTGGCTCGTACGTTGGATTGCGTGTAGCCAGCAGTAATAGCCTGGTTAATCAGGCTCTGATCCACCAGGAGGCCTGGTCACAGACCGGGCCGCGGGGGAGTTGACCTCCGGAAATCTCTCCAGGTAAATTGACCTGCCGGGTGACCCGTGTCTCAGTACTGGTGATTGACCTGTATCTCAGTACTGGTGATTGACCTGTGTCTCACTACTGGTGACTGACCTGTGTCTCAGTGCTGGTGACTGACCTGTGTCTCAGTACTGGTGACTGACCAGTATCTCAGTACTGGTGAGTGACCTGTGTCTCGGTACTGGTGACTGACCTGTGTCTCAGTACTGGTGACTGACATGCGTCTCAGTACTGGTGACTGACCTGTGTCTCAGTACTTGTCAGTGCCCTGTGTCTCAGTACTGGTGAGTGACCAGTGTCCCAGTACTGGTGAATGACCTATGTCTCGGTACTGGTGACTAACCTGTGTCTCAGTACTGGTGACTGACCTGTGTGTCAATACTAGTGAATGACCTGTGTGTCAGTACTAGTGACTGACCTGCCGGGTGACCCGTGTCTCAGTACTGGTGATTGACCTGTGTCTCAGTACTGGTGATTGACCTGTGTCTCAGTACTGGTGATTGACCTGTGTCTCAGTACTCGTGACTGACCTGTGTCTCAGTGCTGGTGACTGGCCTGTGTCTCAGTACTGGTGACTAACCTGTGTCTCAGTACTGGTGAATGACCTGTGTCTCGGTATTAGTGACAGACCTGTGCCTCAGTACTGGTGAGTGACGTGTGTCTCAGTGCTGGTGATTGACCTGTGTCTCAGTACTGGTGACTGACCTGTGTCTCAGTGCTGGTGACTGACCTGTGTCTCGGTACTAGTAACTGACCTGTGTCTCGGTACTAGTGACTGACCTGTGTCTCAGTACTGGTGACCGACCTGTGTCTCGGTACTAGTGACTGATCTGTATTTCAGTACTAGTGACTGACCTGCCGGGTGAACCGTGTCTCAGTAATGGTGACTGACCTGTGTGTCGGTACTGGTGGCTGACCTATGTCTCAGTAATGGTGAGTGACCCGTGTCTCAGTACTAGTGACTGACCTGTGTGTCAGTACTGGTCAGTCACCAGTACTGAGACACTGGTCAGTCACCAGTGTCTCAGTCACCACTACCTTTCTTGTACATTCTACAAGACTGATAGACTGAACGCATCGACTCCAGGCTGAGGGACTCACAGTCTTAAAAATTTTTTCTTCAATTATTGATGGACTGATAACATGTACATTACTACTACTGCCTCTGTATCTGACTGATTAAGCTTTACTGTGTAGGAGAAACCTTTTATCAATAATGATACCCAAGTGTTGTACTAGAGGAGACATGAAGTGTATAAGTGGATGATGGGTATTAATAAACGAGATACTATAAGGGCCAGAATATATCCCCGCAATAATGGATTCAAATTAGATTAAGTTTAGAAAGGATATAGGAAAGTATTGGTTTGAAGTCTGGCTAGTAGGGTTATTGAAGCTTAATCTTACGTTGGATAAATACATGAGTGAGAAGGGTTGGATTTAAGCGGGACTTATAGATGAGTTAACGGTGTTTTCAAAGTTTATTGCTTGGGTAACATTAAATATGGTAATGGGTTTGAGAAAGACGTACCTAGTTTGGGCCAGTAGGCTTGATGTAGTGTTCCTTCCTTTCCTATATTCTCCCCCCCCCCTCGTATGTATTGGTTCCCTTTCCTCCGTACTTGTGTGTCACTAGTTAATGGTACAAGTCTGCCTCAAACGCGAGTGTGAGCCACACGCACACACACGAACGTGTGAGCCCCCCCCACACACACGCAAGTGTGAGCCACACACACACACGCACGTGTGAGCCCCACACACACACACACACGCATGAGTGAGCCCCACACACACACACACGAACGTGTGAGCCCCACACACACGCACGTGTGAGCCACACACACACACACGAACGTGTGAGCCCCCACACACGCACGTGTGAGCCCCACACACCCGCACGTGTGAGCCCCACACACACACGCACGTGTGAGCCAAACACACACACCCACGCACGTGTAAGCCCCACACACACACACGCACGTGTGAGCCCCCACACACACGCACGTGTGAGCCCCGCACACACACACACGTGTGAGCCCCACACACACACGCGTGTGAGCCCCCAACACACGCACGTGAGAGCCCCACACACACACACGCACTTGTGAGCCCCGCACACAAACACACACACACACGTGTGAGCCCCCACACACACACGCGTGTGAGCCCCCACACACATACACGTGTGTGAGCCCCGCACACACACACACACACGTGTGAGCCCCACACACACACACACGCGTGTGAGACCCCCCACACACACGCACGTGTAAGCACCACACACACACGCACGTGTGAGCCCCACACACACACACACGCACGTGTAAGCCCCACACCCACACGCAGTGTAAGCCCCACACACACACAGGCTCGTATGAGCCCCACACACACACACGCACGTGCGAGCCGCACACACACACACACACGCACGAGTGAGCCCCACACACACACACACACCACGTGTGAGCCCCACACACACAGATGTACGTGTGAGCCCCACACACACACGTGTGAGCCCCACACACACACGCACGTGTGAACCCCACACACACACCACACACCACGCGCGTGTGAGCCCCCCACACACACACACACGTGTGAGCCACACACACACACACACACACCACACACACACACACACACACACACACACACGTGTGAGCCCCCCACACACACGAGTGAGCCCCCCCCACACACACACACGTGTGAGCCCCCAACAACACACATAGTGTGAGCCACAACACACACACACACAAACACACACACACACACACCACACACCACACCACAACACACACAAACCCACGTGTGAGTCCCCCACACAGCCCGTGTGAGCCCCACACGCACACACACACGTGTGAACCCCACACACATACGCACGTGTGAGCACCCACACACACGCACGTGTGAACCTCACACACACACGCACGTGTGAGCCCATACACACACACGCACGTGTGAGCCCCACACACACACACACGCACGTGTGAGCCACACACACACGCACGTGTGAGCCCCACACACACACGCACGTGTGAGCCCCACACACACACGCACGTGTGAGCCCCACACACACACGCACGTGTGAGCCCCACACACACGCACGTGTGAGCCCCACACACAAAACGAAACGTGAGCCCCCCAACACACGAACGTGTGAGCTCCCCACCACACCCCGTGTGAGCCCCCCCACGCACACACACACACACACACGCACGTGTGAGCCCCACACACACGTGTGAGCCCCGCACACACACACACACGTGTGAGCCCCCACACACACACACTGTGAGCCACCCCACACATACACACACACAACACACACCCCCGTGTGAGCCCCCCCCACACACACGTTTTGAGCCCCCACACACACACGTGTGAGCCCCACACCACACAGTGTGAGCCCCGACACACACACACGTGTGAGGCCCCCGGGCCACACACACAGTGTGAGCCCCCCCCACACACGTGTGAGCCCCCCACACACACGTGTGAGCCCCCACACACACACGTGTGAGCCCCCCCCACACACACGTGTGAGCCCCCCTCACCCCAACACGTGTGAGCCCCCACACACACCGTGTGAGCCCCCCCACACCACACGTGTGAGCCCCCCTCACACACCGTGTGAGCCCCACACCACACACACGTGTGAGCCCCCACACACACACACACACGTGTGAGCCCCAACACAAAACGTGTGAGCCCCAACACACCACGTGTGAGCCCCCCCCACACACCACGTGTGAGCCCCCCCCCACACACGTGTGAGCCCCCCAACACACGTGTGAGCCCCCCACACACACACACAACTTTAACACTTGTTGACATATAAGTGCTCGTGTGAGCTCTAAAAGTCTTCATAAAAGTGCACTTTGAGTACAGTGAGTACTTTGCCAGTACATCACTCGAGCCCAGTGATAAAAGCAGTGTAAGCCAGCATCAGTGCTGACATCACGTGCTGATATCACGTGCTGATATCAGCTGCCAATTTGAGCGTCAAGACGCACGTCACATCGGCACCAGCAGCGGGTGTGACGTCAAGAGTTGTGGTGACGCTGGTAGCGCACACTGTGACGTCACTCTAACATCATTGTTGGCAACCCAGGAGCTCAGGTGACTCCTTGTGACGTCATAGTAAGGGAAGTCAAACACGTCAGGTGACTGGCAGTCAGGTAATATGACGTCACTGGAAGGAGAGTGCAGGAAAGCTGGTGATTGGTAGAGGTAATATGACGTCACAGGTTGGAGTGCAGGCTGCAAGGTGATTAGTAGAGGTAATATGACGTCAGTGCGAGGGTAGTAGAGGAAGACTCCTGATTGGTCAAGCCTCGCTGCACACGTTGCCAGTGTCTGCCACTCTGTTGTTTACATTATTATCCACTATAACAACTCAGACTTTTTCAAAATATTGTTAAAAGTAAAAAGAAAAAAAAATGTACGAAGCAAATAAAATCAAACAGACAAACAAATCTTTGTTGTTGGGTTGACCAAGACGAGAGAGAAGTAAATATTGCAACACTTGCAGGGTGGTAGCACTACCCGTCCCCCCCCCGACGGGCACCGGAAGCCTCCCCGACCCAAGACCCCCACGGGCCACCCAAAACCTCCACGACCCCAAGACCCCCACGACCCCAACAACCCCCAGACCCCTACGACCACCCGTCTCACTCATTTCATAAAAATAATAATAATTTAATAATAATAATAATAATAATAATAATAAAAATAATCAAAGAAGTAAAATGTGAAAAGAGCAACCCCTAAAGGGTACTATCATTTAGTTACAGTGGCATGTCATCCCCTACAGTGGCACTGTCATCACTACACTGGCACTGTCATCACTACAGTGGTATTGTCATCACTACAGTGGCACTGTCATCACTGCAGTGGGATTGTCATCACTACAGTGGCATGTCATCATACAGTGGCACTGTCATCATACAGTGGCACTGTCATCACTTTCAGTGGTATTGTCATCACTACAGTGGCACTGTCATCACTGCAGTGGTATTGTCATCACTACAGTGGCACTGTCATCACTACAGTGGCACTGTCATCACTACAGTGGCACTGTCATCACTACAGTGGCACTGTCATCACTACAGTGGCACTGTCATCATACAGTGGCCCCTGTCATCACTACGTTTGGGACTGTCATCACTACAGTGGCACTGTCATCACTACAGTGGCACTGTCATCACTTTCAGTGGGACTGTTTATCACTACAGTGGCACTGTCCTCACTACAGTTGCACTGTCACTACTACAGTGGCACTGTCATTACACACGCACTGTCATCACTGCAGTGACACTGTCATCACTACAGTGGCACTGTCATAACTACAGTGGCACTTTCATCACTGCAGTGGTATTGTCATCTCTACAATGACACTGTCAAAATACAGTGACACTGTTATCACTTCAGTGGCACTGTCATTACAGTGGCACTGTCATAACTGCAGTGGCATTGTCAAAACTACAATGTCACTGTCATCACTACAGTGTCACTGTAATAACTATAGGGGCACTGTCATCACTACAGTGGCACTGTCATCACTACAGTGGTATTGTCATCACTACAGTGGTACTGTCATCATTACACTGGCACTGTCACCACTACAGTGGCACCGTCACCACTACAGTGGTACCGTCACCACTACCGTGGTACTGTCATCACTACAGTGGTACTGCCACCACTACAGTGGCACTGTCATCACTACAGTGGTACTGTCATTACTACAGTGAGACTGTCATCACTACAGTGGTACTGTGACCGCTATAGTGGTATTGTCATCACTGCAGAGGTACTGATATCACTACAATGGTATTGTCACCACTACAGTGGTACTGTCACCACTACAGTGGTATTGTCATCACTACAGAGGTACTGATATCACTACAGTGGTACTGTCATCACTACAGTGGTACTGTCATCACTACAGTGGTACTGTCATCACTACAGTGATACTGTCATCACTACAGTGGTACTGTCATCACTACAGTGATACTGTCATCACTACAGTGGTATTGTCACCACTACAGTGAGACTGTCACCACTACAATGGTTCTGTCACCACTACAATGCTACTGTCACCACTACAGTGGTACTGTTACCACTACAGTGGTACTGTCACCACTACAGATATACTGATATCACTACAATGGTACTGTTACCACTACAGTGGTACTGTCATCACTACAGTGGTACTGTCATCACTACAGTGGTACTGTCATCACTACAGCGGAACTGTCATAGCTACAGTGGGACTCTCACCACTACAATGGTACTGTCACCACTACAGTGGTACTGTCATCACTACAGTAGCACTGTAGCGACCAGTAGCGACCAGTGAAGAGGCGGGGCCAGGAGCTTGGGCTCGACCCCTGCAACCTCAACTAGGTGAGTACAACTAGGTGAGTACAACCAGGTGAGTACAACTAGGTGAGTACAACTAGGTGAGTACAACTAGGTTAGTACTGTCATCACTACAGAGGCATTGTCAAAACTACAGTTATACTGTCACCACTACAGTGGTACTGTCACCACTACAATGGTACTGTCACCACTACAGTGGTACTGTCACCACTACAATGGTACTGTCACCACTACAATGGTACTGTCACCACTACAATGGTACTGTCACCACTACAATGGTACTGTCACCACTACAATGGTACTGTCACCACTACAATGGTTCTGTCACCACTACAATGGTACTGTCACCCCAACAATGGTACTGTCACCACTTTCAATGGTATGTCACCACTACAATGGTACTGTCACCCCTACAATGGTACTGTCACCACTACAATGGTCTGTCACCCCTACAATGGTACTGTCACCACTACAATGGTACTGTCACCACTACAATGGTACTGTCACCACTACAATGGTTCTGTCACCACTACAATGGTACTGTCACCACTACAATGGTACTGTCACCACTACAATGGTACTGTCACCACTACAATGGTATGTCACCATACAATGGTTCTGTCACCACTACAATGGTACTGTCACCACTACAATGGTACTG
>NC_069404.1:81674008-81682268 GCF_026875155.1 Cherax quadricarinatus
ATAATAAAGCTCTCACCATAAAGCTCTCATAATAAAGCTCTAACCATAAAGCTTGATATAAAGCTGTGATAAAGCTCTCATAAAGCCTGATATAAAGTGTGATAATAAGCTCTTACACCATAGTAAGCTGATAATAAAGCTCCCGATAAAGCTGCCATAATAAAGCTCTCACCATAAAGCTGTGATAATAAAGCTCTGATAATAAAGCTGTGATAATAAAGCTCTGATAAAGCTGTGATAATAAAGCTCTGATAAAGCTGTGATAATAAAGCTGTGATAATAATGCTGTGACAAGTTCTGATAATAAAGCTCTGATAATAAAGCTGTGATAATAAAGCTCTGATAAAGCTGGAATATAAAGCTCTGATAAAGCTGTGATAATAAAGCTCTGATAAAGCTGTGATAATAAAGCTGTGATAATAAAGCTGTGATAATAAAGCTCTGATAAAGCTGTGATAATAAAGCTCTGATAAAGCTGTGATAATAAAGCTCTGATAAAGCTGTGATAATAAAAGCTGTGATAATAAAGCTCTGATAAAGCTATGAAAATAAAGCTGTGATAATAAAGCTCTGATAAAGCTGTGATAATAAAGCTCTGATAAAGCTGTGATAATAAAGCTCTGATAAAGCTGTGATAATAAAGCTGTGATAATAAAGCTGTGTATAATAAAGCTCTGATAAAGCTGTGATAATAAAGCTGTGATAATAAGGCTGTGATAATAAAGCTGTGATAATAAAGCTGTGATAATAAAACTGTGATAATAAAGCTGTGATAATAGAGCTGTGATAATAAAGCTGTGATAATAAAACTGTGATAATAAAGCTGTGATAATAAAGCTGTGATAATAAAGCTGTGATAATAAAGCTCTGATAAAGCTGTGATAATAAAGCTGTGATAATAAAGCTGTGATAATAAAGCTGTGATAATAAAGCTGTGATAATAAAACTGTGATAATAAAGCTGTGATAATAAAGCTGTGATAATAAAGCTGTGATAAAAGACTGTGATAATAAAGCTGTGATAATAAAGCTGTTGATAATAAAGCTCGTATAAAAGCTGTGATATAAAGCTGTGATAATAAAGCTGTGATAATAAAGCTGTGATAATAAAGCTGTGATAATAAAAGCTGTGATAATAAAGCTGTGATAATAGCTGTGAAATAAAGCTGTGATAATAAAGCTGTGATAATAAAGCTGTGATAATAAAGCTGTGTAATAAAGCTGTGATAATAAAGCTGTGATAATAAAGCTGTGATAATAAAGCTGTGATAATAAAGCTGTGATAATAAAGCTGTGATAATAAAGCTGTGATAATAAAGCTCTGATAAAGCTGTGATAATAAAGCTGTGATAATAAAGCTCTGATAAAGCTGTGATAATAAAGCTGTGATAATAAAAAGCTGTGATAATAAAGCTCTGATAAAGATAAATAAAGCTGTGATATAAGCTGTAAAGCTGTGATAATAAAGCTCTGATAAAGCTGTGATAATAAAGCTCTGATAAAGCTGTGATAATAAAGCTGTGATAATAAAGCTGTGTTAATAAAGCTCTGATAAAGCTGTGATAATAAAGCTGTGATAATAAGCTGTGATAATAAAGCTGTGATAATAAAGCTGTGATAATAAAGCTGTGATAATAAAGCTGTGATAATAAAGCTGTGAATAATAAAGCTGTGATAATAAAGCTGTGATAATAAAGCTGTGATAATAAAGCTGTGATAATAAAGCTGTGATAATAAAGCTGTGATAATAAAACTGTGATAATAAAGCTGTGATAATAAAGCTGTGATAATAAAGCTGTGATAAAGCTGTGATAATAAAGCTGTGATAATAAAGCTGTGATAATAAAGCTGTGATAATAAAGCTGTGATAATAAAGCTGTGATAATAAAGCTGTGATAATTAAAGCTGTGATAATAAAGCTGTGATAATAAAGCTGTGATAATAAAGCTGTGATAATAAAGCTGTGATAATAAAGCTGTGATAATAAAGCTGTGATAATAAAGCTGTGATAATAAAGCTGTGATAATAAAAGCTGTGATAATAAAGCTGTGATAATAAAGCTGTGATAATAAAGCTGTGATAATAAAGCTGTGATAATAAAAGCTGTGATAATAAAGCTGTGATAATAAAGCTGTGATAATAAAGCTGTGATAATAAAGCTGTGATAATAAAGCTGTGATAATAAAGCTGTGATAATAAAGCTGTGATAATAAAGCTGTGATAATAAAGCTGTGATAATAAAGCTGTGATAATAAAGCTGTGATAAATAAAGCTGTTGATAATAAAGCTGTGATAATAAAGCTGTGATAATAAAGCTGTGATAATAAAGCTGTGATAATAAAGCTGTGATAATAAAGCTGTGATAATAAAGCTGTGATAATAAAGCTGTGATAATAAAGCTGTGATAATAAAGCTGTGATAATAAAGCTGTGATAATAAAGCTGTGATAATAAAGCTGTGATAATAAACTGTGATAATAAAAGCTGTGATAATAAAGCTTGTGATAATAAAGCTGTGATAATAAAGCTGTGATAATAAAGCTGTGATAATAAAGCTGTGATAATAAAGCGTGATAATAAAGCTGTGATAATAAAGCTGTGATAATAAAGCTGTGATAATAAAGCTGTGATAATAAAGCTGTGATAATAAAACTGTGATAATAAAGCTGTGATAATAAAGCTGTGATAATAAAGCTGTGATAATAAAGCTGTGATAATAAAGCTGTGATAATAAAGCTGTGATAATAAAGCTGTGATAATAAAGCTGTGATAATAAAGCTGTGATAATAAAGCTGTGATAATAAAGCTGTGATAATAAAGCTGTGATAATAAAGCTGTGATAATAAAACTGTGATAATAAAGCTGTGATTAATAAAGCTGTGATAATAAAGCTGTGATAATAAAGCTGTGATAATAAAGCTGTGATAATAAAGCTGTGATAATAAAGCTGTGATAATAAAGCTGTGATAATAAAGCTGTGATAATAAAGCTGTGATAATAAAGCTGTGATAATAAAGCTGTGATAATAAAGCTGTGATAATAAAGCTGTGATAATAAAGCTGTGATAATGAAAGCTGTGATAATAAAGCTGTGATAATAAAGCTGTGATGATAATAAAGCTGTGATAATAAAGCTGTGATAATAAAGCTGTGATAATAAAGCTGTGATAATAAAGCTGTGATAATAAAGCTGTGATAATAAAGCTGTGATAATAAAACTGTGATAATAAAGCTGTGATAATAAAGCTGTGATAATAAAGCTGTGATAATAAAACTGTGATAATAAAGCTGTGATAATAAAGCTGTGATAATAAAAGCTGTGATAATAAAGCTGTGATAATAAAGCTGTGATAATAAAGCTGTGATAATAAAGCTGTGATAATAAAGCTGTGATAATAAAGCTGTGTAATAAAGCTGTGATAATAAAGCTGTGATAATAAAGCTGTGATAATAAAGCTGTGATAATAAAGCTGTGATAATAAAGCTGTGATAATAAAGCTGGTAGAATAACAATATATTAGAGCGAAGTAAAAAAAATGTCATTTGTTGCTCAAAAATATTGGAGAGAGGACGTACATCTTTGACTTCAGAGAGATGAAGTCAAGGTTGACTTCATCATGGTTATTACTGTAGTGAAGTTAAGGTTGACTTCATCATGGTTATTACTGTGGTGAAGTCATGGTGAAGTTAAGGTTGACTTCATCATGGTTATTACTGTAGTGAAGTCAAGGTTGACTTCATCAGGTTATTACGTATGAGTTAAGGTTGACTTCATCATGGTTATTTCTGTAGTGAAGTTAAGGTTGACTTCATCATGGTTATTACTGAGGTGAAGTTAAGGTTGACTTCATCATGGTTATTACTGTGGTGAAGTCATGGTGAAGTTAAGGTTGACTTCATCATGGTTATTACTGTAGTGAAGTTAAGGTTGACTTCATCATGGTTATTAATTGTGAAGTTAAGTTGACTTCATCATGGTTTACTGTAGTGAAGTCATGGTGAAGTTAAGGTTGATTTCATCAGGTTATTATTGTGAAGTCAAGGTTGACCTGCATCATGGCTTATTACGTGTGAAGTCAAGGTTGACTTTCATTCATGTTATTACTGTGGTAATCAAGGTGAGTTAAGGATGATTCATCATGTTATTACATGATGAAGTCAATGGTGATTAAGGTTGGACTTCATCATGGCTATTATTGGTAAGTCAAGTGAAATTTAGGTTGACTTCATCATGGTTATTACTATGGTGAAGTCAAGTGAGTTAAGGGTTGACTTCATCATTGTATTACTGTGGTGAAGTCAAGGTGAAGTTAAGGTTGACTTCATCATGGTTATTACTATGGTGAAGTCAAGGTGAAATTAAGGTTGACTTCATCATGGTTATTACTATGGTGAAGTCAAGGTGAAGTTCAAGTTGACTTCACATGGTTATTACTATGGTGAAGTAAGGTAAAGTTAAGGCACTTCCTCATGGTTATTACTATGGTGAAGTCAAGTTAGTCAAGGTTGCTTCATCATGGTTATACTATAGTGAAGTCAAGGTGAAATTAAGGTTGTCTTCATCATGGTTATTACTATGGTGAAGTCAAGGTGAAGTTAAGGTTGACTTCATCATGGTTATTAGTATGGTGAAGTCAAGGTGAAGTCAAGGTTGACTTCATCATGGTTATTACTGTGGTGAAGTCAAGGTGAAGTTAAGGTTGACTTCATCATGGTTATTACTATGGGAAGTCAAGGTGAAGTCAAAGTTGACTTCATCATGGTTATTACTATGGTGAAGTCAAGGTTGAATTCATCGTGGTTATTACTGTGGTGAAATCAAAGCTTACCTTATCACATAATCTAAAGGACAGTTTGTCAATTTTAGTCCCCTCTCTCTCTCTCTCTCTCTCTCTCTCTCTCTCTCTCTCTCTCCTTTTCTCTCTCCCCTCTCACCCTCTCTCCCCTCTCTCTCCTCTCTCCCCTTCTACAAAAGGGTTTGACAGGTTAAGGATCCCCAGCTTTATTGACAAGCTATTTACCGGTTAAAGATTCCTAACTTTATTGGCAAGCTATTTACCGGTTAAAGATTCCTAACTTTATTGACAAGCTATTTACCGGTTAAAGATTCCAACTTTATTACGCTATTTACCCCGGGAAAGATTCCTAACTTTATTGACAAGCTAGGAGCTGTTACCTACATTAGCTCATTAGAAAGCATTTTTATTGTTATGAGACATACATGTAGGGAACAGGATGAAGTTGGAGTCATCTGTGGGCCAGCATTTTCATTTGATTAACTGAATTTATCTCGTTGACATCATAATGCTGTACGAATGTGTTCCAGACTCGAGTCTCCCTGGGATAAATGATCTCAGAGGGGTGATGTTCTGGAGAAGGGTAAAAGCCAGATGAAGTTTCTGCTTTTGCGCTTCCTTTTGCTTTGTGTAGAAAAGCTTCTTCCGCTGTCCTCGAAGTGGGTCCAAGTGGGTACTTTGACAAAGTGGCCTTGTACTTAACAGTAGGCCACCCCCATCCCTCCTTGTTTGAAGGCCCCTGCTGAAATGACAGATCTATCCAGGAAATTGGCCAGTCGAAGATGAGACTCATTCTTGGGTTCTCTACTCTGTCAAGCAGTCGCAGATGAGAGGGGAAGGGGATGACAGGCAAACCAAGAAAGTGAAGCATACTCAAGGTGTGAGTGCACTTGTGCCTCGTACAGAATCTTGCAACCCCTACTGTCAAGCAGATGCGAGATACGGCGAAGTGCCGTAAGCTTCCTGGCTGCCTTGTTTGCAAGATTTACAACGTGGTTCTTCATGGTCAGTTTGGAGTCAGATTTCACCCTAAGGATGTTAACTTCTCTCCCAGGTGCCAACACCCTCCCATTCATCCTTACTACTGCACCGGCATTACCATCATGGTGCCTAGAGACCATCATCATTTGTGTTTTCTCAGGTGCAAATGTTACTTGCCATCTATTTTCCCAAGCTGATATAGCTCTTAGCTGGTGATTGATGTAGCTTAGAGCAGCTGGCATTTCTTCTCTTGGATAAGTGAATGTCAGTGTACACTCATCTGCATATGCCATGGATTCTGGGATGAGATGAAGAAGATTATTGAAGTAGACATTCCATAACAATGGTCCCAGCACGCTTCCTTATGGAACACTTGTCCTAATAGGTTGTCTTGCTAATTCCGTTCCGTTGAGAACTACCCTTAGAGATCTACCATGAAGGTAGTCACTGAGGAGACATAGCATAGAGCCTTGAATTCCCAGAGCTTGCAGATTTGCTAAGAGGCTCTCTCTCTCTCTCTCTCTCTCTCTCTCTCTCTCTCTCTCTCTCTCTCTCTCTCTCTCTCTCTCTCTCTCTCTTCTCTCTCCTCTCTCTCTCTCTCCTCTCCCCTCTCCTCTCCTCTCCCTCTCTCTCTCTCTCTCTCTCTCCTCTCCTCTCTTCAGGCAACATTCACCAGCAGTAATTTCTCTGGTTTTAAACTTGGCCTCCCTCTACGACCAGCCATTATGTTCCTCTATTTCCCCTCTTGCTGCTTCCCCTCTCCCTTCTTCTCTCGGTGTTTCCCCTCTCCCTCTATACTTATCTATTTATTTCTTATTCCCCTTGTCTGCTTCATTATCTTCCCCTTGTCGATTTTTCTTTACTGTGCCGGCCTCAATTCTCCTCTCTCCACTCACTTTCCCCTCTCTCCACTCTACTTCCCTCTCTTCCTCTCACTTACTCCCTCGTCATCCAACTCACTTCCCCTCTCTCACGCACACCCCTCTCTCCACTCACTTTCCCATCTCTCAAACTAGACATTCCAACACTACTCCTACTCTGGAGTAATCAGTAAGCAGCAGACAACGATATACCTCTCAGCAGCACAGCCTGTGGCTGTCAAATCTTAAACTATAAACAAAACAATATATGACTTATTATGCACTTGTTAGACAGTCATCTTGAATATGACCAAGTCATTATGGTCTGCAAATTACATAAAAGAAGAAGATATAGTAAAGTTTTCGCAGCAGGTCTCTACCATCACTGGTAGGTGCTGCGAAAGAGGTGGACCGGTAAGCCAGCAGAAGGCCTTGGTCAGACGACTAAAACCTCCAATGGTGGGTCGTCATATGACTGAGACCCGCGTTAGGAAACACTTGTCCTGTTCCTTGACAAACTTTACCTAACCTAACATTACCAGAAAACCTCATTCAAACCTTTACCATGTTGAGTCATGTTGATATTCTCAAACACGAGCAACTATTTGAAGTGCTGAGGGAGTCCATAACTCTAGAAGCAATCAAAACAAACTTCAAGGTACAAGATGCAACACGAAAAGTGTGTAAAGATTTTTATTTGCCAACGAAATAATGGCAGAATGGGACACTACCAGCTGTACAAGCAATCTGCAAGAACCATCTGGACAGGTACTCTGCAAGAACCAGCTGGACAAGCACTTTGCAAGAACCATCTGGACAAGTACTCTGCAAGAACCATCTGGACAAGCACTCTGCAAGAACCATCTGGACAAGTACTCTGCAAGAACCATCTGGACAAGCACTCTGCAAGAACCAGCTGCACAAGCACTCTACAAGAACCAGCTGGACAAGTACTCTGCAAGAACCAGCTGGACAAGCACTCTGCAAGAACCAGCTGGACAAGCACTCTGCAAGAACCATCTGGACAAGTACTCTGCAAGAACCAGCTGGACAAGTACTCTGCAAGAACCAGCTGCACAAGCACTCTACAAGAACCATCTGGACAAGCACTCTGCAAGAACCAGCTGCACAAGCACTCTACAAGAACCAGCTGGACAAGTACTCTGCAAGAACCAGCTGGACAAGCACTCTGCAAGAACCAGCTGCACAAGCACTCTGCAAGAACCATCTAGACAAGTACTCTGCAAGAACCAGCTGGACAAGCACTCTGCAAGAACCAGCTGGACAAGCACTCTGCAAGAACCATCTGGACAAGTACTCTGCAAGAACCAGCTGTACAAGCACTCTGCAAGAACCATCTGGAAAAGCACTCTGCAAGAAGCAGCTGGACAGCCTCTTTGCAAGAACAGCTGACAACACTCTGCAAGAACCATCTGGACAAGTACTCTGCAAGAACCAGCTGGACAAGCACTCTGCAAGAACCAGCTGACAGCACTCTTTCAAGAACCATCTGACAAGTACTGCTGAAGAACCAGTGCACCAACACTCGGCCAAGAACATCTGCAGTTTGCAAAAACCAAAACACCTAAGGCTCGGACAAGGGACTTTGCAGAACCCTTACCACCC
>NC_069404.1:81682768-81692768 GCF_026875155.1 Cherax quadricarinatus
CCAGTCTGGTCCCTCCACTCAAGAAGGAGACGCACCAACCCCGCAGCACAAAGCAGTCAATCCAACCACACCCACCCACGCCACCATGTTTTAAAACAAACCCTTTTTTTTTTAAAACAACAATTTTAGCCTCAATAACTGTACTCGGAGTTTTTTCCACTCATCCCGCCTTACCAAACCGGGCTTTCCTATACCCTTCCGAATCGAATTTTTCCATCTTAAAACCCATTGCTGGAGTCCTGTCTTGGCGGGAAATTTTATCACGCTATTTACATCTCCTTTATTTATTCCTGTTTTCCATTTAACCCCCTAGATCATATCCCCCCTAATTCTACGCCTTTTCAAGAGAGTGCAAAATTCTGGGCACTCATCTTTTCCCATGGGGAAGATTTCTGATACATGGGACATCTTTCCACCCTCCTCTGTATTTTTCCAACCCATTTATATCCATTCTGTAATTGGTGCCCAGAACTGGCAGCATGTCTAAATGGGGCCAAACCAAGGATATATTAGATTAAGAACACCGAGGATTTCTATTTTTATATTCTAATAGAAGCCAAGAATTCTGTTGCTTTTTTTGCGAACACTAATCACGGGGTTTAATTTACTGCAATCAAACTTTTAAATCCTTTTCGAAATCAGTAGTATTAAGATCCACATTATTTAGTTTATATTCGCAGGGTTTATTTTCCTTCCAACTTTTTAAACTTTGATTTGTCTACTTAAAAACGCATCTGCCACTTCTCCACCATTGAACACTATTCAAAATCCTCCTGGAGTGCTCTAGTGTCCCATTGAATAATTGGACGGCCTTTTTGGGGGGTCTCACCCAAATTTGTTTTATGTCGCTTTTATTCCCTATCTTTTCTTTTTGTAAATTGTGAACAACAAGGGGCCCAACACGACCCCGAGGAACACCGTTTGTGACGTGCCCCCATTCTGATTTCTCCCCCATTATGCAAATCTCTGCTGCCAAATTGTCACCATGCCTCTACACGGGAAAAAATTCTCCCCTATTCCGTGTGCCTTAACCCTAATAGCCTCTGATGGGGAACTCATGAAAGCCTTACTGAAGCCTAACACAATTCATATTCATTACCAGATCACCTCCTCAAACAACCTTAGTGAAAAATGTTAGTAATTCGTAAGAAGGAACGCCCCTTTGAAAAAACCATGTTGAAAATTCATTAATCAATCGTCCATCAAGGGTACAAATTTGGGTTCGGCAACTATTAATTCCTTTTTTTTCCCACTGGGGAGGTAAGGCTTATTGGTCTATATTCGAAGCCAAGGACCTGTCACCTGCCTTGTAAATGGGTTACTTTTCCCATTTTCCACTTATCGGGACTATGCCATCGAGGATATGTTAAAAGTTCCCAAAAGGCATGCAAATTCCCTTTTTAAATTTCCCTTTTAAAACCCCTTTTGCAAACAGTTCATCAGGGCCTGGGGATTTGTTGGGGTTTTTGGGTTAAATCTTCGATTTCCTTTGAGCCCCTTCCCCAAAATTCCCTTTTTTTTTTTTCTTTTTCCCTTTTTTTATTTCTCCTTAAACGTATATAGATTTTTTAAACTACCCTCTCCTTTTTTGATTCGCCTAATAGCCTCTCTTTTGACCATTAGATTTTTATTATTATTTATCGATTTAGGTAATTTTTACTTGATCTGTTTTCTCTATTGGGAACAAAAGTTTCCTGAAAACCTAAATATGCTCAGGAAAAGTCAAACCCAAACCATACCTTTTTACCTCCCCATATCAGATCTTCCAGTTCAACCCACACGGGAAATTCTCATCCTATGAAATCACCAAGAAAAAGTCGGGGACAGAGTTTGAGTCTATTTTTGGGGAAAATTCCATGATATATTAAAACTGGTGATTTGTGATCACTTTCCCCAAGCCAATTAACCTTTAAATTATAAATTAGTGTTCCCCTGCTGCCAAGAACCAAGTCAAGCGGGTTTTTTCCCTCAAAGTTGGTTCTGTCACAAACTGTTTTAAAAAAAACCCTGAATTATATCAAGAAAGTTTTTTGATTCAAAATTTTCCCTTCAAATTGCTCTGGCAGTTTTGTCTAAAGTTAAAAAATCACATTTTCAGCACAACATTTTGTATGCAGAAACCTTTACAAGTTTCGTCCCATAAAAAGTTTACTGCACTCCCATCAGGTTCGGAGCCTGTAAATCACACCCAAGATTAATTTTCATGGGTCTGAGAAGCTGTTCCACAAGTTCAGAGGCTGACGCTTCTAATTTTATATTTTTATCTAAAACAACAAGTTAAATTATCTCTGACTACATCTTACTACCCCACCCTTCCCGTTGACCCTGTCAGTGTCAATAATTTATAACCATAAAAAGGGATTTTGAAGGCATCTCTCTATCTTTCAGATTGAACCCGGTCCTGTTATAGCAATAATATCTATGCTTTCTGCACTTCCAAAATTTAAATTGCCTCTACTTATTTCTTACACTCCCCTGTTAGTATATAAAAACCCAACGTAGAGGGGATGACCCAGCTACAAATTTTTCAGAGACTTGGTGGGACCGAGGGTAAAAAACCCAACCAGTAAAAAAGAATAAGAACTAAGAACATAAGAACGGGAAAAAACCCCAGAAGGCCTACTGGCCCATGCGAGGCAGGTCCAGTCCCTACCGGCTTAAAACCAATGCACCCAACCCAGTCAGGTCAGGTCACATTGACTTAAGGGGGAACACCAACCGACCTTTACACAAGCTACAGGTCCAACCACACCCCACCAATCCTCATGATTTATCCAACCTATTTTTAAAACTACACACGTTCTGGCCCTATAACGGTACTGGAGTTTTTTCCACTCATCCACAAATCATTACCAAACCACTTTTTCCCAATCCCCCCCTGAATTATTTTTCCAACTTAAAACCATTGCTGCGAGTCCTGTCTGGGTAATATTTTCGACCTTTTACACCCCTTTATTATTCCTGTCTTCCCCCTTTTAAACCTCAATCATACCCCCCCAATTCTCGTTTTTTTTCTAGAGAGGCAGTTTCAGGGCCCTTAGCTATCCTCATAGGAAGGGTTTTGAAACTGGGACAACTTTGTCTCCTCCTTTGTACATTTTCCAGAGAATTTTTTAACCATTCTGTAAACGGGGACCAAAATGTGCGCAAATCTAAATGAGGCCTAACCAAGGTGTTAGAGTTTTAAAACAACCTGGGACCCTATTATTTTTGCTTCTTGATATGAAGCCAAAGGGTTCTATTAGCTTTTTGCGACACTTATCACTGTTTTCTTTGGGTTTCAGATTAATGCAACCAAACTCCTAAAACTTTTTCGCAATCCGTAATATTAAGAAACTTTCATTTTTTAGTTTTTATGTGGGGATGTTTTTTGTCCTGCCACATTTAGAACTTTGCATTTTTCTATATTAAACTGCATTGCCACTTCTCCGACCACGCATCGTCTCTTCAAATCTTCCGGGGGCCCAATGTCCTCGTCAGAATGAATTCGACGGCCTAATTTTTGGGGTCATCGGCAAAATTGCCCATTCCTCTTTTTTGCCCTCTCTATTCGTTTTTGTAGATTGTGAACAGCGGGGGCCCAAAACTGACCCCTGTGGAAAAACCCCCTCGTGACGCTTCCCCCCTCTGAATTTTTTTTTTTCTCCCCCCCCCCCCCCCAACCTCGCTGCCTATTTGTCAACCATCTCTATCCAGGAAAAAATTTCTCCTCCTATTCCATGTGCTTTAATTTTCCTCAATAGCCCTTGAGTGGGACCCGTAAAAAAGCCTTACGAAGTCCATAACAAAATATCAATTCATTCCCATGACACCCCTCAAATCCCTTAGTGAAAAAAGTTAAAAATTTTCGTAAGGCAGGAACGCCCCTTTGTAAAACCAGCGGGTTTCGTTGATTAATTTTGTTTTCAAGGGGCACGAACTGCCTGGGGCAATTTTGATTCCATAAATTTTCCCACAGGAGTTAGGCTTATTGGTCTATATTTTTCGAAGCAAAGGACCGTCCCCGTTTTGAAAATAGGTATCAATTTCCTTTTTTCCACTTATCTGGCACCATCCATTTTGTAGTGATATGGAAAAGATTACCCAAAAGGGGTGTGAAGCCCCCTCTTTACATTCCTTTTAGAACCCTTGCATAATTCATCGGGCCCTGGGGATTTGTTAGGTTTTTAAATTTTTATCTATTTGCCTAAGGACCATGCACTTGTGCCCCTAATATGAAATTTTTTATCTCCTGTTTTACAAATTTTTCATTACGGGAAATATCGTTGGTATCCTCCTGTGTAAAAACTGAGAGGAAGTAGTGTTAAAAATTTTCTACACTTTTTCCTTATCACGCATGGCTGGGGAATTTTGAGTGGGCCATCTTTCCCCCGATCTTACTTTCTGTTACCGAAAGAATCCTTTTGGGTTAGTCTTCGTTTCTCTTGCAACTTTAACCCATAATCCTATTTGCTTTTCAATTTCCCCTTTTTTATTTCTTTTTTAAACTGAATTATCGTTTTCTTAATTGCCCCTCCCCCTTTTTTGATTTGCCTATATACCTCTCTTTTGACCAATCAGATATTTTAATCTATTTTTTCACCCCAAAAGGATCATTTTTGTTTGATCTGATTTCCCTTTTGGAACATAATTTGATGAGCGCTAGAACTATCCCCTGGAAACAATATCGGCAACCTCACCCCCTACCGACCCCTATCGGTTTCCCCGTTCAGCCCACTGAATTTTTCAGTTTTGAAATCACCCAACAAAATTTCGGACGGAACTTGTTTCCCTTATTAGGGGAATTCCATGTTTGTTAAAACTGAGGGTTTTGTATCACTCTCCCCAAGCTCATCATAACCTCAAGTTTTTTAAAAATTAGTGTTCCCTATGGCAAAACCAATCAAGGGGGTTTTTTTCCCCTTTGGGCTCTTCAAAAACTTTTTTAAAAAAAACAATCCGGGATCGTTCAAAAAAGTACCCGACTTAAATTTCCTGTCAAATTGCCCCAGAATTGTCTATATTGAAACCCCCATTAGCACAACTTTTTTCGTATGTAGATGCCTTCGAATTTGCCCCATAAAAGTTTCTGCACTCCCTATCAAATTTGGGGCCCTGAAATCACACCCAAATTATTTTTTTCTCCCCCTCGAAAGTGAAAACCAAACAATTCAGGGGCTCGTTTTTAATTTAATACTTGTCTAACCAAAAATTTTAATTGTCTCTGACATCATCGCTATTTCCACCACCTTTCCTTTGACCCTGTCAGTGGAATAATTTTTCAAGACAAAAAGGAAAAAAACAGGTTGCGGAGGAAATCATGGTTAAAGGATTTCCCAAAATACCTCGGCTGTGACAGGACACAAAAAAAACGGGAACCAAAGAGCATAAGGCCCCAAAAGGGCAAAAAGGGGGAGACAGGGCAGGCACCGACAGTGCACCACTAGGGAAACAACAAACACAACCTCCCACAAACCCACCCCAGCTTCGCACGCCTCTACCCAAAACCCAAGAATGTTGAAGAGATGTGGGGACTATCAGGGGTGAAGCAGATGGTTTGCATAATGGAAGAGCAGAATGGGGGTCCCAAAAGGTAATCATGGTACCCCTCACTGAACAGCAGGAGATAAGGTATGATGAGAGAACAGAGCAATGGGGGCCACACATCTGGGGTGGAGAGAAACCCCTGGAAAAGGGAAAAAGCTTTTCATTAGGATTTTTTTTAATTACAAGGAGATTGACTGGGAAAACCGGGGAAGACAGGGGGGCACCAGAGAGTGGGAAGCTAAAAAGCTGGGGGCCGGGCTGGAAAACTTCAGGGCCCAAAAAAGTTGTGGCACAACCAGGAGAAACAGACAGACAGACAGAGAGGAATGATGAATCACATGGCTGGACCTCTTTTTTCACCTTAAACAGTTCAGACATGGGGAATTTCAAAAATGAAAAAAACCCCCGGAATAATGATCACTCGATCGCGAGTTTCAAATACAGAGTTAATAAAGGGAGTGCAGCAGCTTTAGAAGGGTCAAGAAGCCCGCTTTAAAAAAAAAAGGAACTTATATTATGAAGGGAAATTTTGCATGAGGTACATTTGGGGATGAAACTAAGGGGAAACAGAGACAAATGATGGAACATATGACGCAAAGTGCAGGGAGGGGGGAAGTTCGTGCCCAAAGGGGGAAAAAAAACAAGGGAAAACCAGAGGAGCCCCTGGGTTTAGCTGAGGGGTTTGAGAGGCCAAAGCCAGTGTGTTTGAGCATGGGCAAAGTATAAAAGGAAAATGAAACCCAAAAGCCAGAAAGAATATGCATGGAAAAAGGAGAGAGAGGCCCCGCGGCAAAGTAAAATGACATCAGAACCAAACTGCCCCCAAAAAATTTTTACAGCACATCAGGGGGAAAAAACAGCAAAACCCGGTAATCGGTTTAAGAAGGGAAAATGAGGAGCTCACAGGGGGTTAAGCAGGGGGTATGGAATCTCAGCCAAAAAAGAGGGAAAGGGCTCACAAAAGGGACACAGAGGCTTTTTTAAGCAAACCGGGGGGTTTGGTTGCCCAGCAAAGGTGGACACACTTCAACTCGAGAAGGGGGGAATGAAACTGTAGGGAACTAATATCTGTTTTCCCACCTCTTCTATTGTCACTGTAAAACAATGTTACGTGCGTGCTTCCTCTTCCATTTCACCGTAAAAAGTAACCTTTTTTTTCTTAGGGGGTTCCCTCTTTCCCTCTCAGGTCACTGTTATAATGCATATATGTTCAACATTGCTACCTGCGAAAGTGCTATGTTTGTGAATTAATGTTCACTTGTTTGAGGTCTTCCTCGATTGTCGAGCTGTGGCGAGGTTTGGTCTGGTAAGGTCTATCTCTGGCCGGCGAAGTCTTTTTCTGGGCCCCCGGCCACCCAGGTGAATCTTAGTAGTAAAAATATTCACTAGGACCACCGGCGCTAGGATTTAACTTTCCCCAAGGGGGAAAAAACACTTTTACTTTTTTGGGGGTTTTCCCCCGTTCTCTACAAAATGCTTTCTATGTATGATAAATTTTGTAACATTTGGGATCCTGAATAAACTTACTTTCTAACCAGGGTTTTATCCGTTCCCGAGCGGGGTTGTTCTGGGCTCCGAAATCGTAAAGACAGATTGCAAAAAAACCAAAACCACTGGGGGGATTTGAACCCGGGTCAGAGAGTCCAAAACTCCAGACCGTCGCGTTACCAGTGGTAAAGCGACGGTCGGATTTTGAACTCTCGACCGCGGGTTCAAATCCCCTCGGGTATGTTTGTTCGGACGTACCACAAATTCGTAACATGAAAAAGCCCGGCAAGGGCAGGTGGCCTGCGCCGGTACTTGCGGGCCCCCGGCCTCCCGGTCAGGAAGAGGAAAGGGGGGGTCTGGCATCCTGGTCAGAGAAGAAAAAGGCGGGGTTGGCCTCCTGGTAGAGAAGAAAAGGCAGGGGCTGGGGCCCCCTGGTCAAGAAGAGAAAGGCAGGGTCGGCCCCCTGGTCAGAGAAGAGAAATGCAGGGTCTGGGCCTCCTGGCAGAGAAGAGAAAGGCGGGTCTGGGGGCCCCCGGTCAAGAAGGAAGGCGGGGGCTGGCCTCCTGGTAGAAGAGGAACGGGGGTTTTGGCCCCCTTGTGGGGGAAAATGAGGCTGTGCTCCCTAAGACTTAAAGAACTTACGTAATGGACCTGAATAAGTTACTTTTTCATGTGTGTGGGGGTGGTGTGTGTGTGTGTGTGGTGTGGTGTTGTTGTGTTGTGGTTTTTGTGTTTGTGTGTGTTTTTGTGTATATATGTGGTGTGGGGTTGTGGTGTGGGTGTTTGGTGTGTGTGTGTGTTGTGTGTTGTGTGTGTTGTGTCTTCCCCATCATGACAGTCGTGTAACACGAAACCCCGTAGTAACATTAAAATAAAAAAATTAAACCTGTGTAACCACCATTGCTGTAACCTTATCTTAATGCTGTTTCACCAGTAACCTTATTTAAGTGTATCTTCAACAGTAACTTTGGTAAGTGTTACAAAAACAGTAACCCTGGTAAGTGCTGCAACAACGGTAACCCTGGTAAAAAGTTACAAAACAGTAACCTTGTAAGTGTGACAACAGTAACCCGGGAAATGTTACAACAACAGTAACCTTGGGGGTGTGACAACAGAACCCCCGGGGAAGTGTTACAACAACATAAACCCTGGTAATGCGCAACAACGGAACCCTGTAAATTTACAAAAAACAGTAAACCTTTGGGAAGTGGACAAAAAGTAAACCCTGGTAAGTGTTACAACAACAGTAACCCTGGTAAATGTTACAACAGTAACCCTGGTAAGTGTTACAACAACAGTAACCCTGGTAAGTGCTGCAACAACGGTAACCCTGGTAAATGTTACAACAACAGTAACCTTGGTAAGTGTGACAACAGTAACCCTGGTAAGTGTTACAACAACAGTAACTCTGGTAAGTGTTACAACAACAGTAACCCTGGTAAGTGTTACAACAACAGTAACTCTGGTAAGTGTTACAACAACAGTAACTCTGGTAAGTGTTACAACAACAGTAACTCTGGTAAGTGTTACAACAACAGTAACCCTGGTAAGTGTTACAACAACAGTAACTCTGGTAAGTGTTACAACAACAGTAACCCTGGTAAGTGTTACAACAACAGTAACTCTGGTAAGTGTTACATTATCAGTGCACTTAATATTTGTTATTTCCCCTCAAACATTTGCATACCATCGTCAGTATAATGTTCCTGACACTTACAGAATTAAGTGAAATTTAAGTGGTGGCAACTCTATTATTAGGGGGGGAGGGAGACTAACCCCTCCCAACCCCCTTCCAAGCCCCCCAACCCCCTCCTCTCCACCCTGCCCCCTCACAACAAGTATGACAAGGTGATAAATCCTACGGTCAACAGGCAGTAATTATTCTGTTTGTAAGGATTCACTCTAAGTTCTTTCTTCAAGTACGGAAGATTCTGGGAAGTTATCGAGGGAGTGTGAAGAAGACAAGTACAGCTCTGAGTGTCATGGCTGTAGTCTGCTGCTGAGTAAGTGTCATGGCTGTAGTCTGCTGCTGAGTGAGTGTCATGGTATCATGTGGGGTTCGAACACGTGGATTGGGTAAAAATACTCACGTAGGCTGGAAGTACGTATATTGTAACTGAAGTATGTGGATGGGCGCCACAGCCGAACCTGCCTCTCTCTGCCCCTTGACCAGACTGACTGAGGAGTGCCCATGGGCGAGGGGGCGCTTGAAATCCTGCTAGGTCAGCAACAATATGAATACAGCCAGTGATTCACGAGACGGTTGGTAGTGAGTCATCTACTGGTACACTGGTTACTGGTAACTGGTTACTACTACTGAGAGCTCGGCGACGCTAACGTATGTCGTCCCGACATACAACTAATACAAACTAGAGATGGCAGGTGTACGGCTTGGGCTGATTCTATACAATGTCAAAGTACACAACAATTGAACATTATAACATACATAAGTAGAACATTGGAATGGAAGCTTACGTAACTGAAACTGTAATGCAATACAAGGTATAATATAGCACAACTCATCGAATGAAACTCAACGTTGGGATTACAAGTGATAAAAAAAAATTTGATCGATCGATCTGTATTCATGTGATCTACGGATTCTGAGGAAGAATATATACAAAGAAAGAAGTGTTTAACAGAAAGGCATATTCGGTGCACTCAAATCTAGACTGTTAACTCTCAGAATTCGGAGAGAACGTGAACACAAAAAAAAAATTCTTGAATACTGATAAGTTGATACTGTAATTATTTATCTATACAGGTTATTTACATTTAACCCCAACTCTGCTAGGGTAAGATTGACATATGCAGAATGAGTGTCATCTCTGGGAGGATCAAACTCTGTTGCATTGGCTAACTCATGCTGTATTTGAGGCAAATCTGAATTGGAAGTTACAAATGATACTTGAGGATTTCTCAATACCTGTCGTGTACGTAGGGAATAACGACATTCAGGTTGATCGTCTGACTGAGTATCAGAGGA
>NC_069404.1:81697768-81735268 GCF_026875155.1 Cherax quadricarinatus
CTAGAGGGAGATCAGTAAGTTGACCAAGTATTCTCCCGAGATTTCTTAGGTTAATAGTTGTCGCATTTTGTAACGCTGTCATGTCTACAGTCTGTTACTGGCTGTCATGTCTACAGTCTGTTACTGGCTGTCATGTCTACAGTCTGTTACTGGTTGTCATGTCTACAGTCTGTTACTGGCTGTCATGTTTACAGTCTGTTACTGGGTGTCATGGCTACAGTCTGCTACTGAGTGTCATGGCTACACTCTGCTGCAGTGTCATGGCTACAGTCTGTTACAGTGTCATGGCTACAGTCTGTTACGGAGTGTCATGGCTACAGTCTGTTACGGAGTGTCATGGCTACAGTCTGTTACAGTGTCATGGCTACAGTCTGTTTCAGTGTCATGGCTACAGTCTGTTACAGTGTCATGGCTACAGTCTGTTACAGTGTCATGGCTACATTCTGTTACAGTGTCATGGCTACAGTCTGTTACAGTGTCATGGCTACAGTCTGTTACAGTGTCATGGCTACAGTCTGTTTCAGTGTCATGGCTACAGTCTGTTACAGTGTCATGGCTACAGTCTGTTACAGTGTCATGGCTACAGTCTGTTACAGTGTCATGGCTACAGTCTGTTACAGTGTCATGGCTACAGTCTGTTACAGTGTCATGGCTACAGTCTGTTACAGTGTCATGGCTACAGTCTGTTACAGTGTCATGGCTACAGCTTGCTGGAGTGATGTGAGACAGTGTACTATTCTCTCAACTAGTGTTGAGGGTAGACTCCAGGTAAAGATAATAAGTATTATGCCGATATACCTCTGTATAACAACCAGTCACTCTGGCTGAATGGGTTGCCAGGTAAACAACCAGTCACTCTGGCTGAGTGGGGTGCCAGGTAAACAACCAGTCACTCTGGCTGAGTGGGGTGCCAGGTAAACAACCAGTCACTCTGGCTGAGTGGGGTGCCAGGTAAACAACCAGTCACTCTGGCTGAGTGGGGTGCCAGGTAAACAACCAGTCACTCTGGCTGAGTGGGGTGCCAGGTAAACAACCAGTCACTCTGGCTGAGTGGGGTGCCAGGTAAACAACCAGTCACTCTGGCTGAGTGGGTTGCCAGGTAAACAACCAGTCACTCTGGCTGAGTGGGGTGCCAGGTAAAACAACCAGTCACTCTGGCTGAGTGGGGTGCCAGGTAAACAACCAGTCACTCTGGCTGAGTGGGCTGCCAGGTAAACAACCAGTCTGGCTGAGTGGGCTGCCAGGTAAACAACCATTCTGGCTGAGTGGGCTGCCAGGTAAACAACCAGTCTGGCTGAGTGGGCTGCCAGGTAAACAACCAGTCTGGCTGAGTGGGGTGCCGCTACACACTGTCTGCCAATCAGCGGGGTTCGTCGCTTAGTGTTATGAGGTTGAGTTACATGTCTACCAGCTCTGTTTCTGGTTTATTGACAGACTGGTCAGCTGTCTGCCCACGTACGTCCAGTCACTCGAATATCGATGCCAAGACTGAGGGCGTGAGGTGTGGGCGCTCACTGAGCCTCCACAATATTGGAAGTGAGTCACGTGACCTCTACATACCTCCAGCAATCAGAGTTAACAGTTGTGGTGTACATTATTGAGTGTACATGCTGGTGTACACACTACTGATAAATGGTATGTTATGTATGTAGTAGACTATTACTAGACGTGATGGTCAGCTTGAGTCACTGCAAGGTCAGGACACTGCAAGGTCAGGACACTGCAAGGTCAGGACGCTGACCTGTGTATGAGTCCAGGTGAGATGGGCTTAACAAATTTAATATCACACTTTATTCACTTGAACCTGGTACCAGGCTCAAGTGGGTAAGTTGTGATATTAAAATTATTATTATTATTATTTATTATTATTATTATTATTATTATTGTTATTATTATTATTATTATTATTATTATTATTATTATTATTATATTATTATTATTTTTTATTATTATTATTATTATTATTATTATTATTATTATTAATTACATACCTGCATACAGATTGCCACATTTGTCAGCATAATTCAACATATGTTAGCCGTGATGCCACGGACTTCAAATACTGTCAGGTCAGCAGAGTTTAAATCCGCAGTGAGGGGTAGTCAATCAGATACGTACCGTCAGTCAGACACGTACCGTCAGGCAGACACGTACCGTCAGTCAGACACGTATCGTCAGGCAGACACGTACCGTCAAGCAGACACGTACCGTCAGTCAGACACGTACCGTCAGTCAGACACGTACCGTCAGGCAGACACGTACCGTCAGTCAGACACGTACCGTCAAGCAGACACGTACCGTCAGTCAGACACGTACCGTCAGTCAGACACGTACCGTCAGTCAGACACGTACCGTCAGGCAGACAGGACAACACTGCAGGCTGGGCTTCCTACTACCTATTCTCAATATACCAGTTTACTGTCTCAGTGGTTATCGTTTACCTCCTGCACTTCACTTAGGACCCTTCCCGATACATTCTTTGGTCGCTATAGGAGAAGAATTAATTAATCAGATGCTTGATGACGGTGCCATCGCTTGTAGAAAATCACCCTTGAGTGCACCAATGATTTTATTACCCAAGAATTACAGAACTTGGCACCAGGTGATTGATTTCAGTAAAGTGAATGCTACAACAATTCCAGATCACTTTCCACTTACTGCTCTTGGTAACTTATTATGTGATATAGATGATAATAAAGTTCCCGTCACCTTAACTTTGTTACAAAGGTTTAAGTCCCTCTCCATGAGGACAGCCAAGAGTTATCAACTTTCTCTACCCCTACAGGTCATTATCATTCTCAAAATGGTATTTGGTTCACGCATTACCTCTACCACATTTTCGAGGTAAATGACAAATATTTTTAGAAGCTTCACGGTATAGTTACATGACGTTATTGTCATGCCAAAAAATGTGGAAACATATCTTAAGAAACTAAATTTGGTACTCGGTAAGTATTGGACTTTCTACCTGACAACAGACACTAGTAGCTTTTGGCACAGGTGTCGTGCTAGCACAAAAGACTGATAGCAAATTTTACCCAGTTGCATTTGCTAGTCGAGTCTTAACCAAGGCTGAACGAAATTATTCCAAAACCGAACAAGAAGCATTTTCCATTCTTTGGGCTTTAGAACATTTCCAAGATATCTACCAGAATCCAGTTCATGTCTTGACAGATCAATCTGCACTGTTTCCCTTGTTCCAAAATGAACAGTTTACTGGAAAATTAACGAGACAGTCCTTGACCATAAGAAAGTTCAATCCCACCTTTACAGACTTACTGGCTAGTCAAATGTGGTCGTTGATGCCTTGTGTCGCTACACTGGTGCAGCTGTAGTCGATCCTCGATTTAGTGTAAGGAACATTAAAAATGCTCAACAAACGGATCCACCACAGTCTAGTGTAATTAGATTCCTGCCGAAGGAAGATCAAACTCTGTTCTTGAAACCTCCAGCTCCTATCAGCGACTTAGTCATGAACCAAGAGTTGTTGTACCGAGTAGCTGAGCTTGGTGCCCCCAGACGAAGAGTACATCGATTAGTTATCCCAAAGTCACCGGTGAATGTAGCCCCGCAGCCAGTTCATGACGTCCCAGGTGTTGCTCTCCCTGGCATGAACTGTTCTGTTAAACAGGCTGGGTTGAAATATTTTTGTCCTCATATAGCAACAGATATTTTGAAGTACACGAAGAAGTGTCAAGTCTGCATGCAACACATGTATTGTTGAAGGCTGTAACCACGTGCAAGTTTATCCTACTACCAGTGGATCATGTAAAAGAGTATTGCTTGACTTCTTGGCTAACTGTCAGTATTCTCTCCAAGGTAATATAATCATTTATATGTGATGGTCGATCATTGACACGATACTTTGAGTTAGTACCTATTGCAGATAAATCAGAGGCAGTAGCCGCAGCATTTAAAGAACAAATTATCTGCAAACATACTACAAATATGAGACTTGTAACCAATAACGGAGGTGAATTTTGTAATGAGAGCCTTAAGAAGTTGAACACTTTCTACAAAATAAGTAAGTCCACCATTGTCTCTATAGGTGATACTCCATATTATTGTTTGGATGGTGTACGTTCACAACCCAATTATAATGATGGTTACATAATAACTTGTTTAGTTACGAATGCTCGAGAAAAGCCAGCCAAAATTGAAGATGGCTCGAGAGTCAAGTTAATTAATTTCAACAGCACATCTGCAATGCCAAAACTTGACTAAAAGTTTGTTGGTCTTTACGGAGTCATTAAACCTGGAACCTGCAAGTGGAAATAAGTACAATGTTAGAGAAATAAGTAGTGGTCAGAGCAAAGAGTCTCATTTGGACCATATGAAGTTAGTCTGTGATGATATTGATGACACTTCTGACACCCAGATTGAAGCTCATCCTTCCTACCCTGTACATTCTACCACTAACTACCTGACTGACCATGTACATTCTACCACTAACTACCTGACTGACCATGTACATTCTACCACTAACTACCTGACTGACCATGTACATTCTACCACTAACTACCTGACTGACCATGTACATTCTACCACTATCTACCTGACTGACCCTGTACATTCTACCACTAACCACCTGACTGACCCTGTACATTCTACCACTAACTACCTGACTGAGCCTGTACATTCTACCACTAACTACCTGACTGACCCTGTACATTCTACCACTAACTACCTGACTGACCCTGTACATTCTACCACTAACCACCTGACTGACCCTGTACATTCTACCACTAACTACCTGACTGACCCTGTACATTCTACCACTAACTACCTGACTGACCCTGTACATTCTACCACTAACTACCTGACTGACCCTGTACATTCTACCACCAACTACCTGACTGACACTATACATTCTACCTCTAACCACCTGACTGACCCTGTACATTCTACCACTAACCACCTGACTGACCCTGCACATTCTACCACTAACTACCTGACTGACCCTGTACATTCTACCACTAACTACCTGGCTGACCCTGTACATTCTATCACTAACCACCTGACTGACCCTGTACATTCTACCACTAACTACCTGACTGACCCTGTACATTCTACCACTAACCATTTGACTGACCCTGTACATTCTACCACTAACCACCTGACTGACCCTGTACATTCTACCACTAACTACCTGACTGACCCTGTACATTCTACCACCAACTACCTGACTGACACTATACATTCTACCTCTAACCACCTGACTGACCCTGTACATTCTACCACTAACCACCTGACTGACCCTGCACATTCTACCACTAACTACCTGACTGACCCTGTACATTCTACCACTAACTACCTGACTGACCCTGTACATTCTATCACTAACCACCTGACTGACCCTGTACATTCTACCACTAACTACCTGACTGACCCTGTACATTCTACCACTAACCATTTGACTGACCCTGTACATTCTACCACTAACCACCTGACTGACCCTGTACATTCTACCACTAACTACCTGACTGACCCTGTACATTCTACCACTAACCATCTGACTGATCCTGTACATTCTACCACTAACTACCTGACTGACACTGTACATTCTACCACTAACCACCTGACTGACCCTGTACATTCTACCACTAACTACCTGACTGACCCTGTACATTCTACCACTAACCATTTGACTGACCCTGTACATTCTACCACTAACCACCTGGTTGACCCTGCACATTCTACCACTAACTACCTGACTGACCCTGTACATTCTACCACTAACCATCTGACTAACGCTGTACATTCTACCACTAACCACCTGACTGACCCTGTACATTCTACCACTAACCACCTGACTGACCCTGTACATTCTACTACTAACCACCTGACTGACCCTGTACATTCTACCACTAACCACCTGACTGACCCTGTACATTCTACCACTAACCACCTGACTGACCCTGTACATTCTACCACTAACCACCTGACTGGCCTTGTACATTCTACCACTTGCCACCTGACTGACCCTGTACATTCTACTACTAACCACCTGAATGACCCTGTACATTCTACCACTAACCACCTGACTAACCCTGTACATTCTACCACTAACCATCTGACTAACCCTGTACATTCTACCACTACCTGACTGACCCTGTACATTCTACCACTAACCACCTGACTGACCCTGTACATTCTACCACTAACCACCTGACTGACCCTATACATTCTGCCACTAACCACCTGACTGACCTTGTACATTGTACCACTAACCACCTGACTGACCCTGTACATTCTACCACTAACCACCTGACTGACCCTGTACATTCTACCACTAACCACCTGACTAATCCTGTACATTCTACCACTAACTACCTGACTGAACCTGTACATTCTACCACTAACTACCTGACTGACCCTGTACATTCTACCACTAATTACCTGACTGACCCTGTACATTCTAACAATAACCACCTGACTGATCCTGTACATTCTACCACTAACCACCTGACTGACCCTGTACATTCTACCACTAACCGACTGATCCTGTACATTCTACCACTAACCACCTGACTGACCCTGTACATTCTACCACTAACCACCTGACTGACCCTGTACATTCTACCACTAACCACCTGACTGACCCTGTACATTCTACCACTAATCACCTGACTGACCCTGTACATTCTACCACTAACCACCTGACTGACCCTGTACATTCTACCACTAACCACCTGACACACGTCGTGACTGTTGCTGCTACATGTGGTCACAGCTGGTGATGAGGACACAACAGGTGTCAGCCAACATCACTAATTTTGATTCCTTTCAGTCAAGGAGAGTATTAAACATTGCCACTGAATTTCACCTCCCTAGGTCAGATGACCACTGCATTTATAAATCTTGCCCTAGAAGAGTTGAGGTTAAATGTAATGTCTTGTACAGATAAACAGATATTTCAGTCATTACCTCACCATCTACGGGAGAATCAACCATTAGCATGCTATTTTCCCGCCAAATTCAGACGTGAGAAAATTGCAACATCCTTCTATCAACTCTTAAATTATAAGTTTATTTTAGTAACGAAGCTTCTATAAGCTAATACCATCTCTTATAAGTGTTTAAGCTAAGTTAGAGTTAGATACAGAGTAATTTAGATTAGCATCTATGATTACTTTAATCTTAGCTTACACACACTGACAACAGTGGGCACTGGGATACCCACTAGAGCTGACAGTCTACCCACACCAATCACAACGGAATCATTGACAGATTGCCCCTTAGTGCCGCTGTTTTCATAACAAGCCTTATAGAGAGGGTGACTTTCTCTACACTGTGTTAGTACAGTGAACAACACTAACTTTCACTAATCACTTTTCAGTGTCACATTAAGTAATGACACAGCAACTTCTCGCGTACACAAAAGCCGGTGAAGATCAGTGACTTAAAACATATCTTGTGGTGTTTATAACTTACTGACCCCACACCTCATGGCAGTTAGTACTTGTTGCCAGTACTATTGAATGTATGTATGTTACTGGCACTGTCCACGTGTGAAGGATCTTCCATGATCCTTCATCTCACCAGAGATATGACTGCACCAGCCTACACTGCCATGTGTGGAGTCGGAGGTAAGTAATGGGAATGGAATGTCAGATTTCTTGGACTGGACTTAACTAATGACTTTACTGGATAATTAACTGATCAGTTATACACCCACATATACTCAAGTCTACACATTAACATATTTAGTTTTGCTATAGTTTATAATCTGTGCTGAACTGTGCCATCCTACACTTGTAGGTAAGACACATATGCAACAGTTAGGTATCTTTATTTCGAAACGTTTCGCCTACACAGTAGGCTTCTTCAGTCGAGTACAGAAAAGTTGATAGAAGCAGAAGAGACTTGAAGACGATGTAATCAGTCCATCACCCTTAAGTTTTGAGGTGGTCAGTCCCTCAGTCTGGAGAAGAACATTGTTCCGTAGTCTGAAATAATATGGAGTTGAAGTGACAGGATGGAGCCTTATATAGCGCCAGGAGGTGAGACGTAGGTCACTAGTAGAACGCAGATGTTGGAAGGTCAGGTCCCTCTCAAATCCAGCCTTTCTCACTAGTAGAGGCTGTCGAAGTTGATTTCAGGTCTGTACCAAGATACCATTTTAATGTTCAATCTGTCAGACACTGCAACACAAGGGTATCTTGGTACAGACCTGAAATCAACTTCGACAACCTCTACTAGTGAGAACGGCTGGATTTGAGAGGGACCTGACCTCCCAACATCTGAGTTCTTACTTCTACTAGTGACCTACGTCTCACCTCCTGGCGCTATATAAGGCTCCATCCTGTCACTTTAATCTCCATATTGTTTCATACTACGGAACAATGCTCTTCTCCAGACTGAGGGACTGACCACCTCAAAACTTTAGATGATGGACTGATTACACGCTTCAAGTCTCTTCGCTTCTAAAATTCTGTTCGACGAGAACCTACTGTGTAGGCAACGTTTCGAAATAAGATACTAACTGTTGCATTGTGTCTTACTACAACTTGGGTATTTTATACCATTTTTATGTCAACCTACACTTCTGAAAAACTTACTTCACCTATATATCTGCCACATTGTTAATAAATTAGTGCCTATTCTACATTAGTTGCAAAATTTTGTGTATGTGTGTTGATGTGTGTGTCTAGTGTGTAGTGTGTGTGTGTGTGCTGATGTGTGTGTGTGTGTTGTGTGTGTGTGTAGTGCTGATTGTGTTTAGTGTGATATGTTGTGGGTGTGTGTGTGTGTGTGTGTGTGTGTGTGTGTGTGTGTGTGTGTGTGTGTGTGTGTGTGTGTGTGTGTGTGTGTGTGTGTGTGTGTGCTCTCGTATAATCTAGTTGCTTAGTTGCTTAGATATTAAGTTGCTGTATGTGCCTGTCCTGTGTATCATTTTACATAACTGTATCAGTCTATTTGATGTGGTCAATTATTATTGCACATTGATTATTCATGTACTCTACAAGTTCTGGTCTTTAACAGATGTGACTTGAGTGCACCAAGTTCCTCCTCCCTGTTAAAGTTCTGTATTACAGAACATGTAGACCATTTGCATAGCGATCGGTTTATCTTATCTGATTTCCACTATGATCCACTAAGATTCATTATGCTTTCATTATGATCTACGAGTATGATACATGTTTTCTTGATAAATTAGACACATTTGCAACACTTGGGTAACTTTATTAAGGAAACGTTCGCCACACAGTGGCTTCATCAGTCCATACAAAGGAGAAGGGGGAAGAACAGAAGAGTTTGAGGTAATCAGTCCATCAGCCTTGAGTCGATGTAGTCAGTCCATCAATCTTGAAAAAATACAGCAAATATGCGAAGACGTAGCTTATATACTGTAGGCAGGAGAGGTGCAGCAGTCGTAGGTGGTATCACATTTGTCCAGTGTGGAAGTAGGTCGTGCCGAAGGTTTAGGCAAGTGAAGAATTCCCTGTATTAAGATCCCAAGATTTTGCTGTGTCAGAGAGGAATGTAGATGAATGGTTCAGAGAACCGACAAATGGTTCAGAGAACAGACAATCGGTTCTCTGAACCATTCATCTACATACATGTTTTCTTGTTGTACAACATTTTCTTTGCACTGTATAGAATCATTGTCAGTCTATTTATATTGTAAGTAGTGGACTATCTGCCTGCATGAAGAGGTCAGTCCTTCACGCAGCATATAAAAGCTGTCTGGTATGTTACATATGTGGTATGTTACATATGTGTTACTAGACCTGACAGTTAGCTTGAGTCATTGCAGGACGCTGACCTGTGTAGAAATCCAGACCCAGCATACTCGCTGACATGGACAGTCACGCTCTAGGATACACTGGACGATGACACATCCATTCTTCTTAATTTGTCATTGCAGATCTATTGAGCATTACGTTAAAATGCATCCACAGCGTTACTCGAGCTCCCATCCACAACACAACCAGGCACTCTCTGAGTCGGGTGCCAGGCAGACAACCAGTCACACTGTTGAGTGGGGTGCCAGGCAGACAGCCGGTCACCATTGCTACTGAGGTGCCAGGCAGACAGCCAGTCACCATGGCTGCCAGGGAAGGTACCCACAATATCTCTGCATGGCTGGCCCCTCCCTAATCCAGGGTGGGCAACGAGCCACGCCAGGAAAAGCTCCACTGCTAGAGTGGGCCCACCCAACCTGGGGTCCACCCACCCTTGGGACCCACCCATTCTTAGGGTACACTCACCCTGAGGGAGGGGTCCAAGGGAAGTCCCCACGCTGGGAGGGTCCAACCCTGGAGGGCCCTACCCAGGAGGGCCCCACCCTGGAAGGCCCTACCCTGGAGGTCCCCACCCAGGAGGTTCCCACCCTGGAGGTCCCCACCCTGGAGGGCCCCACCCTGAAGGTCTCCACCCTGGAGGGCCCCACCCTGAAGGTCTCCACCCTGGAGGGCCCCACCCTCAAAAGGACATGACCTCAGTTGACCCTAGCACAGCCTCAAGAAACCACCCCAGCCAGCTAGGGAGCCAGCCAGACAGCCACTGAGCCAGCCAGCCAGCCACTGTGCCAGCCAGTCAGCCACTGAGCCAGCCAGCCACTGTGCCAGCCAGACAGCCACTGAGCCAGCCAGCTGTGGTATGGTGGCTGCTGCATGTGCCACACCTACATGATCAACCTTGTGGTGATAATGATGGGCATGATGGACGGTCATAATAACAGTAAAAACTAAATAACGTTTATTATTGTAGCTGAATGGTTCAGAGAACCGACAAGTTGATAAATTAGACACATGTGCAACTCTTGGGTATCTTTATTGAGGAAACGTTTTGCCACACAGTGGCTTCATCAGTCCATACAAAGGAGAATGGTGAAGAACAGGAGTTGAAGTAATCAGTCCCTCAACCTTGAGTCGATGTGGTCAGTCCATCAATCTTCTATTCAAGATTGATGGACTGACCACATCGACTCAAGGTTGAGGGACAGATTACCTCATTCTCCTCCTGTTCTTCACCATTCTCCTTTGTATGGACTGATGAAGCCACTGTGTGGCGAAACGTTTCCTCAATAAAGATACCCAAGAGTTGCACATGTGTCTAATTTATCAACATTTATTATTATTAATTGTTATTAACTATTATTATTATTATTATTATTATTATTATTATTATTATTATTATTATTATTATTATTATTATTATTATTATTATTATTATTATTATTATTATTATTATTAAGCACACAATGGTGTCCCTATCCATAACTATCACACCATACAATTGTAAGAAATAATTTTAAAAGATTTCTTCCCTCAAGTATCTGAAAGTATATTTTAATACCATTTTGTACTCATGTACAGGTGTTGAGTACATGTTGAGTACATGTTGAGTACATGTGGTGTTGTGGTCTCGTGTTGTGGTCTTAATATTTGTGCTACTGTTAAGTTATTATTGAATCAGTCGGTATATAAGATATTCTACACTGCTCGTGAAGGCACACAGATGACACTGCACTCATATAAGAATATGAGAAAGAAGGAACACTGCAGCAGGCCTACTGGCCCATGCGAGGCAGGTCCAATTCTCCTACCGGCTTAAGCCAACGCTCTAACCTAGTCAGGTCAGGTCACATTCACTTATGGAAGGAGCACCGCATCTGACCTAGTAGCACAACTCCACTCCAAGTGATTTTTAGTGGTAGGAAACGAAGAAAGAAAATAGAAAGACATAACCAAAACAGTCCACCACCTTGGAGCCTTGTTGGACTGAAGGCACAACCTTTACTGCACGTATAAATTCCATCAAACACCTTAACTACTGGGAACGACTGGAAGCACCTGACTTGTACTCACCGGAGCGCAGGTGAGAGAGATACATCATAATCTACTTTTGGAAGATTCTGGAGGGACTGGTTCTTGATTTCCACACAGAAATCACTCCCTACGAAAGCAAAAGACTTGACAGGCGATGCAACATACCCTCTGGGAAAAGTAGTGGCCCCATTGGTAAACTAAGAGAAAACATAATAAGTGTCTGGGCCCCAAGATTGTTCAACAGCATCCCACCAACCATAAGGGACATTACCAATAGACTCCTGGTTCTCTTTAAGAAGGAGCTGGACAGATACATACTTAAAGTCGGTGCCGGATAAGCAGGGCTGTGGTTCGTACGTTGGACTACATGCGGCCAGCAGTAACAGCCTCGTTAATCAGGCCCTGCTCCACTGGGAGGCCTGGTCGTGGACCGTGCCACGGGGGCGTTGATCCCCGGAATGCCCTCCAGGTAGACTTCAGGTAGGTAAGTAGGTCCAACTCACACCCACCCACACCCACACCCACACCCACTCATGTATTTATCCAACCTATTTTTAAAACTACACAACGTCTTCGCTTCTATAACGGTACTCGGGAGTTTGTTCCACTCATCCACAACTCTATTACCAAACCAGTGCTTTCCTATATCCTTCCTGAATCTAAATTTTTTCCAACATAAAGCCATTGCTGCGAGTCTTGTCTAAGCTAGATATTTTTAGCACGCTATTTACATCCCCTTTATTTATTCCTGTTTTCCATTTATACACCTCAGTCATATCCCCCCTAATTCTACGCCTTTCTCTAGAGTGCAGATTCAGGCCCTCAGTCTATCCTCATAGTGAAGATTTCTGATACATGGGATCAACTTTGTCATCCTCCTTTGTACGTTTTCCAGAACATTTATATCCATTCTGTAATACGGTGACCAGAACTGTGCAGCATAGTCTAAATGAGGCCTAACCAAAGATGTATAGCGTTGAAGAACCACCTAAAGACTTCTAATATTTATACTTCTTGATATGAAGCCAAGGATTCTGTTATCTTTATTTTGAACACTTATGCACTGTTGTCTTGGTTTCAGATTACTGCTAACCAGAACTCCCAAATCTATTTCGCAATCAGTAATATTAAGATCTACATTATTTAGTTTATATGTGGCATGGTTATTGTCCTGTCCAACATTTAGAACTTTGCATTTGTCTATATTAAACTGCATCTGCCACTTCTCGGACCATTGCACCAGCCTATTAAAATCATCCTGGGGTGCATTAATGTCCTCATTAGAATGAAGTGGACGGCCTATTTTGGTGTCATCAGCAAATTTGTTTATGTCGCTATTTATTCCTTCATCTATGTCGTTTATGTAAATTGTGAACAAGAAGGGGCCCAACACTGACCCCTGAGGAACACCACTTGTGACGTGCCCCCATTCTGATTTCTCCCCATTTATGCAAACTCTCTGCTGCCTATTTGTCAACCATGTCTCTACCCAGGAAATAATTTCTCCTCCTATTCCATGTGTCTTAAGTTTCCTCGATAGCTTCTGATGTGGAACTCTATCGAAAGCCTTACGGAAGTCCATATACACAATATCATATTCAGTACCATGATCTATCTCCTCAAATACCTTAGTGAAAAAAGTTAATGAATTTGTAAGACAGGAACGCCCCTTTGTAAAACCGTGCTGAAATTCATTAATCAATTTATGCCTATCAAGATGGCTACGAATTGCTTCGGCAATTACTGATTCTATAAATTTTTCCACTGTGGAGGTAAGGCTTATTGGTCAATAGTTCGAAGCTAAGGACCTGTCACCTGCCTTGTAAATAGGTATTACATTTATCTTTTTTCACTTATCTGGCACTATGCCAGTTTGTAGTGCTATGTATACAGGATGTGTAAGTCACGACACTATACATGACATACATCAAGTCTGTCTTTGAGTATGCAGCGGCAGTATGGAACTCTCATCTGATACCAGCATGTTAAGAAGATGGAGAAAGTGGAGAAGCTTGCATCGAGACTAGTCCCAGAGCTATGAGGAGAGATTAAATGAACTAAACCTGAGGACATTAGAATACAGACGAATTAGAGGTGACATGATTACGACGTATAAAATACTTAGAAGAACTGATAGAGTGGACAGAGTTTCTCTTTCTGAAAGAGGTGGGAATCAGGTATGAGAGAGCACTGCTGGAAGTTAATAAACACAGATGACTTACAGGGATGATAGGAAATGTTTCTTTAGCTTCAGAGTAGTCAGGATGTGGAATGACCTAGATGGTAAAGTGGTAGAGACAGGATCCTTGCATAGTTTTAAGGATAGATACGACAGGGCTCGCAAGAGAAGAGAGAAACTCAGTAGTGACCAGCAGAGAGGTGGGATCAGGAGCTAAGACTCGACCCTTGCCACCACATACAGGTCAATACGTATGGATGAGCGTGCACACACGCACACACACACACACACACACACACACACACACACACACACACACACACACACACACACACACACACACACACACACACACACACAAAGAGATTCAAAGAAGTGTTCACAGAGGAGACAGAAGGGGCTCCAGAAAGACGGAGAGGTGGGGCACACCACCAAGTGCTGGACACAGAGCACGTAAAGAAACTAGAGAAAGTGCAAAGGTTTGCATCAAGACTAGTCCCAGAGCTAATAGATATGTCCTACGAAGAGAGGTTAAGGGAAATCAGCCTGACGACACTGAAGGACAGGAGAGATAGGGGGGACATGATAACGACATACAAAATACTGAGAGGAATTGACAAGGTGGACAAAGACAGGATGTTCCAGAGATGGGACACAGTAACAAGGGGACACAGTTGGAAGTTGAAGACACAGATGAATCACAGGGATGTTAGGAAGTATTTCTTCAGCCACAGAGTAGTCAGGAAATGGAATAGTTTGGGAAGCGATGTAGTGGAGGCAGGATCCATACATAGCTTTAAGCAGAGGTATGACAAAGCTCACGGTTCAGGGAGAGTGACCTAGTAGCGACCAGTGAAGAGGCGGGGCCAGGAGCTTGGAATCGACCCCTGCAACTTCAACTAGGTGAGTACACACACACACACACACACACACACACACACACACACACACACACATACACATGCATGCACATACAACAGGCCTAGTGTCTAATCGACATGTGCCTAGGACAAAATGGTAACTAACACACACACACACACACACACACACACACACACACACACACACACACACACAGCAGAGAAAAAAGTGGCAATTTTTCGGAGAATTGGATGGTTTGCAAGGGGACGTAAACAGCCTCTCAAAGTAATTTTCAAGGCAGAATCAACTGGAACCATGATTCTGCAGGAAAAAGCACGACTGAGAGACAAACCAAAGTAGTGGAGTGTGTACCTTGATCGAGACAGAACACAAGAGGAAAAGATGATACTGAAAGAGAGAGTACAGAACCGAAAGGAGGAATGAGAGATAATGATAGAAGATGAGCAGAAGAACCCAGACATAGGTGGAAGGACAAATATACCCTCCAGAAACACCCGCAGAAGGATTCCAAGGCAACTGAACAATCTAAACCGACACTCACACACTGATCCCTCTGTCCCCCCACCCCCCACCACAAACCCCACCCCCACAGCAGCCCCTTACAGGAACTCTGACCCCACCCCCACCACAACCCCCCATAGGCCCCTGCCAGGGCTCCCAATCCCTCAGTCCCAATATTTTCCCAGGACCACAGTTTTAGAAAAGAAGTTAAACGTTTGGTACACAAACGCAGATGGAATAACAAATAAATATGATGAGTGGCATGAAAGAATCAATGAGAAGTCCCCAGACATCATAGCAGTCACAGAAACGAAACTCACTGAGACAATAACGGATGCAGTCTTCCCACCAGGATATCAGATTTTGAGGAAAGATAGAAGGAGCAGAGGGGAAGGAGGGGTTGCAATGCTCATAAAAAAATGGAGATCTGAGGAAATGGAAAGCATGGACGAGATTGGAAAAAGGGATTACGTAGTAGGTACACTTCAGTCTGGGGAACATAAGGTAGTCATTGCAGTGATGTATAATCCACCACAGAACTGCAGGAGGCAAAGAGAGGAATATGAAGAGAGCAACAGAGCAATGGTGGACACACTGGCCGAGATGGCGAAAAGAGCTCACTCGTGCAGAGCAAAGTTACTGGTTATGGGCGATTTCAACCACAGGAAGATCGACTGGGAAAACCTGGAGCCACACGGGATCCCAAAACATGGAAAGCCAAGATGATGGATGGGGTACTAGAAAACCTCATGCATCGACATTTTAAGAACATTACCAGAGAGAGAGAGAGGGGAGGATGAACCAGCAAGACTGGACCTCGTGTTCACCCTGAGCAGTTCAGACATTGAGGACATCACATATGAGAGGCCCCTTGGAGCTAGTGATCACATGGTTCTGTGCTTTGAATACATAGTAGAGCTACAAGTAGAGAGGATAACAGGAGTTGAATGGGAAAAGCCAAACTATAAAAGAGGGGACTACACAGGTATGAGGAACATCCTGCAGGAGATTCAGTGGAACAGAGAACTGGTAGGAAAGTCAGCAAACGAAATGATGGAACATGTAACAACAAAATGCAAGGAGGCAGAGGAAAGGTTTGTTCCCAAGAGCAACAGAAATAATGGGAAGACCAGAACGAGCCCTTGGTTTACCCGAAGGTGTTGGGAGGCAAAAACTACGTGTGCTAGAGAATGGAAAAAATACAGAAGGCAAAGAACCCAGGAAAATAAGGAGATTAGTTGAAGAGCCAGAAACGAGTATGCACAGATTAGGAGGGAGGCCCAGCGACAGTACAAAAACAACATAGCATCGAAAGTCAAGTTTGACCCGAAACTGCTGTATAGCCACATTAGGAGGAAGACAACAGTCAAAGACCAGTCAATCAGGCTGTGGAAAGAAGGTGGGGGAACTTACAAGAAACGATCAAGAAACGAGGTATGTGAGGAGCTCAACACGAGATTCAAGGAAGTATTTATGGTAGAGATAGGAAGGGCTCTAGGAAGACAGCACAGAGGGGAACACCAGCAGGGAATATACCAACAAGTGTTGGATGACACACACAACTGAGGAAGAGGTGGAGAAGCTGCTAAGTGACCTTGATACCTCAAAGGAAAGGACCCCAATGGAAATAAGTCACTCTGTCTGACTTTTTTGGGTTATCCTAGGTTCTCTACACATATGCTGCTATGTATGATAATTCTATGTAACTGTATTTGTGTATACCTGAATAAACTTACTTACTTACTTACTTACTAAAGGCGATGGGACCGGACATCTCCCCGTGGGTCCTAAGAGAATGAGCAGACATGCTGTGTGTGCCACTAACCACAATCTTCAACACATCCCTTGAAACTGGGCGACTACCTGAGGTATAGAAGATGGCAAATGTAGTCCCCATTTTTAAGAAAGGAGACAGAAATGAGGCCCTAAAGTACAGACCAGAGTCACTGACGTATATAGTATGCAAAGTCATGGAGAAAATTATCAGGAGGAGAGTGGTGGAGCACCTAGAACAGAACAAGATTATAAACGGCAACCAGCACGGATTCGTGGAAGGCAAATCCTGTGTCACAAACCTTCTGGAGTTTTATGATACAGTAACAGAAGTAAGACACGAGAGAGAGAGAGGGGTGGGTTGATTGCATCTTCTTGGACTGCAGGAAGGCCTTCAACACAGTTCCTCACAAGAGATTAGTGCAGAAGCTGGAGGATCAGGCGCATATAACAGGAAGGGCAATGCAATGGATCAGAGAATACCTGAAAGGGAGGGAACAACGAGTCATGATACGTGACGAGGTATCACAGTAGGCGCCTGTGAGGAGCGGGGTTCTACAGGGGTCAGTCCCAGGACCACTGCTATTTTTGGTATATGTGAATGACATGATGAAAGGGATAGACTCAGAAGTGTCCCTGATAGCAGATGATGTGAAATTAATGAGGAGAATTAAATCAGATGAGGATCAGGCAGAACTACAAAGAGACCTGGACGGGCTGGACGCGTAGTCCAGCAACTGGCTTCTCGAATTCAACCCTGCCAAATGCAAAGTCATGAAGATTGGGGAAGGGCAAAGAAGACCGTAGACAGAGCATAGGCTAGGTGGCTAAAGACTGCAAACCTCATTCAAGGAGAAAGATCTTGGGGGTGAGCATAAAACCGAGCACGTCTCCGGAGGCACACATCATCCAGATAACTGCTGCAGCATATGAGCGACTGGAAAACCTGAGAATAGCGTTCCGATACCTTAGTAAGGAATCGTTCAAGACACTGTACAATGTGTACGTCAGGCCCATACTGGAGTCTGCAGCACCAGTTTGGAACCCACACCTGGTCAAGCACGTCAAGAAATTAGAGAAAGTGCAAAGGTTTGCAACAAAGTTTTTTTCGGAGCTCAGGGGAATGTCCTACGAAGAAAGGTTGAGGGAAATCGGCTTGACGACACCGGAAGACAGGAGGGTCAGGGGAGACATGATAGCAACATACAAAATACTACGTGGAATAGATAAGGTGGACAGAGACAAGATGTTCCAGAGAGGGGACACAGAAACAAGGTTCACAATTGGAAGCTGAAGACTCAGACGAGTCACAGGGAATTTAGGAAGTATTTCTTTAGTCATAGAGTTGTCAGGAAGTGGAATAGCCTAGCAAGTGACATAGTGGAGGCAGGAACCATACATAGCTTTAAGACGAGGTATGACAAAGCTCAGGAACCAGAGAGAGAGAGGACCTAGTAGCGATCAGTGAAGAGGCGAGGCCAGGAGCTGAGTCTCGACCCCTGCAACCACAATTAGGTAAGTACACACACACACACCACCCACATTTATACACACTTTAGCACTATCAGAGAGGAACCCAACACCCCGTGTCAAGTTGCAGACCCTCGGGCGAGTTATCTCCCGCAGATGGTTGACTCCAGCTGACAGTCGACTCCAGCTGAGGGCTGACTCCAGCTGAGGGTCCACGCCGCCCAACACATAACTCTCCCAACTTTTCCACTCAACTCGAAAGTTACGCCACTCGAAAAAAAATTGAGAGGAGCCAAATGTGTGAAGGTTACTTGTTCCCTAGGTGGTGCACCAGAGACGTTGTTGGTGGTGCACCTGAGACGTTGTTGGTGGTGCACCAGAGACGTTGTTGGTGGTGCACCTGAGACGTTGTTGGTGGTGCACCTGAGACGTTGTTGGTGGTGCACCAGAGACGTTGTTAGTGGTGTACCTGAGATATTGTTGGAGGTACACCTGAGACGTTGTTGGTGGTGCACCTGAGACGTTGTTGGTGGTGCACCTGAGACGTTGTTGGTGGTGCAGCTGAGACGTTGTTGGTGGTGCACCTGAGACGTTGTTGGTGGTGCACCTGAGACGTTGTTGGTGGTGCAGCTGAGACGTTGTTGGTGGTGCACCTGAGACGTTGTTGGTGGTGCACCTGAGACGTTGTTGGTGGTGCAGCTGAGACGTTGTTGGTGGTGCACCTGAGACGTTGTTGGTGGTGCACCAGAGACGTTGTTAGTGGTGTACCTGAGATATTGTTGGAGGTACACCTGAGACGTTGTTGGGGGTGCACCTGAGACGTTGTTGGTGGTGCAGCTGAGACGTTGTTGTGGTGCACCTGAGACGTTGTTGGTGGTGCACCAGAGACGTTGTTAGTGGTGTACCTGAGATATTGTTGGAGGTACACCTGAGACGTTGTTGGTGGTGCACCTGAGACGTTGTTGGTGGTGCACCTGAGACGTTGTTGGTGGTGCAGCTGAGACGTTGTTGGTGGTGCACCGAGACGTTGTTGGTGGTGCACCTGAGACGTTGTTGGTGGTGCAGCTGAGACGTTGTTGGTGGTGCACCTGAGACGTTGTTGGTGGTGCACCAGAGACGTTGTTGGTGGTGCACCTGAGACGTTGTTGGTGGTGCACCTGAGACGTTGTTGGTGGTGCACCAGAGACGTTGTTAGTGGTGCACCTGAGACGTTGTTGGTGGTGCACCTGAGACGTTGTTGGTGGTGCACCAGAGACGTTGTTAGTGGTGCACCAGAGACGTTGTTGGTGGTGCACCAGAGACGTTGTTGGTGGTGCACCTGAGACGTTGTTGGTGGTGCACCAGAGACGTTGTTGGTGGTGCACCAGAGACGTTGTTGGTGGTGCACCAGAGACGTTGTTGGTGGTGCACCAGAGACGTTGTTGGTAGTGAACCTGAGACGTTGTTGGTGGTGCACCAGAGACGTTGTTGGTGGTGCACCAGAGACGTTGTTAGTGGTGCACCAGAGACGTTGTTAGTGGTGCACCTGAGACGTTGTTGGTGGTGCACCTGAGACGTTGATGGTGGTGCACCAGAGATATTGTTGGAGGTGCACCTGAGACGTTGTTGGTGGCCCACCTGAGACGTTGTTGGTGGTGCACCTGAGATATTGTTGGTGGTGCACCTGAGACGTTGTTGGTGGTGCACCTGAGACGCTGTTAGTTTGCCCTGAGGGCGTTGTTGGAGGTGCACCTGAGACGTTGTTGGTTTGGGGCACTGAGGACGTTGTTGGTGGTGCAGCTGAGACATTGGGTTTTGGTGGTGCACCTGAGAGTTTTGTTGGTGGCCCTGAGACGTTGTTGGTGGTTGCACGTGAGGATATTTTGGTGGTGCCCTGGAGTTGTTGGTGTGTGCACCGAGACGTTGTTGTTGGTGCACCTGACCGTTGTTTGTGGGTGCCTGTGTGTGCGTGTGTGTGTATGTGTGCGTGTGTGTGTGTGTATGTGTGTGTATGTGTGTGTGTGTGCGTGTGTGGTGTGTGTGTGTGTGTGTGAGGTGTGTGGTGTGTGTGTGTTGTGTGAAGGTGGGAGTACCCTTAATACTTAAATGTTTGGGAGATTTAGAGATGTTAATCAAGAGAACATTATGGTTGTGGCAGCTGCCGTGTGTTATGACTGAGGTGGCCAGGTGTGGCAGAACACCATGTACAGTGATATAACTGAGGTGGCCAGGTGTGGCAGAACACCATGCACAGTGTTATAACTGAGGTGGCCAGGTGTGGCAGAACATCATGCACATACATGTGCATGACGGGTTACCATCATGCACATACATGTGCATGACGGGTTACCGTCAGAGAAGTCATGTGTGTCTGGTATAAACCTGGGAACATAACAATAAAATTTGGAGAGTACACTGACAGTTTTTGACAAGTTTTACAAGAGGTTCTTATGTACAGTAGTTAATTTTATTTTATTATTTACGAGAAGACAGAGGAACTTATCCTCGTGTTGTTTTCTCTACTTTTGATTCGTTAATTGATATATTCTGGATGACAGGTGTAAGGTGTTTAAGGTCATTATTGACGATGGTGTTTATAGAGAAGATGGTGTTAGGACGCAGGGTGGTGAGGATGGTGTTAGGACGCAGGGTGGTGAGGATGGTGTTAGGACGCTGGGTGGTGAGGATGGTGTTAGGAGGCTGGGTGGTGAGGATGGTGTTAGGAGGCTGGGTGGTGAGGATGGTGTTAGGACGCTGGGTGGTGAGGATAGTGTTAAGACGCTGGGTGGTGAGGATGGTGTTAAGACGCTGGGTAGTGAGGATGGTGTTAGGAGGCTGGGTGGTGAGGATGGTGTTAGGACGCAGGGTGGTGAGGATGGTGTTAGGACGCTGGGTGGTGAGGATGGTGTTAGGAGGCTGGGTGGTGAGGATGGTGTTAGGACGCAGGGTGGTGAGGATGGTGTTAGGAGGCTGGGTGGTGAGGATGGTGTTAAGACGCTGGGTGGTGAGGATGGTGTTAAGACGCTGGGTGGTGAGGATGGTGTTAAGACGCTGGGTGGTGAGGATGGTGTTAGGAGGCTGGGTGGTGAGGATGGTGTTAGGACGCTGGGTGGTGAGGATGGTGTTAGGAGGCTGGGTGGTGAGGATGGTGTTAGGAGGCTGGGTGGTGAGGATGGTGTTAGGACGCTGGGTGGTGAGGATGGTGTTAGGACGCTGGGTGGTGAGGATGGTGTTAAGACGCTGGGTGGTGAGGATGGTGTTAGGACGCAGGGTGGTGAGGATGGTGTTAGGAGGCTGGGTGGTGAGGATGGTGTTAGGACGCTGGGTGATGAGGATGGTGTTAGGACGCTGGGTGGTGAAGATGGTGTTAGGACGCCTGGTAGTGAAGATAGTGTTAGGACGCTGTTTAGTGAAGATGGTGTTAAGACGCTGGGTGGTGAAGATGGTGTTAGGACGCTGGGTGGTGAAGATGGTGTTAGGACGCTGGGTGGTGAAGATGGTGTTAGGAAGCTGGGTGGTGTTCAGCAAGTCATCAACACAGAGGAAGAGGGCCCAGGATGCTACCTAGGGACACATCTGAATTAATTAGGTAGTTGAGAAAGTACTATTTACGACTGCTCTATGTGTCAGTTAAGTTGCAGCTGAAGCAGCGTACTCGTGTGTCCCCTGAGTCTGCACTGATTAAGTTTCCGCAAATAAATATTGTAGTTAATGATATCAAATATCCAGGAAAGATACTGGAGTCCTGCAAGTGCTACAAACACTGTATCAAGAACTTTGTATGACTGCATCACTAATAAGTGAACTGTGATAGAGTAACCACGAGTACAGCTGCTTGTGGAGCACTTTCTCAATCCTTTTTTTTGTAACTTAGTAATTCAATATCAGTCTGTAATTGCTAACATCACTGTGACCGTCACGTTTATGGATGGGTGTCCTGCTGGCTATTCTGAGACAGTCTGAGAAAGATGCGCTCTTCAAGTGATTCCTTCACACGTATTGAAATAGGCGAAGGATATTATTTTAAAAGCCTCTTGCACATAAGATAAGATAAGATAAGATAAGATTTCGTTCGGATTTTTAACCCCGGAGGGTTAACCACCCAGGATAAGCCAAGAAAGTCAGTGCGTCATCGAGGACTGTCTAACTTATTTCCATTGGGGTCCTTAATCTTGTCCCCCAGGATGCGACCCACACCAGTCGACTAACACCCAGGTACCTATTTGCTGCTAGGTGAACAGGACAACAGGTGTAAGGAAACGTGTCGAATGTTTCCACCCGCCGGGAATCGAACCCGGGCCCTCCGTGTGTGAAGCGGGAGTGTTTCTTCCCTTATTGCCAACTGAACTGTTTAGTAATTTCGTAGCTGATGCTGTTCCAGAGGTGGTGACAGGCGACAGCTAGAAGGAATTTGGATAATGATAAGTCAAACAGCTACTGATGTTAGTATGGTCTGGTGGGACGTAAGTAACATCAAGTTAGATAGTTACTCATGTTAGTATAGTTAGAACCATGGCCACAGCTGCTGTGTTAGAACCATGGACACAGCTGCTGTGTTAGAACCATGGACACAGCTGCTGTGTTAGAACATGGACACAGTTGCTGTGTTAGAACCATGGACACAGCTGCTGTGTTAGAACCATGGACACAGTTGCTGTGTTAGAACCATGGACACAGTTGCTGTGTTAGAACCATGGACACAGCTGCTGTGTTAGAACCATGGACACAGCTGCTGTGTTAGAACCATGGACACAGCTGCTGTGTTAGAACCATGGACACAGCTGCTGTGTTAGAACCATGGACACAGCTGCTGTGTTAGAACCATGGACACAGTTGCTGTGTAGAACCATGGACACAGTTGCTGTTTTTAGAACCATGACACAGCTGCTGTGTTAGAACCATGGACACAGCTGCTGTGTTAGAACCTGGACACAGTTTGCTGTGTTAGAACCATGCCCACAGCTGCTGTGTTAGAACCATGGACACAGCTGCTGTGTTAGAACCATGGACACAGCGACTGTGTTAGAACCATGGACACAGCTGCTTGTAGAACCATGGACACAGTTTGCTGTGTTAAGAACCATGGACACAGCTGCTGTGTTAGAACCATGACACAGTTGCTGTGTTAGAACCATGGACACAGTGCTGTGTTAGAACCATTGACACAGCTGCTGTGTTAGAACCATGGACACAGCTGCTGTGTTAGAACCATGGACACAGTTGCTGTGTTAGAACCATGGACACAGCTGCTGTGTTAGAACCATGGACACAGCTGCTGTGTTAGAACCATGGACACAGCGGCTGTGTTAGAACCATGGACACAGCTGCAAATAAACAGCCGCCCTAACAAGTGTGTTAAGTTATAAAAAGATTTGAGTGTTGCAATGTAAGTTAGCGTTGTTAAACACTGGTTGCCACAACTACCACTGAAAGGTCAGTGGTACGACCAGTGACTGATGCTGTTGGTACTTAGAAAGTTCCTCCCTCCCTCTCCCTCCATCATTCCCTCTCTCTCCCTCCATCACTCCCTCCCTCTCCCTCCATCCCTCCCTCCCTATATCTCTTACTCTGCTATTGTTTTACTCCCTCTCCCTCCCACATTTTAACCTCCCTCTCTACTTCTCTCCCATCTTCCTATTGATCTTCAACAATTCTCTTCCTCCTTCTTCCCCCTCGTCCTCCTCACCCTCGTCCTCATCTCCTCCCTCGCCCTCCTCTCACCCCTCGTCCTCCTCTCCTCCCTCGTCCTCCTCTCCCCCACGCCCTCCTCTCCCCCACGTCCTCCTCTCCCCCACTCCTCCCTCTCCCCCACGCCCTCCTCTCCCCCCTTCCTCCTCCCCCCACGTCCTCACAACAACTATGGTATTAAAGAGGTCATTGTCCCTCTGAAAAACGATCGTAAACGACCTTTAAAGCTGCAGTGATGCGTAAACAACCCACAAAAGTCTCTGAATGTTGATCTACATCCTTGTGTTAGCAGTTACTACCCCAACCCACAACCCTCTCCTCTCTCTCTCTCTCTCTCTCTCTCTCTCCCTCTCCTCTCTCTCTCTCTCTCCTCTCTCTCTCTCTCTCTCTCTCTCCCTCTCTCTCTCTCTCTCTCTCTCTCAGTATTTTACAGGGTTTTTATTTAGTTAGTGGAGTAATAATTTTGTTAATTTATGAGAAGTAGTAAAGATTGTTGAAAGATTTATTGACTTTAATGACAATAATCTGTAATATTTCTCCAAGTTACACTGACAAGTTACACTGACAAGTTACACTGACAAGTTACACTGACAAGTTACACTGACAAGTTACACTGACAAGTTACACTGACAAGTTACACTGACAAGTTACACTGGCAAGTTACACTGACAAGTTACACTGACAAGTTACACTGACAAGTTACACTGACAAGTTACACTAACAAGTAACACTGACAAGTTACACTGACAAGTTCCACTGACAAGTTACACTGACAAGTTATAATTATATTCACATTAGACAGACTAAATAGGCAACAAGGGGGGATGTCCTGTACGTCACTTTTGCTCACAACTACTAAACACCTCAAATGATGTAGTTGAAGTTTTGATAGTAAAGACTGAAAACCAAAACCTAGTCATTGTGGCAGTATACAAGCCTCCAGATGCAACTTCCCAGCAATTCCAAGAACAGCTTTTGAAAATTGACCACTGTCTAGAAAATCTCCCAACTCCTGCCTCAGACATCTTGCTTCTGGGGGATTCCAACTTGAGACACCTAAAATGAAGGAGTCTAGCAAATTATATTTTAGCAGAGATCACCCCAGGAGGCAGCTCAGATGAAAATTTACACACACACATGAGCTATTAAATCTCTGCACCAAATTCACCTTAAACCAGCAAATATTAGAGCCTACAAGACTAGAAAATATGCTGGACCTCATCATCACTAACAATGACCATCTGATACGTAATATAACCGTATCAACGACAATACACTCAGATCACAACATAGAGGTACAGACACGTATGCACAGGACTCTTGACCAGCAAAATGTGATCAGTCATGAGGTGTCTTCACAAAATTCAACTTCAGTAACAAAAACATACAATGGGAACTAGTCAACTATGTCCTAAATGAAACAAGCTGGGAAGATATGAAAAACAACACGGATCCGAACCTTTGCCTAGAAAAAAATTAACTCTATGGTTCCTGAGGTATGCTCAAGGCATATTCCATTAAGAAAAAAAAAGAGAAGATGTAAACTAGAAAGAGAGACGCTCCCTATACAGACTAAGGCGAAGAATCACAGAGCTGCTGAGAGGGGCCAGTATCTGAAATACGACGGGAGGCACTGGTCAGTGAAATAGCAAATATCGAACTTAAGCTGAAGGAATCTTACAGGAGACAAGAATCACAGGAAGAACTAGAAGCCATAAAAGAAACTGAAAATAATACTTTTCCTCTTATGCCAAATCTAAGGAAAAAACAACATCCAGTATTGAGCCCCTGCTTAGGCAAGATGAGACATACAAAGATGACAGCCAAGAAATGAGTGAGATACTATTATTTATTATTATAAAGTCCTAATACGACTCAGTGTTCAGTGAGCCGTTACCCAGACTAAGGGTCGACAATCTAAACGAACGAAACTTAAAATTTGGTCATCTCAAAAATCTCTGATATTATCCTAACACCACAAGGCTTTGAAAAGACAATAAATGACATGCCCATGTACACTGCCCCAGGCCCCAGACTCAAGGAACTCCGTGTTCATCAAGAACTGCAAGAAGCCCGTCACGTGCCTTCAGCATTCTATGGAGAGGGAACATGGACACAGGGGTCATCCCACACACACTAAAAACAACAGACATAGCCCCACACTACAAAGGTGGCAGTAAAGTAATTGCAAAGAACTACAGACTGATAACACTAACATCCCATATCATAACAATCTTTGAAAGGGTTCTAAGAAGCAAGATCGCCAACCACCTGGATACCCATCAGTTACACAACCCAGGGCAACACGGGTTTAGAGCAGGTCGCTCATGCCTGTCCCAGCTACTGGACCACTATGACAAGGTCTTGGACGCTATAGACGATAAGCATGTAGTATACACAGATCTAGTATACACAGACTTTGTAAAAGTCTTCGACAGGTGTAACTGCGGTGTAATAGTGCACACAATGCTTGATAAAGGAATAACAGGAAAAGTTTCCTAACAAACAGAACACAAAGAGTAATAGTAAACAAAGTAAAGTCGGAGGCAGCTACGGTGACAAACTCTGCTTCACAAGGCACAGTACTCGCTCCCGTCCTATTCCTCATCCTCATATCTGACATAGAGACGTAAACCATAGCTCTTTGTCTTCCTTTGCGGATGACACCCAAACTGCCATGACAGTGTCCTCCATCGAAGACACCACAAGACTCCAAGTAGACATCAACCAAATCTTCAAATGGGCAACTCAAAACAATATGAGGTTCAATGAAGAGAAATTTCAACTACTCAGATATGGAAAACTTGAGGAAATTAAAACTGTATAAGGTTATACAACAAATTCCAATTATACAATAGAGCGAAAAAGAAATGTGAAGGACCTGGGAGTGATATGTCAGAGGATCTCGCCTTCAAAAACCACAACAATGTATCTAACACATCTACTAGAAAAATGATAGGATGGACTATGAGAACCTTCAAAACTAGGTATGCCATGCACATGATTCTCTTCAAATCGCTTGTGCTCTCTAGGCTGTAATACTGCTGTACACTAACGGCCCCCTTCAAGGCAAGCGAAATTGCTGACCTGGAAAGTGTACAAAGAACTTTCACGGCACACATGAGTACAATAAGACATCTAAATTACTGAGAACGGTTGAAGTCCCTTGATTTGTATTACCTGGAATGCAGGCGAAAATCCTAAAGGGATTAGTACCAAACTTGCACACGAAAATCACTCCCTATGAAAGCAAAAGACTCGGCAGGAGATGCAACATTCCCCCAATAAAAAGCAGGGGCGCCATGAGTACACTCAGAGACAACACAATAAGTGTCCGGGTCCCAAGACTGTTCAGCTGCCTCCCAGCATACATAAGGGGGATTACCAATAGACCCCTGGCTGTCTTCAAGAAGGCACTAGACAGGCACCTAAAATCAGTACCTGACCAATTGGGCTGTGGTTTCGTACGTCAGTTTGCGTGCAGCCAGCAGTAACAGCCTGGCTGATCAAACCCTGATCCACCACGAGGCCTGGTCTCAGTCGGGCCGCGGGAGAGTTGATCCCCGAAATCCTCTCCAAGTGTACTCCAGGTAAGTTAAACTAGCAAGTTATACTCACAAATTACACTGACAAGTTACACTGACAAGTTAAACTAGTAAATTGCACTAGCAAGCTGCACTGGCAAGTTACACTGACAAGTTACACTGACAAGTTACACAGACAAGTTACACTAACAAGTTACACTGACAAGTTACACTAACAAGTTACACTGACAAGTTACACTGACAAGTTACACAGACAAGTTACACTAACAAGTTACACTGACAAGTTACACTAACAAGTTACACTGACAAGTTACACTGACAAGTTACACTGACAAGTTACACTAACAAGTTACACTAACAAGTTACACTGACAAGTTACACTATCAAGTTACACTGACAAATTACACTGACAACAATGACCTTCAACATTAATGATCTTCAACATCAATGATCTGCAACATCAATGATCTGCAACATCAATGATCTGCAACATCAATGATCTGCAACATCAATGATCTTCAACATCAATGATCTGCAACATCAATGATCTTCAACATCAATGATCTGCAACATCAATGATCTGCAACATCAATGATCTGCAACATCAATGATCTTCAACATCAATGATCTGCAACATCAATGATCTTCAACATCAATGATCTGCAACATCAATGATCTTCAACATCAATGATCTGCAACATCAATGATCTTCAACATCAATGATCTTCAACATCAATGATCTGCAACATCAATGATCTTCAACATCAATGATCTGCAACATCAATGACCTTCAACATCAATGATCTTCAACATCAATGATCTGCAACATCAATGATCTTCAACATCAATGATCTTCAACATCAATGACCTTCAACATCAATGATCTGCAACATCAATACTCTGCAACATCAATGATCTTCAACATCAATGACTTCAACATAATGATGTTCACATCAATGATCTGCAACATCAATGCTTCACACAATGATCTGCAACATCAATGACTTCAACATCAATGATCTTCAACTATCAGATTCACATCAAGATTCACATCAAATGATCTTACAACATCAATGTCTCAAATCAATGATTCAACACAATATACTCAACAATAATGATTTTCACATCAATGATCTGACAATCAATGACTGCAACATCAAGTGTGCAACATCAATGTCTCAACATCAATGACTAAGCTAAACAGATCAATGATCTTCACACAATGATCTCAACATCATGACGTTCACATCATGACTTCAACACAATGACTCAACATAATGATTCACTCAATGATCTGTAAATCAATGATCTGGAACATCATGATTCAATTCAATGATCTGCAAATTCAATGATTCAACATCATGATCTTCAACATCAATGATCTTAACATCAATGATCTGCAACATCAATGATACTCAACATCAATGATCTGCAACATCAATGATCTTCAACATCAATGATCTGGAACATCAATGATCTGCAACATCAATGATCTGCAACATCAATGATCTTCAACATATGCTTCAAACATGATCTGCAACATCTAATGACTCAAATCAATGACTCAACATCAATGATCTTCAACAACAATGATTTCAACAACATCAATGATCTTCAACATCAATGATCTTCAACATCAATGATCTTCAACATCAATGATCTTCAACATCAATGATCTGCAACATCAATGATCTTCAACATCAATGATCTTCAACATCAATGACCTTCAACATCAATATTGAACATCAATGATCTGCAACATCAATGATCTTCAACATCAATGACCTTCAACATTAATGATGTTCAACATCAATGATCTGCAACATCAATGAGCTTCAACATCAATGATCTTCAACCACATCAATGACCTTCAACATCAATGACCTTCAACATCAATGATCTTCAACAACATCAATGATCTTCAACATCAATGACCTTCAACATCAATGACCTTCAACACTAATGATCTTCAACACCAATGATCTTCAACATCAATGATCTTCAACATCAATGATCTTCAACATCAATGATCTTCAACATCAATGATCTGCAACATCAATGATTTTCAACATCAATGATCTTCAACATCAATGATCTGGAACATCAATGATCTGGAACATCAATGATATGCAACATCAATGATCTGCAACACCAATGATCTGCAACATCAATGATCTGGAACATCAATGATCTGCAACATCAATGATCTGGAACATCAATGATCTTCAACATCAATGCCCTTCAACAACAATGATCTTCAACTACATTAATGACCTTCAACATCAATGACCTTCAACATCAATGACCTTCAACAACAATGATTTCAACAACATCAATGATCTTCAACATCATGATCTGCAACATCAATGACTGAACACATATCTGAACATCAATGATTTCAACATCAACACAGTCATCATTACATACAGAGGCAGCAGGTGTAGTAGTGGAATGAAGATGATGTAATCAATCCATCAACCTTTGAGAAACAGTATTAGAGGTAGTCAGTCCCTCAGCCGCCTGGAGGCCGAGGGACTGACCATCTCAAACACTATTTCAGTAGTCTACAAATCCTCTTGACCTTCTGCTAAAGTACCAAGTTCCTGCTGACAGTGACGAACGTTCGAAGCAACAAGATGAACCAAACTGACATTGCTGAGTGTCTGGAACAGTGACTGGACAACTAGTGACTGGAACAGTGCTAGGAACAGTGACTGGAACACTGACTGGAGAAACAGTGACTGGAACGGAGTGTCTGGAACAGTGACTGGAACATTGACTGGAACAGTGACTGGAACAGTGACTGGAACGGTGACTGGAACAGGGACTGGAACAGTGACTGGAACAGTGACTGGAATAGTGACTGGAACGGTGTCTGGAACAGTGACTGGAACAGTGACTGGAACAGTGACTGGAACAGTGACTGGAACAGTGTCTGGAACAGTGACTGGAACAGTGACTGGAACAGTGACTGGAACGGTGACTGGAACAGTGACTAGAACAGTGACTGGAACAGTGACTGGAGCAGTGACTGGAACAGTGACTGGAACAGTGACTGAAACAGTGACTGAAACAGTGACTGGAACATTAAAAAACACCTGCATTCAGGAACTTGGTTATGTGAAGGTCTGTCATCTAGTCTGCAGCGCCAGCAGAGAGCCACGTGTCTGCCGGAGCAGACACTGGACAATATACCACTCAAAGGGTAGACTGGGACAGTCTGTGGACAACCAAGGATGGAGAATAATAGATGGAAACTGAGATAGATGATCCATAGCCGCGTCAGGGAATATTTCTTGAGGCATGCAACGTGGAATGACCTGCAGCAGGGAGTAGAACTGCAGCAGATGAACCTGCAGCAGGGAGTGGAATACCTCAGCACTGATGACCGCAGCAGAGTGGAATGACCTGCAGCAGGGAGTGGAATGACCTGCAGCAGGGAGTGGAATGACCTGCAGCAGGAGTGGAATGACCTGCAGCAGGGAGTGGAATGACCTGCAGCAGCGAGTGGAATGACCTGCAACAGGGAGTGGAATGACCTGCAGCAGGGAGTGGAATGACCTGCAGCAGGGAGTGGAATGACCTGCAACAGGGATTGGAATGGCCTGCAGCAGGGACTGGAATGACCTGAACCTGAACCAAGGAGTGGAATGACCTGCACCAGGGAGTGGAATGACCTGAACCAGGGAGTGGAATGATCTGCACCAGGGAGTGGAATGACCTGAACCTGGGAGTGGAATGACCTGCACCAGGGAGTGGAATGACCTGAACCAGGGAGTGGAATGACCTGCAGCAGGGACTGGAATGACCTGATCCAGGGAGTGGAATGACCTGCACCAGGGAGTGGAATGACCTGCACCAGGGAGTGGAATGACCTGAACCTGGGAGTGGAATGCCTTGCACCAGGGAGTGAAATGACCTGCAGCAGGGAGTGGAATGACCTGCACCAGGAAGTGGAATGACCTGCACCAGGGAGTGAAATTACCTGAACCAGGGAGCTGAATGACCTGCAGCTGGGAGTGGAATGACCTGAATCAGGGAGTGGAATGATCTGCAGCAGGGAGTGAAATGACCTGAACCGGGAGTGGAATGACCTGCAGCAGAGAGTCGAATGACCTACACCAGCGAGTGAAATGACCTGCAGCAGGGAGTAGAATGACCTGAGCCAGGGAGTGGAATGACCTGAGCCTGGGAGTGGAATGACCTGAACCTGGGAGTGGAATGACCTGAACCAGGGAGTGGAATGGCCTGCAGCAGCGAGTGGAATGACCTACAATGGGAGTGGAGTGACCTGCACCAGGAATTGGATTGACCAGGACCAGAGGATGGAGTGACTTGCACCTGGGAGTGGAGTGACCTGCAGCAGGGAGTGGACTGACCTGCACCAGTGAGTGATGCAATTATCAGTAGTAGAACCAGTTCCTAGTAACCAGTTACCAGTAACCAGTGTACCAGTAGATGACTCACTACCAACCGTCTCTGCGTGAATCACTGACTGTATTCATATTGCTGCTGACCATAGCAGGATTTCAAACACCCCCTCACCCATAGGCACTGTGAGTCAGTCAAGATAGGGAGCAGAGAGAGGCAGGTCGGCTGTTGGTGCTTCCCCATATCTTCCGTTATATATTATACGTACTACCAGCCTACGTGAGTATTTTTACCCATCCACGTTAACGAAAACCCACATGACACAATGACCTGCACCAGGCAGTGGAGTGACCTGCACCAGATAATGGAATGACCTGCAGCAGAGAATGGAATGACCTGCAGCATTGAGTAGAGTGACCTGCAGAAGGGAGTGAAGTGGCCTGCACCAAGGAGTGGAGTGACCTGCACCAGTGAGTGGTGTGACCTGCACCAGGGAGTTGAGTGGCCTGCATCAGGAAGTTGAGTGACCTGCATCAGAGAGTGGAGTGACCTGCGCCAGGAAGTGGAGTGACATGCACCAGAGAGTGCAATGACATGCACCAGTGAGTGGAATCATCTGCACCAAGGAGTGGAGTGTCCTGCAGCAGGGGGTGGAGTGACCTGCACCAGGAAGTGGAGTGACCTGCACCAGAGAGTGGAGTGATCTGCGCCATGGAGTGGACTGACCTGCACCAGGGAGTGGACTGGCTCGCACCAGGAAGTGGAGTGGCGTGCCCCAGGGAGTGGACTGACCTGCACCAGGGTGTGGAATGACCTACACCAGGGAGTGGAGCGACCTGCACCAGGGGGTAGAGTGACCTGTACCAAAGAGTGGAATGACCTGCCACAGGGAGTGGAGTGACCTGCACCAGGGAGTGGAGTGACCGACACTAGGGAGTGGAATGACCTGCACCAGGGAGTGGAGTGGCGTGCACCAGGGAGTGGAGTAACCTGCACCAGGAAGTGGAGGAACCTGCACCAGGGAGTGGAGTAACTTGCACCAGGAAGTGGAGTAACCTGCACCAGGGAGTGGAGTAACCTGCACCAGGGAGTGGAGTAACCTGCACCAGGAAGTGGAGTAACCTGCGCCAGGGAGTGGAGTAACCTGCACCAGGAAGTGGAGTAACCTGCGCCAGGGAGTGGAGTAACCTGCACCAGGGAGTGGAGTAACCTGCACCAGGGAGTGGAGTAACCTGCACCAGGAAGTGGAGCAACGTGCACCAGGGAGTGGAGTAACCTGCACCAGGGAGTGGAGTAACCTGCGCCAGGGAGTGGAGTAACTTGCACCAGGAAGTGGAGTAACCTGCACAAGGGAGTGGAGTAACCTGCACCAGGGAGTGGAGTAACCTGCACCATGGAGTGGAGTAACCTGCACCAAGGAGTGGAGTAACCTGCACCAGGGAGTGGAGTAATCTGCACCAGGGAGTGGAGTAACCTGCACCAGGGAGTGGAGTAACCTGCACCAAGGAGTGGAGTAACCTGCACCAGGGAGTGGAGTAACCTGCACCAGGGAGAGGAGTAACCTGCACCAGGAAGTGGAGTAACCTGCACCAGGGAGTGGAGTAACCTGCACCAGGGAGTGGAGTAACCTGCACCATGGAGTGGAGTAACCTGCAGCAGGGAGACACACACAAACCAACTCTAATTCCAACCTTCCGCAGAGAACAAGACAGACCAATATCCGAAACTACACAAGCACACTAAGAAAGAAAGCCGCTCAGATGTTACTCTCTCATTTAATCAGGATAAGAGACTTCAATGTCATCAGATGTGACACTCAGAAATCACAGCTTATCTCTAACTACGACTGACTAGCTTTTACGTATCCTTAGTGAACGTAACATACAAATGTTTGCCCATGGACATTAAGTAGATAAAATTTGGAATAACTAAACAGAGTCAAAGACTGTGGCTTATTTCTTGGTCACAAGACACAGCCTTCAATTATTTCACAAGACTGGGAATGATAACAGGAACCAGCAGTGTCCTGCACCAGCAGTGTCCTGCACCAGCAGCGTCCTGCACAAGCAGTGTCCTGCACCAGCAGCGTCCTGCACCAGCAGTGTCCTGCACCAGCAGTGTCCTGCACCAGCAGTGTTCTGCACCAGCAGAGTCCTGCACAAGTAGCATCCTGCACTAGCAGTGTCCTGCACCAGCAGTGTCCTGCACCAGTAGCGTCTTGCACTAGCAGTGTCCTGCACCAGCAATGTCCTGCTCCAGTAGCGTCCTGCACTAGCAGTGTACTGCACCAGCAGTGTCCTGCACCAGCAGTGTCCTGCACCAGCAGTGTCATGCATCAGTAGCGTCCTGCACTAGTAGTCCACTGCACCAGCAGTGTCCTGCACCAGCAGTGTCCTGCACCAGCAGTGTCCTGCACCAGCAATGTCCTGCACCAGTAGCGTTCTGCACAAGCAGTGTACTCCACCAACAGTGTCCTGCACCAGCAGTGTCCTGCACAAGCAGTGTCCTGCCCCAGCAGTGTCATCCACCAACAGCGTCCTGCACCAGCAGTGTCCTGCACCAGCAGTGTCCTGCCCCAGCAGTGTCATGCATCAACAGCGTCCTGCACCATGCAGTGTCCTGCACCAGCAGTGTCCTGCAACAGCAGTGTCCATGCACCAAGCAGTATCCTACACCAGCAGTGTTGCACCAGAGTGTCCTGCACTAACAGTGTCATGCACCAGCAGTGTCCTACACCAGCAGTGTATGGCACAAGCAGTGTCCTGCACCAACAGTGTCCTGCACCAGCAGTGTCTTGCACCAGCAGTGTCCTGCACCAGCAGTGTCCTGCACCAGGAGCGTCCTGCACCAGCAGTGTCCTGCGCCAGCAGTGTCCTGCACCAGCAGTGTCCTGCACCAGCAGATGTCCTGCACAAGCAGTGTCCTGCCCAGAGGTCCTGCATCAGCAGTTCTGCAGCCAGCAGTGTCCTGCGCCAGCAGTGTCCTGCGCCAGCAGTGTCCTGCACCAGCAGTGTCCTGCACCAGCAGTGTCCTGCACCAGCAGTGTCCTGCACCAGCAGTGTCCTGCACCAGCAGTGTCCTGCGCCAGCAGAGTCCTGCACCAGCAGAGTCCTGCGCCAGCAGAGTCCTGCGCCAGCAGTGTCCTGCGCCAGCAGTGTCCTGCGCCAGCAGTGTCCTGCTGTCAACATTCAAATGAGGCACTTGGACAATCTTTCTCACCAAGTGCATCAATCAACACGTGTGTGAACTAACAAGTGTATCACCAAACAAGTGTATTAACCAACAAGTGAATCAACTAACAAGTATATCAAGCAACAACTGTATGAAGCAACAAGTGTATCAACCAACAAGTGTATCAACCAGCAAGTGTATCAAAAAACAAGTGTATCAACCAACAAGTGTATCAACCAAAAAGTGCATCAAACAACAAATGTATCAACAAGTGTATCAACCAACAAGTGTATCAACCAACAAGTGTATCAACCAACAAGTGTATCAGCCAACAAATGTATCAACAAGTGTATCAACCAACAAGTGTATCAACCATCAAGTGTATCAACCAACAAGTGTATAAAAAAACAAGTGTACCAAGCAACGAGTGTATCAAGCAACAAGTGTATCAATCAACAAGTGTATCAACCAGCAAGTGCATCAACAAACAAGTGTATCAACCAACAAGTGTATCAACCAACAAGTGTATCAACCAACAAGTGTATCAACCAACAAGTGTATCAACCAACAAGTGTATCAACCAACAAGTGTATCAACCAACAAGTGTATAAAAAACAAGTGTATAAACCAACAAGTGTATCAACCAACAAGCTTATCAGCCAGCAAGTGCATCATGCAACAAGTACATCAACCAACATGCGAATCAACCAACAAGTGCATCAACCAACAAGTGTATCAACCAAAAGGTGTATGAACCAACAAGTGTATCAACCAACAAGCGTATCAACCAGCAAGTGCATCAACCAACAAGTGTATCAACCAACAAATGTATCAATCAACAAGTGTATCAGCCAACAAGTGTACCAACCAACAAGTGTATCAACTTACAAGTGTATCAACCAACAAGCGTATCAACCATAAAGTGTATCAACCAACAAGTGTATCAACCAAAAAGCATGTCAACCAGGAAGTGCATCAACCAACAAACGTATCAACAAACATGTGCATCAACCAACAAGTGTATAACCACAAGTGTATCAACAAACAGATGTATCAACCAGTAAGTGCATCAACCAACAAGTGTATCAACAAGCAAGTGTATCAAAAAACAAGTGTATCAACGAACAAATGTGTCAAGCAACAAGTGTATCAATCAACAAGTGTATCAACCAACAAGTGTATCAATCAACAAGTGTATCAACCAACAAGTGTATCAACAACAAGTGTATCAACTAACAAGTGTATCAAGCAACAAGTGTATCAACTAACAAGTGTATCAAGCAACAAGTGTATCAAACAACAAGTGTATCAACCAACAAGCGTATCAACCAACAAGTGTATCAACCAACAAGTGTATAAAAAACAAGTGTATCAATCAACAAGTGTATCAACAAATAAGCGTATCAACCAACAAGCGTATCAACCAATAAGCGTATCAACCAACAAGTGCATCAACCAACAAGTGAATCAACCAACAAGCATATCAACCAGCAAGTGTATCAAAAAACAAGTGTATCAACCAACAAGTGTATCATTCAACAAGTGTATCAACCAACAAGTGTATCAACCAACAAGTGTATCAACCAACAAGTGTATCAAGCAACAAGTGTATCAACTAACAAGTGTATCAAGCAACAAGTGTATCAAGCAACAAGTGTATCAACCAACAAGTGTATCAACCAACAACTGTATCAACCGACAAGTGTATCAACCAACAAGTGTATCAACCAACAAGTGTATCAACCAACAAGTGTATCAACTAACAAGAGTATCAACCAACAAGTGTATCAGCCAACAAGTGTATCAACCAACAAGTGTATCAACCAACAAATGTATCAACCAACAAGTGTATCAACTAACAAGTGTATCAACCAACAAGTGTATAAAAACGAGTGTATCAACCAACAAGTGTATCAACCAACAATTGTATGAAGCAACAAGTGTATGAACCAACAAGTGAATCAACCAACAAGTGTATGAAGCAAGAAGTGTATCAACCAACAAGTGTATCAACCAACAAGTGTATCAACCAAGAAGTGTATCAACTAACAAGTGTATGAAACAAGAAGTGTATGAACCAACAAGTGTATCAACCAACAAGCGTATCAACCAACAAGCGCATCAACCAACAAGTGTATCAACCAGGAAGTGCATCAACCAACAA
>NC_069404.1:81740268-81782768 GCF_026875155.1 Cherax quadricarinatus
TGTCCGTCAGCAGCACCCCAGCAGTGTATCTGCCAGCGCATCACCAGGTGTGATGTCTGTCATGCAGCATCACAGTGTGTGACCTGTCAGAAAGGATCACAGGTGTTGTGTCTGCCTGCATCACAGGTGTGGTTGTCCTGTTCAGCAAGTCACACTGGTGTGGTGTCAGTCAGCAAGCATCACAGGGTGGTGTCTGCCAGCATCACAAGTTCGGTTCTGCAGCAGCATCACAGGTGAGTTTTGTCTGCCATCATCACAGTGTGGTTTCTGCCAACTCACAGGTGTGGTGTCTGTCAGCAGCATCACAGATGTGGGTGTCTGCCAGCATCAACAATTTGCGTTGGTGTCTACCACATCGCAGGTGAAATGGTGTCTGCCAGCATCAGAAGGTTTAGGTTGGTGTCTGCCAGCATCACAGATGTGGTGGTGTCTGCCAGCAATACACATTTTTGGTGGTGTCTGCGAGCATCACAGGTGAGATGGGTCTGCCATCATCACAGGTGGTGGTGTCTGCCAGCATCACAGGTGTGGTGGTGTCCGCGAGCCATCACAGGTGTTTGTGGTCTCTGCCAGCACACAGGTTGGTGGTGTCTGGCCCAGCAACACAGGTTTGGGCGTGTCTGCGAGCATCATAAGGTGTGGTAGGTGTCTGAGAGCATCACAGTTGGGTGGTGTCTGCCACATCATCACAGGTGTGGTGGTGTCCTGCCAGCAACACAGTTGTGGTGGTGTCTGCCTGCATCACAGGTGTGGTGGTGTCGAGAGCGTCACAGGTGTGGTGGTTCCTGCTAGCATCACAGTGTGTGGTGGTGTCCTCGAAGCATCACAAAATGGTTGGTTTGGGGGGTTTTTGTGGGGGGGGGTGTCTGCGAGCATCACAGGAGTGGTGGTGTCTGCCGCACAGGAGGTGAGGATTGTGTCTGCCGAGCATCACAGGAAGGTGGTGTCTGCCAGCATAACAGGTGTGGTGGGTGTCTGCTAGCAACACAGGTTTGTGATGTAGCAGCATCACAGTGTGGTGGTGTCCGCCAGGATTCACAGGTTGGTGGGTTCTATCAGCATAACAGAGAGTGGACTGCGAGCATCACAGATGTGGTGATGACTGCCAGCAATTACAGTGTGGTGGTGTCTGGCAAGCATCACAGGTGTGGGTGGGTGGGGTCTGCCATCATCATACAGGTTTGGTGGTGTCTTTCGAGCAAATCACAGTGTAGTGGTGTCCTGCCAGCATCACAGGTGTGGGGGGGGGGGGGGGGGTGATGCTGCCATCAATCACAGTATGGAGGTGTCTGCCATCATTCACAGGTGTGTGGTTCTATCAGCATCACAGTGTGGTGGAGCCTGCGCCGCATCACATGATGTGTTGATGTCTGCTAGCATCACAGGTGTGGTGATGTCTGCCAGCATCACAGGTGTGGTGGTGTCTGCGAGCATCACAGGTGAGGTGGTGTCTGCCAGCATCACAGGTGTGGTGATGTCTGCCAGCATCACAGGTGTGGTGGTGTCTTTCAGCATCACAGGTGTGGTGGTGTCTGCCAGCATCACAGTTGTGGTGGTGTCTGCCAGCATCACAGGTGTGGTGGTGTCTGCCAGCATGACAGGTGTGGTGGTGTCTGCCAGCATCACAGGTGTGGTGGTGTCTGCCAGCATCACAGGTGTGGTGATGTCTGCCAGCATCACAGGTGTGGTGGTGTCTATCAGCATCACAGGTGTGGTGGTGTCTGCCAGCATCACAGTTGTGGTGGTGTCTGCCAGCATCACAGGTGTGGTGGTGTCTGCCAGCATCACAGGTGTGGTGGTGTCTGCCAGCATCACCACAATATAGTAGCACTCTCAGCTTCTCCAGAATTATTAACTCTCGCGTCACGCGCTGTCAGAGTTTATATAATTTTTATTAATAAACATAAAATATTTTTGCTCCCTGGAGTTATCGTAGTGCATCTTAAGTTTTGCTGATAATATCAGACAGCGTATCAGAGCGGCTGTCGTGTCGTCCATGTTAATCTCAAACACTGGGATAAGAGAGACACTACGAGGGGTTGCATAACACCTGAGGTGCTGGAGGTAGTAGTGATGAGGGAGGAGGTGCTGGGATGGGCACAGCTGTTAACTGGGGTTCCACAAGGGTCAGTTATACGACCAGCATCGTTCCTTATTCAGTAGTTACGTATCATAATAGCTAAAATAATTTATTTCGCCGTTGGGGAATTGTTACCTTTAAGTTACCTGTCGTCACTTTCAAAGGTGACTGCCACAGCGGCCAGGTCCCAGATCGAGGCCTTCGGTTGTTGGCGTGATCATCCAGGCTGTTGACCAGCCGTATGCACCACAACCAGGATGATTAGGAACTGACCTGTGAAATCTATCCAGTTCCCTCTTGAAGACAACTATGGATTTGTAGTTAATTCCCCCTTACACATGGTGTTGAAGAGTCTAGTGCCCCTTAACTCTTTTTGAGTTTCCTCTTAGTGTCTTAGTGTACTCCTCGTGCCCCTGATTTCCATTAAGAATACATATTTTACAGTGTTTCGTTGGTTTCACGCGGAATGGTTTCAAGGTGCAGGTTTAGTGTCCAGTCCCTCCAGAATTTTCCAGATGAAGATTATTTACCTTTCTCGCCTACGTTCAAGGAGTGCAGTTGGAAATAGTTCAGTCATTCCAGGTAATTCAAGGATCTACAGTCTCGTCTGTCTTGGATGGGACCGCTAGTATATGGCAACATTCCAGCCTAAAGAGAAGTGATTTGCAGAGTATCATTACTGACTCAGCATCTGTTGTTTTGAAGGTTCTAGTTATCCATCGTGTCATTTTCCTTGGGTATATGATAACAATGTTATGATCCTTGAAAATGAGATCCTCTGACATTATTACCTCCATGCCCTTCATATTGGCCTTCCAGTCTTTATTTCCTCAATTTTTCCATAGTGGAGTAACAGAAATTTTTCTTCAATGATCACCATATTGTTACTCGTGGCCCACTGGAAGACTACACTAACTTGGTGATTTACTGCAACCACACATGTCACTTTGATGCAACTTCTAACGAGTGTGAAGGATGACACGGTACTATGTGTCTCTGTCTGACTTAAGGATGACAGAGAAATGAGGATAATGAAAAGTAAAGAAGAAAATGGAGTACGAGAATAACAAGGACAGTCTACAGGAATGGCAAGGACAGACTACAGGAATGGCAAGGACAGACTACAGGAATCAATCAATCAGGTTTATTCTCTATGAAGTTTACAATGCTGGGTTTACATATTATAGGATATTGTGTGGTTTACATATTATAGAATACTAATTACAGAGAAGGCCACTATCACATCTAGCAAGACTAGGCATTTCGGGTAGACTAACATTAATTCAAAACTCTATATTGGTACAGATTATAGAGCATGTTGATATTAGGCTAAGTAACTGCATTACAGTTCGTAAATTTAGCAACGTGAATGGTTTTGTCTTGGTACGATACATAGTTTATATTCAAGCTCCTATATTGGAGTATCTCAGGCAAACTTATGACTAGTGTAAGATTCTTAAGGTAATAACTTAATTACGTATTTCAATGTTTATAGTCAATTGGGTGAATGTAAGTGTGAATTGTGGGGAATCACAGATATCGACGGGAAGTCTAGGTTGTTTATGTGTGTATGATACAAGAGAATAGGCGGTTTTCATGTAGTTAGCTGACGGTGGGGTGTGTCAGGGAGATGAGATATTTTCTAACGGTAGTTTTGAAAGTGATGGATGTGTCTGCAATTCTAGTGTTTTCAGGTAGGGTGTTCTAGATTTTAGGCTCTTTAATGTACATTGAATTTTTGTATAGGTTTAGCCAGACACTAGGAATGTCATAGAGATGTTTGTGCCTGGTGTTATGCCTGTGAATCCTCTTACAACTATCAAGAAAGTGTTTTAGGTCAGGGTTAATACTGGAATTTAAGGTTCTGTAAATGTAGGTTGTACAGTTGTAAGTGTGGATGAAAGTTAAGACACTTGTGCAACATCTGGTTATCTTTATTGTAGACGTTTCGCCATCCATTGGTTTTATCAATACAGATTCTTGGACATAATAAGAAATCAGAAGAACTATATTCAAAAGATGAGGTAATCAGTCCCTCAGCCTTGGTGGTGGTGTTTAGAGCACCGTGGTTGTAGAGATTCTGAAGCACAGGCAAGGAGACTGGCTTTATCAATACAGATTCTTGGACATAGAATCTGTATTGATAAAGAATCTGTCCTGGAATTTGTATTGATAAAGTCACTGGATGGCGAAACGTCTACAATAAAGATAACCAGATGTTGCACAAGTGTCTTAACTTTCATCTTGTCGGTATTGTATACCTGTCTTGCACAACTTGTCAGGCACTGCAACATCATGGAATCTCGGTTCAGAGGACATCTACATCACCTTCTTCACGGCTACTGCAACTAACCCATCAATTTTGGTAGAACCTACTTCCACTGGGGGAATCCCGCCTACCAGTGACTATGCCCTCGTCTGCTACACGTCCCTCTTCACTGACGCCTATATAAGCTCCAGTCTCCTTACCTGTGCTTCAGAATCTCTACAACCACGGTGTTGTAAACACCACCTCCAAGGCTGAGGGACTGATTACCTCATCTTTTGTATATAGTTCTTCTGTTTTCTTATTATGTCCAAGAATCTGTATTGATAAAGCCACGGGATGGCGAAACGTCTACAATAAAGATAACTAGATGTTGCACAAGTGTCTTAACTTTCATCTTGTCGGTATTGTATACCTGTCTTGCACAAGTGTGGATGTTCTGTACAGTGAGTAAGTTTAGATCTATGAAGAGTGGGGGGGGGTGTTGCCTGGGATTGGATTGCATGATTATTCTTACTGCATCTTTTTGTTGGGTTATTATTGGCTTTAGGTATGTTGCTGCAGTTGATCCCTAAGCACAAATAGCATAGGTGAGGTAGGAATAGATGAGTGAATATTACAGTGTGAGAAGGGATGATTGTGGCACATAGTAATATATCTTGGAGAGGATCCCAACTGTTTTGGATACTTTTTGTGTTATGTGTTGGATACGGGTACTGAAATTCAAGTTGCTGTCGAGGTGCAGGCCTTGGAATTTGCCCTCATTATGTTTGGCAATAAGAGTGTTGTCGATCTTAATGTTAAGTTGTGCAACAGCTGCTCTGTTACCAAACATTATATAGAAGGTTTTGTCATTGTTATGTGTAAGTTTACTGGCTGTCATCCATGTAGATATTTTTAGTAGCTCCTCGTTAACAATGGTGTTGAGTGTGGCAAGATTTGGGTCGGAGTTGACGTAAGTCATGTTGTCAGCAAAGAGAATGGGTTTCAGGTGTTGTGATATGTTGGGAAGATCATTGTTGCATGCTAAGAGTATGTACCTTTTATTCAGAGCATGTGAACACACTCATAAAAGGCTACCTCCCAACCAGCAAACCAGGTAGCTAAGGCTTTGATGATTTCGGGGTCTCATCGTCAAATCAGCACCTAGGTTTAGCCAATCATATTGTGGAACTGGCAATTGTGGAGGTGACATGGACACCACCCACATTCTCACCCTTGTCATTTACACCCAGATGCTGGTTGAACACTATTGTCCATTCTGTCTTCAGGCTGTGTCTTTGCCTTTGTTAACCGTGTTGTACACATACATTTCCAACTGTACATAGTGTACATACTTGTAAATGCTTATAATTGCACTTGGTGAAGGAAAATGTAATTCAAAGTCATTCACCTGTGTTTGTTCTGTTCCCCTTTACACCCAGGATAACAGGCCTTATTGTTCCTGGGTTGTAATATGGGTAGCCTGTCCGTGAACTGGAGCTATTACAACCCAGGAACAATAAGGCCTGTTATCCTGGGTGTAAAGGGGAACAGAACAAACACAGGTGAATGACTTTGAATTACATTTTCCTTCACCAAGTGCAATTATAAGCATTTACAAGTATGTACACTATGTACAGTTGGAAATGTATGTGTACAACACGGTTAACAAAGGCAAAGACAGCCTGGAGACAGAATGGACAACCGTGTTCAACCAGCAGCTGGGTGAAAATGACGAGGGTGAGAATGTGAGTGGTGTCCATGTCACCTCCACAATTGCCATTTCCACAATATGATTGGCTGAACCTAGGTGCTGATTTGACGATGAGACCCCGAAATCATCGAAGCCTTAGCTACCTGGTTTGCTGGTTGGGAGGTAGCCTTTTATGAGTGTGTTCACATGCTCTGAATAAAAGGTACATACTCTTTGCATGCAACAATTACTGATGTATAAAAGGAAGAGCAGGTGACCAAGGACACTTCCCTGTGGAACTCCAGTATCAAGTGGCCGTATAGATGAGGTTGTGTCTTCAATGGTGACATACTGATACCTATTAGTAAGGTAGGATTTGAAATATACAAGTGCATGGCTTCTTATACCATAATGGTCAAGTTTGTGGAGTAGGATGCCGTGGTCTACTGTGTCAAAAGCTTTTCTTATGTCAATAAAAAGTCCTAATGGATATTCCTTATTTTCCAGTACTGTGTAAAGAAGATCTAGCATTTTTACAATTGCATCGTTTGTGCTTTTATTTTTTCTGAAGCCAAATTGGCAGGAGTTGAGTATGCTCTGTGCTGTTATAAACGAATATAATCTCTTGTGTACGAGTTTCTCAAAGATTTTGGATAGCAACGGTAAGTTTGATATTAGCCAATAGTTGTTTACATCTGTGGGGTCACCACCTCTGTGTATTGGTGTAACCCTTGCTGTCTTGAGTAGTGTCGGGAAAGTGCTAGTTTCTAGTCACTTGTTAAAAAGTAATGAAATAGCATGCGAAAGGACATGGGTCGCTAGCTCGTACAGTAATGGTGGGACGTGAGACAGATTCCCTGAATTATTTTTAAGTGACTTAATAATCGTGGTAAATTTAGTGGGCTCAGTAGTTGCAAGATAGAAGGAGTTTGGGAAATTCCCATCTAAGTAATCACTTGCTCGGGCGTTGGTACCTGGGGTTTTACTGGTGAGATTAGATCCTATGGTTGAGAAGTCATTTATCTTGTTAACTGTATCAATCGGATACAATGGTGTTTCGTTCAGTTTAGTTAGGACAATGTCCTTAGATTTTTTTTTCAGTTTGTGGGTCCCCAGAATCTGAGAGAGTGTTTTCCAGGTATTTTTTATATCTCCTCTTGTTTCAGTGAATCTGCTGGAGTAGTACAATTGTTTGGCGTTTTTATTAGCTTAGTGAGAACTAATGAATAGTGTTTAAGAATATCTTTGTGTATTAAGCCCTGTCTATATTGCTTTTCATATTGGTGTTTCTTATCAATGGATTTCAGTATGCTGCTGGTTAGCCATGGGCAACCGAGCCGTTTATTAGTGATCTGTTTCGCTTTTATAACACAATGTTTGTTATATAGTCTAAGTAATTTGTTAAGAAATATGTCTGTCCAATCATCGATACAACTGACTTTGGAGAATTCTGAAGCTCAGTCCACCGTCTCTACTTCTGTTGTGAAGTAGTGGTCAGTAGTGTTGTCCGTGCCATTCATGGCAAGGACAGACTACAAGAATGGCAAGGACAGACTACAAGAATGGCAAGGACAGACTACAGGAATGGCAAGGACAGACTACAGGAATGGCAAGGACAGACTACAGGAATGGCAAGGACAGATTACAAGAATGGCAAGAACAGAGTACAAGAATGGCAAGGACAGATTACAAAAATGGCAAGGACAGACTACAAGAATGGCAAGGACAGACTACAAGAATGGCAAGGACAGACTACAAGAATGGCAAGGACACTACAGGAATGGCAAGGACAGACTACAAGAATGGCAAGGACAGATTACAAGAATGGCAAGAACAGACTACAGAATGGCAGGGACAGATACAAGAATGGAAAGGACAGACTACAAGAATGGCAAGGACAGACTACAAGAATGGCAAGAACAGACTACAAGAATGGCAAGGACAGACTACAAGAATGGCAAGGACAGACTACAAGAATGGCAAGGACAGACTACAAGAATGGCAAGGACAGACTACAGGAATGGCAAGGACAGACTACAGGAATGGCAAGGACAGACTACAAGAATGGCAAGGACAGATTACAAGAATGGCAAGAACAGACTACAAGAATGGCAAGGACAGACTACAAGAATGGCAAGGACAGACTACAAGAATGGCAAGGACAGACTACAAGAATGGCAAGGACAGACTACAGGAATGGCAAGGACAGACTACAAGAATGGCAAGGACAGATTACAAGAATGGCAAGAACAGACTACAAGAATGGCAAGGACAGACTACAGAATGGCAAGGACAGACTACAAGAATGGCAAGGACAGACTACAGGAATGGCAAGGACAGACTACAAGAATGGCAAGGACAGATTACAAGAATGGCAAGAACAGACTACAAGAATGGCAAGGACAGACTACAAGAATGGCAAGGACAGACTACAGGAATGGCAAGGACAGACTACAAGAATGTCAAGGACAGACTACAGGAATGGCAAGGACAGACTACAGGAATGGCAAGGACAGACTACAAGAATGGCAAGGACAGATTACAAGAATGGCAAGAACAGACTACAAGAATGGCAAGGACAGACTACAGGAATGGCAAGGACAGACTACAGGAATGGCAAGGACAGACTACAAGAATGGCAAGGACAGACTACAGGAATGGCAAGGACAGACTACAAGAATGGCAAGGACAGATTACAAGAATGGCAAGAACAGACTACAAGAATGGCAAGGACAGACTACAAGAATGGCAAGGACAGACTACAGGAATGGCAAGGACAGACTACAAGAATGGCAAGGACAGACTACAGGAATGGCAAGGACAGACTACAAGAATGGCAAGGACAGATTACAAGAATGGCAAGAACAGACTACAAGAATGGCAAGGACAGACTACAAGAATGGCAAGGACAGACTACAGGAATGGCAAGGACAGATACAAGAATGGCAAGAACAGACTACAAGAATGGCAAGAACAGACTACAAGAATGGCAAGGACAGACTACAAGAATGCAAGGACAGACTACAAGAATGGCAAGGACAGACTACAGGAATGGCAAGGACAGATTACAAGAATGGCAAGAACAGACTACAAGAATGGCAAGAACAGACTACAAGAATGGCAAGGACAGACTACAAGAATGGCAAGGACAGACTACAGGAATGGCAAGGACAGATTACAAGAATGGCAAGAACAGACTACAAGAATGGCAAGAACAGACTACAAAAATGGCAAGGACAGACTACAAGAATGGCAAGGACAGACTACAGGAATGGCAAGGACAGATTACAAGAATGGCAAGAACAGACTACAAGAATGGCAAGAACAGACTACAAGAATGGCAAGGACAGACTACAAGAATGGCAAGGACAGATACAGGAATGGCAGGACAGATTACAAGAATGGCAAGAACAGACTACAAGAATGGCAAGAACAGATTACAAGAATGGCAAGAACAGACTACAAGAATGGCAAGGACAGACTACAAGAATGGCAAGGACAGTATTACAAGAATGGCAAGGACAGACTACAGGAATGGCAAGGACAGACTACAAGAATGGCAAGGACAGATTACAAGAATGGCAAGAACAGACTACAAGAATGGCAAGGACAGACTACAGGAATGGCAAGGAGAGACTACAGGAATGGCAAGGACAGATTACAAGAATGGCAAGAACAGACTACAAGAATGCCAAGGACAGACTACAAGAATGGCAAGGAGAGACTACAGGAATGGCAAGGACAGTTTACAAGAATGGCAAGAACAGACTACAAGAATGGCAAGAACAGACTACAAGAATGGCAAGCACAGACTACAAGAATGGCAAGGACAGACTACAGGAATGGCAAGGACAGATTACAAGAATGGCAAGAACAGACTACAAGAATGGCAAGGACAGACTACAGGAATGGCAAGGACAGACTACAGGAATGGCAAGGACAGACTACAGGAATGGCAAGGACAGACTACAAGAATGGCAAGGACAGACTACAAGAATGGCAAGGACAGACTACAAGAATGGCAAGGACAGACTACAAGAATGGCAAGGACAGACTACAAGAATGGCAAGGACAGACTACAAGAATGGCAAGGACTGACTACAGGAATGGCAAGGACATGATTACAAGAATGGCAAGAGCGAGTACAAGAATGGCAAGGACAGATTACAAGAATGATCAAGACAGACTACAAGAATGGCAAGGACAGACTACAAGAATGGCAAGGACAGACTACAGGAATGGCAAGGACAGATTACAAGAATGGCAAGAACAGACTACAAGAATGGCAAGGACAGACTACAGGAATGGCAAGGACAGACTACAGGAATGGCAAGGACAGACTACAAGAATGGCAAGGACAGACTACAAGAATGGCAAGGACAGACTACAAGAATGGCAAGGACAGACTACATGAATGGCAAGGACAGACTACAGGAATGGCAAGGACAGACTACAAGAATGGCAAGGACAGACTACAAGAATGGCAAGGACAGACTACAAGAATGGCAAGGACAGACTACAGGAATGGCAAGGACAGACTACAAGAATGGCAAGGACAGACTACAAGAATGGCAAGGACAGACTACAAGAATGACAAGGACAGACTACAGGAATGGCAAGGACAGACTACAAGAATGGCAAGGACAGACTAAAAGAATTGCAAGACAGACTACAAGAATGGCAAGACAGACTACAGGAATGGCAAGGACAGACTACAGGAATGACAAGAACAGTTTACAAGGACGATCAGACAAAAGTTACAAACACTTGGAAAGGATACAGAAGACGGGAGACCTGAAATGTGATACCAATATTGACCAAGGAGAACCTGCATAACACCGAACGTGTCACCCGGGATGGAGGGGAGAAGGAACCACAGACCAGGGTCAGCAGCATGTGTTGCTGCTACAGTTCTGTGCACTCACCGCTGCTATCAATGCCACAGCAGCCACAGCGGCTTGCACAAGTCCCGAGCAGTATGGTAATGTGTTGCAGTGTTAGTGTGGTGGTGTGCGTGCACACACACACACACACACACACACACACACACACACACACACACACACACACACACACACACACACACACACACACACACACACACACACACACACACACACACACACACACAATACATGCAACGATGGCTGCAACCCGTGCATCAGGATCATGCTGGACTGATGCGGATCGTTGAAGCAACGAGACCTTCACTTGTGATGGTTTTACCATGACGGCTGAGCCTGCTAGGATCTTCCTGCTTGATCCTGCCTCGCAACAGCAGGGAGGAAGCAGTAGTAGCAGCAGCAGTAACAGCAGCACTGTGTTTGGGCTGTAGAGTTGGATGTTGAGGTCTTCGTGATGATGTTTGTGATTATCCCCGTAGTAATTACAGCTACACCAGTGTTAGCTTGATCTGGGATAAGAGATATGTTAGCTTTGATGCCAGTAAGCTGAGTCACGGTATAAATAGTATGTGAGATGGACAAGTTGACGGAAGTTGGATTCAGAATGCAAATACCAGAACATATTACTGCCAGTGTTTGAGTCCTCGAATCTTGATTACTGCAAATGTACACATGGGTAGGAAGGCACAAACTTATATAAGTAGCACTGAAAGATCATGGGTGGCTATAAAATTGATTAGACGAATATATGAGCGAGATGGGTTGAATGTTAGAGCTGCCCTCATTGTTCGGGCCAGCACGCATGCTGCACTCCAGATACGACCTTCATTTGACGATCGTATCTGGTGGTGGAGGCGGCGAAGCTTGTTTGATTAGCATGTATGAATATCAAAGTTAAACGATATCTACAGGTATGTGAATTGGACAATTTGAAATTTATATCATTCGCCGAGACGTCTCATCCACCCGGAGACGAGCTTTTCCGTTCTTTATTCTACATTAATTGTTGTAGTAATCAGAGTAACTTTTGTAGATAACGACATCAGCTGAGATCTCATTTACGCACTGGTGCAACACAGGAGGTGATCCTCTGTGTTTCTGTGGTGATATCACACATGCATTTTTCATGTCGCATTTCTTGTAAGCAGTTTTTTTGCTCACCCTAATGGGCAGACTCTGTTCCCCGTATATTTCTTTTCATCAATAGCGACAGGGGATCGCATAGGCTGCGACGATGGCTGTGGACGCTGCAGCAGTCAACTGAATGTTGTTCTTAACCACTGGTTGTGACGTATTACTGGCCAAATGTCTGCCAGGGAAGACCTCATATCTTGTTAGCTTGTTCCCCGTGTGTCGTGTCGAGGATGACTTTTACCCCTCGTCTCCAGTCGTGTATGAAGAAGACAACGAACTAAAGTCGCATAAACATTTGAAGAATGTGTGTGTGTACATTCTTCCTCTCTAGGAAAACAGGACCTGAGATACGGAAAGCTGAGTCTCAGGAAGAATGTTGCTGTCCTGGGACCTGCAGAGAACCTCGGATCGAACCTGATTCATCTCCCATTCCCCCCAGGGTTGCTGTTTGACCAATGCGGGTTTCGCGGTTCCCTATGCTCGCGATAACCCGATTTGCTTTAGGGTCACCCTAATTTAGGGTAGTGTGAGGGGAAGTGGCCGAGGGCCTGGCCTGGTATCTGATGTCCTGACACAGCTAATTAACTGATGGCTCGGGTAATTGGTAGTTGTTGGCGATTAAGGTGACAACAGTTCAGTGGTAGGTCAGATGTTGAGCCCACCCAGGTTCAAGCTGAGCTGATTGGTCAGGTGCTCGGTGAGCTCAGGTTCAAGCTGAGCTTCTGATTGGTCAGGCGCTGGGAGAGCTCAGGTTTCAGCTGGGCTTGTGATTGGTCTCGGGGAAAGCTTGAAAGCTTATGTCATCAAGCTGGCAGGAAAGCTTTCTTCCCCACGTCCATACCAAGAATTATTTTTGTTCAGACTGTATAATTTGATTTTGATTTTGAAAGTCTGGGATGTAATATATCCCGGGATGTAATATATCCCGGGATGTAATATATCCCGGGATGTAATATACCCTGGGATGTAATATATCCCAGGATGTAATGTATCCCGGGATGTAATATATCCTGGGATGTAATACATCCTAGGACGTAATATATCCTGGGATGTAATATATCCCATGATGTAATATATCCTGGGACGTGATATATCCCGGGATGTAATATATCCTGGGATGTAATATATCCCGGGATGTAATATATCCCGTGATGTAATATATCCTGGGACGTAATATATCCTGGGATGTAATATATCCCATGATGTAATATATCCCGGGACGTGAATATACCCGGGATGTAATATATCCGGGGATGTAAATTACCCCGGGATGTAATATTCCCGGATGTAATATATCCCGGGAGTAATATATCCCGGGAGGGAAATTTATCCCAGGATGTAATATATCCTGGGATGTAATATATCCCGGGATGTAATATATCCTGGGATGTAATAAATCCCGGGATGCAATATATCCCGGGATGTAACATATCCTGGGATGTAATATATCCCGGGATGTAATATATCCCGGGATGTAATATATCCCAGGATGTAATATATCCTGGGATGTAATATATCACAGGATGTAATATATCCCGGGATGTAACATATCCTGGGATGTAATATATCCCGGGATGTAATATTTCCCGGGATGTAATATATCCCGGGATGTAATATATCCCGGGATGTAATATATCCTGGGATGTAATATACCCCGAATGAAATATATCCTGGGATGTAATATATACGGAGGGATAATATCTCGGATGTAATATATCCGGGATGTAATATATCCCGAGATGTAATATACCAGGGATTTTAAATAATCCGGAATACAATATTTTCCTGGGAAGTAATATATCCCGGGATGTAATAAATCCCAGGATTAAATATTCCCGGGATGTAATAATATCCCAGGATGTAATATATCCCAGGATGTTTTATATCCCGGGATGTAATATATAGCAGGATGTAATATATCGTGGGACGTAATATATCCCGGGACGTAATATATCCCGGGATGTAATATATGTAATATATCCCAGGATGTTTTATATCCCGAGATGTAATATACCCAGGATGAAATAATATCGAGACGTATATATCCCGGGACGTATATATCCCGGAATGTAATATTTTCCGGGATGTAATATATCCGGGATGTAATAATCCGGGTTTGTAATATATCCCGGGTGTAAAATATCCCAGGATGTATATATCCTTGGATGTAATATAATCCCGGGATGTAATATATCGCGGATGTAATATTTTCATGGGATTAATATATCGGGGATGTAATACTTCCCGGAATGTAATATATCCCAGGATGTAATATATCCTGGGATGTAATATATCCTGGGAAGTAATATATCCCAGGATGTAATATATCCTGGGATGTAATATATCCTGGGATGTAATATACCCCGGGAATGTAATATATCCCGGGATATAATATATCCCGGGATGCAATATATCCCGGGATATAATATATTCTGGGATGTAATATATCCCGAGATATAATATCTGGGATGTAATATATCCTGGGATGTAATATATCTGGGATGTAATATATCCTGGGATGTAATATATCCTGGGATGTAATATATCCCGGTATATAATATATCCTGGGACGTAAAATGTAACGTGATGTAATATATCCCAGGATGTAATATATCCCAGGATGTAATATATCCCAAGATGTAATATATCCAGGGATGTAATATATCCTGGGATGTAATATATCCCAGGATGTAATATATCCCGGTTTGTATATATCCTGGGATGTAAATATCCCGGGATAATAAAAAATACCCCGTGATGTAATATATCCCGGGATGTAATATATCCCGGGATTTTAATAACCCCGGGATGTAATATATCCCGGGACGTAATGTATCCCGGGATGTAATATATTCCAGGATGTAATATCCCGGGATTAATATATCCGGATGTAACATATCTCAGGATGTAATAAAATCCCGGGATGTAATATATCCGGGGATGAAATATATCCGGGATGTAATATACCCCGGGATGTAATATATCCCAGGATGTAATAAATCCGGGATGTAATATATCCTGGGATGTAAAATATCCCGGGGATGTAATAATCCCGGGAGTAATATATCCCAGGATGTAAATATCCCTGGAGTAATTTCCTGGGATGTAATATATCCCGGATGAATATATCCCAGGATGTAATATATCCTGGGATGTAATATATCCCAGGATGTAATATATCCGGATGTAATATATCCCGGGATGCAAAAATATTCTGGGATGTAATATATCCTGGGATGTTATATATCCGGGATGTAATTATCCTGGGATGAATGTATCCTGGATGTATATATCCTGAGATTTTTAATTTATATCCGGGGATTTTAATATATCCCGGGGATGTAATAATCCCGGGATATAATAATCCTGGGATGTAATGTATCCCGTGATGTAATATATCCTGAGATGTAATATATCCCTGGGATGTAATATATCCTGGGATGTATTATCCCGTGATTAATATATCCGGGGATGTAATATATCGGGATGTAATATATCCTGAGATGTAATAAAACCGGGGATGTAATATATCCCAGGATGTAATATATCCCAGGATGTAATATATCCCAGGATGTAATATATCCCAGGATGTAATATATCCTGGTGTGAAACATATTTCTCAGGTGGAGGTACTTCCGGCACAGCTTCCGGTAAAAATGAAATTCATCTGACGATACATTACGGAAACTATGTTCTGTGGCAAGACAATCCGTGCAGCGATGCACACTCTGATAAAGAGTGTTGGGGGATATATGTTGCTCCAACAACAGATGGAGAGAGTGTGGGGTTATAGATGTTGCTTGCATGAGCAGAATTGGGAACACTGAGCATAACTCCATGTTTGCGTCCCCCCTCCCCACACAATAATAGACGCTGCATATTTCTACATATGTCTGTCTCATGTTGGTGCACACGATATTTTGTGATATGACTTCAGTGAACCCCGAGGTCTACGTGCCTGTGCACCACAAATCCGTCCTGTGGACGGTGGTGGCTAGTTTATTGTGCACCCCATGTCCGCGTCACTGTGAAGCAGCGTAGTGACAGTCAGAGATCATCCTTGAACAACAGTGACAGTCAGAGATCATCCTTGAACAACAGTGACAGTCAGAGATCATCCTTGAACAACAGTGACAGTCAGAGATCATCCTTGAACAACAGTGACAGTCAGAGATCATCCTTGAACAACAGTGACCCGTCAGAGTCATCTTTAACAACAGTGACAATCAGAATCATCTTGAACATAGTGACAGTCAGAGATCATCCTTGAACAACAGTGACAGTCAGAGACATCCTTGAAAAAGCATTGACAGTCAGAGATCATCCTTGAACACAGTGACAGTCAGAGAACATCCATGAACAACAGTGACAGTCAGATATCATCCTTGAACAACAGTGACAGTCAGAGACCATCCATGAACAACAGTGACAGTAAGACATCATCCTTGAACAACAGTGAATCAGAGATCATCCTGAACAACAGTGACAATCAAGACCATCCAAAAGAACAACCAGTGACTGTCAGAGATCATCCTTGAACAACAGTGACAGTCAGAGATCATCCTTGAACAACATGACAGTTTAAAAGACCATCCCGAACAACAGTGACAGTCAGAATCATTCATGAACATCAATGACAGTCAGAGACCATCCATGAACAACAGTGACAGTCAGACATCATCCTTGAACAACAGTGACAGTCAGACATCATCCTTGAAAAACAGTGACCCGTCAGAGATTTATCCTTGAACAACGTGACAGTCAGAGATCATCCTTGAACAACAGTGACAGTCAGAGATCATCCTTGAACAACAGTGACAGTCAGAGATCATCCTTGAACACATGACAGTCAGAGATCATCCTTGGGAAAAGCTGACAGTCAGAGATCATCCATGAACAACAGTGACAGTCAGATTCATCCTTGAACAACAGTGACAGTCAGAATCATCCTTGAACAGCAGTGACAGTCAAGATCATCCTTGACAACAGTGACAGTCAGAGACCAAACCATGAACAAAAGTGACAGTCAGAGATCATCCTTGAACAACAGTGACAGTCACAGAAACATCCTTGAACAACAGTGACGTCAGAGATCATCCTTGAAGAGCAGTGACAGTCAGAGATCAACCTTTTAACAACAGTGGCAGTCAGAGATCATCCCTTGAACAACAATTGACAGTCAGAGACCATCCATGAACAACAGTGAAGTCAGAGATCATCCTTGTACAACATGACAGTCAGAGGGCCATCTTATGAACAACAGTGACAGTCAGAGATCCCTCCTGTACAACAGTGACCCGTCAGACACCATCCATGAACAACATGACAGTCAGGATCATCCTTGTAAAAACAGTGACAGTCAGAGCCATCCATGAACAACAGGACAGTCAGATATCATCCTTGAACAACAGTGACAGTCAGAGACCATCCATGAACAACAGTGACAGTAAGACATCATCCTTGAACAACAGTGACAGTCAGAGATCATCCTTGAACAAAAAGTGACAATCAAGACCCTCCTGAAAACAGTGACCCGTCCCGAGATCATTCCTGAACATCAATGACAGTCAGGACCATCCTTTAACAACAGTGACATCAGAGATCATCCTTGAACAAACAGTGACTGTCAGAGATGATCCTTGAACAACAGTGACAGTCAGAGATCATCCTTGAACAACAGTGACAGTAAGAGACCATCCATGAACAACAGTGACAGTCAGAGATCATTCATGAACATCAATGACAGTCAGAGACCATCCATGAACAACAGTGACAGTCAGAAATCATCCTTGAACAACAGTGACAGTCAGACATCATCCTTGAACAACAGTGACAGTCAGAGATCATCCTTGAACAACAGTGACAGTCAGAGATCATCCTTGAACAACAGTGACAGTCAGAGATCATCCTTGAACAACAGTGACAGTCAGAGATCATCCTTGAACAACAGTGACAGTCAGAGATCATCCTTGAACAAACAGTGACAGTCCAGAGATCATCCATGAACCAAATTGACAGTCAGATATCATCCCCTTTAACAACAGTTTACAGTCAGAGATCATCCTTGAACAACAGTGACAGTCAGAGATCATCCTTGAACAACAGTGACAGTCAGAGACCATCCATGAACAACAGTGACAGTCAGAGATCATCCTTGAACAACAGTGACAGTCAGAGATCATCCTTGAACAACAGTGACAGTCAGAGATCATCCTTGAACAGCAGTGACAGTCAGAGATCATCCTTGAACAACAGTGGCAGTCAGAGATCATCCTTGAACAACAGTGACAGTCAGAGACCATCCATGAACAACAGTGACAGTCAGAGATCATCCTTTGACAACTGGACAGTCAGGGGCCATCTATGAACAACAGTGCAGTCAGAGATCACCTTGACAACAGTGCAGTCAGACCCATCCATGAACAACAGTGACAGTCAGAGATATCCTTGTACAACAATGACAGTCCAGAGACCATCCAGAACAACAGTGAAGTCAGAGACCATCCTTGAACAGCAGTGACAGTCAGAGACCATCCTTGAACAACAGTGACAGTCAGAGATCATCCTTGAACAACAGTGACAGTCAGAGATCATCCTTGAACAACAGTGACAGTAAGAGACCATCCATGAACAACAGTGACAGTCAGAGATCATTCATGAACATCAATGACAGTCAGAGACCATCCATGAACAACAGTGACAGTCAGATATCATCCTTGAACAACAGTGACAGTCAGACATCATCCTTGAACAACAGTGACAGTCAGAAAGGGCATCTTGAACAACATGACAGTCAAAAGATCATCTTGAACAACATTGACAGTCAGAGATCATCCTTGAACAACAGTGACAGTCAGAGATCATCCTTGAAAAACAGTGGCAGTCAGAGATCATCCTTGAAAAACAGTGACAGTCAGAAATCATCCTTGAACAGCAGTGACAGTCAGAGACCATCCTTGAACAACAGTGACAGTCAGAGATCATCCTTGAACAACATTGACAGTCCAGAGATCATCCTTGAAAAAACAGTGACAGTCAGAGATCATCCTTGAAAACATGACAGTCAGAAATCATCCTTGAACACAGTGACAGTCAGAACCATCCTTGAACAACAGTGACAGTCAAAAATCATCCTTGAACAACAGTGAAGTCAGACATCATCCTTGAACAACAGTGACAGTCAGAGATCATCCTTGAACAACACTGACAGTCAGAGATCATCCTTGAACAGCAGTGACAGTCAGAGACCATCCTTGAACAACAGTGACAGTCAGAGATCATCCTTGAACAACAGTGACAGTCAGAGATCATCCTTGAACAGCAGTGACAGTCAGAGATCATCCTTGAACAACAGTGACAGTCAGAGACCATCCATGAACAACATGTTGCAGTCAATATCATCCTTGAACAACAGTGACAGTCACAGACCATCCTTGAACAACAGTGACAGTCAGAGATCATCCTTGAACAACAGTGACAGTCAGAGATCATCCTTGAACAACAGTGACAGTCAGAGATCATCCTTGAACAACAGTGACAGTCAGAGATCATCCTTGAACAACACTGACAGTCAGAGATCATCCTTGAACAGCAGTGACAGTCAGAGATCATCCTTGAACAACAGTGACAGTCAGAGATCATCCTTGAACAACAGTGACAGTCAGAGATTATCCTTGAACAACAGTGACAGTCAGATATCATCCTTGAACAACAGTGACAGTCAGAGATCATCCTTGAACAACAGTGACAGTCAGAGACCATCCATGAACAACAGTGACAATCAGAAATCATTCTTGAACAGTAGTGACAGTCAGAGATCATCCTTGAACAACAGTGACAGTCAGAGATCATCCTTGAACAGCATTGACAGTCAGAGATCATCCTTGAACAGCAGTGACAGTCAGAGATCATCCATGAACAACAGTGACAGTCAGATATCATCCTTGAAAACATTTACAGTCAGAGCATCCTTGAAAAGCAGTGAAGTCAGAGATCACCTTGAACAACATGACAGCAGAGACCATCCATGAACAACAGTGACAGTCAGAGATCATCCTTGAACAACAGTGACAGTCACAGATCATCCTTGAACAACAGTGACAGTCAGAGATCATCCTTGAACAGCAGTGACAGTCAGAGATCATCCTTGAACAACAGTGACAGTCAGATATCATCCTTGAACAACAGTGACAGTCAGAGACCATCCATGAACAACAGTGACAGTCAGAGATCATCCTTGTACAACAGTGACAGTCAGAGACCATCCATGAACAACAGTGACAGTCAGAGATCATCCTTGTACAACAGTGACAGTCAGACACCATCCATGAACAACAGTGACAGTCAGAGATCATCCTTGTACAACAGTGACAGTCAGATATCATCCTTGAACAACAGTGACAGTCAGACATCATCCTTGAACAACAGTGACAGTCAGAGACCATCCACGAACAACAGTGACAGTCAGAGACCATCCTTGAACAGCAGTGACAGTCAGAGACCATCCTTGAACAACAGTGACAGTCAGAGATCATCCTTGAACAACAGTGACAGTCACAGATCATCCTTGAACAACAGTGACAGTCAGAGACCATCCTTGAACATCAGTGACAGTCAGAGATCATCCTTGAACAACAGTGACAGTCAAGGAAACCCTCCATGAACAACAGTTGACATAAAACATCTCCTTGAACAACAGTGACAGTCAGAGGGTCATCCTTGAAAAACCCGTGACAATCAGAGACCATCCTGAACAACAGTGACGTCAGAGATCATCCTTGACAACAGTGACAGTCAGAGATCATCCTTGAACAACAGTGACAGTCAGAGATCATCCTTTAACACAGTGACAGTCGAGATCATCCTTGAACAACAGTGACAGTCAGAGATCATCCCTTTAAAAAACAGTGACAGTCAGAGATCCCTCCATGAACAACAGTGGACCATCAGAATCATCTTGAAACATAGTGACAGTCAGAGATCATCCTTGAAAAACAGTGACGGGCAGAGATCATCCTTTAAACACATTGACAGTCAGAGATCATCCTTGAACACAGTGACAGTCAGAGATCATCCTGAACAAAAGTGACAGTCAGAATATCAATCCTTGAACAACAGTGCAGTCAGAGACCATCCATGAACAACAGTGACAGTAAGACATCATCCTTGAACAACAGTGACAGTCAGAGATCATCCTTGAACAACAGTGACAATCAGAGACCATCCATGAACAACAGTGACTGTCAGAGATCATCCTTGAACAACAGTGACAGTCAGAGATCATCCTTGAACAACAGTGACAGTAAAAGACCATCCTGAAACAACAGTGACAGTCAGAGATCATTCATGAACATCAATGACAGTCAGAGACCATCCATGAACAACAGTGACAGTCAGACATCATCCTTGAACAACAGTGACAGTCAGACATCCCTCCTGAACAACAGTGACAGTCAGAGAAACATCCTTGAAAACATGACAGTCAGAGATCATCCTTGAACAACATGGGCAGTCAGAGATCATCCTTGAACAACAGTGACAGTCAGAGATCATCCTTGAACAGCATTGACAGTCAGAGATCATCCTTGAACAGCAGTGACAGTCAGAGATCATCCATGGGAAAAACAGTGACTCGTCAGATATCATTTCCCTTTAACAACAGTGACAGTCAGAGATCATCCTTGAACAGAGTGGGCAGTCAGAGATCATCCTTGAACAACATGACAGTCAGAGACCATCCATGAACAAAAGTGACAGTCAGAGATCATCCTTGAACAACAGTGACAGTCAGAGATCATCCTTGAACAACAGTGACAGTCAGAGAATCATCCTTGAAGAGCATGACAGTCAGAGATCATCCTTGAACAACAGTGCAGTCAGAGATCATCCTTGAACAAACAGTGACAGTCAGAGACCATCCATGAAAAAACAGTGAAAAGTCAAGATCATCCTTGTACAACAGTGACAGTCAGAGACCATCTTTTGAAAAAACAGTGACAGTCAGAGTTCATCCTTGTACAACATGACAGTCAGACACCATCCATGAACAACAGTGACAGTCAGAGATCATCCTTGTACAACAGTGACAGTCAGAGACCATCCATGAACAACAGTGACAGTCAGATATCATCCTTGAACAACAGTGACAGTCAGAGACCATCCATGAACAACAGTGACAGTAAGACATCATCCTTGAACAACAGTGACAGTCAGAGATCATCCTTGAACAACAGTGACAATCAGAGACCATCCATGAACAACAGTGACAGTCAGAGATCATTCATGAACATCAATGACAGTCAGAGACCATCCATGAACAACAGTGACAGTCAGAGATCATCCTTGAACAACAGTGACTGTCAGAGATGATCCTTGAACAACAGTGACAGTCAAAAACATCCCTTTAACAACAGTGACAGAAAGAGACCATCCATGAACAACAGTGACAGTCAGAGATCATTCATGAACATCAATGACAGTCAGAGACCATCCATGAACAACAGTGACAGTCAGACATCATCCTTGAACAACAGTGACAGTCAGACATCATCCTTGAACAACAGTGACAGTCAGAGATCATCCTTGAACAACAGTGACAGTCAGAGATCATCCTTGAACAACAGTGACAGTCAGAGATCATCCTTGAACAACAGTGACAGTCAGAGATCATCCTTGAACAGCATTGACAGTCAGAGGTCCCTCCTTGAACAAGCAGTGACAGTCAGAGATCATCCATGAACAACATTGACAGTCAGATATCATCCTTGAACAACAGTGACAGTCAGAGATCATCCTTGAACAGCAGTGACAGTCAGAGATCATCCTTGAACAACAGTGACAGTCAGAGACCATCCATGAACAACAGTGACAGTCAGAGATCATCCTTGAACAAAAAGTGACAGTCAGAGATCATCCTTGAACAACAGTGACAGTCAGAGATCATCCTTGAACAGCAGTGACAGTCAGAGATCATCCTTGAACAACAGTGACAGTCAGAGATCATCCTTGAACAACAGTGACAGTCAGAGACCATCCATGAACAACAGTGACAGTCAGAGATCATCCTTGTACAACAGTGACAGTCAGAGACCATCTATGAACAACAGTGACAGTCAGAGATCATCCTTGTACAACAGTGACAGTCAGAGACCATCCATGAACAACAGTGACAGTCAGAGATCATCCTTGAACAACAGTGACAGTCAGAGACCATCCATGAACAACAGTGACAGTCAGAGACCATCCTTGAACAGCAGTGACAGTCAGAGACCATCCTTGAACAACAGTGACAGTCAGAGATCATCCTTGAACAACAGTGACAGTCAGAGATCATCCTTGAACAACAGTGACAGTAAGAGACCATCCATGAACAACAGTGACAGTCAGAGATCATTCATGAACATCAATGACAGTCAGAGACCATCCATGAACAACAGTGACAGTCAGATATCATCCTTGAACAACAGTGACAGTCAGACATCATCCCCTTGAACAACATGACATCAGAGGTCATCCTTGAACAACAGTGACAGTCGAGATCATCCTTGAACAACATTGACAGTCAGAGGGTCATCCTTGAACAACAGGACAGTCAGAGATCATCCTTGAAAACATGGCAGTCAGAGATCACCTTGAAAACAGTGACAGTCAGAAATCATCCTTGAACAGCAGTGACAGTCAGAGACCATCCTTGAACAACAGTGACAGTCAGAGATCATCCTTGAACAACATTGACAGTCAGAGATCATCCTTGAACAACAGTGACAGTCAGAGATCATCCTTGAAAAACAGTGACAGTCAGAAATCATCCTTGAACAGCAGTGACAGTCAGAGACCATCCTTGAACAACAGTGACAGTCAGAGATCATCCTTGAACAACAGTGAAAGTCAGACATCATCCTTGAACAACAGTGACAGTCAGAGATCATCCTTGAACAACACTGACAGTCAGAGATCATCCTTGAACAGCAGTGACAGTCAGAGACCATCCTTGAACAACAGTGACAGTCAGAGATCATCCTTGAACAACCCGTGACAGTCAGAGATCATCCTTGAACAGCAGTGACAGTCAGAGATCATCCTTGAACAACAGTGACAGTCAGAGACCATCCATGAACAACAGTGACAGTCAGAGATCATCCTTGAACAACAGTGACAGTCACAGATCATCCTTGAACAACAGTGACAGTCAGAGATCATCCTTGAACAGCAGTGACAGTCAGAGATCATCCTTGAACAACAGTGACAGTCAGAGATCATTCCTTTAACTACAGTGACAGTCAGAGACCCTCCTTGAACAACACTGACAGTCAGAGATCATCCTTGAACAGCAGTGACAGTCAGAGATCATCCTTGAACAACAGTGACAGTCAGAGATCATCCTTGAACAACAGTGACAGTCAGAGATCATCCTTGAACAACAGTGACAGTCAGATATCATCCTTGAACAACAGTGACAGTCAGAGATCATCCTTGAACAACAGTGACAGTCAGAGACCATCCATGAACAACAGTGACAATCAGAAATCATTCTTGAACATATGAAAAAAGTCAGAGATCATCCTTGAACAACAGTGACAGTCAGAGATCATCCTTGAACAGCATTGACAGTCAGAGATCATCCTTGAACAGCAGTGACAGTCAGAGATCATCCATGAACAACAGTGACAGTCAGATATCATCCTTGAACAACAGTGACAGTCAGAGATCATCCTTGAACAGCAGTGACAGTCAGAGATCATCCTTGAACAACAGTGACAGTCAGAGACCATCCATGAACAACAGTGACAGTCAGAGATCATCCTTGAACAACAGTGACAGTCACAGATCATCCTTGAACAACAGTGACAGTCAGAGATCATCCTTGAACAGCAGTGACAGTCAGAGACATCCTTGAAACAACAGTGAAGTCAGAATCATCCTTGAACAACAGTGACAGCAGAGACCATCCTGAACAAAAGTACAGTCAGAGATCATCCTTGTACAACAGTGACAGTCAGAGACCATCCATGAACAACAGTGACAGTCAGAGATCATCCTTGTACAACAGTGACAGTCAGACACCATCCATGAACAACAGTGACAGTCAGAGATCATCCTTGTACAACAGTGACAGTCAGAATCATCCTTGAAAAAACAGTGACAGTCAGACATCATCCTTGAACAACAGTGACAGTCAGAGACCATCCACGAACAACAGTGACAGTCAGAGACCATCCTTGAACAGCAGTGACAGTCAGAGACCATCCTTGAACAACAGTGACAGTCAGAGATCATCCTTGAACAACAGTGACAGTCACAGATCATCCTTGAACAACATGACAGTCAGAACCATCCTTGAACATCAGTGACAGTCAGAGATCATCCTTGAACAACAGTGACAGTCAGATATCATCCTTGAACAACACTGACAGTCAGAAACCATCCATGAACAACAGTGACAGTCAGACATCATCCTTGAACAACAGTGACAGTCAGAGACCATCCACGAACAACAGTGACAGTCAGAGACCATCCTTGAACAGCAGTGACAGTCAGAGACCATCCTTGAACAACAGTGACAGTCAGAGATCATCCTTGAACAACAGTGACAGTCACAGATCATCCTTTTAACAACGTGACAGTCAGAGATCATCCCTTTAACCAGTGGGCAGTCAGAGACCATCCATGAACAACAGTGACAGTCAGATGTCATCCTTGAACAACAGTGACAGTCAGAGATCATCCTTGAACAGCAGTGACAGTTAGAGACCATCCATGAACAACAGTGACAGTCAGATGTCATCCTTGAACAACAGTGACAGTCAGAGATCATCCTTGAACAACAGTGACAGTCACAGATCATCCTTGAACAACAGTGACAGTCAGACATCATCCATGAACAACAGTGACAGTCGGAGATCATCCTTGAACAACAGTGACAGTCAGAGATCATCCTTGAACAACAGTGACAGTCAGAAATCATCCTTGAACAACAGTGACAGTCAGAAATCATCCTTTGAACAACAGTGACAGTCATGAGACCATCCTTTAACAACAGTGACAGTCCCGAGACCATCCTTGAACAACAGTGACAGTCGGAGATCATCCTTGAACAACAGTGACAGTCGGGGATCATCCTTGAACAACAGTGACAGTCAGAAATCTCCTTGAACAAAAGTGACATTTAGAAATCATCCTTTAACAACAGTGAAGTCAAAATCATCCTTGAACAACAGTGACAGTCAGAGATCATCCTTGAACAACAGTGACAGTCAGAGATCATCCTTGAACAACAGTGACAGTCGGAGATCATCCTTGAACAACAGTGACAGTCAGAAATCATCCTTGAACAACAGTGACAGTCGGAGATCATCCTTGAACAACAGTGACAGTCAGAAATCATCCTTGAACAACAGTGACAGTCAGAAATCATCCTTGAACAACAGTGACAGTCAGAAATCATCCTTGAACAACAGTGAAAGTCAGAGATCATCCTTGAACAACATGACAGTCGGGGACATCCTTGAACAACAGTGACAGTCGAGATCATCCTTGAACAACAGTGACAGTCAGAAATCATCCTTGAACAACAGTGACGTCAGAATCATCCTTGAACAACATGACAGTTTAGAAAACATCCTTGAACAACAGTGACATCGAGATCATCCTTGAACAACAGTGAAAGTCAGAGATCATCCTTGAACAACAGTGACAGTCGGAGATCATCCTTGAACAACAGTGACAGTCAGAGATCATCCTTGAACAACAGTGACAGTCGGAGATCATCCTTGAACAACAGTGACAGTCAGAAATCATCCTTGAACAACAGTGACAGTCAGAAATCATCCTTGAACAACAGTGACAGTTCAGAAATCATTTCCCTTTACAAAAAGTGAAAGTCAGAGATCATCCTTGAACAACAGTGACAGTCGGAGATCATCCTTGAACAACAGTGACAGTCGGAGATCATCCTTGAACAACAGTGACAGTCAGAAATCATCCTTGAACAACAGTGAAAGTCGAGATCATCCTTTGGACAACAGTGACATCGAAATCATCCTTGAACAACAGTTTACAGTCGGAGATCATCCTTGAACAACAGTGACAGTCAGAAATCATCCTTGAACAACAGTGACAGTCAGAGATCATCCTTGAACAACAGTGACAGTCGGAGATCATCCTTGAACAACATTGACAGTCAGAGACCACCCTCCTGAGGCTTCATGTTCCTATATAATAATAATAATAATAATAATAATAATAATAATAATAATAATAATAATAATAATAATAATAATAATAATAATAATAATAATTTTTATTACTACAAGTACATGTACCAGAAGGTATACAGGTCTAGCTGACATCAATAACATACTACAGTATAGAAAGCCGCTTGTTAAGCAGAGCATTTCGGGCAAATTAAGTCACTTTTGTCCCAGGATGCGACCCACACCAGTCGAGTCACACCCAGGTACCTATTTTACTGATGGGGAACATAGACAGCCAGTGTAAAGAAACACGCTCAATGTTTCTACCCTCCCCGGGAATCGAACCCGGACCCTTGCCGTGTGAAGCGAGAGCTTTAGCCATCAGGCCACGGGGCACAGAGGCCTGGTGGTCACGCATCTAGTGTTCCTATCTGAGGCAGACTCTAGCACTAGGCTCTAGTCAGAGATGCTTTCAACCACCAAGTATATAAATCTACATTATTTCGCTCATAAGTGCCATAATTTCTTTTCCTAGCATCAGAGGCTAATATTAATCAGTTCCCAAAACAACCCACAGGTCAAGATGTCAAGCTTACTAAGTCAGACCTGGCCACTGGGAAGAAAACTGACATGAAGAACAATGCAGTGGAGTAACAAAAGCTCCATAAACGAAATATGTCCATATTGAATACTGCTTGGTGTAGCTGTTCGACATACACAAGGATGGTCATGGATCGCGCCGCGGAGCGTTGACCCCTGGGACACCCTTCAGGAATACCCTCCAGGAATAACCTCTAGGAATACTCTCCAGAAATACCCTCCAGGAATGCCCTCCAGGAACACCCTCCAGATGAGGACTTCTCTTCTGCTGCTGTCACACGCCTGAAGACCAAAGATATTCGATCCATCATCTCTTTGTAATGTGGATTATTCAGATTTAATTCTACTAAGAAAAACTGTGCAAAGTTCTAAATGTTGGACAGGACAATAACCATGCCACATATAAACTAAATAATGTAGATCTTAATATTACGGATTGCGAAAAAGATTTAGGAGTTCTGGTTAGCAGTAATCTGAAACCAAGACAACAGTGCATAAGTGTTCGCAATAAAGCTAATAGAATCCTTGGCTTCATATCAAGAAGCATAAATAATAGGAGTCCTCATGTTGTTCTTCAACTCTATACATCCTTGGTTAGGCCTCATTTAGATTATGCTGCACAGTTTTGGTCACCGTATTACAGAATGGATATAAATTCTCTGGAAAATGTACAAAGGAGGATGACAAAGTTGATCCCATGTATCAGAAACCTTCCCTATGAGGATAGACTAAGGGCCCTGAAACTGCACTCTCTAGAAAGACGAAGAATTAGGGGGATATGATTGAGGTGTATAAATGGAAGACAGGAATAAATAAAGGGGATGTAAATAGTGTGCTGAAAATATCTAGCCTAGACAGGACTCGCAGCAATGGTTTTAAGTTGGAAAAATTCAGATTCAGGAAGGATATAGGAAAGTACTGGTTTGGTAATAGAGTTGTGGATGAGTGGAACAAACTCCCTAGTACCGTTATAGAGGCCAGAACGTTGTGTAGCTTTAAAAATAGGTTGGATAAATACATGAGTGGATGTGGGTGGGTGTGAGTTAGACCTGATAGCTTGTGCTACCAGGTCGGTTGCCGTGTTCCTCCCTTAAGTCAATGTGACCTGACCTGACTAGGTTGGGTGCATTGGCTTAAGCCGGTAGGAGACTTGGACCTGCCTCGCATGGGCCAGTAGGCCTTCTGCAGTGTTCCTTCGTTCTTATGTTCTTATGTTCAGTCCCACAGTTTCACGTCTGCTAGTTGTCATGGATAACGAAGGTCGTTGGATCAGTGACATCTTACCTATCCGCTCATCGACTCTCATGTGCAAGCATCGGCCACCAAATCTGAGTTTTCGGGCAAGGGGGAACAGCTTTTCTTTGTAGAATTACTCCACTGGAACACAGAGGATCGCGAGAGCTTCTTGTACGAGTGCTTGAATATTCGTCTTTAAACGTTGATGAAGGCATTGAGAGCCTAGACTGAGCACCTCCTCCAGGCTCTCAAGAGTGCCTTCACAATGCACTAATTGCGCTCCATGAGAACACGCTGGGAGAGTGAAAAAAAATATATGTCACATATCGTGAAGTGGGCGAGGCAGTGAGAGCCTCCACACCTCCAAGAGACTAGGGACTGGTCACCACATTAACGTTAAAAAGAGGATCAGAATACGTAATAGGTACATGTATGTTAGCTCTACAAGACTAGTTACACAACACTAGGGACTGGTCACCCTCGTGTCACTAACAATAACACACAACACATCAACAGTCACTACTGCCAAAGTTTATCAGGGAACCATGTTCATTTGTGTATTCTCGACACTGTTCTTCAATAACCAACGTGGTGGAGAGTACATACACGCTGACAGGTGTGGTCAGAGGCGTATATACCATGAAACTTATGAAGCTTAAGCTTCAGGGCCCCTAATCCCGGAGGGGCCCCAGAAGCGACTTTAGTCTACATTGCTTAAAAAATTTGAGTCTACTGTATGAGAAGGGATTGCGAAGGGGCCCCCATATCAGTTCAAGCTTCAGGGCCCCAAAAATGTACGTTCGCCACTGGTTGTGGTGGAGATTATGTAACTGAACTTTCTGACTGAGTCAGAATATTGAACAACCATCAACACAAGTCTCCCAGCTGTTGAAATGCTGTCCCCAACACCCAGCTTCCCCAACATCCAGCTTCCCCAACACCCAGCTTCCCCAACACCCAGCTTCCCCAACACCCAGCCTTCCCCAACACCCAGCCTTTCCCAACACCCAGCTTCCCCAACACCCAGCTTCCCCAACACCCAGTCTTCCCCAACACCCAGCCATCCCAACACCCAGCTTCCCCAATACCCAGCTTTCCCAACACCCAGCCTTTCTCAACACTCAGCTTCCCCAACACCCAGCTTCCCCAACACCCAGCTTCCCCAACACTCAGCTTCCCAACACCCAGCTTCCCCAACACCCAGCTTCCCAAACACCCAGCTATCCCCAACACCCAGCTTCCCCAACACCCAGCTTCCCCAACACCCAGCTTCCCAACACCCAGCCTTCCCCAACACCCAGCTTCCTCAACACCCAGCCTTCCCCAACATCCAGCTTCCCCAACACCCAGCCATCCCAACACCCAGCTTCCGCAACACCCAGCCTTTCCCAACACCCAGCTTCCCCAACACCCAGTCTTCCCAACACCCAGCCATCCCAACACCCAGCTTCCTCAACACCCAGCCTTCCCCAACACCCAGCTTACCCAACACCCAGCCTTCCCCAACACCCAGCTTCCCCAACACCCAGCTTCCTCAACACCCAGCTTCCCCAACACCCAGCTTCCCCAACACCCAGCCTTCCCCATCACCAGCCTTCCCCAATACCCAGCCTTCCCCAACACCCAGCCTTCCTCAACACCCAGCTTCTCCAACACCTAGTCTTCCCCAACACCCAGCCATCCCCAAACCCAGCTTCCCCAACACCCAGCCATCCCCAACACCCAGCCTTCCCCAACATCCAGCTTCCCCAACACCCAGCTTCCCCAACACCCAGCCTTCCCCAACATCAAGCCTTCCCCAACACCAAGCCTTCCCCAACACCAAGCCTTGCCCATTACCCAGCCTTTCCCATTACCCAGCCTTCTCCAACACCTCACTTCCCCAACACTCCACCTCCCAATACACTACCTCCCCAACACCCTACCTACCCATATCCCACCACCTTCCCAACACCCCACCTCCCAACATCCACTATTCCCCCTCCCTCACCCCAAACAATGATATTCAACACAGATTCATTCAAATTGTCTATCTCTCACCCCTTTCCTTCACTTCTCACTCCTTCATTATTCACTTCCCTCTTCCTCTTTCACTTCCCTCTGCCTTTCCTCTGCTTGTTTCCATTCCCTCTTCCTCTTTCCCTTCCCTCTGCATGTTTCCCTTCCCTCTCCCACTTTCTCTTCCCTCTCCCTCTTTTCCTTCCCTCTCCCTCTTTCCCTTCCCTCTGCCTGCTTCTCTTCTCTCTCCTTTATTTTGCTCTCTGTGTATCATCTGGGCGTTGTGGGAGGCATCCTGGAGTTGGGTAGTGTACCATGTGCACGACTGACTCTGTAAAGTAACACAGCTTGTAAATAAGCTGAGACAAGATAACAAGAGTGCAAATAAGCTGAAACAAGATAACAAGAGTGTAAATAAGCTGAGACAAGATAATAAGAGTGTAAATAAGCTGAGACAAGATAACAAGAGTGCAAATAAGCTGAGACAAGATAACAAGAGTGTAAATAAGCTGAAACAAGATAACAAGAGTGTAAATAAGCTGAGACAAGATAATAAGAGTGTAAATAAGCTGAGACAAATAACAAGAGTGCAAATAGCTGAGACAGATAACAAGAGTGTAAATAAGCTGAGACAAGATAACAAGAGTGTAAATAAGCTGAGACAAGATAACAAGAGTGTAAATAAGCTGAGACAAGATAACAAGAGTGTAAATAAGCTGAGACAAGATAACAAGAGTGTAAATAAGCTGAGACAAGATAACAAGAGTGTAAATAAGCTGAGACAAGATAACAAGAGTGTAAATAAGCTGAGACAAGATAACAAGAGTGTAAATAAGCTGAGACAAGATAACAAGAGTGTAAATAAGCTGAGACAAGATAACAAGTCTTTATTTGGTAAATCAAAGACAGGTAGACTGATCAAGACGTTATTACAACTGATGTTTCGCTCAGACCCTCGTCACGTTTTACACAGAACTGGACACTCCTTCAGGTGACAGGGAAGACAGAGTCAGTTGACAGGAGAGGTGCTTCAAAATATAATTAATATAAGTTCTAGAGTGGGCGGTGGGTGGGTCAGTGGGTGGGTCAGTGGGTGGGTCAGTGGGTGGGTCAGTGGGTGGGTCAGTTGGTGAATCAGTGTGTCAGTGGTTGGATCAGAGGGTGGGTCAGCGAGTGGGTCAGAGGGTGTGTCAGTGAGTGGATCAGTGGGTGTGTCAGTGGGTGTGTCAGTGGGTGGGTGAGTGTGTCAGTGGGTGGGTCAGTGGGTGGATCAGTGGGTGTCATTGGGTGGATCAGTGGGTGGGTCAGTGGGTAGGTCAGTGGTTGGGTCAGTAGGTAGGTCAGTGGGTGGGTCAGTGGGTGGATCAGTGGAGCTAAACACCTGCAGGGGTAGGATACCCCAGAACACGGTGTTCTGACTGCACATGTGTGAACACAGGCTGTGTACAGGTGAGTAACTTGTGGTTTCGATGGAGTGTTTGAGAGGTGTTTAGTGACACCTTCAAGACACTTTGACCTGTCCCTGTTAATCTCTTCAATTATTATTGGAGTAATGTGTAGTTAATTGTAATTAACTACTCTATACTCCATTACATTATGCAGGTGTTGCCAACACTGTTAACTCTACATACATATGTGTCATGTTGGACCTGTGTTCTGGCATCACTGCCTCTGTCCCTCACATAGCAGTGTTACAGCCAGAACTGGTAACAGTGTAAACTCTGAGTGTATGGGACAAAAGAGCGTGTATACCTGGAGTATACCTGAAGAGGGTTTCGGGGGGTCAACGCCCCCGCGGCTTGGCCTGTGACCAGACATGTGACGTCCTAAATCATTTTGCAAACCATTATGGCTTCCTCCGTATTGATTTTTCATAGGATTTGTGATGCCGTGAGGGTGATATCTAGCTGTCGACTTCTAACCTTTTCCCAGGCAGAACCGAGAATGTTGTCAGGCTGCTGCACACTTACAAGACGCTATAATGGCCAAGTTTCAAGGTGGTGAAGCTGTCTTGGTTATGACAGCATCGTCTTCCAAGAACTTATGCTGATTTGATAATTCAGCAAGGCCATCCTTCATAATCAGTTTGCTGCGTATTTTTTTATTTAGTGAGCTATAAGCATTAAGAAGCAACATGTGCAGGCCAGGAGTCCTTAGTCACCTTACTTATGATCAACGGAACGAATTGTTCAACTTTGCTAAACTGGTCCTTGAACTGATTCTGGTTGCACTAATGAGGGACTATAACAACAATAATAATAATAAGCATGTATGCACCTGGAGAAGAGAGGAATGTAGAGGAGAGAGAGAGATTTTGGGAGATGTTGAGCGAATGTATAGGAGCCTTTGAACCAAGTGAGAGAGTAATTGTGGTAGGGGACCTGAATGCTAAAGTAGGAGAAACTTTTAGAGAGAGTGTGGTAGGTAAGTTTGGGGTGCCAGGTGTAAATGATAATGGGAGCCCTTTGATTGAACTTTGTATAGAAAGGGGTTTATTTATAGGTAATACATATTTTAAGAAAAAGAAGATAAATAAGTATACAAGATACGATGTAGGGCGTAATGACAGTAGTTTGTTGGACTATATATTGGTAGTCCAATAAACTACTGTCATTACGCCCTAGACTTTCAGGATGTACATGTTTATAGAGGGTCCACAAATATATCAGATACCTTTCTAGTTGTAGCTACAGTGAGAGTAAAAGGTAGATGGGATACAAGGAAAATGGAAGCAGCAAGTAAGAGAGAGGTGAAGATGTATAAACTAAAAAAGGAGGCAGTTAGGGTAAGATACAAACAACTATTGGAGGATAGATGGGCTAGTGAGAGTATAGGCAATGGTGTCGAAGATGTATGGGGTAAGTTTAAGAATGTAGTGTTAGAGTGTTCAGCAGAAGTTTGTGGTTACAGGAAAGTGGGTGCAGGAGGGAAGAAGAGCGACTGGTGGAATGATGACGTAAAGATAGTAGTAAGGGAGAAAAAGTTAGCATATGAGAGGTTTTACAAAGTAGAAGTGATGCAAGGAGGGAAGAGTATATGGAGAGAAAAAGAGAGTTAAGAGAGTGGTGAAGCAATGTAAACAGAGAGTAAATGAGAGAGTGGGTGGGATGTTATCAACAAATTTTGTTGAAAATAAGAAAAAGTTTTGGAGTGAGACTATTAAGTTGAGGAAGCATAGGGAACAAATGGATTTGACAGTTAAAAATAGGAGAGGAGAGTTATTAAATGGAGAGGTAGAGGTATCAGGAAGATGGAGAGAATATTTTGAGGAATTGTTAAATGTTGACGAAGATAAGGAAGCTGTGATTTCGTATATAGGGCAAGGAGGAATAACATCTTGTAGGAGTGAGGAAGAGCCAGTTGTGAGTGTGGGGAAAGTTCGTGAAGCAGTGGGTAGAATGAAGGGATTGATGGAATAAAGATAGAAATGTTAAAAGCAGGTGGGGATATAATTTGGGAGTGGTTGGTGCTATTATTTAATAAATGTATGGAAGAGGGTAAGGTACCTGGGGATTGGCAGAAAGCATGCATAGTTCCTTTGTATAAAGGCAAAGGGGACAAAAGAGAAGTGCAAAAATTATAGGGGAATAAGTCTGTTGAGTACACCTGGTAAAGTGTATGGTAGAGTTATTATTGAAAGAATTAAGAGTAAGATGGAGAGTAGGATAGCAGATGAACAAGGAGGCTTTAGGAAAGGTAGGGGGGGGGTGTAGACCAAATGTTTACAATGAAACATATAGGTGAGCACAATTTAGATAAGGGTAAAGAGGTTTTTGTGGCATTTATGGATTTGGAAAAGGCATACGACAGGGTGGATAGGGAGGCAATGTGGCAGATGTTGGTAGGTTACTGAAAGCAGTGAAGAATTTTTATGAGGATAGTGAGGCTCAGCTTAGAGTATGTAGGAGAGAGGGAGATTATTTCCCAGTAAAAGCAGGCCTTAAACAAGGATGTGTATTGTCTCCATGGTTGTTCAATATATTTATAGATGGGGTTGTAAGAGAAGTGAATGCGAGTGTCTTGGCAAGAGGTGTGGAGTTAAAAGATAAAGAATCAAACACAAGTGGGAGTTATCACAGTTGCTCTTTGCTGATGACACTGTGCTTTTGGGAGAGTCTGAAGAGAAGTTGCAGAGGTTGGTGGATGAGTTTGGTAAGGTATGTAAAAGAAGAAAATTAAAAGTGAATATAGAAAAGAGTAAGGTGGTGAGGATAACAAAAAGATTAGGTGACGAAAGATTGGATATCAGATTGGAGGGAGAGAGTTTGAAGGAGGTGAATGTATTCAAATAATTAGAAGTGGACGTGTCAGCAGATGGGTCTATGAAGGATGAGGTGAATCATAGAATTGATGAGGGGAAAAGGGTGAGTGGTGCACTTAAGAGTGTGCAGACAAAGAACTTTGCCCATGGAAGCAAAGAGGGGAATGTATGAGAGTATAGCTGTACCAACACTTGTATGGGTGTGAAGCATGGGTGATGAATGTTGCAACGAGGAGGAGGCTGGAGGCAGTGGAGATGTCATGTCTGAGGGCAATGTGTAGTGTGAATATAATGCAGAGAATTCGTAGTATGGAAATTAGGAGAAGGTGCGGGATTACCAAAACTATTATCCAGAGGGCTTGTGATGTAGTTCAGCTGGGCTTGTGAGGTCTCTTGGGAGACCTAATATAACCAATTATATGGTCACACCTTGCCTTGGCAAATGTCTGTCAGAGTAACGCCTTTTTGGCTTAAGACTGAGGTCTTTTGTTCTGGACGGCGTCAGACCTTGGCGTCAGATCAACACCACATGCGCACACCTCATTGTGGGGGGTGCTCTCGGGACAATATAAGCCCAAGGAACAGCTGAGCAGAGAGAGATTCGTGCGGAGCTCTGGCCTGGGTGCAGAGCTCTGAGCACACAGACGTCGAGAGGAGCTCTGGCCAGTGTGCAAGGCTCGGGAGAAGGCTGCTGAAGTCTCTGGAGGAGACTGTTGGAGGCATTGGGCAGAGTACTGGCTTGGCGCAGTACTCACTCATGCTGTGTAGGTCTTGGGACCTGTGGCTTAGTTCCTGTAGTGAACTGTCCTCTGTGCTATATTGTAAGTTATATTCATTCTCGTCAAGTTGATTGTGTTCCCTGTCTCACTGCTTATGTGTACCACCCCATTTGTCTAAACCACAATAATGTTCTCCTGTTCCCAAATATATTATTGTACAAAGACTTACTAATAAACTTTGAGTAGAATAGTGATATTCACTGTCCCCGTTATTTATTCATTAGTTTATTTCAGTTAAAGTAGTGAGAGAGTGAGTAGTGTGGAGTGGTGGGTAGAGTAATGAGAGGTGAAGTTATAGTCACCAGTGACCTCACATTACCTATCTCCGCTAATCATCTCTCCTACCACCTCGCCTGCCTATCCCCTGCCTACTGACTCCCCCCGCTTACCCCCATATTCCCCTAATCATTACCCCCCTACATGACAGGCTGAGGAGGGGTTGTTGAGGTGGTTCGGACATGTAGAGAGAACGGAACAAAACAGAATGACTTCGAGAGTGTATAAATCTGTAGTGGAGGGAAGGCGGGGTAGGGGTCGGCCTTTGAGGGGTTAGAGGGAGGGGTAAAGGAGGTTTTGTGTGCGAGGGGCTTGGACTTCCAGCAAACATTAGTGAGCATATTTGATAGGAGTGAATTGATACAAATGGTTTTTAATACTTGACGTGCTGTTGGAGTGTGATCAAAGTAACATTTATGAAGGGATTCAAGGAACCCGGCAGGTCGGACTTGAGTCCTGGAGGTGGGAAGTACAGTGTCTGCACTCTGAAGGAGGGGTGTTAATGTTGCAGTTTTATAACTGTAGTGTAAATCACCCTTCAGGCAAGACAGTGATGGAGTGAATGATGATGAAAGTTTTTCTTTTTCGGGCCACCCTGCCTTGGTGGGAGACGGCCGATGTGTTAATAAAAAAAATAAAATAAAAAATAACACTGGTCTGCATGATTTTTTTATTGACTCTATGTTCTTTTTTTCGGTACATATATGGAAAATAGTGATTCACTGTGTTTTTTAAACTCATCTGTATCACATCAGGTTGTCAAGTTATACGGAAACGTTACTTTTCTCTTTTCGTATAACATAAATAAATGAGAAAGTGGTATATTACCAATTAAAATGCTTACCTTATATTGACTCAGATGTTAATTCCAATATATTTTATTTATTTTCAGATTATTAATATGTCTAGAGGCTGCATAAATTCACCAGACATATTTTGTTATGTCTGCCAGTAATTCACCCCTTTAGATTCCTGGAGCAACATTGCTCCTTTTTGAAGCGCTGCTAGTTTGCTTATTTTGGCTGCAACCTTGGAGACCAGACAAACCATTTGCGCCACACAAAGCTTGCAAGAGTTGCATCAGTAAGCTCCAAATGTGGTCAGTTGGAAAACTTAAATGTATGCCCTTTGGAGTACCAATGGTATGGCGGGAGCAGATGAACTACCATGATGACTGCTACTTTTGTATGACTAAAGTAGCTGGGCTCGACAAGAAGACTAAAGATCGCATAATATACCCAAATATTCCTTCAGCATTAATGCCTGTTCCACACTCTGAAGATATTCCTGTACCTGTGCCACCTGAGACATAGAAAATTTCATCAGATTCTGATACCAGTGATTCTAAGGAGATGGAAGTAGACTATGAACCACCAACAAATGACTATCCCATACCTTTCAACCAAGTTGGGCTCAATGACTTGGTGAGAGACCTTAAGAGAGACCTTAACTTTCCAAAAGAAAGCTCACAGTTACTTGGCTCTAGACTGAAGGAACACAGGCGTCTAGCTCCTGGAACAACATTCACTTGGTACCGTCATCGTAAAGCTTGGGGAAAGTGATCACAAACCACATAGTTTCAGTATATCATGGAATTACCCAGATAACTGCAATCAAATCTCTGTCCCAGACTTTTCCTTGGCCGACTTCATGGGACTGAGAAATTACCTGGGTGGGCTAAATTGGGATAACGCAACTATGGTCAGGTAGGTGGTGTTGGTTTTTCAGAGCAATATTTCAGACAATATTTGTTCCAAGTAGGGAAATTAGATCTAACAAAAATGATCCCAAATGGATGAAAAATAGATTAAAACATCTCATTGGTCAAAAGAGAGGCACATATAGATATAAGCAAAATAAAAACAAGGATTAGGAAAAGCAAAAAGGGATTATGAGGCTAAGGTCGCAAGGGATCCGAAGACTAACCCAAAAGAGTTCTTTCAGGTATACAGAAGTAAGATTAAGGACAAGATAGGCCCACTTAAGAGTAACTCTGGTCAGATCACTGACAGTGAAAAGGAAATGTGTGAAATTTTCATTACTTACTTCCTCTCAGTTTTTACCCAGGAAAATACTAGCGAAATTCCAGAAATAATATATTATGTAAAACAGGACAATAAAAAACTATGCACGATTCTGGTAACTAGTGATATGATCCTCAGACAAATAGAGAAATTAAAACCTAGCAAATCCCCAGACCCTGATAAATTGTTTGCAAGGATGTTAAAGGAATGTAAAGACGAACTTAGCATACCTTTGCCTTTTCTTTTTAACATATCACTACAAACTGGCATAGTGCTAGAAAGTGGAAAATACCAAATGTAATACCCATTTACAAGGCAGGTAACAGGTCATTAGCTTCGAACTTTAGACCAATAAGCCTTAACTCCATAGTAGGAAAATTTATGGAACCAGTAGTTGCCTAAACAATTCGTAGCCATCTTGATAGGCATAAACTGATTAATGAATCTCAACACAGTTTTACAAAGGGGCGTTCCTGTCTTACGAATTTACTAACTTTTTTCACTTAGGTTTTTGAGGAGGTAGATCATGGTAATGAATATGATATTGTGTATATGGACTTCAGTAAGGCTTTCGATAAAGTTCCACATCAGAGGCTACTGAGGAAACTTAAGGCACACGGAATAGGAGGAGAAATTTTTTCCTGGGTAGAGGCATGGTTGACAAATAGGCAGCAGAGAGTTTGCATAAATGGGGGCACGTCACAAGCGGTGTTCCTCAGGGGTCAGGGTTGGGCCCCTTGTTATTCACAATTTACATAAGCGACATAGATGAGGGAATAAATAGCGATATAAGAAAATTTGCTAATGACACCAAAATAGGCCGTCCAATTCATTCTAATGAGAACACTAGAGCACTCCAGGATGATTTGAATAGGCAAGTGCAATGGTCCGAGAAGTGGCAGATGCAATTTAATACAGACAAATGTAAAGTTCTAAATGTTGGACAGGAAACTAACCATGCTACATATAAACTAAATGTAGCTCTTAATACTCTTGATTGCAAAAAGGATTTAGGAGTTCTGGTTAGCAGTAATCTGAAACCAAGACAACAGTGCATTAGTGTTCGCAAAAAAGCTAACAGAATTTTTGGCTTCATATCTAGTAGTATAAATAATAGAAATCCTCAGGTTGTTCTTCAACTCTATATATCATTGGTTAGGCCTCATTTAGATTATGCTGCTCAGTTTTGGTCACCGTATTACAGAATGGATATAAATGCACTGGAAAGCGTATAGAGGAGGATGACAAAGTTAATCCCATGTATCAGAAATCTTCTCTATGAGGATAGACTGAGGGCCCTGAATCTGCACTCTCCAGAAATGCGTAGAATTAGGGGAGATATGATCAAGGTGTATAAATGGAAAACAGGAATAAATAAAGGGGATGTAAATAGCGTGCTGAAAATTTCCATCCGAGACAGGACTCGCAGCAATGGTTTCAAGTTTGAAAAATTCAGATTCAGGAAGGATTTAGGAAAGCACTGGTTTGGTAATAGAGTTGTGGATGAGTGGAACAAACTCCCGAGTACAGTTATAGAGACTAAAACGTTGTGTAGTCTTAGAAATAGGTTAGATAAATGAATGAGTGTGGTGTGGGTGGGTGTGAGTTGGAGCTGACTAGCTTGTGCTACTAGGTCTGATGCCGTGCTCCTTCCTTAAGTGGAAGTGACCTGACTAGGCTTGTCACTAGGATAAGCCGGAGGGTGACATAGACCTGCTTCGCATGGGTCAGTAGGCCTGTCGCAGTGTTCCTCTTTCTTATGTTCTTATGTTCTTATTATTGTAACCTCGGACGAGTGGTATTGATCAATAACAACACTGCGCTAGCCAAGGATTCGAACCCATGTTGAACTGGCCCACTATCGTAAGCTTGTAGGATTGGGTAGTGCTGTGGGTTAAGGCATCATGTGGTTTTGGCTCACAATGGCGGGCCAGTACAACATGGGTTCGAATCCTTGGCTGGCGCAGTGTTGTTATATATATATATACATATATATACATATATATATATATATCTATATATATATATATATATATTATATATATATATATATATATATATATATATATATATATATATATATATATATATATATATATATATATATATATATTCTCTATGGGTAAGTGGAAAAGAATTCTTCCTCCGTAAGCCATGCATGTCGAGTAAAATGCCGGGAGCAAGGTGCTAGTAACCTCTTCTGTATGAATAACTAAATTAAAGAAGAAAGACTTTCGTTGTTGTACTGTGTTACTGTAATGTGCTATTGTATTTTGTTGTTGTATAAAGTTGTAGTAATGTAATGTTGTTGTATTGTGTTACTGTACTGTGTTGTTGTTGCTGTTGTATTAATACATCAGAGTGCTCTGCATTATGTTTCAGAATCTGACTACAAAGGTTAATGGATAACGTAATTTTTATATATTCGTAATGCGAACAGTGAAAGTAAGAGAGAGTGAGGGAGAGTGAAGGAGAGTGAGGGAGAAATGAGGGAGAGTGAGGGAGAGTGAACGTCAGTAAGGGAGAGTGAACGTCAGTAAGGGAGAGTGAACGACAGTGAGGGAGAGTGAACGACAGTGAGGGAGAGAACGGGAGAGTAAGGGAGAGTGAAGGAGAGTGAGGGAGAGTGAAGGAGAGTGAGGGGGAGTACGGAGAGTAAGGGAGAGTGAAGAAGAGTGAGGGAGAGAACGGGAGGTAAGGGAGAGTGAAGGAGAGTGAGGAAGAGTGAAGGAGATGAGGGAGAGTACGGGAGAGTAAGGGAGAGTGAAGGAGAGTGAGAGAGAGTGAAGGAGAGAGAGGGAGAGTGAAGGAAAGTAAGAGAGAGTGAAGGAGAGTGAGGGAGAGTGAGGGAGAGTGAACGGCAGTAAGGGAGAGTGAACGACAGTGAAGGAGAGTGAACGACAGTGAGGGAGAGAACGGGAGATAAGGGAGACTGAAGGAGAGTGAGGGAGAGTGAAGGAGAGTGAGGGAGAGTAAGGGAGATTGAAGGAGAGTGAGGGAGAGAGTGAAGGAGAGAGAGGGAGAGTGAAGGAAAGTAAGAGAGAGTGAGGGAGAAGTGAGGGAGAGTGAGGGAGAGTGAGGGAGAGTGAAGGAGAGTGAGGGAGAGTATGGGAGAGTAAGGGAGAGTGAAGGAGAGTTAGGGAGAGTGAAGGAGAGTGAGGGAGAGTGAGGGAGAGTGAGGGAGAGTGAAGGAGAGTGAGGGAGAGTGAAACAACAGTGAGGGAGAGAACGGGAGAGTAAGGGAGAGTGAAGGAGAGCGAGGGAGAGTGAAGGAGAGTGAGGGAGAATACGGGAGAGTAAGGGAGAGTGAAGGAGACTGAGGGAGAGTGAACGAGAGTGAGTGGGAGTGAAGGAGAGTGAGAGAGATTGAGGGAGAGTGAGGGAGAGTGAAGGAGAGTGAGGGAAAGTGAAGGAGAGTGAGGGAGAGTACGGGAGAGTAAGGGAGAGTGAAGGAGAGTGAGGGAGAGTGAAGGAGAGTGAGGGAGAGTGAAGAAGAGTAAGGGAGAGTGAAGGAGAGTGAGAGTGAACGAGAGTGAGAGAGAGTGAAGGAGAGTGAGGGAGAGTGAGGGAGAGTGAAGGAGAGTGAGGGAGAGTGAAGGAGAGTGAGGGAGAGTACGGGAGAGTAAGGGAGAATGAAGGAGAGTGAGGGAGGTGAAGGAGAGTGAGGGAGAGTGAAGGAGAATAAGGGAGTGAAAGAGTGAAGGAGAGTGAGGGAGAGTGAAGGAGAGGTGAGGGAGAGTGAGGGAAGGGGAGGGAGAGTGAAGGAGAGTGAGGGAGAGTGAGGGAGAGGAGGGAAAGTGAAGGGAGTGAGGGAGTGAGAGAGTGAAGGAGAGTGAGGGGAGTGAAGGAGAGTGAGGGAGAGTGAGGGAGAGTGAAGGAGAGTGAAGGAGAGTGAGGGAGAGTGAGGGAGAGTGAGGGAGAGTGAGGGAGAGTGAAGGAGAGTTAGGGAGGGTGACGACAGTGAGGGAGAGAACGGGAGAGTAAGGAGAAATGAAGGAGAGTGAGGGAGAGTGAAGGAGAGTGAGGGAGAGTACGTGAGAGTAAGGGAGAGGGGAAGGAGAGTGAGGGAGAGTGAA
>NC_069404.1:81787768-81815268 GCF_026875155.1 Cherax quadricarinatus
GGTCCACTGAACGTTCACTACATTTGGTAATAAACTGAAGATTGGTGCATATAGTCTTAAATTTATCGAAAATAAAGTATGGGCCAGGGGTACGTGCAGTGACCAGCCTGAGAGGTGGTGGTGGGCCCATAATTCACTATTGTAACAAAATTCCAATTTTGTCGTGTTCCTGGGAAATAAACATCATTTCTCATTTATTTTATTTTATTTTATTTTATTTTTGGTGCTTTTTGTTTTACACAGTGTTTGACAAGGTTAGGTTAAGGATTCCTAACTTATTGGCAAGCTAAGAGCTGTTACCTACATCAGCTCATTTGAAAGCATTTTTATTGTTATGAAACATACAAGTAGGGAACAGGATGAAGTTGGAGCCATCTGTGGGCCAGCATTTTCATTTGATCAACTGACTTTATCTCTTTGACATCATAATGTTGTACGAATGTGTTCCAGACTCGAGTCATCCTGGGTATATATGATCTCAAATGAAGTGATGTTCTGGAGAAGGGTACAACCAGAGTGAAGTTACTGCTTTCTGCCCGTCTTGTGGTATAACTAAGCAAAATTTATAAAAGCAATTTTGATCCCAGAATTTTACTTTTGTGGTCAGGACACTTCTGGAACACTTTCAAGAAAGACTGATGTAAAACTATTATGTTCTAGGATTTTGTTGGCAAATATAAAAACAGGGACTCACAAACCAGCATTCACTTCAGCTCTGGCTACCTGAGAAGACACATCAGATGAAGTGAAATGGCACCAAGAGACTGTAATCATTCTCCATATGCATTCTGCTACATATGTGGTCAATTCATTAAGACAAGAGCAAAGAAGTTCTCTGTGACAGCATCTAGAAAAATGTGTGAAGCTTACAAAGCATATTTTGTCATGTCAGTTGTGGACCAAGACAAGACCTGGGCGCCTCATGTTACTTGTGAACATTGTAAGAAAACATTGGAAGGTAAGAAAGTCATTAGTTATATGAAGAGTAAAATCTTGAATAGGAACATTTTTTTAAATGAAATTTTTGTAACAGAAACTAATTCTTTTGTTCTTTTACAGGATGATATAGAGGAGAAAAAAGAGCAATGAAGTTTGGTGTTCCTAGAATATGGTGTGAACCCGCTGATCACTCAACCAACTGCTACTTCTGTCTGGTGGATCCTTCCGAACACCGAACTGGGAAAAATGCACCTACTATTTCTTATCTAGACCTTCTCTCTTTTATTGCACCAGCACCACACAGTGCTGATCTTCCTGCACCTACACCTCCAGAAAGAAGTCAACTGTCAGAAGAAGAAAGCAGGAAATCAGAAAATGAAGAGCACAGTGAACAAGACTATGATCTCATAGTCGTAAGCTCTTCTATGTGCGGGTTATTTGTGTATTGGGAGGAATCCTTACTACTCAAACCAAACAGACCTCAGTGACTTTATGAGAGATCTTGGTTTGACAAAGTCAAATGATGAGCTTTAGACTTCAAGGCTCAAGGAGTGGGACTTCGTAGATGAAACTGTGCAATTGACAAGCCAAAGAAAACGTCACCAACATTCCTCAGGCTTCTTCACTAACGAAGACAGGTTGTGCTTCTGTAATGATGTATCAGGCCTGTTTGATGCATTTGAAATTGCATGCAATCCAGATGAGTGGAGACTCTTCATTGACAGCTCCTCCAGAAGCCTAAAAGCTGTACTTCTGCACAATGGGAACAAGTATCCATCTCTTCCCTTGGCTCATTCAGTGCATCTTAAGGAGGACTACAACAGTGTCAAACTTCTACTGGAAGTTTTGAACTATGATAAGTATGGCTGGGTGGTTATTGGAGACTTCATAATGATGGCTATTTTGATGGGACTCCAAAGAGGTTTTACCAAGTTTCCCTGTTATTTCTGTCACTGGGATAGTGACAGTCCAGTAACACGAGTAATAAGACAGTAACAGTACTAATATAGTAGAGATGTTCATAGTCCACGTCACCCATCTACTTATATCACTTCCGTTAATTCCTTCGTCCCCCTCCCGCCTTTTTCATGCTAAAAAGTCCTCTGTATCTCTCTCTCTCTCTCTCTCTCTCTCTCTCTCTCTCTCAAAGGCTGGTGCAGCTGACACGATATTTAGCGTTGGCAAGAGGAAAGCTGCGACTGTGAGGTGTCTGTGTGAATGAGGATTGAGAGGCTGGTGGTTGATCTCACCAGTAACCTGCAGGTCTGGTGAGAAGCCTTTCCGAGGGCGGGGATTACTCGCTGGATTACTGGGGATTTATCTAAATGTTCTGATCATTCCGCGGCGTCAAGTTTCAAAGACCAGGCCTTTTTCTTTAATTGTTTTATGGCCTGTGCCCCTAGCATGGGGACATTGCCCAGCATGGGCACGTTGCCCAGCATGGGCACGTTGCCTAGCATGGGCAAATTGCCCAAAAAAGATTGAAATAATATTTAAAAATCAACCAAAGAGTTAATGTAACAGGAAAGTGTATTACTGGTTGGTTGCTTGGTTGAGTGGTTGGTTGGTTGACTGGTTTTGGTTGACTGATTGGTTGGTTGAGTGGGTTTGGTTGACTAGTTTTAATTGACTGGTTGGTTCGTTGACGGGTTGGTTGACTGGTTGGTTGGTTGAGTGAATTTGGTTGACTGATTTTGGTTGATTTCTTGGTTGGTTGAGTGATTTTGGTTGAGTGGTTGGTTGGTTGACGGGTTGGTTGAGTGGTTTTAGTTAACTGGTTGGTTGGTTGACGGGTTGGTTGAGTGGTTTTAGTTGACTGGTTGGTTTGTTGACGGGTTGGTTGACTGGTTCTGGTTGACTGGTTTGTTGGGTGAGTGGATTTTATTGTCTGATTTTGGATGAATGGTTGGTTGGTTGACTGGTTGGCTGGTTGAGTGGTTGGTTGGTTGAGTGGTTAGTTGGTTGACTGATTTTGGTTGACTGGTTGATTGACTGGGTTTAGATGACTAAGGTTGTTGAAGTCATCCTTGTGATGGTACCATGTGACTAAGGTTGTTGAAGTCATCCTTGTGATGGTACCATGTGACTAAGGTTGTTGAAGTCATCCTTGTGATGGTACCATGTGACTAAGGTTGTTGAAGTCTTTCCTTGTGATGGTACCATGTGACCAAGGTTGTTGAAGTCATCCTTGTGATGGTACCATGTGACCAGGTTGTTGAAGTCATCCTTGTGATGGTACCATGTGACCAGGTTGTTGAAGTCATCCTTGTGATGGTACCATGTGACCAGGTTGTTGAAGTCATCCTTGTGATGGTACCATGTGACCAAGGTTGTTGAAGTCATCCTTGTGATGGTACCATGTGACTAAGGTTGTTGAAGTCATCCTTGTGATGGTACCATGTGACTAAGGTTGTTGAAGTCATCCTTGTGATGGTACCATGTGACTAAGGTTGTTGAAGTCATCCTTGTGATGGTACCATGTGACTAAGGTTGTTGAAGTCATCCTTGTGATGGTACCATGTGACCAGGTTGTTGAAGTCATCCTTGTGATGGTACCATGTGACCAGGTTGTTGAAGTCATCCTTGTGATGGTACCATGTGACTAAGGTTGTTGAAGTCATCCTTGTGATGGTACCATGTGACCAAGGTTGTTGAAGTCATCCTTGTGATGGTACCATGTGACCAGGTTGTTGAAGTCATCCTTGTGATGGTACCATGTGACCAGGTTGTTGAAGTCATCCTTGTGATGGTACCATGTGACTAAGGTTGTTGAAGTCATCCTTGTGATGGTACCATGTGACTAAGGTTGTTGAAGTCATCCTTGTGATAGTACCATGTGACCAAAGTTGTTGAAGTCATCCTTGTGATGGTACCATGTGACTAAGGTTGTTGAAGTCATCCTTGTGATAGTACCATGTGACCAAAGTTGTTGAAGTCATCCTTGTGATGGTACCATGTGACTAAGGTTGTTGAAGTCATCCTTGTGATGGTACCATGTGACCAGGTTGTTGAAGTCATCCTTGTGATGGTACCATGTGACCAGGTTGTTGAAGTCATCCTTGTGATGGTACCATGTGACCAAGGTTGTTGAAGTCATCCTTGTGATGGTACCATGTGACCAAGGTTGTTGAAGTCATCCTTGTGATGGTACCATGTGACCAAAGTTGTTGAAGTCATCCTTGTGATGGTACCATGTGACCAGGTTGTTGAAGTCATCCTTGTGATGGTACCATGTGACCAGGTTGTTGAAGTCATCCTTGTGATGGTACCATGTGACCAGGTTGTTGAAGTCATCCTTGTGATGGTACCATGTGACCAGGTTGTTGAAGTGATCATTGCATTATTTTTGTCTTGCTGCTGGTTAGGGGCTCTTGATCCAAGGACCTGGAATTATCTTCTCTTTCTTTGGATTCACTCTGATTGGCTGCCATTCTACAGGAGCTGTACGACCCTCACTAGTGTTACACTTCCCCTGAGTTAAAACAACTGTGACCAGGAGGTGTATGACCCTCACTAGTGTTACACTTCCCCTGAGTTAAAACAACTGTGACCAGGAGGTGTATGACCCACACTGGTGTTACACTTCCCCTGAGTTAAAACAACTGTGACCAGGAGGTGTATGACCCTCACTAGTGTTACACTTCCCTGAGTTAAAACAACTGTGACCAGGAGGTGTATGACCCTCACTGGTGTTACACTTCCCCTGAGTTAAAACAACTGTGACCAGGAGGTGTATGACCCACACTGGTGTTACACTTCCCCTGAGTTAAAACAACTGTGACCAGGAGGTGTATGACCCTCACTAGTGTTACACTTCCCCTGAGTTAAAACAACTGTGACCAGGAGGTGTATGACCCTCACTGGTGTTACACTTCCCCTGAGTTAAAACAACTGTGACCAGGAGGTGTATGACCCTCACTAGTGTTACACTTCCCCTGAGTTAAAACAACTGTGACCAGGAGGTGTATGACCCTCACTGGTGTTACACTTCCCCTGAGTTAAAACAACTGTGACCAGGAGGTGTATGACCCACACTGGTGTTACACTTCCCCTGAGTTAAAACAACTGTGACCAGGAGATGTATGACCCACACTGGTGTTACACTTCCCTGATTTTAAAACAACTGTGACCAGGAGGTGTGTGACCCACACTGGTGTTACACTTCCCCTGAGTTAAAACAACTGTGACCAGGAGATGTATGACCCACACTGGTGTTACACTTCCCCTGAGTTAAAACAACTGTGACCAGGAGATGTATGACCCACACTGGTGTTACACTTCCCCTGGGTTAAAACAACTGTGACCAGAAGGTGTATGACCCTCACTTTTGTTACACTTCCCCTGAGTTAAAACAACTGTGACCAGGAGGTGTATGACCCTCACTTTTGTTACACTTCCCCTGAGTTAAAACAACTGTGACCAGAAGGTGTATGACCCTCACTTTTGTTACACTTCCCCTGAGTTAAAACAACTGTGACCAGGAGGTGTATGACCCACACTGGTGTAACACTTCCCCTGAGTTAAAACAACTGTGACCAGGAGATGTATGACCCTCACTGGTGTAACACTTCCCCTGAGTTAAAACAACTGTGACCAGGAGATGTATGACCCTCACTGGTGTAACACTTCCCCTGAGTTAAAACAACTGTGACCAGGAGATGTATGACCCTCACTGGTGTAACACTTCCCCTGAGTTAAAACAACTGTGACCAGGAGATGTATGACCCTCACTGGTGTTACACTTCCCCTGAGTTAAAACAACTGTGACCAGAAGGTGTATGACCCACACTGGTGTTACACTTCCCCTGAGTTAAAACAACTGTGACCAGGAGATGTATGACCCTCACTGGTGTAACACTTCCCCTGAGTTAAAACAACTGTGACCAGGAGATGTATGACCCTCACTGGTGTAACACTTCCCCTGAGTTAAAACAACTGTGACCACCGTCATCAGATTCTAATGTCTGATGAGGGTAGAGGCTGCGCAGGTGCAATAACTGGATAACGAATCTTCAGCTCGGCTTTAAACTTTTAGTACTGACGTGTTTTCCTCAGAGGAAACTTCGCCGCCTTGATTTTACTTTGTGTAATTTTAATGAGTTTTTTACTGTTCATCTTTATTGCGTTATTTTAAGTTATTTTAAGTTATTTTAAGTTATTTTAAGTTATTTTAAGTTAAATCTAATGTACTATTACGTGTACTTAACGTGTGTGTGTGTGTGTGTGTGTGTGTGTGGTAGGTGTGTGTGTGGGTAGGTGTGTTGTGTGTGTGTGTGTGTGTGTGTGTGTGTGTGGGTAGGTGTGTGTGTGTGTGGGTAGGTGTGTGTGTACTCACCTAGTTGAGGTTGCGGGGGTCGAGTAAAAGCTCCTGGCCCTCCTGTGTGTGTGTGTGTGTGTGTGTGTGTGTGTGTGTGTGTGTGTGTGTGTGTGTGTGTGTGTGTGTGTGTGTGTGTGTGTGGGTAGGTGTGTGTGTGTGTGTGTGTGTGTGTGTGTGTGTGTGTGTGGTGTGAGTGTGTGTGTGTGTGTGTGTGTGTGTGTGTGTTTGTGTGTGTGGGTAGGTGTGTGTGTGTGTGTGTGTGTGTGTGTGTGTGTGTGTGTGTGTGTGTGTGTGTTGTGTGTGTGTGTGTGTGTGTGTAGGTGTGTGTATGTGTGTGTGTGTGTGTAGGTGTGTATGTGTGTGTAGGTGTGTGTGTGTGTGTGTGTGTGTGTGTGTGTGTGTGTGTGTGTGTGTATAGGGGTGTGTGTGTATGTGTAGGTTTGTGTGTGTATATGTCGGATATACCAGAAGCTTAACCACAGTTTACTTAATAACTCTCACAGTTGCTTAAATCTGAATGGCTGGTAAATCTTAATTAGAGATAAGACTGCATTAATCTTGTCGACTCTAACTCACAATTTGCTTCTCTTGTCATGGAACAAACTGTGAAACTTTAAATAGCGGCTGTTATGATAACTTGCGAGTGCCTCGTCTGACTGCCTTCCATCCTTTCATGCTAACTTGATAACACAACTTCTGAGCGGCTTCAAACTTAATGACACTATGTATTTTAGGATACTGGTCTCTCTGAGATAACTAGAGAATACACAAATAACCCGCACATAAAAGACAGAAGCTTACGACGACGTTTCGGTCCGACTTGGACCATTGACAAAGTCACACTAACAGGGGAGGAGCAGGACGGCTATATATAGGCAGGAAGAGGTGGAGGTAGTAGTAGTGGTAGTAGTAGTAGTAGTAGTAGTAGTACAAGAAATGTATATAATACCGACAGGATGAAATGACACATGCACAACACCCGGGCATCCTCACCGTAGACGTTTCGCCATCCAGCCAGCCACTGGATGGCGAAACGTCCACAACAAAGACAACCAGACGCCGCACATGTGTCTAATTTCATCAGTAGTTGTAGTAGAAGAAGAAGAGGTAGTGGTAGTGGTAGTGGTAGAAGTGGGAAATAAGGAAGACGAGCCAGTCAAATACAAAGGAAGGGGAGCACTGCAAGAGAGCTAGAAACCACAGAGGGAGAGCAAGCGCACCGAGGTGCGTGAAAGGGGAAGTGGTGAAATAAAATAAAGAAGGAACAGAAACACGAGACAGGAGAGAGAAAGACAACCCAGAGGAGAAAAGGAGAGAGGAAAGGGGAAGAGGAAGAAGAAAAAGAAGAAGAAGAAGAAAAAAAAAATGAGGAATCAGGTTAAGTCACGGGTGTTCTGAAGTTTGGAGCATTTTACAATGTAGTGGGAGAGGAAGGCATCTACAGAGACGAAGCCAGGGCTAAGGTTCATACAAGGAAAGTTGTGTATAAGAGAGGATTCAACTAGACGGCGACTGTTCGAGTTGGAAGTAGGGAAGACAGTTTTAGCAGAAGACCAGTCAGAGATCATAGCCATCCTATTGACTGGTCTTCTGCTAAAACTGTCTTCCCTACTTCCAACTCGAACAGTCGCCGTTTAGTTGAATCCTCTCTTATACACAACTTTCCTTGTATGAACCTTAGCCCTGGCTTCGTCTCTGTAGATGCCTTCCTCTCCCACTACATTGTAAAATGCTCCAAACTTCAGAACACCCGTGACTTAACCTGATTCCTCATTTTTTTTTTCTTCTTCTTCTTCTTTTTCTTCTTCCTCTTCCCTTTCCTCTCTCCTTTTCTCCTCTGGGTTGTCTTTCTCTCTCCTGTCTCGTGTTTCTGTTCCTTCTTTATTTTATTTCACCACTTCCCCTTTCACGCACCTCGGTGCGCTTGCTCTCCCTCTGTGGGTTTCTAGCTCTCTTGCAGTGCTCCCCTTCCTTTGTATTTGACTGGCTCGTCTTCCTTATTTCCCACTTCTACCACTACCACTACCACTACCTCTTCTTCTTCTACTACAACTACTGATGAAATTAGACACATGTGCGGCGTCTGGTTGTCTTTGTTGTGGACGTTTCGCCATCCAGTGGCTGGCTGGATGGCGAAACGTCTACGGTGAGGATGCCCGGGTGTTGTGCGTGTGTCATTTCATCCTGTCGGTATTATATACATTTCTTGTACTACTACTACTACTACTACTACTACCACTACTACTACCTCCACCTCTTCCTGCCTATATATAGCCGTCCTGCTCCTCCCCTGTTAGTGTGACTTTGTCAATGGTCCAAGTCGGACCGAAACGTCGTCGTAAGCTTCTGTCTTTTATGTGCGGGTTATTTGTGTATCGTTCCAGTCACGGTATTGTGCCTTTTTGTTATTTATAACTAGAGAATGCCTCATCAGAATGCTTTGAAACCTGCTGAGTCTTAGCGGAAAGTTTTATTTGGTTTTGAGCTGTTTATTTCCTAATTTGTGAATGTCTCTTCTGATTCACTTCACATCTCTAATACTAAGGTTCACCTGTATCACAAACTTATGCCGCATTTTGTAGTATTCCTTTCGCGCGCACTGAGGTACAGGGATACCTTCCTCACATAGCACAGCGGCCCTGATACCTCTAGTTATATTTCAAGCCTGTCCACAAGAGGATCATTCAGGCTGCATGTCACTTGTCATCAACAACAAGATCATTAAGGTTGCAAGTCACTTGTCATCAACAAGATCATTAAGGCTGCAAGTCACCTGTCATCAACAAGATCATTAAGGCTGCATGTCACTTGTCATCAACAACAAGATCATTAAGGCTGCAAGTCACCTGTCATCAACAAGATCATTAAGGCTGCATGTCACTTGTCATCAACAACAAGATCATTAAGGCTGCAAGTCACTTGTCATCAACAAGATCATTAAGGCTGCAAGTCACCTGTCATCAACAAGATCATTAAGGTTGCAAGTCACTTGTCATCAACAAGATCATTAAGGCTGCAAGTCACCTGTCATCAACAAGATCATTAAGGCTGCATGTCACTTGTCATCAACAAGATCATTAAGGCTGCAAGTCACCTGTCATCAACAAGATCATTAACGCTGCATGTCACCTGTCATCAACAAAATCATTAAGGCTGCAAGTCACCTGTCATCAACAAAATCATTAACGCTGCATGTCACTTGTCATCAACAAGATCATTAAGGCTGCAAGTCACCTGTCATCAACAAAATCATTAACGCTGCATGTCACTTGTCATCAACAAGATCATTAAGGCTGCAAGTCACCTGTCATCAACAAAATCATTAACGCTGCATGTCACTTGTCATCAACAAGATCATTAAGGCTGCATGTCACTTGTCATCAACAAGATCATTAAGGCTGCATGTCACCTGTCATCAACAAGATCATTAAGGCTGCAAGTCACCTGTCATCAACAAGATCATTAAGGCTGCAAGTCACCTGTCATCAACAAGATCATTAAGGCTGCATGTCACCTGTCATCAACAAGATCATTAAGGCTGCATGTCACCTGTCATCAACAAGATCATTAAGGCTGCATGTCACTTGTCATCAACAAGATCATTAAGGCTGCAAGTCACCTGTCATCAACAAGATCATTAAGGCTGCATGTCACCTGTCATCAACAAGATCATTAAGGCTGCATGTCACCTGTCATCAACAAGATCATTAAGGCTGCAAGTCACCTGTCATCAACAAGATCATTAAGGCTGCATGTCACCTGTCATCAACAAGATCATTAAGGCTGCAAGTCACCTGTCATCAACAAGATCATTAAGGCTGCATGTCACCTGTCATCAACAAGATCATTAAGGCTGCAAGTCACCTGTCATCAACAAGATCATTAAGGCTGCAAGTCACCTGTCATCAACAAGATCATTAAGGCTGCATGTCACCTGTCATCAACAAGATCATTAAGACTGCAAGTCACCTGTCATCAACAAGATCATTAAGGCTGCAAGTCACCTGTCATCAACAAGATCATTAAGGCTGCATGTCACCTGTCATCAACAAGATCATTAAGACCGCATGTCACTTGTCTACCACTAGGAAAGGATATTTCAATCCTTCAAATATGGATTAAACTCTCAGTGTACACATTACTTATTTTTTTATTAACACATCGGCCGTCTCCCACCAAGGCAGGGTGGCCCGAAAAAGAAAAATTTTCATCATCATTCACTCCATCACTGTCTTGCTAGAGGTTTCACACTACAGTTATAAAACTGCAACATTAACACCCCTCCTTCAGAGTGCAGACACTGTACTTCCCATCTTCAGAACTCAAGTCCGGCCTGCCGGGTTCCCTGAATCCCTTCATCAATGTTACTTTATTCACACTCCAACAGCACGTAAGTATTAAAATCCCTTTATCTCCATTCACTCCTATCAAATACGCTCACGCATGCTTGCTGGAAGTCCAAGCCCCTTGCACACAAAACCTCATTTACCCCCTCCTTCCAACCCCTCCTAGGCCGACCCCTACCCCGCCTTCCCTCCACTACAGATTTATACACTCTCGAAGTCATTCTGTTTTGTTTAATTCTCTCTCTACATGTCTGAACCTCCTCAACAACCCCTCCTCAGCCCTCTGGATAATAGTTTTGGTAATACTGCATGTCCTCCTAATTTCCAAACTACCAATTCTCTGCATTATATTCACACTACACATTGCCCTCAGACACGACATCTCCACTGCCTCCAGCCTCCTCCTCGTTGCAATATTCACCACCCATGCTTCACACCCATATAAGAATGTTGGTATAACTATACTCTCATACATTTCCCTCTTTGCTGCCATGGACAAAGTTCTTTGTCTCCACAGACTCCTATGTGCACCACTCACCCTTTTCCTTCATCAATTCTATGATTCACCTCATCTTTCATAGATCCATCTGCTGACACGTCCACTCTTAAATATCTGAATACATTCACCTCCTCCATACTCTCTCTCTACAATATGATATCCAAACTTTCGTCACCTAATCATTTTGTTATCCTCATCACCTTACTCTTTCCTATATTCACTTTCAATTTTCTTCTTTTACATACATTACCAAACTCATCCACCAACCTCTGCAGCTTCTCTTCAGAATCTCCCAAAAGTACAGTGTCATCAGCAAAGAGCAATTGCGACAAGTCTCACTTTATGTTGGATTCTTTATCTTTTAACCTCAAACCTCTTACCAAGACCAGCACATTCACTTCTTTTACAACCCCATCTATAAATATATTGAACAACCACAGTGACATCACACATCCTTGTCTAAGGCCTACTTTTACTGGGAAATAATCTCCCTCTCTCCTACATACTCTAACTTGAGCTTCACTATCCATGTAAAACTCTTCACTGCTTTCAGTAACCTACCTCCTATTCCCTATACCTGCAACATCTGCCACATTGTGTCCCTATCCACCCTGTCATATGCCTTTTCCAAATCCGTGCAACAAAAACCTCTTTACCCTTATCTAAATACTGTTCACCTATATATTTCACTGTAAACACTTGGTCTACACACTCCCTGCCTTTCCTAAAGCCTCCTTGTTCATCTGCTATCCTACTCTCCGTCTTACTCTTAATTCTTTCAATAATAACTACCATATACTATACCAGGTATACTCAACAGATTTATTCCCCTATAATTTTTACACTCTCTTTTGTCCCCTTTGCCTTTATACAAAGGAACTATGCATGCTCTCTGCCAATCCCTAGGTACCTTACCCTCTTCCATACATTTATAGACTAATAGCACCAACCACTCCAAAACTATATCCCCACCTGCTTTTAACATTTCTATCTCTATCCCATCATTCCCAGCTGCCTTACCCCCTTTCATTCTACCCACTGACTCATGAACTTCCCCCACACTCACGACTCCCTCCTCTTCACTCCTACAAGATGTTATTCCTCCTTGCTGTATACACGAAATCACAGCTTCTCTGTCTTCATCAACATATACTGTACTAACAAATATACACATCTCTCAGAGTATATATATCCCTGAATGACGAATAGCACATGATGATACATATATACATACACACCTCACCGTGTATACACTGGACTGGAACCCTGAGGGAAGACTGGAACCTTATCAAGGGCTTTAACCCTAGCGAGGACCGGAAACCTAGCGAGGACTGGAACCCTGGCGAGGACTGGAACCTTGAGGGGAACTGGAACACTAGCGAGGACTAGAACCCTAGCGAAGACTGGAACCCTGGCTAGGACTGGAATCCTGTCGAGGACTGCAAACCTAGTGAGGACTGGAACTGTAGCGAAGACTGGAACCCTAGCGAGAACTGGAACCCTGGCGAGGACTGGAACCCTGGCGAGGACAGGAACCCTAGTGAGGACTGGAACTTTAGCGAGGACTGGCAACCTGGCGAGGACTGGAACCCTAGCGAGGAACAGAATCCTGGTGAGGAATGGAACCCTGGCAAGGACCAAAATTCTGGAGAGGATTGGAACCCTGGCGAGGACTGGAAAACTGGCGGGGACTGGAACCCTGGCGAGGACTGAAACCCTAGCGAGGACCGATATCCTGGCGAGGACTGGTAGCCTAGCGAGAACTGTTACCCTGGCGAGGACTGGAACCCTAGCGACGACTGGATCCCTGGTGAGAACTGGAACCCTAACGAGAACTGGAACCCTGGCAAGGACTGGAACCCTGAGGGGAACAAAAACCCTGGGACGTACCGGAACTCTAGCCTGGACTTTAATCCTGGAACTGGAACCTTGGCGAGGACTGGAAAATTGGCAAGTATTGGAACCCTGAGTGGGACTAGAACCCTGGCGGGGACTGGAACCCTGGCGAGGACTGGAACCCTAGCGAGGACCGCTGGCGAGGACTGGAACCCTAGCGAGGACCGGAATCCTGGCGAGGACTAGAACCCTGGCGAGGACTGTAACCCTGGCGAGAACTGTAACCCTGACGAGGGCTGGAATCCTAGCGAGAACTGGAACCCTAGCGAAAACTGCAACCCTGGCGAGGACTGGAATCCTAGCGAGGACTGGAACCCTAGCGAGGACCGAAATCCTGTCGAGGACTGGAACCCTGGCGAGGACTGGAAACGTGGCAGGGACTGGAATCCTGGCGAGGACTGGAACCCTAGCGAGGACCGGAGCCCTAGCGAGGACTGGAACCCTAGTGAGGATTGGAATCCTAGCAGGCACTGGAACCCTAGCCAGAATTGCAACCCTGGCGAGGACTGGAACCCCAGCTAGGACTAACCATTTTGACGACTGGAACCCTAACAAGGACTGGAACCCTAGCGAGGACTGGAACCTATAGCTAACTGGAAACCTAGCAAGGACTGGAACCCTAGCGAAGACTGCAACCCTAGTAAGAACTGGAACCCAATAGGGACTGGAAACCTAGCGATGACTGAAACCCTGGTGAGGACTGGAACCCTCGCGAGGACTGGAACTTTAACGAAGATTTTAACCTAGAGAGGACTGGAACCCTTGAGAGGACTGGAACCCTTGAGAGGACTGGAACCCTGGAGAGAACTAGAACCCTGGCGAGGACTGGAACTTTAACGAAAATTTTAACCTAGAGAGGACTGGAACCCTGGAGAGGGCTGGAACCAATGGGGGACTGGACACCTAGCAAGGAATGGAACCCTGGAGAGGACTGGAACCCTAACGATGATTTTAACCTAGAGAGGACTTGAACCCTGGAGAGGAATGGAACTCAAACGAAGAATGGAACCCTAGCGAGGACTGGAACCCAAGGGGGACTAGAAACCTAGCGAGGGCTGGAACCTTGGAGAGAACTGGAACCCTGGTGAGGACTGGAACCCTGGTGAGGACTGGAACCCTGGCCAGGACTGGAACTCTAACGAAGATTTTAACCTAGAGAGGACTGGAACCCTGGAGAGGACTGGAATCCTAGAGACGAATGGAAACCAAGGACGACTGCAAGCCTAGCGATTACTGGAACCCACAGGTGACTGGAAACTTAGCGAGGAGTGGAATCTTAGCGAGCACTGGAACCTTAGCGAGGGCTGGAACCCTGGCGAGGACTGGAACCCTAGCTAGAACAGGAGCCGTGAGGGGGACTGGAACCCTGGGATTACTCTGATAGTAGGGGATTTATTACTGGCTATGCGAGGTTCAGCGGGATTACCCGAGATTCACCGAGATAATAAATTTAGAGACTGGCGAAGAATCTCTATTATTATTATTATTATTATTATTATTATTATTATTATTATTATTATTATTATTATTATTGTTTTGTTGTTGTTGTTGTTATTATTATAGTTATTATTATTATTATTATTATTATTATTATTATTATTATTATTATCATTATCATTACTATTATTATTATTGTTATTATTATTATTATTATTGTTATTATTATCATTATTATTATTATCATTATCATTACTATTATTATTATTATTATTATTATTATTATTATTTATTATTGTTATTATTATTATATTATTATTATATATATTATCATTATCATTACTATTATTATTATTATTATTAAATTATTATTAATAATTATTATTATTTATTTATTATTATTATTATTATTATTATTATTATTATTATTATTATTATATATTATTATTATTATATTATTATTATTATTATATTATATTATTATTATTATTATTATTATTATTATTATTATTATTATTATTATTATCATTATCATTACTATTATCATTATTATATTATTATTATTATTATTTTATTATTATTACTATTATTATTATCATTATTATATTATATTATTATTATTATTATTATTATTATTATTATTATTATTATTGTTATTATTATTACTATTAATTATTATCATTATTATTATTATTATTATTATTATTATTATTATTATTATTAATTATTATTATCATTATCATATATTATTATTATTATTATTATTATTATTATGATATTAATTATTATATTATTATTATATTACTATTATTATATATTTTTTTATATTATTATTATTTTATTATTATTATTAATAATTATATTATTTTTAAATATTATTAATTATTATTTTTATTATTATTATTACATTATCATTACTATTATTATTAATTATTATTATTATTATTATTATCAGTATTATTATTATTATTATTATTGGCAGTAGGAGTAATAGCGCACATTTTTTTCGAGACTGGACCAGTGTAGTCCGAGTGGACCAGTGTAGTCCGAGTGGACCAGTGTAGTCCGAGTGGACCAGTGTAGTCCGAGTGGACACGTGTAGTCCGAGTGGACCAGTGTAGTCCGAGTGGACCAGTGTAGTCCGGAGTGGACCAGTATAGTCCGGAGTGGACCATGTGTGGGGTCCGAGTGGACCGGTGTGTTCGAGTGGACCAGTGTATCCGATGACCAGTTATCCGAGTGGACCATTTGTAGTCCGGAGTGGACACGTGTAGTCCGAGTGGACCAGTGTAGTCCGAGTGGACCAGTGTAGTCCGGAGTGGACCAGTATAGTCCGGAGTGGACCAGTGTAGTCCGAGTGGACCACGTGTAGTCCGAGTGGACCAGTGTAGTCCGAGTGGACCAGTGTAGTCCGGAGTGGACCAGTGTAGTCCGAGTGGACCAGTGTAGTCCGGAGTGGACCAGTGTAGTAGGAGTGGACCAGGGTAGTGGGAGTGGACCAGTGTAGTACGGAGTAGCCCAGTGTAGTCCGAGTGGCCCAGTGTAATCCGGAGTGGCCCAGTGTACTCCGGAGTGGACCAGTGTAGTCCGAGTGGACCAGTGAAGGCCGAGTGGACCAGTGTAGTCCGGAGTAGACCAGTGCAGTGCGGAGTGCACCAGTGTAGTCCGAGTGGACCAGTGTAGTCCGGAGTGGACCAGTGCAGTGAGGAGCGCACCAGTGTAGTCCGAGTGGACCAGTGTAGTCCGAGTGGACTATTGTAGTCCGGAGTCGACCAGTGTAGTCCGGAGTGGACCAGTGTAGTCCGAGTGGACCAGTGTAGTCTAAGTGGACCAGTGTAGTCCGGAGTGGACCGGTGCAGTCCGGAGTGGACCAGTGTAGTCCGGAGTTGACCAGTGTAATCTGTAGTGGACCAGTGTAGTCCGGAGTGGACCAGTGAAGTGGGAGCGGACCAGTGTAGTCCGGAATGGACCAGTGTAGTGGGAGTGGACCAGTGTAGTCCGATGGACCAGTTAAACCCGAGTTGGCCCAAAGTGTAGCCCATTTGGACCAGTGTAGTCCGGAGGGGACCAGTGTAGTCTGGAGTGGACCAGTGAAGTCCGATTAGTCCAGTCTAGTCCGAGTGGACCAGTGTAGTCTGAAGTGGACCAGTGTAGTCCGAGTGGACCAGTGTAGTCCGAGTGGACCAGCGTAGTCCGAGTGGACCATTGTAGTCCGGAGTGAACCAGTGTAGTCTGAGTGTACCAGTGTAGTCCGAGTGGACCAGTGTAGTCCGAGTGGACCATTGTAATCCGAAGTGGGCCAGTTTAGTTCGAGTGGACCAGTGTAGTCTGAGTGGACCAGTGCAGTCAGGGTGGACCAGTGTAGTCCGGAGTGGACCAGTGTATTGGGAGTGGACCAGTGTATTTCGAGTGGACCAGTGTAGTCCGGGTGGCCCAGTGTAGTCCGGAGTGGACCAGTATAGTCCGGAGTGGACCAGTGTAGTCCGGAGAGGAAAAGTGTAGACGGGAGTGAACCAGTGTAGTCCAAGTGGACCAGTGTAGTCCGGCGTGGACCAGTGTAGTCCGAGTGGACCAGTGTAATCCGGAGTGGACCAGTGTAGTGGGAGTGGACCAGAGTAGTGGGAGTGGACCAGTGTATTCCGGAGTGGCCTGTACTCCGGAGTGGACCAGTGTAGTCCGAGTGGACCAGTGTAGGCCGATTGGACCAGTCTAGTCCGAGTAGACCATCGTTGTCCAGAGTGGACCAGTGTAGTCCGATTGGACCAGTCTAGTTTGAGTGGACCAGTGTAGTCCGGAGTGGACCAGTGTAGTCCGGAGTGGACCAGTGTAGTCCGAGTAGACCAGTGTAGTCCGAGTTCACCATTGTACTCCGGAGTGGACCAGTGCAGTCCGGAGTGGACCAGTGTAGTCCGAGTGGACCAGTGTAGTCTGAGTTTACCATTGTAGTCCGGAGTAGATCAGTGTATTCCGGAGTGGACCAGTGTAGTCCGAGTTGACCAGTGTAGTCTGAGTGGACCAGAGTAGTCCGGAGTCTACCAGTGTAGTCCGGAGTGGAACAGTGTTGTCCGGAGTGGACCAGTGCAGTCCGGAGTGGAGCAGTGTAGTCAGGAATGGACCAGTTTAGTCCGAGTTGACCAGTGTAGTCCGGAGTGGACCAGTGTAGTGGGAGTGGACCAGTGTAGTCTGAGTGGACCAGTGTAGTCCGGAGTGGTCTAGTGTAGTCCGGAGTGGACCAGTGTAGTCTGAATGGCCCAGTGTAGTCCGGAGTGAACCAGTGTAGTCCGGGGTAGACCAGTGTAGTCCGGAGTGGCCCAGTGTAGTCCGAGAGGACCAGTGTAGTCCGGAGTAGACCAGTGTAGTTCTGAGTGGACCAGTGTAGTCTGGAGTGGACCAGTGTAGTTCGGAGTAGACCAGTGTAGTCCGAGTGGACCAGCGTAGTCCTGAGTGAACCAGTGTAGTCCGGAGGGGACCAGTGTAGTCCGGAGTCGACCAATGTAGTCCGGAGTCGACCAGTGTATTCCGAAGTGGACCAGTGTAGTCCGGAGTGGACCAGTGTAGTCTGAGTGGACAAGTGTAGTCCCGAGTGGACCATGTTGTCCGTAGTGGACCATGTAGAGGGAGTGGACCAGTGTAGTGGGAGTGGACCAGTGTAGTCCGGAGTGGCCCAGTGTAGTCCGGAGTGGCCCAGTGTAGTGCGAGTGGCCCAGTGTAATCCGGAGTGGACCAGTGTAGTCCGGAGTGGCCCAGTGTAGTCCGAGTGGCCCAGTGTAGCCCCGGAGTGGCCCAGTGTTGTCCGGAGTGGACCATGTAGTCCGAGGGGACCTGTGTATTTCCGGAGCGGACCAGTGAAACCTAGTAGACCAGTATAGTCCGGAGTGGAGCAGTGTAGTCCGGAGTGGGCCAGTGTAGCCCGGAGTGGATCAGTGTAGTCCGGAGTGGGCCAGTGTAGTCCGGAGTGGTCCAGTGTAGTTCGAGTGGACCAGTGTAGTCCGGAGTGGAGCAGTGTAGTCCGGAGTGGAGCAGTGTGGGTTCGGAGTGAACCATGTAGCCGGAGTGGACCAGTGAAAGCCCGGGAGTGGACCAGTGTAGCCCGGGAGTGGAGCAGTTAGTTCGGAGTGAACCATGTAGCCGGAGTAAACCAGTGTAGTCTGGAGTGGACCTTTATAGTCCGGGGGGAAAGCATGGTAGTTCGGAGTGGACCAGTGTAGTCTGGAGTGGACCAGTATAGTCCGGGGTGGAGCAGTGTAGTTCGGAGTGGACCAGTGTAGTCTGGAGTGGACCAGTATAGTCCGGAGTGGAGCAGTGTAGTTCGGAGTGGACCAGTGTAGTACGGAGTGGACCAGTGTAGTCCAGAGTGGACCAGTGTAGTCCGAAGTGGACCAGTGTAGCCCGCAGTGGACCAGTGTAGTCCGGAGTGAACCAGTATTGTCCGGAGTGGACCAGTGTAGTCCGGAGTGGACCAGTGTAGTATGAAGTGGACCAGTGTAGTCCGGGGTGGACCAGTGTAGTCTGGAGTGGACTAGTATAGTCCGGAGTGGACTAGTGTAGTCCGGAGAGGACCAGCGTAGTACGGAGTGGACCAGTGTAGTCCGAGTGGACCAGTGTAGTCTGGAGTGGACCAGTATAGTCCGGAGTAGACCAGTGTAGTCCGAGTGGACCAGTGTAGTCCGGAGTGGACAAGAAGCTTGCCTGTCAATCAGGAGAGACAGACAGGTCATGCTGGACCTCCCACAAGAGGTCACGTGAGCCTCAGTCTGACCTACACTTCTGACTTCACCAAACTTTACAAGATTTCTCGAGTTTTTACAAAATTTCAAGAGTATCTTAAAGCAGCATTATAGTCATTATAATCTTTATAGTCTTACTTAAAGATAAATCTGAAAATACTGATACATTATAAAGCTTAAAGTATTGGCTGAAATGGATAAAGAGCACACACACTCATGTGTTTGCTGCTAGTCTGCCGGGCCCACCAGGACTCTCAGTTCTTAAGGACATATATCTATGGATATGTCCCACTCAGTCAGTGTAAACTCAATGCAGCAGCCTCTGCCTCGACACCCGACCCTACATAACACGGGACACCACCATGGACGGGCATCAATAAACATTCGCAGCTTTGATAAATGAGACACTTGTGCAGCAATTGGATGTCTTTATTTTCGAAGCGTATCGCTAGCCAGTGGCTTCTTCAGTCCAATACAGAGAAGAATGGTAGAAACTGTGCAGGAGTTTGAGGTAATCACTCCCTCAGCCTTGAGCCGATGTGTTCAGTCCATCAGTTTGGATAAAAGTACAAGATATGCATGGAGAAGGGATTTATGTGCTGCAGACAGATAAAGTGAAGGAATTCTCTAAAGCTTTCCAAACTTATAGTCCATGACCTCCTTCCACTAGTGGATCTTTCCACTGGTGGCGCCGCCTACCACTGATTAACTTGACCTGTCTGAAATATATAAGCCCCTTCTCTGCCCATATGCTGTACTTTTATCAACGTTGATGGTCTGAACACATTATCTCCAACCGAGGGGATTGATTACTTCAAAGTCCTCCACATCTTCCACTGCTCTTTTCTGAACAGGACTGAAGCCACTGGCTGGCGAAACGTTTCCAGAATATGCCCAAATGTTGCAGGACCAGGCCAGAGTTCACTGGGAAGGTAAACACACACTGAACTGATATCCTACTAAGCCTAATGACAAGAGCAATGTGGATTGTGTGGAGCTTCGAGGAAGAGAAGGATACCTCCTAAACTTTTCTTACTCTTGAAGGATGATGACATCTTGCAGCACGAGAGCTACACAGAACCGACTTATATGTATTACCTGATTATTATTATTATTCACATCGCAACCTCAAAACCAGGAAGCGCAATCATGGAGCACCTTCTTCCTGCCGTCACGATTTGTTGCCACAAATTTCTACATAAGAATAAAAACACATTGAACATTCTTTCCCGGCCCCGAAGTTGCGCTCCATCTCTTCCGCTACTGTAAACTCAAAGTTCCTGACACCCAACACCCAACACCCCGGAAGTTAGAACCAACTTCGAGCACCAGCAGCTGGTTCTCCCCGCGGGACTTACTGAAGTAGCGACTGATCCTCTTCACAGAGTCAATTCGAACATAGCAATTCTTACCACAAAAACCATTACAGAAATTTTCAGATCTTCACACTCCAACAAAACCACAGGTACAGGAGGGGGGAGGAGGGTTTATAACATCCCATGTGCTGGACATAAATAACTTGTGTGTCAGCAGGCCCCAGTCAGATTTGAAAACACACCTTAAGGAACGCAAGTTGCAGGTGTGCCTTCAGGAACACATATTACAAACTCGCCTTCAGGAACACAATAGACAGACGCACCTTCAGGATGACAAACATGTGTGCGCAGAATAGTGTACCCAGGGTGGTTCATCATTACTGCTTCCCCATCTCATCGACTGGGAAAAATACAACTAAGGGACAAGACTAACGTGCACTGGCACGGCTGCTTTTCACCTTACCAAAACAACAGAACAAAACAGAGGAATGTACAAGAACATGATAACAGATCCACCCACACTCACTCATGTAAGTATGTCTTGAAACCCCCCCAAAGTTTTCGTTGGAGCAACGCTAAACCAAACACATACACGTTGTCCAGATCATCACCTGAAACTCCACCACTTGATGTCTACATCCCGGCCCGCCGTCTGTTGATACCACCTGACTCTCCAGTGACAAGATAAGATAAGATAAGATTTCGTTCGGATTTTTAACCCCGGAGGGTTAGCCACCCAGGATAACCCAAGAAAGTCAGTGCGTCATCGAGGACTGTCTAACTTATTTCCATTGGGGTCCTTAATCTTGTCCCCCAGGATGCGACACACACCAGTCGACTAATACCCAGGTACCTATTTGCTGCTAGGTGAACAGGACAACAAGTGTAAGGAAACGTGTCGAAATGTTTCCACCCGCCGGGAATCGAACCCTGGCCCTCCGTGTGTGAAGCGGGAGCTTTAGCCACCAGGCCACCGGGCCACCACCTGCCCTCCCCCCCACCTCAGGATGTTTCAGTGCTTTACGAAGCTCCAATATGATTGAAATGTCGCAGGATAAAGGATGCCCCTGTTAAAAGTGTCTTTGCAGTTACCATGTAGACACTACTAAACAAACTGGGGCACACAGAGAGACTTGTTCAACTATCTCAGGTCTGCCAGAGTTGACTGAACTAGAGTCCCTCTCTTGTGGGACAAAGACGTTCCCCTGAAGCACGAACCACATAAAGTTTTAAAGGAATGGATATGTCAGACAGTCTAAGTTCTCGGTCAGGTGACCACAAGTTCACCTCAGTCAGATGACCACAATGTTGACTCCACTCACGCAGACCCACGCAGACCCACGCAGACCCACGCAGACCCACGCAGACAGTCACATGACATACAGCAGATGGGATGATCTGAGCTAAGCAGATTTCTGATGTTTGCATAATAACTGCAGCAGAATAATGAGTTAATAACAAGGCAACCAAGTCAATAACAGAAGTAGAGGATTACGATAGTTACAGTAGAACTAGTAGTACCCAGAGGTAGATCAACTGTGAGTCACACTGGAGTAACGCTACAGGTAAGATAGTAATAGTACTAACATAGCCGTAGCCCACGTTTTCGATCCACTCCTCTAAATCCCATGACTTTTTTTTTTTTTGCGATTTGGTACGGTGTATTTTTTCCCTGTTTTCCTGCTGACAGTGACCGGTGGGTGGAGAGGGAGTGAAGAGTGAGGAGAGAGCCTTCTGCTTTACATTCCTTGACGCAAACACCTAGATAGTCCTTAATCCAAGTCTAAGTAGATAGTTAGTCTCAGCAGATAGTCTCAGTGTGGACCTCCAAGTCATCTAGTGCCTACTTGTTCTTTCTTTGTGCTTGTACGTCAGATTTCCCACTTCTCCTGACAAACAAAACACTTCTCCTGACTAAAAACCTTCTCCTGCAAACAAAACACTTCTCCTGACAACAAAACACTCTCCTGACTAAACAAAACACTTCCTGACTAACAAAACACTTCCTCCTGACTAACAAAACTTTCTCCTGACTAACAAAACACTTCTCCTGACTAACAAAACACTTCTCCTGACTAACAAAACACTTCTCCTGACTAACAAAACACTTCTCCTGACTAACAAAACACTTCTCCTACTACAAAACACTCTCCTGACTAACAAAACACTTCTCAGACTACAAACACTTCTCCTACTAACAAAACATTCTCCTGACTAACAAAACACTTCCCCTGACTAAAAAATTTCCTTGCTAACAAAAACTACCTCTAAACAAAACACTTGGACACAAGACTTCTCCTACTACAAAACAGTTCTCCAGATTAACAAAACTTCCCTCTAACAAAACACTTCTCTGACAAACAAAACACTTCCCTAGACTAACACAAAACTTCTACGACTAACAACACTTCTCCGACTACAAAACTTCTCCGGTGACTAACAAATCACTTCTCCTGCAACAAACACTTCTCCTGACTAACAAAACACTTCTCTGACTACAAACACTTCGCATGACTACAACATCACATGACTAACAAAGACTTTCCCTGACTAAAAAATTCCCCTGATTAACAAAAATTCCTGCAGCAAATAACATTCTCCTACAAGAAACACTTCCCGACAACAAAACACTTCTCCTGAACTACAAACACTTCTCTGACTAACAAACACTCCCTGACTAAAAACACTTCTACTGATAACAGAAACACTTCTAGTACTAAAAAACACTTAGCCTGACTAACAAACACTTCTCCTGACTAACACAAACTTCTCTTGACTAAACACTTCTCGGGCTAAAACTTCTCCTGTTTTCAGACACTTCTCCTGATAAAAAAGCACTGTCCTGACTAAAAAACTTCTTCCTGCTAACACATTTCTCCTGACAAAAAACATTTCCTGACACAAAACATCCCCTGACTAAAATCACTTTCCTGACTAAGAAACTTCTGTGGACTCAATCTAAACACTTCTCTGACTAACAACCTTCGTGCTTGACTAAAAAATTTCTCCTACTCAAAACACTTCTCCTGACTAACAAAACACTTCTCCTGACTAACAAAACACTCTTCCATCATCCTCCAACAACCACTGATAAATGAACATTTCTTAAGCTCAAAACTTACTCTAAAATCTTAAGCTAAAGTAATTTTTCTCGTGGGATTTCAGGTATTTTATTCCCAACGGATCTAATACTCTCTTTAAAACACCCGGGTTAATATATCACTTCATATGTTTCACAGTGAATGTCTCGGGAGCTGTGATTCGACCCCCCCCCCCCAACAATTTAACGAGTATATGTAAAGTAAAAGGGCTTGACAAAGCTCCTGGAGAGCGAAACGTTGCCAAAATAAAATGTGATGTTAGTTGGATTTAACGAGTATAGTTAGATTCCTCGCTTTTATTAAGTGAAAAACGTGGGAAAATTAAAACTATATCGGAGTATAAAACAAATTCCAACCACACAAAGAATTAATGTAAAAGACCTGGGAGTGATAATGTCAGAAGATCTCACTCTTAAAGACCACAACGTTGTATCGACTGCATCTGCTAGAAAAATGATAGGATGGATAATGAGAACCTTCAAAACTAGGGAGGCCAAGCCCATGATGACACTCTTCAGGTCGCTTGTTCTATCTAGGCTGGAATATTGCTGCACACTAACAGCACCTTTCAAGGCAGGTGAAATTACTGACCTAGAAAATGTACAGAGAACCTTCACGGCGAGCATGACGGAGATAAAACACCTCAATTACTGGGAGCGCTTGAAGTTCCTGAACTTGTACTCCCTAGAACGCAGGCGGGAGAGATAATGATTATATACACTTGGAAAATCCTAGAGGGATTATTACCAAATTTGCACACAAAATTCACTCCACATGAAAGCAAAAGACTCGGCAGGAGACGCAACATCCTCCCTATGAAAAGCAGGGGTGCCACTAGCATGATAAGAGACAACACAATAAGTGTCCGGGGCCCAAGACTGTTCAACTGCCTCCCAGCATATCATAAGGGGGATTATCAATAGACCCCCGGCTGTCTTCAAGAAGGCACTGGACAGGCACTTAAGTCAGTACCTGACCAGCCGGGCTGTGGTTCGTGCCTCGGTTTACGTGCGGCCAACAGTAACAGCCTGGGTGAACAGGCCCTGATCCACCATGAGGCCTGGTCTCAGACCGGGCCGTGGGGGTAATGACCCTCGAAACTCTCTCCAGGTATAGGTACCTGGCTGCTAGTAAATAGTTACCTGGCTGTTAGTAGGTAGGTACCTGGCTGTTAGTAAGTAGGTACCTGGCTGTTAGTAAATACTTACCTGGCTGTTAGTAGGTAGGTATTTGGCTGTTAGTAAGTAGGTACCTGGCTGTTAGTAAATAGTTACCTGGCTGTTAGTAGGTAGGTATCTGGCTGTTAGTAAGTAGGTATCTGGCTGTTAGTAAGTAGGTACCTGGCTGCTAGTAAATAGTTACCTGGCTGTTTAGGAAGGTACCTGGCTGTTGGTAAGTAGGTACCTGGCTGTTAGTAAGTAGGTACCTGGCTGTTAGTAAGTAGGTATCTGGCTGTTAGAAATTAGGTACCTGGTTGCTAGTCTACTCTTGTATGTGAGACACCCTCGGTGATGGTGACATATCTCAGCTAAGATCAACTAGGACCTGCTAGAATTCGCTAGGACTGGCTAGGACTGGCTAGGACTGGCTAGAACCTGCTAGGACTGGGCTTTGAGATAAGCAGAGGCCGGATACGAACTCTGACTATAAACTAAACTCCAAAAAAATATGTAAAACAGCAATGCATGCAGAGGTAAGTTGGGAAGCTGTGTCAGGGTCCGGGAGTCCCTCCCTGTGACCACAAGACTGCAAGTATATGCAGCACCATATATCAGCAGCACCATATATCAGCAGTACCATACATCAGCAGTACCATATATCAGCAATACCATAGATCAGTAGCACCATAGATCAGCAGCACCATATATCAGCAGCACCATATATCAGCAGCACCATACATCAGCAGTACCATATATCAGCAATACCATAGATCAGCAGCACCATAGATCAGCAGCACCATATATCAGCAGCACCATATATCAGCAGCACCATACATCAGCAGTACCATATATCAGCAATACCATAGATCAGCAGCACCATAGATCAGCAGCACCATATATCAGCAGCACCATATATCAGCAGCACCATACATCAGCAGTACCATATATCAGCAATACCATAGATCAGCAGCACCATAGATCAGCAGCACCATATATCAGCAGCACCATATATCAGCAGTACCATATATCAGCAGCACCATATATCAGCAGCACCATATGTCAGCAGCACCATATATCAGCAGTACCATATATCAGCAGTACCATATATCAGCAGCACCATATATCAGCAGCACCATATATCAGCAGCACCATATGTCAGCAGCACCATATATCAGCAGTACCATATATCAGCAGTACCATATATCAGCAGTACCATATATCAGCAGTACCATATATCAGCAGCACCATATATCAGCAGTACCATATATCAGCAGTACCATATATCAGCAGTACCATATATCAGCAGCACCATATATCAGCAGTACCATATATCAGCAGCACCATACATCAGCAGCACCATATATCAGCAGCACCATATATCAGCAGTACCATACATCAGCAGTACCATACATCAGCAGTACCATACATCAGCAGTACCATACATCAGCAGTATCATACATCAGCAGTACCATATATCAGCAGCACCATATATCAGCAGTACCATATATCAACAGTACCATACATCAGCAGTATCATACATCAGCAGTACCATACATCAGCAGTACCATACATCAGCAGTACCATACATCAGCAGTATCATACATCAGCAGTACCATATATCAGCAGTACCATACATCAGCAGTACCATACATCAGCAGTACCATACATCAGCAGTACCATACATCAGCAGTATCATACATCAGCAGTACCATATATCAGCAGTACCATATATCAGCAGTACCATACATCAGCAGTACCATACATCAGCAGTACCATACATCAGCAGTACCATACATCAGCAGTACCATACATCAGCAGTATCATACATCAGCAGTACCATACATCAGCAGTACCATACATCAGCAGTATCATACATCAGCAGTATCATACATCAGCAGTACCATACATCAGCAGTACCATACATCAGCAGTACCATACATCAGCAGTATCATACATCAGCAGTACCATATATCAGCAGCACCATATATCAGCAGTACCATATATCAGCAGTACCATACATCAGCAGTACCATATATCAGCAGCACCATATATCAGCAGTACCATATATCAGCAGTACCATATATCAGCAGTACCATATATCAGCAGTACCATATATCAGCAGTACCATATATCAGCAGTACCATATATCAGCAGCACCATATATCAGCAGCACCATATGTCAGCAGCACCATATATCAGCAGCACCATATATCAGCAGCACCATATATCAGCAGCACCATATATCAGCAGTACCATATATCAGCAGCACCATATATCAGCAGCACCATATATCAGCAGTACCATATATCAGCAGCACCATATATCAGCAGCACCATATATCATGCAGTACCATATATCAGCAGCACCATATATCAGCAGCACCATATATCAGCAGCACCATATATCAGCAGCACCATATATCAGCAGCACCATATATCAGCAGTACCATATATCAGCAGCACCATATATCAGCAGCACCATATATCAGCAGCACCATATATCAGCAGTACCATATATCAGCAGCACCATATATCAGCAGCACAATATATCAGCAGTACCATACATCAGCAGTACCATACATCAGCAGTACCATACATCAGCAGTACCATACATCAGCAGTATCATACATCAGCAGTACCATACATCAGCAGTACCATACATCAGCAGTACCATACATCAGCAGTACCATACATCAGCAGTACCATACATCAGCAGTACCATACCTCAGCAGTATCATACATCAGCAGTACCATACATCAGCA
>NC_069404.1:81820268-81955580 GCF_026875155.1 Cherax quadricarinatus
TAGAGATGTGAAGACGATGTAATCAGTCCATCACCCTTAAAGTCGTAGAATTTGAGGTTGTCAGTCCCTCAGCCTGGAGAAGTTCAGTTCCATAGTCAGGAACTATCTGAAGATCAAGTGACAGTGCGGAGACTTAAATACTGTCGGAAGGAGAGGTGCAGAGTAGTAGTAGTAGTAGTAGTAGTAGTGAGAATGTAGCCACTGAGAGGTCAGGTCCCTCTCAGATCCAACAGTTCTCACTTGAAAGGGTTGTCCAAGGGTGATGGACTGATTACATCGTCTTCACATCTCTACTGTTCCTGCCTACTTTCTGTATTCGACTGAAGAAGCCTACTGTGTAGGCGAAACGTTTCGGAATAAAGTTGCCTAACTGTTGCCTATGTGTCTTACCTACCAAAGACCATGTCGTAAGAGTCTAGCATTTGAGAGTTGTGCAATTCCTACGATGCCATGTGATTGGAAATCTTGCTTCTTAAAACCCTCTCGGAGATCTTGATAATATGGGTTGTCAGTGGTACTCATCTGTACTATATCGCAATTGCTTTGCTACCATTTTTTATGGAGTTGAGTAATATCAGTGGTTTTAATGACTGTGGGATAACTCCAGTGTCCAGGCTTCTTCTCTACAGAATATTTAAAACACGTGATAATGGCTTCTTGCAATTCTTGATAAATATGAAGTTGCACGAGTCTGAGCCCGGGGCGGAGTGCGTGGGCATGTAATCAATGCCTTCTTTGAAGTCACTTGGTATTAAAGTTGTATCAGAGATGATGGAGATGTCTGTAGTGTTTTACGCCTAGTTCATAAAGAACTCATCTGGGTCGTCAATCTTTACGATGATTAATGGCTCATCTAACACTGCATCATATTTGGGCTTGAGTATTTCACTCATTTCTTTATTGTCGTTGGTGTATGTTCCGTCGCTTTTAATAAGACTCTACTAGATGTTGTCTAGTAGAGTCTCTCTTGAGCACTGTGTGGCCATTCAAATTGAGCTCAACCTTTTGTTTCCCTAGCCATTCTTATAGCACCTTTCATTCTTTAGAGAGTCTGGTGCCTTTGAAGAGCTGTGTTAGTCATCGTCTTCTCCTACAGAAGGCGCGTCTCTCTCTTCTCAACTTGCAACTTCTCCTTCTCTATGGTATGTGTCTGGAGCATACGTCTAGTGCCAATCAACTCATCTTGATATACTGGTTTAAATCATCGTTTAACTTATTTGTCTTCCCAGAATGTTTCATTTGATTAAGCTCAAGATTCATTAACTCCCAGTTGATGTTCTTGTCGTTAAACTTAAATTTGTTGTTCACAGCCTCATGACTGAGTGTGTTTTGTTGATGATGAATCGCGTGTGTGTTTGCAGGGCAGAACTTGTGTTAGGTTGTGGTCTGAGTTTACTACCTTCCTCACTATTATGCTCCGCACCAGATCTTCGCTGTTAATGAATATAAGGTTCGAAGTATTCTCCAGGCTGGTTGGTTCTGCTACTGCCTGACATAAGGCGGATTTATTGTAGAAAATTACAAGTTCAGTTGAGTGTTCATCCAGACTGGCTCCTGGGAGTCTCTCTGCTGGTACAGTTTTTGTTACATTCCTTCACTCTATGTGACCTCGATTGAAGTCATCAACCAGGAGGATGTCTGGGGCCGGGTGTGGAAGGTTTTCACCCCCTCATGAGAGGTTCCTTGATGCTGGTGACGGGCTCGTGATCTAGGGAATTGGATCTGTGCTCATATTCCCTGAATCGAGGCTGAATGTCTTCCCCCCACATGTGCTGTATAATCCTACGGATTATACAGGTTAATAATAATTACTGGAAGACTTTCAAGAGCACATTGGAGTTTAATTATCATTGTTGTCAGAGATAAAGTCTGTGAATAACAGAGCGAAGATGAGTGTCATAATGAGTAAGATCATAACTATTTTTACTGAATAATAAAGATGGTGAGTACACTGTTACATTACATTGTTACAATACACTGTTACATTACATTGTTACAATACACTGTTACATTACATTGTTACAATACACTGTTACATTACATTGTTACAATACACTGTTACATTACATTGTTACAATACACTGTTACATTACATTGTTACAATACACTGTTACATTACATTGTTACAATACACCGTTACATTACATTGTTACAATACACTGTTACATTACATTGTTACAATACACTGTTACATTACATTGTTACAATACACTGTTACATTACATTGTTACAATACACTGTTACATTACATTGTTACAATACACTGTTACATTACATTGTTACAATACACTGTTACATTACATTGTTACAATACACTGTTACATTACATTGTTACAATACACTGTTACATTACATTGTTACAATACACTGTTACATTACATTGTTACAATACACTGTTACATTACATTGTTACAATACACCGTTACATTACATTGTTACAATACACTGTTACATTACATTGTTACAATACACTGTTACATTACATTGTTACAATACACTGTTACATTACATTGTTACAATACACTGTTACATTACATTGTTACAATACACTGTTACATTACATTGTTATAATACACTGTTACATTACATTGTTACAATACACTGTTACATTACATTGTTACAATACACTGTTACATTACATTGTTACAATACACTGTTACATTACATTGTTACAATACACTGTTACATTACATTGTTACAATACACCGTTACATTACATTGTTACAATACACTGTTACATTACATTGTTACAATACACTGTTACATTACATTGTTACAATACACCGTTACATTACATTGTTACAATACACTGTTACAATTACATTGTTACAATACACTGTTACATTACTCTGTTGCATTTAGCAATAAATATTACATTCACTGTTACATTACAAGACTGTGGCGAAGGAACATTATTGCTAGAAGTGGAAATGGTAAACAGTAGTTGTGATATTCACACACACACACACACACACATACACACACACACACACACAACACACACACACACACACACACACACACACACACACACACACACACACACTCACACACACACACACACACACACACATACACACACACACACACACACACACACACACACACACACACACACACACACACACATCACACACATACACACACACACACACACACACACACACACACACACACACACACACACACACACACACACACACACCTGAGAATAGCATTTCGACATTTAAGTAAGGAGTCGTTGACGACACTGTACACCGTGTATGTCAGGCCCATACTGGAGTATGCAGCACCAGCATGGAACCCACACTTGGCCAAACACGTCAAGAAATTAGAGAATGCGCAACACAGAGTCACAGCGGGAAGTTGGAAACTCAGATGAGTCACAAGGATGTTAGGAAGTATTTCTTCAGCCATAGAGTGTGAGGAAGTGGAACAATCTGGAGAGTGATGTAGTGGAGGCAAGATCCATACATAGCTTTAAGAAGAGATGCGATAAAACTCATGGAGCAGGGAGAGAGTGGACGTAGTAGTAACCAGCGAAGAGGCGGGACCAGGAGCTGTGACTCGGCCCCTACCCCTGGAGAGCGAAACGTTGCAACAATAAAATGTCACGTTAGTTGCACTTGTGTCTTTTTACCTAACACAAATAGGTAAGAACACAGATAACACCGGCAAGACAGCTTCCACACTCCGGCTGTAACCATACCACGGGCGGGGATAGAACCCGCGATCAGAGTCTCAAAACTCCAGACCGTCGCGTTAGCCACTGGTATGGTTTGTTTGCAATCATGTCATTACGATTTCGTGAGTCACTCCGGCTCTGTCAGTGTTGTCCTCCAGGACTTACTGACTCCTGACTCACTTACTCCTGACTGATTCACTGACTCCTGATTGACTCACTGACTACTGACTGACTTACTGACTCCTGACTAAATCACTGACTCCTGACTGACTCTCTGACTCCTGACTGACTCACTGACTCTCCTAACGTCTTGTAGAGTCTGAGCTACAAGCAGGAGGAACACTCTTGACCAAGGAAAGATGGAGGATGTCCGCGAATATCCTGCACTTTGATAGAGATTAATGGATTAAACACATTGATCCCAGGCTGAGGGACTGATTACCTCACATTCCTCCTCACCTTCCACCTTTCTCTACACTGGACTGAAGAAGCCACTACTTGGCGAAACGTTTCTAGAAGAAAGATACCCAAATGTTGCCCAAGTGTCTTATTTATCAACTTGTCGTTTATATAAACCAGTACCTGATGTACTGAAGCAAATACTTGGTTACCTTAGGGAAAAAGTTGGACAAGTGGGTTGGTGTGAATGGTTGGTTTTAAGAAGGACCTGCCTAGTGTGGGCCAGTAGGAGTGCGTCAATGTTCTTCCATTGTTACGTTCTTTGAAAGTGTGTAAAGACAGCCAGAAATGTGAAGGAAGTCTCGGGTGTTGTAGAGAGCTCGGGAGGACCATGACATTCCATAACCCAGGGTCGTTTGTGCTGAAGACACGGAGTGCCGCCAGCAGCCGGGGGGGATGGGGGAGAAGGAGCAGCAGCCAAGGAAGTGGGTCAGAGGAAGAGGAGGGAGGGAGAGAGTGCACCACCAGCAGCGCCACCGTCAGGTCCTCTTGATCAATATCAGTCTTAGCTACTGCTACCCCACATACCTCCTACCTCCTTCCCTCCCTTCCTCCCTTGTCTCCTTCCCTACATAGCTGCTACCTCCCTCCCTTGTCTCCTACCTCACATAGCTGCTACCTCCCTCCCTTGTCTCCTACCCTACATAGCGGCTACCCTCACTTCCGTCTATTACAGGATATATTAATATAAAGACAGAAGAACACCGCAGCAGGTCTTCTGGCCCATGCTAGACAGGTCTAACTCACACCCACTCATGTACCCATCCAACCTAGATTTAAAGCTACTCATAGTTGGCCTCAATGACCTGATCTACAACTGTATTGCCTAATCAATGTTACCTTAGATCTAAATTTGTTCAACTTGAACACATTGTTGCGAGTTCTGTCTTGGTTAGATATTTTCAGCACGTTATTTATATTCTCTTTATTTATTCCTGTCTTCCATGTGTACACTTCTGCCATATCTCCCCAAATTCTGCTCTTTTCCACAGAGTGCAGATTCAGTGCCCTCAGTCTATCCTAACTAAAGTAACCTAACTAAACCTAACCTAACTAATCTTTCCCTTGAAGATGGACAAGGTTGCAGTCCTCACTTACAGTCAGGCTATGGGGGAAGGGGCTGGAAGTACGCAAATCCTCCCAGAGTGACCTGTGAGTTATCTTCTCCTCCTACATAGCAGCAGACGAGTTAATAAAACAATTTCTTCCGGACAAGTTTGGTGACTCAGCAGGATACATGGGATCAATTTTGTCATCTTTTATGTTTTCTAGCGCATTTACGTTCATTGTGAAATATGGAGACCAGAACTACGCAGCATGATGTACATGAGGCCTTACCAAGAATATAAAGAGTTGAAATATAATCTGAGGATTCTTCTTACTTCTTAATATGAAGCCAAGAATTCTATTAACTTTATTGCAAACACTTATACACTGCTCTCTTGGTTTTTAATTACTGCTAACCAGAACTCCTAATTTTTTTTATTCAATTTGGCTGAGATCTACATTGTTGAGTTTACAAACCTCTTGATTATTTTTTTTTCTCAAGATTAAAGCTTCACATTTGTTAAGTTGACAATGGTATAAAATACAGACAAGTTGACTAAGATAATATGTGCAATAGTTGATGAACTGATTACATAATCTTAATTCCACTACTACACCTGCTGCCTCTGTATTTGACTGAAGAAGCCTACTGTGTAGGCGAAACGTTTCCATAATAAAGCTACCTAACTGTTGTCTTTATAATTGTCAATATTAAACAGCACTTGTCACAATATCAACCGATCCAGGTCTTCCTGCATCACCACAGTCTCCTCATCAGAAATTATTTCACGGCTTATTTTAGTGTCGTGACAAACTTGATTATGTCGCTATGTATTCCTTCCTCTGTGTCGTTTATGTAGATTGTGAACAATAAAGGTGCCAGCACTGGCCCCTGTGGGACACCGCTGGTAACGGGTCCGCACTCGGATGTCTTCCTGTTTATACGAACTGTGGCCTTGTAAATGAATGGTTCAGAGAACCGACAATATGATAAATGGTTCAGAGAACCGACAATATGATAAATGGTTCAGAGAACCGACAATATGATTAATGGTTCAGAGAACCGACAATATGATAAATGGTTCAGAGAAACCGACAATATGATAAATGGTTCAGAGAACCGACAATATGATAAATGGTTCAGAGAACCGACAATATGATAAATGGTTCAGAGAACCGACAATATGATAAATGGTTCAGAGAACCGACAATATGATAAATGGTTCAGAGAACCGACAATATGATAAATGGTTCAGAGAACCGACAATATGATAAATGGTTCAGAGAACCGACAATATGATAAATGGTTCAGAGAACCGACAATATGATAAATGGTTCAGAGAACCGACAATATGATAAATGGTTCAGAGAACCGACAATATGATAAATGGTTCAGAGAACCGACAATATGATAAATGGTTCAGAGAACCGACAATATGATAAATGGTTCAGAGAACCGACAATATGATAAATGGTTCAGAGAACCGACAATATGATAAATTAGACACATGAGCAGCACTTGGGTATATTTATATCGACTCTAGGCTGAGGGACTGATTAACTCAAACTCCTGATTTTTACCATTCTTCTTTGTATAGGACTGATGAAGCCAGTGTGTGTGGGAAACATTTCCTCACTTAAGATACCCAAGTGTTGTACATGTGTCTAGTTTTTTAAACTGTGGACTATCAGTCACATGTCAGCCCAGGAGACTATGTCTCTCTCCACACCGTGTCTCGACCCGTGAGATATCTTCTGGGTGGAGGTACCTGGGAGGGTCACCTTGGAGAGTCACCTGGTATCACCTGGAGTCACATGGGTAGGTCACCATGTGGTTACCTGGGATTACCTGGAGGCCACCTTGTCACCTGGAGATCACCTGCGGGTTACACAAAGATCCCCTAGGATCACCTAGGCGATCTTGGTGTCTCCTGGGTCTCCTGGGGTAAGTCATCCAGGGTCACCTGAACTAGGTCCATCTCAGTGCTTTTCACCATCCTGTCACCTGTGGGTCAGCTGGGTCACCTGGGTATTCAGTTCACGTAGTGTTCCCTAAAACAGTAGCCACTTCACCTGATAATATCTGAGTCGGCTAGTCGCCCCCCTACCCTCCCCCTCACATCCCTTCCCTCCCACCCCTCCCACTCCACTCCACCACCACTCCCGAAAGCCACCACCACTATCCTCACCTCAGTACCCATCCTATCCACACCACCCTCCCAGACGCACCTCCAATACTATCACCACCACACCACCACACCACTCACCACACCCCTACCACACACACCGACCAAACACCACCACCATCCACACCACCAGACCACTACTACCACACTCACCACAACCACCACCACCACACTCACACTACCACACCACTACCACACCATACCACACACCCATACAATACCACACCAATACCACCACCACCACCAATACCACCACCACCACAAATACCACCACCACCACAACCACCACCACCACCACCAATACCACCACAACCAATACCACCACACCACCAATACCACCACCACCAATCCAACCACCAAAACCCACCACCACCACCAAACCACCACCACCAACCACCACCACCACCAATACCACCACCACCAATAACCACCCCAATACCACACCACAATAACCACCAACCACCACCAATACCACCACACACCATACCACCACCACCACCATCACCACACACCAATACCACCATCCACCAACCACCAATACCCAACCACCAATAACACCAATACCACACCACCAATACCACCACCCACCACCAATACCACAATCACCACCAATACCACCACCACCACCATACCACCACCACCATCACCACCACCAATACACACCATCACCACCACCAACCAATACCACCAATACCCACCAATACACCACCACCACCACCAATACCCACCACCACCAATACCACCACCACCATTACCACCACCACCATACCACCACCATACCACCACCACCACCACCAATACCACCAATACCACCACCACCAATACCACCATCACCATCACCATCACCAATACCACCACCAATACCACCACCACCAATATCACCACCACCATAACCACCACCAATACCACCACCAATACCACCACCATCAATACCACCACCGCCAATACCAATACGTAACCTTTATTCGGCGCATGTACACACCCTCATTTACAGGCTATCTCCCCCAACCAGCGAACCAGGTTGCTAAGAGTTGATGATGGGGCCCCGTCGTTCAACTAGTGACCAGGTTCTAGCCAATAAGAAGATGGTTTTGGCAATCGCAGAGGTTATGTGGGTACCACTCTCCTGTCTGCCCTTGTCATTCCCATTCTAGAGCTGGTTGAAGCACGGTCTGCTATCTTGTGGCTTCTATTTCTGCCTTACTTACCGTGGAGTGCACTATACTTATCACTGTACATAGTATACATATTGCTGTTCTAAATTGGTGAAGGATAATGTAAGTCTAAACTTTTTCTGCTGTGTTTATTTTGCTCCCATTACACCCGGGATAACAGGCCATTTGGATTCCTGGGTTGTAATATGGGTAGCCTGTCCGAGAGCTGGAGCTGGACTTAGAGAAACGGTTGAGCTTAGGGTGAAGCTCGTAGCAGGAACATTGTGCAGCTTGCTGTCTGGCATTGCATTAGCTTTGCCTACGCTTTACAAATTTTGCGTGTCAGTTACTGTTATGGTCAGCCTTGCTATTGTGTGATCGTTCAACAGCTCGCTACTAGCTTGTTCATGTGCTCGCTTCGCTACGGTCAATCTTCTAGAACAGTGAAAGCTGTTTGGCATTGCTTTGCAAATTTTGCGTGTCAGTTGCTAACTAGCCTGTTCGGTGTGGAGAACTTGCAGTCCGGCTTTGCTTGAAATGCGTATTCTGCAATCGTACTGTGCATAGCTAAGCGTGTTCTGCAAATTAACGTGTTACGTTGGGGTATCTGCAATCGTACTGTGCATAGCGAATAACTTATGCCACCTAGACAGTCAGACGTCTGGTTCGGCATATACTTTGCATAACCTACCTAAATTGTCCCTACAGCGTTGTTGGCAAATTGCTCGTTCCATTGGCATTAAATACAAACGCACTCTCACAGCTGCGCGTTCAGAAGAGATATGGCACATCAGACTCCTCCCTCTACGGAGCTAGGGCAAAAACTACTATGTTCTCGCAGGAGGAAGATGATACACCTACGGAGCAAAATGGTCAGTATAGTGCAGCTGGGTTGTCTCAAGGTGAATCAGCATCGTTTGGCACTTGAGCTGGCAAAAATCAATCTTGAGCAAACTAGGGAACAGAGAGCATTCGCAAGGGAAGAATATGATAGGGAAAGAGAAGGAATAGAGGGCCGGCAATTGTATGACAGGTTAGTGGTTCCAACAAAGTTTAGACCTCAAATATTAAATATAGCTCATAATACGTCATTAGGAGGTCACTTAGGAATTACAAAAACCTTGTATAGAATCACAAAAGAATTTTATTGGCCAAAATTAAAGAAAGATGTGAAGACTCATATTAGGTGTTGCCGAGAATGTCAGCAAGTAGGAGAAACCTGGACATTTCCATTAAACCTGCACCTCTCCAACCTATACCCTGCCTTGATGGAGAACCGTTTTGCAGATTTAATTATAGATTGTGTAGTCCTCTACTTAGGTCAAAGTCGGAAATCAATATTTATTTGGGAGATTATGGGATAAAGTAAACCAATATCCTGAAGCAATTCCCATGCGTAGTATTAATACTAAAGCTATATCTCAAAGCATATTAAACCAAATTCCTTTCTTGTTTTGGCATTCCAAAAACTATTCAAAGTGAGCAAGGTACTAACTTCACTGCCCAAAGCCATTTAGGGAAGAATTACTAGGTTAGTGATAATCCACAACTTTATCCCCTGCTACCATCCTCAGTCCCCAAGGTCGCCTTGGAAAGATCCCATCAGACATTAAAAACAATGATGAGAACTTTTTGCAATGCACTTTCCTACAGACTGGGAATAATCACTACCCTTTGGTGCAGTTCTCATACGAGAGACTGTGCAAAGAGTCTACAGGTAATAGTCCGTTTTGAGCTGATCTTTGGGCACTAGTTACGAGGTCCTCCTTCGGGTTGCTCCAAGAAGGCTGGATGGGAGAAGACTTAGCTCAAACACTCTACAACCCGTCTTCAAGGTTGCAGGTGGCACGTCAGTTAGCCCAGGCTAACCTAATGACAGCTCAAAGTAAGATGAAACAGGAGTTAATGACAGAAGTGCACAATTCCGCTCCTTTCCCCTCCAGGAACAAGGTGTTGGTGCAGGAACCTATACCTGGCCACACCTTGAAAGCTAGATTTAACGGGACCTATGCAGATTGTAATAGATTATCCTGAATTAAATTTGTGTAGCTCTCCATTGATAAGACCTCAAAAACAACACATTTACCACATTAATCAAAATATGTTTAAAAATTTCCATACACCCAGATAAAGACCCAGTAATGACTCTGTCCTCTACCTCTAGGACGACTTCCTGATTCTTTGCACTCTATCTCTGAACTTAATATAAACTTTCAAATTCTGACCTCCTCAAGGATCCTAAGCCCCTTTAATGGAGGGATTATCTGAAACGCAAGCAACAATTTAACGTGATCTTCAACAGTCATAGCCTAATATTTTTTCGGATGTGCCGAAAAAAATGTATACGTTAGGTTATCATGATGTATAAGTGGGAAACTCAAAAATAAACCATTAAACACTCCCCCTACAGAGCTAATCCTGAAAGCAAAGGCTACTTCAGAAGAAGTAGAATTTTTGGTTAAAGCATGGTTTTAGTGGAGGAGTCCAACTAGTCCATGGGCTTCACCGTGCATCCTTGTGAAGAGAGGCAGATGGAGGGTTATCGTAGTGTAGTACTGACTACCGTAAGTACTGCACGAGGTCACCATTCACAGATCTACCCTCTTCCTCGTCTGATGACGTACTTGACTTTGTGGGTAAGGCAACTTTTTGTGTCCAAGTTAGATCTCCTTAAAGGCTACTAATCAGGTACCTTGACAGATAAGGCGAAGAAATCTCTGCCTTTTCGTAATTTCCAGGAGGTCATTATCAATACAGTTACCCCCTTCTGACTAAAAGTTCCCCCTCTTCATCCATGGAAACTATGCCTTTCACTATTAAAGGACTTGAAGGCATACGGCCCAGCGTACCTAGATAATTAGTTGTGGTGTCCCCCCCCCCCCTGATTTACTTGGGATCAACACCTACTTAGACTTAAGCTCTTTTTTGAACCTTTAAGATGTTCCCAATTAACAGTTAATTTATCTAAATCTTCTATGCCAGGCCACTGTCACTTTTCTAGCCATGAAGTAGGTAGTGGTAAAGTTGCAACTAAACTTATCCTAAAGTTCTTCTTTTAAAGATTATCCATTTCCTCATGATAGGAAATCTCTTCCTTTCCTAGGCTGTGGGATTTTACAGAAGTTTCTGTAAAAAATTTCTGATATTGTACCCCCTCTCCCTCTCTTACCATCACAAAGTTCCCTTTCATTGGACCTCAGTGAAAACACTGTTTTTAATAAAGCAAAAAAGATTTTTTACTGCACCCATTCCTTTTGTCCCCAGACTTCCCCAAAATTTTTTTCATTACATTTTGAGCTTTGTGATCGGGTTGGGCAGTACATTACAAATCGGGAACGGGGTTTTTTTTTTTCAGCCTGACTTCTTTTTCACCAAGTTCCAACATAAAGGGGGTTACTCTCCCATGAAAAAGAACCCGTCTGGCACGCTTTGGACTTTTCGACGTTTAGGGGGCCAGACATCGCGGGTGGTACAGTCTACGGATCACAATCCCTTTTATACTCCAAACCATGAAGAACCACAACACAAAGGGTTTTTGCCTGGACCTAAGGCTGCAGCCCTATAAATTTTCCCTTAAAAAAAAGCTGGCAAAGAAAATATGTTGGCGACTCTTTATCTAGAGTCTAATATTTTTATTTATTTAGGTTAGGATGTTATTTGTGGTAACCCCTTTCCACGCTCTTTTTTTTATCCCCTGGTGTGGGGTTTTTTTTAATGAGGGGATGGGGGCCCTACCGTCCGCCTGTATCTTGGCCTATGCTAGCCTGTCGGGCTGCTGTCTCACTCTAAGTTTAGATTTTGGCTTTGTTCACGAGAAAAGCGAGCTCTATCTAAGAGTTGGATGGTGGAGAGGAAAGGCGGTCCCATTTTTTGTGCCATGGCGGCACGGTTACCACTGGAGGTGGCAGCCTAATCCTGAGCCTTCTCGGGGTGGGGGTGTGGCATGAAAAGAGTACGTAACCTTTATTCGAGTGGGCGCTGTACACCCCTCATTTACGGGCTATCTCCCCCAACCAGCGAACCGGGTTGCTAAGAGTTGGATTGGGGCCCCGCGTTCAACTATGACCAGGTTCTAGCCGCCAATAAGAAGATGGTTTTGGCAATCGCAGAGGTTATGTGGGTACCGCTCTCCTGTCTGCCCTTGTCATTCCCATTCTAGAGCTGGTTGAAGCACGGTCTGCTATCTTGTGGCTTCTATTTCTGCCTTGCTTACCGTGGAGTGCACTATACTTATCACTGTACATAGTGTACATATTGCTGTTCTAAATTGGTGAAGGATAATATAAGTCTAAACTTTTTCTGCTGTGTTTATTTTGCTCCCATTACACCCGGGATAACAGGCCATTTGGATTCCTGGGTTGTAATAACCACCAATACCACTACCACCACCACCAATACCACCACCACCAATATCACCACCACCACCAGTACCACCACTACCTCCATCACCACCACCAATACCACCACCACCAATACCACCATCACCACACCAATACCACCACCAATACCACCATCACCATCACCATCACCAATACCACCACCAATACCACCATCACCACACCACACCAATACCACCACCAATACCACCACCACCAATATCACCACCATCAATACCACCACCGCCAATACCACCACCACCAATACCACCCACCAAATATCACCACCACCAATACCACCACCACCACCAATATCACAACCACTAAACACCCCCACCAAGTACCACCACCACCAAACCCCCAATATCCCCACCACTATCACCCCCACCAGTACCACCACCACCACCACCAATATCCCCACCACTATCACCACCACCAATATCACCACCACCAATACCACCGCCACCAACCAATATCACCCCCACTATCACCACCACCAATACCACCACCCCACCAATACCACCACCACCACCAATATCACCACCACTATCACCACCACCACCACCACCACCATCACCATCTTATCTTCTTCCACAGGAAGAGAGAGCAACACAGTCCAAACACTCGGTAAAGCAGCGTAACACTGAGTGCAGCGTAACACTGAGTGCAGCGTAACACTGAGTGCAGCGTAACACTGAGTGCAGCGTAACACTGAGTGCAGCGTAACACTGAGTGCAGCGTAACACTGAGTGCAGCGTAACACTGAGTGCAGCGTAACACTGAGTGCAGCGTAACACTGAGTACACAACTCAGAGTTTCAAGTCGAAGGTCATAGTTAACATGTACATAACGTCTCCCGTGTGAGGTGAGCAGAGGTGACTAGAGCTGAGTAAAGTTGAGTAGATGTGAGTATAGGAGGCCATAGGTGAGTAGATGTGAGGTGGCCATAAGTGAGTAGACTTGTGGTGGCCATATGTGAGTAGACGTGGCCATAGGTGAGTAGATGTGAGTAGAGGTGGTCATAGGTGAGTAGATGTGAGTAGAGGTGAGTAGATGTGAGTAGAGTGCTCGCTTGATACAGAATCTGAAGTGCAGAAATATGCACGTCCCTGGGTCAGGCCCTTGGGCCAGGTCCCTGGGTTAGGTCCCTGATCTAGGTCCCTGGGTCAGGTTACTGGGCCAACTGCCTGAGTTAGGTTACTGGGCCAGGTCCCTGAGTCAGGTCCCTGAGCCAGGCCCCTGGACCTGGTTACTGGGTCAGGTCTCTGAGCCAGGCCCCCGGGCCTGGTTATTGGGCCAGGTCCTTGGGCCAGGTCCCTGGGTCATGTTCTTGAGCCAGGTTACTGGGCTAGGTCCTTGGGCTAGGTCTCTGGGTCATGTCCCTGAGCCAAGTTACTGGACCAGGTCCTTGGGCCAGGTCCCTGTATCAGGTCCCTGAGCCAGGTCCTGGGGCTAGGTCCCTGGGTCAGGTCCCTGGGTCAGGTCCCTAAGTCAGGTCCTTGAGTCAGGTCCCTGGGTTAGGTCCCTGAGACAGGTTACTGAACCAGGCCAGTAATCATCCATACATGAAATATAGGAGACTCCAAGATAGTACCATCTTGGTGGTGTTGACTGGTGGTGCTGACTGGTGGTGTTGACTGGTGGTGTTGACTGGTGGTGTTGACTGGTGGTGCTGACTGGTGGTGTTGACTGGTGGTGTTGACTGGTGGTGTTGACTGGTGGTGTTGACTGGTGGTGTTGACTAGTGGTGTTGACTGGTGGTGTTGACTGGTGGTGTTGACTGGTGGTGTTGACTGTGGTGTTGACTGGTGGCGTTGACTGGTGGCGTTGACTGGTGGCGTTGACTGTGGCGTTGACTGGTGTGCTGACAGGTGGTGTTGACTGGTGTGTTGACTGGTGGTTGACTGGTGGTGATGACTGGTGGTGCTGACTGGTGGTGCTGACTGGTGGTGCTGACTGGTGGTGCTGACTGGTGGTGTTGACTGGTGGTGTTGTCTGGTGGTGTTGACTGGTGGCGTTGACTGGTGGCGTTGACTGGTGGTGTTAACTGGTGCTGTTGACTGGTGGAGCTGACTGGTAGTGTTGACTGGTGGTGTTGACTGGTGGTGTTGACTGGTGGTGTTGACTGGTGGTGTTGATTGGTGGTGTTGACTGGTGGTGCTGACTGGTGGTGTTGACTGGTGGTGCTAATTGGTGGTGTTGACTGGTGGTGTTGACTGGGGGTGCTGACTGGTGGTGCTGACTGGTGGTGTTGAACTGGTGGTGCTGACTGGTGGTGTTGATGGTGGTGTTGACTGGTGGTGTTGACTGGTGGTGCTTGCTGGTGGTGTTGACTGGTAGTGTTGGCTAGTGGTATTGACTGGTGGTGATGACTGGTGGTGCTGACTGGTAGTGTTGGCTAGTGGTATTGACTGGTGGTGATGACTGGTGGTGCTGACTGGTAGTGTTGGCTAGTGGTATTGACTGGTGGTGCTGACTGGTAGTGCTGACTGGTGGTGTTGATTGGTGGTGCTGACTGGTAGTGTTGGCTAATAGTGTTGACTGGTGATGTTGACTGGTGGTGTTGACTGGTGGTGCTGACTGGTGGTGTTGACTGGTGGTGCTGACTGGTAGTGTTGACTAGTGGTGTTGACTGGTAATGTTGACTAGTGGTGTTGACTGGTGCTGTTGACTGGCGGTGCTGACTGGTGGTGCTGACTGGTGGTGTTGACTAATGGTGTTAACTAGTAGTGTTGGCTAGTAGTGTTGACTAGTAGTGTTGGCTAGTAGTGTTGGCTAGTAGTGTTGGCTAGTAGTGTTGGCTAGTAGTGTTGACTGGTGGTGTTGACTGGTGGTGTTGACTGGTGGTGCTGACTGGTAGTGTTGGCTAGTAGTGATGACTGACTAGTAGTGTTGGCTAGTAGTGTTGGCTAGTAGTGTTGACTAGTAGTGTTGGCTAGTAGTGTTGGTTAGTAGTGTTGACTGGTGGTGACTGGTGGTGTTGACTGGTGGAGCTGACTGGTAGTGTTGGCTAGTAGTGATGACTAGTAGTGTTGACTAGTAGTGTTGGCTAGTAGTGTTGACTAGTAGTGTTGGCTAGTAGTGTTGACTAGTAGTGTTGGCTAGTAGTGTTGACTAGTAGTTTTGGCTAGTAGTGTTGGCTAGTAGTGTTGACTGGTGGTGTTGACTGGTGGTGTTGACTGGTGGTGCTGACTGGTGGTGCTGACTGGTGGTGCTGACTGGTAGTGATGACTAGTAGTGTTGGCTAGTAATGTTGGCTAGTAGTGTTGGCTAGTAGTGTTGACTAATAGTGTTGGCTAGTAGTGTTGGCTAGTAGTGTTGACCAGTAGTGTTGGCTAGTAGTGTTGACTAGTAGTGTTGGCTAGTAGTGTTGGCTAGTAGTGTTGGCTAGTAGTGTTGACTGGTGGTGTTGACTGGTGGTGCTGACTGGTGATGCTGACTGGTAGTGTTGGCTAGTAGTGATGACTAGTAGTGTTGACTAGTAGTGTTGGCTAGTAGTGTTGACTTGTGGTGTTGACTGGTGGTGTTGACTGGTGGTGCTGACTGGTGGTGCTGACTGGTAGTATTGGCTAGTAGTGCTGACTGGTGATGTTGACTGGTGGTACTGACTGGTGTTGACTGGTGGTGTTGACTGGTAGTGTTGGCTAGTAGTGTTGACTGGTGGTGTTGACTGGTGGTACTGACTGGTGGTGTTGACTGGTGGTGCTGACTGGTAGTGTTGGCTAATAGTTTTGACTGGTGATGTTGACTGGTGGTACTGACTGGTAGTGTTGGCTAGTAGTGTTGACTGGTGGTGTTGACTGGTGGTATTAACTAGTGGTGTTGACTTGTGGTGTTGACTGGCGGTGTTGACTGGTGGCGTATGCAGTAATGATTGTAGCCTCTGAACACCCTCGTTTAGTTCTCTCTCCTTCCATATTAATGATGAGTGTTGTCAACACTGCCAGAGAGAGAGTTGTGAATGACGTTCTTAGGAGTTGAGAGTTCAACAAGCACATTGGTGGGGGGGGGGGTTGCATTCAGCTGAGGGCAGCACCGGCCAGTCATCATGGAGGCCCTGACTGAGAGGCTGCAGCAACCAATAACAAACCAGTATAAAACATGCAAGGTTTTCATTGGTGTCTCTCAACGACTGGGGTAACTACCTCGTCCAGGCCTGAAGCTGCGCATCGCACAAGTTTATATTAACAGTCAGTAAAACAAAACAACAAAATCATTAAAATATATATGACAAATGGTTGAGAAAACCGAGAAGTAGAAGACGTCGTCCACTACCTCGTCGTTCCACTATACAAGGCTCCGTCCTCGTATTTGTGTATTAGATTAATATAGCTTTTGGTGGGCGAAACGTTTCTCAAAGTCACCTAGGTGTTACACATGGGTCTCGGTCATTAACTATGTTGTACTAAGGTTTGAGAATCCCACATCTTACTATTTCAGGTCACAAATATTAGTACATTCTCAGAGGTCGTGAGAGGCCAGAGGTCCTGAGAGGTCAGAGGTTCAGAGAGGTCAGAGGTCCAGAGAGGTCAGAAGTCCAGAAAAGTCAGAGGTCCTGAGAAGCCAGAGGTCCAAAGAGGTCTGAGGTCCTGAGAGGCCAGATTAGATTTTGTCGCCGTAGGTAACGCAAGAATATATGGATACACAAAAGGTCTAGGAACTAGGCCTAAAAGAGTTAACAGGAGAACATCCGGATTTATATCTAGAGTTCATTTGTCAGTTGCAAGAAAATATAGGAAGTATGCTTAATGTCTGGCATCTTATTTTCATTAATAAGATATCATGACATACCACATAGGTTATTATACTGTCTCTCTCTATACCTCTCAATAAATGAACAATTAATCACATAATGTTCAGCATAGTGACCATATGCATTTAGTTTGACCATCTGTGTGTCTGCCAAACTGCCAGAAGTACTTGTAACCAAGTCTAAGCCTGGCCACACCATCATCAGTCAGTATGTTCACAGTGCAAGTATCATAACTTCAACGGTATACAATACTGACAAGTTGAAGTATTAGACACGTGTGCAACAACTGAATATCTTTGTTATATAGACGTTTCGCCAACCAGTGACTTTATCAATGCAATTTATAGACCAAAATAGAAGACTGAAGAGGTTGAAGATAAGGTAATCAGAAGCTATCCAGCCTTCTGTTTTTGTCCATGTATTGTACTGATAAAGCCTCTGGTTGTCGAAACGTCTACATAATACAGATACGCAGTTGTTGCACATGTGTGTAATACTTCACAGTGCAAGTTATTCCACAAACGTTCATGTTATCATAGCTGGTTATAGATCTACTCAGACTTCTAATTGCATTCCTATAACATTCAGTTTCATTACTTACTTCTCTCCTAATATTATTCCTAATGCTAGACACGGATATACCAAAGTTATATTCTACATTTTCCTTCTGGGTACTTTTTTGGCTAACATATCAATTTTATCATGAAGAAGTAATCCAAAGTGTGATGGAATTCATAACAATTGTACATTAATTCCTTTTTCCCGGATTTTTGAGTATCTATGCCTGGCTTCTCCAATGAGCATGTTGTTAGAGTCATTATATGAGCATGTTGTTAGATTCAGTGATGACACAGAAGCAGTAATAATCATAGAGTTAAGTTCAATGTCAAAAGTTAACTTTAGCGCCATTAGGATGGCAAACAATTCAGTTTGTAGTGTGTTGTTAGGTAAGACACATATGTAGTGTACACGCCCAGTTGTTAATTCTTATCCCTAATTCAACATATTTGCTATCGTTCTTAACAAGAGAGATGGGAACAACAGCAGGTGCAGCCCTGCCAGTAGACTCCTACTGGAGGTGGCAAAAACAGCAGGTGCAGCCCTGAAAGTAGACTCCTGCTGGATGTGGCAACAAAAGCAGGTGCAGCCCTGCCAGTAGACTCCTGCTGGAGGTGACAACAAGAGCAGGTGCAGCCCTGCCAGTAGACTCCTGCTGGAGGCGACAACAAGAGTAGGTGCAGCCCTGCCAGTAGACTCCAGCTGGAGGTGACAACAAGAGCAGGTGCAGCCCTGCCAGTAGACTCCTGCTGGAGGCGGCAACAAGAGCAGATGCAGCCCTGCCGGTAGACTCCTGCTGGAGATGACAACAAGAGCAGGTGCAGCCCTGCCAGTAGACTCCTGCTGGAGGTGACAACAAGAGCAGATGCAGCCCTGCCAGTAGACTCCTGCTGGAGGTGACAACAAGAGCAGGTGCAGTCCTGCCAGTAGATTCCTGCTTAGATCCATCAGTGTATATAACTTGTGATAAATTATTACTAACAGTGAAGCGAGAATTTTTTTCTTGAGCAGCTGAGCTCACAAGTGATTTAAGGAAGGGATTACAAGTGATGAGCTTCTTGGGAGGGACTTGCAGGTATGTGATATTAAATGGCCACATCTTCCATGGAGGGGCGAAATACTCCTGTTGTCTACAGTGATACAGTTCATGCAGGTTATAAAACTTAATATAAATGTATATTTTTACAACCCATTTAGATCTATGTGTATTTACTTCTAGACATTTAGTGAGATTCATAGTGACAGTGTCAGGTTCATTTCTTAACATTCTAATACCAAGTACAGTGTTAATCTCAATGATGCTATCACTGATACTAGTAACATCAAGCTCCTTCCTCATATTAAGAACCTTGGTAGATTTACCACAGCCGAGAATAATTCTGAGAGGTTCATTTTTGCACTAATTCCAAGATTTCGAGAGAACTTTCCCTAGGTAATACTAACATGTGAGCAGCGTAATCAGTCAAGGCCTAACATAGGCTATGTACATCATTCATACTATTCTCACATTAGCACCATAGTTGGGGTTGTAGTCAGCAACAGCTTCGAGAGTATTTAGCCTATCTTTGCATTTCTTATTTAGTTGTGTATAGTGGATTTATTGAAGGGTATATCAACACCAAGATATCTGTATAATTTAACGAGCTGATGTTTTCACCCTACATACAGATGGGTGGGGGATGTCGTTTGCTTATCAACATCTTCGTTTCAGATGAAGATGTGACAAGTCCTGGTCGATTACATATTGCTTGAATCTCGTTAAGAATAGTATTTTTCTTATGCCTTGTTGTATGTATCATGATGTCATCAGCATAGCTTATAGTTATAAATTTAGGTAAGATGGGAAGAGCATTTAGGAGAGCATTAATCACAGCATTAAATAGCATGGGACCGAGAACTCTCTGCGGTGTACCTAGGGACATTTCTTTAGATTCGCTTCTAAAGCCTTGGTAGAGGACAGTGGATACTCTATTTGACAGGTTGTTAGGCAGAAAATGGGGCGCCTGGGTAAGCCCCAGGCGCCTTGTCTAGGAACAACGGCAAAGTTACACAAATATGTAAAAATGAGCCACCCAGGTCTAAACTAATCAAAACAGAAAGCGCTAAACCAGCGTTCATTGCTTCAATGGTTTGGTTATTAGAGGGTTCAGGTAAAATTCCTCGTTAGGAAAATATACATTTAGTACTTCTAACAATGTATACAAACACTAGATAAACACACCCACATTTCCCTCAGCATGTACACCCAAACAAAGATACACAAGGAGCCGGCAGGCTGCGATATCAAAGCAAAACAGAAACACACACACGTAAGTATGGGATTAGTGCCCAGTGGGCATCATGCCCTCCCCTACTCTCCTACACAAACCATTTCATCCAATTTCACCAGCCCTCACTCATCCCACAGAGCCATGACCACATAATGGCCCAGGTGAGCCTACTGGTAAGCACGAAAGTAGCCTATGGGTTGAGTCGGAAAAACAAAAGTAGTACAAAACTGAGCCTAAATACAATGAGTCTGGCAAGGACACTTGTCACCCACGCCGCTCCCCAGCCTGACTACCCACCGTCACACCGCTAGTAAGTCACCACACGACTTCCTTACGTTTTACAGTTTAAGTAACATTCTCTAAGAGGTCTTCAGAGGTCAGCGGTACTGACAAGCCAGAAGTCAAGAGAGGTTAGAGGACCTGATGGGTCTGAGGTCCTGAGAGGTCAGAGGTCCTGAGAGGTCAGAGGTCCAGAGAGGTTATCGATATTCAGAGTTTGAGATCACTGCCTTGTGACAGTTAGCCTGCGATAGTTAATCTGTGACAGTTAACTTGTGATAGTTAACATGTGAGAGTTAACCTGTGATAGTAAACTTGTGATAATTAACCTGTGACAGTTAACTTGTGATAGTAACATGTGAGAGTTAACCTGTGATAGTTAACTTGTGATAGTTAACTTGTGAAAGTCAACTTGTGAGAGTTAACTTGTGAAAGTAAACTTGTGATAGTTAACAAGTGATAGTTAACCCGTGATAGTTAACTTGTGTTACTTAACTTGTGATAGTTAACTTGTGATAGTTAAACTTGTGATAGTTAACAAGTGATAGTTAACCCGTGATAGTTAACTTGTGATACTTAACTTGTGACAGTAAACTTGTGATAGTTAAACTGTGATAGTTAACAAGTGGTAGTTAACCCGTGATAGTTAACTCGTGATAGTTAACTTGTGATAGTTAAATTGTGATAGTTAACAAAGTGATAGTTTACCCGGGGATAGTTAACTTGTGATAATAACATTTGTGTTTTTAATTGTGTCTTAACCGTGACAGTTAACCCCGTTATTCTTCTTTTTTTATAAGTTTTTTAAAAAATTTCTTAGTTAAAATTTAAAATTTTAAAAATTTAACAAAAAAAATTTCCCGATTTTTTTGCTTCACCCCCAAAAAAAGGGGCCCCAGTCTTAAAACCCAAAACCCAAAAAAATTTTAAAATTTAGTCCCACCTCGTTACTTTAAAAAAATTTCATAAATTTACCCACCCCTACTTTTAAAAAAAACCCAATTTCCCGTTACCTCTTAAGCCAAATTTCCCCTATTTATTTCCCAAAAAAAATTTACCTAAAAAAGGTTTAAACCTTCCCAGGCCCCTCTTTCCCCAAAATTTTAACCCTCACCCCCGCCAAAAAAATTCCCCGTCCAATCCAAATTTTTTTAAAAATTTTCCCACCCTAAAATTTCCCCCCTTTAAAAAAACCCAAAATAAAAAGGGTAAGGGTATCTAGGCCCCAAATCAAAAAGCCCCCCCTTATTCCTACCCAAAAAATTTCGTTAATTTAACCCCCTTTAAATTTACCCCTCTTTAATTTAAAATTATTTAAGTTTTTACCTCTTTATTCCCACTTTCTAATTTAACCCCCAAAGTTTATTCAAAAATTTTTAAAAAAAACCTATTATTTAAACTTTACTTTAAATTTCCTTGGGGGTTCCTTTTTTATTCCTTAAAAAATTTTCCCAATTTAACTTTTTCCCCTTAATTTATTTTAATTAATTAAAATTAAACAGAAAAAAGTTTAAAACCCCAATTTTAACTTGTTTTTAATTTAAACCCCTTAACCCAAGTTAAAAGGGGGTTTATTCAAGGTCCCCCCCAAATTCCCCAATTTTAAACTTTAAGTTAAAATTTGTAAGAAACAAAGGATTTTTAAACACCTTTAAAAATTCCCTTTTTACATTTCCCTTTGATTTTAAATTTGTTAAAAAATTGACTTTAACCTTAATTTACCCCCGGGCATTTAAGAAACTTTAAAGTTAACTGGGGGTTTACTTCCCAATTTAAACTTTTATTAAAATTTTTTTTAACCCCAAAGTTTAAATTTTGCGGAGATTTAAAGCTAACCTTTAAAAGTTTAATTTGTTATCTTTTGGGTAAATTTGAAACTTTAAGGGTAAAAACCCCTTAAAGTTCTTAAAAAATTTATTTTTTCCCCCAAAAAGAAAAACTTTTCCCTATTTCCCTTTTTATTCACTTTAATTAAAAAATTTTAGTAAAAGGACTTTACCCTTTGTTACTTTATCTCCCCTTTTGGGTAATAAAACGTTTTTTTTGTATTAACCCCAAATAAGCCCCCTATTTACTTTTATCTTAAATAGAACTTTAAATTTAAAACCCTTCCTTTAGTTTATCTTGGCCCTTTAAGCCCCAAATTTAGTTAATTTTTATTTAAACTTTTAGTTAAAAATCATTTTAAACCCTTATTAAAAATTTAGCAAACTTCTATTTTAAATTTTGTAAGCTCCCCTTTAAGTTTAAAAATATATTTTAACCCAAAGTTTTTTAAAACTTAAATTTAGTTTAAACTTTATAGTTAAACTTTAGTTCCCTTGAGTTTCCCCTTTTTCCCTTTAAAGTTACCTTTAAAAGGAAACTTTTACGTTTATTTTAACCTCAAAGAAAATTTGGTTTTAACTTTTGAAATTTAAGTTTTTTAAAAGTTTCCCACCGCAAATTTAAATTTTACCTTAACGGTTTAAAACTTTTATTAACTTTAAGTTTATTTTGTTATTTAACGGTTTTCCCCCCTTTAGTTTAATTGGAAACTTAACGGTCAAACTTCAGTTAACTTTTTTAAACTTTATTTTCCCTTTAAAATTACTTTGTAAGCTTTTAAAGTTCCCCTTCTAATTTTTGTTAAACCTTTAGTTCCCTTACATTACTTAATCTTAAACTTTAAAAATTACTTCTTTCCCCACTTTTGGTTAACTTTAAAGAAAACCCCTTTTTAATTTTAAAGTTAAAAAAAACTTTTAAAGTTTAATTTAATTTTTTCCCTTAAAATTTTAGTTTAATTTTATTAAATTTAAAATTTAATTTTTGTTTTATTTTGGTTTAAATTATAGTTAACTTTAAAGTTTAATTTTAGTTACTTTTTATTTTCCCTTTTAAGTTTCCCTATTTAAAAAAGTTTATTTAGTTAACCCAAATTTAAAATTGGTTATTTAACGGTTTCAAAAATTTTGTTTTAAATTTTTTAAAAAAAAGGGTATTCCCCTTAGTTAACTTTAACTTTAACTTTAAGTTCTTTTAAATTTAACTTTAAGTTTAAACTTTAATTTTCTTAAAGTTCCCCCCTTTTAGTTAACTTGTTATTTTTAAAAATTTTTTAAATTTACCTTTGGGGTTATTCTTTAATTAACTTTAAGTTACTTTTAGTTTCCCTTTTTGGGTTTACCTTTATAGTTTAACTTTAAGCCCATTTAGAAAAAATTTAAATTTAAAAATTTTAGTTAACTTTTAAAGTTACTTCAAGTTTAACTTTAACTCACTTTACTTTTTTTTAAATATTTTAAATTACTTAAAGTTTTTTAGTTAAACCTTTTAAGAAACTTTAGTTCTATTTAAACCCCCCTTTAGTTAACTTTATTAACTTTAAACTTCCCTTTAAAAGTTTAACTTTAAATTAACAAAAGTTAACTTTTAGTTTTAATTTTAAGTTAACTTTTAGTTTAAATTTATTTTTAAACTTTATCAACTTTAAAGTTAACTTAAAAGTTAACTTACGTTAACTTTAAGTTTAAAATTTAAGCAAATTTTAAATTTAAACTTTTTTTTAAAAAAACATTTTCTTAACCGGGAAAAACTTTAGTTTAACTTTAGTTAACTTTATCCCTTTAAAAAACCGTTATTTTTAATTTACCTTTTGGGGGGCCCATTTAAAATTTCCCCTTTAAAAATTAAATTTTCCCCCCCCAAAGCCCCCCTTTCACCCCCCCTTCCCACCCCCCCACCTCTCCTCCCGCTCTCCCCTCTCCTACCGTCCCTCACCTCTCCTACCGTCCCCACCTCTCCTCCCCGTCTCTCCACCTCTCCCCGCCCCTCTCACCTCTCCACCGTCCTCACCTCTCCTCCCTCTCTCACCTCTCCTACCGTCCTCACCCCTCCTTTTACCCCCCACCCCCCTCACCCTCCTACCCTCCCCACCTCCTACCGTCCTCACCTCCCTACCGTCTCTCACCTCTCCTACCGTCTCTCCCTCTCCTCCCCGTCCCTCACCTTCTCCTTTTACCTTCCTCCTCCCCCCTCTCCACCCCTCACCTCTCCACCGTCCCTCCCCCTCTCCCCCGTCCTCACCCCCCCTTTCCCTACCTCTCCCTACCCCCCTCCTACGTCCTCCCTCTCCTACCGTCTCTCACCTCTCCTACCGTCCCCTCCACCTTCCTACCGTCCCTCACCTCTCCAACCGTCCCTCACCTCTCCTACCGTCCCTCACCTTCCTACCGTCCCTCACCTCTCCACCGTCCCTCACCTCCCTACCGTCCCTCACCTCTCCTACCGTCCCCACCTCTCCTCCGTCCTCACCCTCCTACCGTCCCCACCTCTCCTACCGTCCCTCACTCTCCCTTTCCCTCCCCCACCGTCTCACCTCTCACTCCCTCACCCCCACGTCCCCACCTCCACCTCCCCTCCCCCTCACCCTTACCGCCCTCACCCCCGTCCTCACCTCTCCTACCGTCCCTCACCTCTCCTACCGCCCCTCCACCTCTCCTACCGCTCTCACCTCTCCTACCGTCCCTCACCTCTCCAACCGTCCCTCACCTCTCCTCCCGCCCTCACCTCTCCTACCCTCTCCCCCCTCCCCAAAAACCGTCCCTCACCTCCCTACCGTCTCTCACCTCCCCTTTCCGTCCTCACCCACCTCTCCACCGACTCTCCCACCTCTCCTACCGTCCTCCCTCTCCACCCTCATCACTACCGTCCCTCACCTCTCCCCTCCACCCTCCCACCCACCTCTCCTACCGTCTCTCACCTCTCCAACCGTCCCCCACCTCTCCTACCGTCTCTCACCTCTCCTACCGTCTCCACCCTCCTACCGTCTCTCACCTCTCCTACCGTCTCTCACCTCTCCTACCGTCTCTCACCTCTCCTACCAACCCCCCACCTCCCCCTACCGTCCCACCTCTCCTACCTCCTCACCTCTCCTACCGCTCCACCTCTCCTACCGTCTCTCACCTCTCCTACGTCCTCACCTCTCCTACCGTCTCTCACCTCTCCAACCGTCTCTCACCCTCCACCGCTCTCACCTCTCCACCGTCCTCACCTCCCCCTACCGTCCCTCACCTCTCCTACCGTCTCTCACCTCCCCTACCGTCCCTCACCCTCCTACAGTCTCTCCACCTCTCCAAACCGTCTCTCACCTCTCCTACCGTCTGTCACCTCTCCTACCGTCTCTCACCTCTCCTACCGTCCCTCACCTCTCCTACCGTCCCTCACCTCTCCTACCGTCTCTCACCTCTCCTACCGTCCCTCACCTCTCCTACCGTCTCTCACCTCTCCTACCGTCTCTCACCTCTCCTACCGTCCCTCACCTCTCCTACCGTCTCTCACCTCTCCTACCGTCCCTCACCTCTCCTACCGTCTCTCACCTCTCCTACCGTCTCTCACCTCTCCTACCGTCTCTCACCTCTCCTACCGTCTCTCACCTCTCCTACCGTCCCTCACCTCTCCTACCGTCCCTCACCTCTCCTACCGTCTCTCACCTCTCCTACCGTCCCTCACCTCTCCTACCGTCTCTCACCTCTCCTACCGTCCCTCACCTCTCCTACCGTCTCTCACCTCTCCTACCGTCTCTCACCTCTCCTACCGTCCCTCACCTCTCCTACCGTCTCTCACCTCTCCTACCGCCCCACCTCTCCTACCGTCCCTCACCTCTTCTACCGTCCCTCAAAATCTCCTACCGTCCCTCACCTCTCCTACCGTCCCTCACCTCTCCTACCGTCCCTCACCTCTCCTGCCATCCCTCACCTCTCCTACCGTCCCCTCACCTCTCCTACCGCCCCTCACCTCTCCTACCGTCCCCTCACCTCTCCTACCGTCCCTCACCTCTCCTACCGTCCCTCACCTCTCCTACCGTACCATCACCTGCCCTACCGTCCTTCACCTTTTCCTACCGTCCCTCACCTCTCCTACCGTCCTTCACCTCCCCTACAGTCCCCTCACCCCCCATATCATCCCTCACCTTTCCTACCATCCCTCTCCTCTACTACCGTCCCCTCACCTCTCCTACCGCCCCCTCACCTCTCCTACCGTCCCTCACCTCTCATACCGTCCCTCCCTCTCCTACCGTCCCCTTCACCTCTCCTACCGTCCCCTCACCTCTCCTACCGTCCCCTCACCTCTCCAACAGTCCCCTCACCTCTCCTACCGTCCCCTCACCTCTCCTACCGTCCCTCACCTCTCCTACCGTCCCCTCATCTCTCCTACCGTCCCCTCACCTCCCCTACCGTCCCTCATCTCTCCTCCGTCCCCTAACCTCTCCTACCGTCCCTCACCTCTCCTACCGTCCCCTCACCTCTTCAAACCGTCCTAAACCTCTCCTACCGCCCCCTCACCTCTTCTACCGTCCCTCACCTCTCCTACCGTCCCCTCACCTCTCCTACCGTCCCCTCATCTCTCCAACCGCCCCTCACCTCTCCTGCCATCCCTCACCTCCCCTACCGTCCCCTCACCTCTTCTCCCGTCCCTCACCTCTCCTACCGTCCCTCACCTCTCCTACCGTCCCCTCACCTCTCCTACCGTCCCTCACCTCTCCTACCGTCCCCTCACCTCTCCTATCGTCCCCTCACCTCTCCTACCGTCCCCTCACTTCTCCTACCGTCCCTCACCTTTTCCTACCGTCCCCTCATCTCCCCTACCGTCCCCTCACCTCCCCTACCGTCCCTCATCTCTCCTACCGTCCCCTCACCTCTCCTACCGCCCCCTCACCTCTCCTACCGCCCCCCCTCATCTCTCCTACCGCCCCTCACCTCTCTACCGTCCTCATCTCTCCTACCGTCCCCTCATCTCTCCTACCGTCCCTCCCTCTCCTACCGTCCCCTCATCTCTCCTACCGTCCCCACCTCTCCTACCGTCCCCTCATCCTCCTACCGTCCCTCACCTCTCCTACCGTCCCCTCATCTCTCCAAACCGCCCCCTCACCTCCCCTACCATCCCTCATCTCTCCTAACCGTCCCCTCACCTCCCCTACCATCCCTCATCTCCCTACCGTCCCTCATCTCTCCTACCGTACCTCACCTCTCCTACCGTCCCCTCATCTCTCCTACCGCCCCTCACCTCTCCTACCGTCCCCTCATCTCTCCTACCGTCCCTCACCTCTCCTACCGTCCCCTCACCTCTTCTACCGTCCCTCACCTCTCCTACCGTCCCTCACCTCTCCTACCGTCCCTCACCTCTCCTACCGTCCCTCACCTCTCCTACCGTCCCCTCACCTCCCCTACCGTCCCTCGTCTCTCCTGTGAGTGTCACAGAACACTTGGTGTCGTTGTTTACGTCATGACCAGGTGAGTAAGACTCAACAATTCACCTACACAAACAAACTCTCCTGCTAGTTGTATCATGTTCTCTGTCACCTTGTTTGGTGCTGTTGTTTACGTACTCTTATATGAACTTGACTCGCTTGTGTTTTAAGTTGAACAACTCAGACTTTACTGTGGCCTAGAGTACTTACATGAGCACTATTACAAACTCTGCTTGTGTACTCTCAGCAGTGTACATTGTGTGCTCTCAGCAGTGCACACTATGTACTCTCAGCAGTGTACACTGTTTACTCTCAGCAGTGCACACTGTGTACTCTCAGCAGTGCACACTGTGTACTCTCAGCAGTGCACACTGTGTACTCTCAGCAGTGCACACTATGTACTCTCAGCAGTGTACACTGTTTACTCTCAGCAGTGCACACTGTGTACTCTCAGCATTTGCACACTTTTTTAAACCTCTCAGCTGCACACTGTGTACTCTCAGCAGTGCACACTGGTACTCCCCAACAGTGTACACTGTTTACTCTCAGCAGTGCACACTGTGTACTCTCAGCAGTGCACACTGTGTACTCTCAGCAGTGCACACTGTGTACTCTCAACAGTGTACACTGTTTACTCTCAGCAGTGCACACTGTGTACTCTCAGCAGTGCACACTGTGTACTCTCAGCAGTGTACACTGTGTTCTCTCAGCAGTGTACACTGTGTACTCTCAGCAGTGCACACTGTGTACTCTCAGCAGTGCACACTGTGTACTCTCAACAGTGTACATTATGTACTCTCAGCAGTTTACACTGTGTACTCTCAGGAGTGCACACTGTGTACTCTCAGCAGTGTACATTGTGTACTCTCAGCAGTGTACGCTGTGTACTCTCAGCAGTACACACTGTGTACTCTCAGCAGTGCACACTGTGTACTCTCAGCAGTACACACTGTGTACTCTCAGCAGTGCACACTGTGTACTCTCAGCAGTGTACACTGTGTACTCTCAGCAGTGTATACTGTATACTCTCAGGAGTGCACACTGTGTACTCTCAGGAGTGCACACTGTGTACTCTCAGGAGTGCACACTGTGTACTCTCAGCAGTGCACACTGTGTACTCTCAGCAGTGTATATTGTGTACTTCCAGCAGTGTACACTGTGTACTCTCAGCAGTACACACTGTGTACTCTCAACAGTGCACACTGTGTACTCTCAGCAGTGTATAATGTGTACTCTCATCAGTGCACACTGTATACTCTCAGCAGTGTACACTGTGTACTCTCAGCAGTATACACTGTGTACTCTCAGCAGTGCACGCTGTATACTCTCAGCAGTGTACACTGTGTACTCTCAGCAGTGCACGCTGTATACTCTCAGCAGTGTACACTGTGTACTCTCAGCAGTATACACTGTGTCCTCTCAGCAGTGCACGCTGTGTACTCAGCAGTGTATACTGTATACTCTCAGCAGTGCACACTGTGTATACTCAGCAGTGTATATTGTTTACTCTCAGTAGTGTAGTCTAGTGAAGTGTATGTATATACATGTGTGTGACACACTGATCACATGGGCACCAGAGGGCCCGTGTTCACCTGACCTTCAGTATCAGGGGTCATGGAAGTACCACTTTGCAATAAGTAGCTCCTCTTCTGTACTGCTGTTGTCTGCTGACCTTCACACACACCTACCACCCCATACCTTCACTACTACTTTTACTACTACTGCTAGTACTACTACTACAACAACAACAACAACTACTACTACTACTGCTACTACGACTACTAATAATATTATATACTACTAGTAGTAGTAGTATTGTTATTATTACTATTACTATTATTATTAGGAATGTAACATTAAAGAGAGTAAAGGTGAGGTTTGTAGCAGAGAGGTTGTCTAGTACAACACAAGTACTGTGTACCAGGCAACTCCTTACACTCTGATTTGTTTACACTTAACCAACACATTACAGAGTCTTTTAGGAATGGGAACACGCTAGAAGTGTGTGCTTACCTAGTTGTGGTTGCGAGGGTCGAGTCACAGCTCCTGGCGCCGCCTCTTCAACTGTGTGTGTATGTGTGTGTGTGTGTGTGTGTGTGTGTGTGTGTGTGTGTGTGTGTGTGTGTGTGTGTGTGTGTGTTTGAGTTTGTATGGGGTGTGTGTGTGTGTGTGTGTGTGTGTGTGTGTGTGTGTACTCACCTAGTTGTACTCACCTAGTTGAAGTTGCGGGGGTCGAGTCCGAGCTCCTGGCCCCGCCTCTTCACTGATCGCTACTAGGTCACTCTCCCTGAGCCGTGAGCTTTATCATACCTCTGCTTAAAGCTATGTATGGATCCTGCCTCCACTACATCGCTTCCCAAACTATTCCACTTACTGACTACTCTGTGGCTGAAGAAATACTTCCTAACATCCCTGTGATTCATCTGTGTCTTCAACTTCCAACTGTGTCCCCTTGTTACTGTGTCCAGTCTCTGGAACATCCTGTCTTTGTCCACCTTGTCAATTCCTCTCAGTATTTTGTATGTCGTTATCATGTCCCCCCTATCTCTCCTGTCCTCCATTGTCGTCAGGTTGATTTCCCTTAACCTCTCCTCGTAGGACATACCTCTTAGCTCTGGGACTAGTCTTGTTGCAAACTTTGCACTTTCTCTAGTTTCTTTACGTGCTTGGCTAGGTGTGGGTTCCAAACTGGTGCCGCATACTCCAATATGGGCCTAACGTACACGGTGTACAGGGTCCTGAACGATTCCTTATTAAGATGTCGGAATGCTGTTCTGAGGTTTGCTAGGCGCCCATATGCTGCAGCAGTTATTTGGTTGGTGTGCGCTTCAGGAGATGTGCCTGGTGTTATACTCACCCCAAGATCTTTTTCCTTGAGTGAGGTTTGTAGTCTCTGGCCCCCTAGACTGTACTCCGTCTGCGGTCTTCTTTGCCCTTCCCCAATCTTCATGACTTTGCACTTGGTGGGATTGAACTCCAGGAGCCAATTGCTGGACCAGGTCTGCAGCCTGTCCAGATCCCTTTGTAGTTCTGCCTGGTCTTCGATCGAGTGAGTTCTTCTCATCAACTTCACGTCATCTGCAAACAGGGACACCTCAGAGTCTATTCCTCCGTCATGTTTTTACAAATCCCAAAACAGCATGGTCCTGGGACTGACCCCTGTGGGCCCCGCTGGTCCGGGGTGCCCACTTGACCCCTCCCCACTACCATGTTTTTCGCTGCTGTCTTCCCACAAGTTTTCCCTGATCCATTGTAGGCCCTTTCCCCCGTTATCCCTGCTTGGTCCTCCGTTTTTGCACCATTCTTGTGTGGAACGGTGTGTGTGTGTGGTGGTGGGGTTTTGGGTGTGGGTGTTGTGTGTGTGTGTGTGTTTTTTGTGGGGTGTGTGTGTGTGTGTGTGTGGGGGGGTGTGTGTGTGTGCGTGTGTGGTGTTTTACTACCTATTTGTACCACCTAATTGTGGTTGCAAATTCGAACATAGGTCCGGCCTCACCTCTTCTTGACCCCTACGGGGTTCTTCTCTCTCCCTGCCAGGAGCTTTATCAGACCTCGTTTTAAAACTTGTTTGGTTCCTGCCTCCATACATCATTCCCGACTATTCCATTTCCCCTGCAACTCATGACTGAAGAAATGTTCCTAACATCCTGGTTTTCATCTGGTCTTAATTTCCCAAATTTGGACCCTTGTTTCTGTATCCCATCTCGGGAAACATCCTTCTCTGCCACCTTTTTAAATTTCCCGAGTATTTTGTACGTCGTTATCATGTCTTCCCAAACCCTTTCCGCCCCAGTGTCGTCAGGCCGATTTCCTTAACCTTTCTTCTTTGGGACTTTCCCCCTTAGTTCGGGGAATAGCCTTTTTGCAAACCTTGCATTTTCTCTAATTTCGACGGCTTCCCAGGTGTGGTTTCCCAAACGGGTGCTGCAATCCAAAGGGGCCTACATACGTGGTTCAGAGTCTTTAAAATTCCTTGCTGAGGATGGGAAAACTTTGTCATGGGGGTTTTTCGAAATGGGGTTGGATAGAACCTCAGTAGGCGGTTGTACAAAATTAAAAGGGAAAGTGGGGAAGCACCAGCCGCCCTCCCTTTTCTCTGCTCTCTATCTAACGACCCACCTGAAGCCGGGAGTGAGGGGTTCAAAAACATGCTATGGCGACAGCAACGTGAATAACAGTCAGTGATTCACCAGCTTTGGGGTACAGTCTATATGGTAAGGGTTACGGTAACTGGTATACTGGGGACGTTATTCTTGGGTTTTCCCAGGCCCCAATGCTGCAGCAGTTACTGGTTGAGTGCACATCAGGGTTGTGCTCATTTGATCTCACCCCAAAATTTTTTTTCCTTGGTGAGGGTGCAGTCTTTGGCCCCCTAACATACTCTGCTGCGGTCTTCTTCCCTTTTTTCCCCTTATATTCAGGGTTTTGCTTTGTGGGGGGTTAAACTAAAAAGCCAGTTGCTGGACCAGGTTTTTACCCTGCCCTCATCTGATTTAATTCTCCCATTAACTTCCAACAAAGCAAAAAGGACATTCTGAGTGTACCCCTTTTCCCTATGTCATTTACATATACCAAAAACAGCACAGGTCCGGAACTGACCCCTGTGGAAAACCCCCTTTTCAGGGGCCTCTCTGGGATATGGTCGTATTCAATGACTCGTTGTTTCCTCCTTTCAATATTTTCTGATCCATTGCGTGCCTCTCCCGTTTTTCGTCCTGATCCCTTTTGAGGAAGGGCGTCGATGCCTTTTTGCAGTCCCAAAAAAGCAAAACTATCCTCCCCCCTCTCTATTTCTTACTTCCGCCTTGTATAAAACTCCAGTAGGGTTTTTAACACAGAATTTTTTCTTCCCGAAACCGTGCTGGTTGTCGTTTATAAGCTTGTGTCTTTTTTGGGCTCCAACGCTCTCCTCCTGAAAATCTTCTCCATGTTTTGGTATAACCCGTCAGTGCAAGGTCGTAGTTTAATGCCTGTTCTGTCTCCTTTCTTTAAAAAATTTGGGGCTACATTTGTCATTTTCATACCTCAGGATTGCCCAGTTTTTAATGGATGTGTTTTAAATTTTTGTTAGTGGCACACCAGCCCTCGTCTGTACCACCATTTTTACTCACCTATTGTGGTTGCGGGGGGCGGCAAGCTCCTGGCCCGCCTCTTCACTGATTGTACTAGGGTCCCTCTCTCCGCTCCATGACTTTACAAACCTCGCCTTAAACTAGTAGGGTTCCCGCCTCCCCATTCACTTTCTAGACTATTCCACGACTTGACTACGCTGTGGCTGAAGAAAAACTTCCTAACATCCCCGTGTTCATCTGAGTCTTCAACTCCCAAATGTTGTTCTCTGTTATCTCTGGAACATCCTGTGCCTCTCTACCCGTCGATTCTTTCAGTATTTAATAGTCGTTACATTCCCCCCTTTTTCTGTCCTTTCCTCCAGCGTCTCAGGTCAATTTTCCCCCTTTAACCTCTCCAGTCTGTTGCAAAAACCTTTTCACTTTCTCTAATTTCCTTTCGGCTTGGTATGTGTGGGTTCCAAATGGGGCTGCATACTCCAATAAGGCTAACTACACTGTGTACAGATTTTCGAAAAGTTTCCTTTTTGAGATTGGAAATGCTAGTCTTAGTTTGCCAGGCGCCCGTATGCTGCACGTAATTTGGTTGAAGGTCCTCAGATTTTCCTGGGGTTTCTCACCCCAAGAGGGGTTTTGTGTGTGGTGTGTGTCTGTCTGTCTGCAATCTGCCTGTAAATCAATTAGTACCCCGGCGAAGATAGCTATAAAATAACTACACACTTAACTTACGTTGCACTAAGACTGTGAAGGGGACTAAGGTCCCGCAGTTATATTGCTGACATGAAATCCAAAATGTTACAAAACTGTACTTCTCAAAAGTCCGAGAGGTCAGAAGTTTTTGAGAGGTCAGGGGGGTTCTGAGAGGTCGGGGGTCCTAGAGGGAGAAGTCCTGACAGGGCCCGGTTCTAGGGGGTCAGGGGGATCTGAAGGGTAGAATCCTGAGGGTCAAGGGGTTTTGAGAGGTCAGGGGGGCCCAGAGGTCAGAAGTGCTAAGAGGGCAGAGGGGGCCTGAGAGGTCTGGGGGGCCGAGAGGCAGAAGTTCTGAGAGGTAGGGGGGCCCCGAGGGTCAGGGGGCCTGGAGGTCAGAAGTTCTGAGAGGTCAGGGGGTCCTGAGAGGTCAGGGAGTCCTGAGAGGTCAGAAGTTCTGAGAGGTCAGGGGGTCCTGAGAGGTCAAAAGTCCTGAGAGGACAGGGGGTCCTGAGAGGTAAAGGGGGGTCCTGAGAGGTTAGAAGTCCTGAGAGGTCGGGTCCGGGAGAAGTCAGAGGGTCCTGAGAGGTAAAGAAGTCCTAAAGAGGTTCAGGGGGTCCTGAGAAGTCACGGGGTCCTGAGAGGACAGGGAGTCCTGAGAGATCAGAAGTTCTGAGAGGTCAGGGGGTCCTGAGAGGTCAAAAGTCCTGAGAGGTCAGGAGGTCCTTTAGAGACAGGGGCCCCCGAAAGTCAGGGGTCCTGAGGGGGTTCGGGGAAAGTCCTGAGAAGGTCATAAGTTCTTAGAGGTAAAGGGGATCCTGAGAGGCCAGGGAGTCCTGAGAGGTCATAATTTTCTGGAGGTCAGGGGGGTCCATAAGATGCAGAAGTCCTAAAGGGTCAGGGGTCCTGAGAGGTTAGAAGTCCTGAGAGATATAGGGGGTCCTGAGAACTCAGGGGGTCTTGAGAGGTCAGAAATCCTGAGGGGTTTCGGGGGGTCCTGAGAGGTCAGGGCCCTGAGAGGTCAGAAATCCTGAGAGGTCAAGGGGTAATGAGAGGTCAAGGGGTCCTGAGAGGTCAGAAGTCTTGAAAGGTCAGGGGCTCCTGAGATGTCAGAGGGACCTGAGAGGTCAGAAGTCCTGAGATGTCAGGTGGTCCTGAGAGGTTAGGGGGTCTTGAGAGGTCAGAAGTCCTGAGAAGTCAGGGGGTCCTGAGAAGTCAGAAGTACTGAGAGGTCAAGGGGTCCTGAGAGGTCAGAAGTCCTGAGAGGCCAAGGGGTCCTGAGAGGTCAGGGGGTCCTGAGAGGTTAGAAGTCCTGAGAGATCAGGGGGTCCTGAGAACTCAGGGGGTCTTGAGAGGTCAGAAATCCTGAGAGGTCAGGGGGTCCTGAGAAGTCAGAGGGTCCTGAGAGGTCAGAAGTCCTGAGAGGTCAGGGGGTCCTGAGAAGCCACGGGGTCCTGAGAGGTCAGGGAGTCCTGAGAGATCAGAAGTTCTGAGAGGTCAGGGGGTCCTGAGAGGTCAAAAGTCCTGAGAGGTCAGGAGGTCCTTAGAGATCAGGGGGTCCTGAGAAGTCAGGGGGTCCTGAGAGGTCAGGGAGTCCTGAGAGGTCATAAGTTCTTAGAGGTCAGGGGATCATGAGAGGCCAGGGAGTCCTGAGAGGTCATAAGTTCTGAGAGGTCAGGGGGTCCTAAGATGTCAGAAGTCCTGAGAGGTCAGGGGGTCCTGAGAGGTCAGGGGGTCCTGAGAGGTTAGAAGTCCTGAGAGATCAGGGGGTCCTGAGAACTCAGGGGGTCTTGAGAGGTCAGAAATCCTGAGAGGTCAGGGGGTCCTGAGAGGTCAGGGGGTCCTGAGAGGTCAGAAATCCTGAGAGGTCAAGGGGTAATGAGAGGTCAAGGGGTCCTGAGAGGTCAGAAGTCTTGAAAGGTCAGGGGCTCCTGAGATGTCAGAGGGACCTGAGAGGTCAGAAGTCCTGAGATGTCAGGTGGTCCTGAGAGGTTAGGGGGTCTTGAGAGGTCAGAAGTCCTGAGAAGTCAGGGGGTCCTGAGAAGTCAGAAGTACTGAGAGGTCAAGGGGTCCTGAGAGGTCAGAAGTCCTGAGAGGTCAAGGGGTGCTGAGAGGTCAGAAGTCCTTAGAGGTAAGGGGATCCTGAGAGGTCAGGGGATCCTGAGAGGTCAGGGGATCCTGAGCGGTCAGGGGATCCTGAGAGGTCAGGGGTCCTGAGAGGTCAGGGGTCCTGAGCGGTCAGGGGTCCTGAGCGGTCAGGGGTCCTGAGTTCTATAATGACAGACTTTAATAATGCGTATAATGATACAAACTTGTACACTGATATTCTTGTATAATGATAGAGGCAAAAAAATGCAAACCTGCATCATGACACCTTATATCAGAAACCTGTATAATGATACTGACTTGTATAATGATACTGACTTGTATAATGATACTGACTTGTATAATGATACTGACTTGTATAATGATACTGACTTGTATAATGATACTGACTTGTATAATGATACTGACTTGTATAATGATACTGACTTGTATAATGATACTGACTTGTATAATGATACTGACTTGTATAATGATACTGACTTGTATGACACAGACGTGTATAATGACACAGACTTACATAATGACACAGACTTGTGTAATGACACAGACTTGTATAATGACACAGACTTGTATAATGATGCAGACTTGTATAATGACACAGACTTGTATAATGATGCAGACTTGTATAATGATACTGACTTGTATAATGACACAGACTTGTATAATGATACTGACTTGTATAATGACACAGACTTGTATAATGATACTGACTTGTATAATGACACAGACTTGTATAATGACACAGACTTGTATAACGACACAGACTTGTATAATGACACAGACTTGTATAATGAGACACACTTGTATAATGACACAGACTTGTATAATGGCAAAGACTTGTATAATGACACAGACTTGTATAATGAGACACACTTGTATAATGACACAGACTTGTATAATGATACTGACTTGTATAATGACACAGACTTGTATAATGACACAGACTTGTATAATGACACATACTTGTATAATGACACAGACTTGTATAATGAGATAGACTTGTATAATGACACAGACTTGTATAACGTACACAGACTTGTATAATGACACACACTTGTATAATGACACAGACTTGTATAATGAGACAGACTTGTATAATGACACATACTTGTATAATGACACACACTTGTATAATGACACAGACTTGTATAATGACACAGACTTGTATAATGACACAGACTTGTATAATGACACATACTTGTATAATGACACACACTTGCATAATGAGACAGACTTGTATAATGAGACAGACTTGTATAATGAGACAGACTTGTATAATGACACACACTTGTATAATGACACAGACTTGTATAATGACACAGACTTGTATAATGACACAGACTTGTATAATGAGAAAGACTTGTATAATGACACACACTTGTATAATGATACACACTTGTATAATGACACACACTTGTATAATGACACACACTTGTATAATGACACACACTTGTATAATGAGACAGACTTGTATAATGAAACAAAACACTTTGTATAATGACACACACTTGATAATGACACAGATTTTAAATAAAATGACACACACTTGTATAATGACACACACTTGTAAATGACACAGACTTGTATAATGACACAGACTTGTAATAAGACACACACATTGTATAATGACAACAACACTGTATAATGACACACACTTGTATATAATGACACAGACTTTGTAATGACACAGACTTGTATAATGAGACAGACTTGTATAATGACACAGCTTGTATAATGACACAGACTTGTATAATGACACACTTGTAAAAATGACACACACTTGTATTAATGACACACATTGTATAATGAGACAGACTTGAAATAATGACACACACATTGTATAATGAGACAGACTTGTATAATGAAACACACTTGTATAATGGCAACACACTTGTATAATGAGACAGACTTGTAATGACACACACTTGTATAATGAGACAGACTTGTTAATGACAAAACACTTGTATAATGACACACCCACTTGTATAATGACACACACTTGTATAAGACACACACTTGTATAATGAGACAGACTTGTATAATTGACACAGATTGTATAATGACACACAACTTGTATAATGACACACACTTGTATAATGACACACACTTGTATAATGACACACACTTTTTATAATAGACAGACTTGTATAATGACACCACTTGTATAATGACACACATTGTATAATGAACACACTTTTTATAATGACACACACTTGTATAATGAGACAGACTTGTATAATGACACACACTTGTATAATGACACACACTTGTATAATGACACACACTTGTATAATGAGACAGACTTGGTAATAATAAACACACACTTGTAAAATTTGACACACACTTGTATAATGACACACACTTGTATATTGACACACACTTTTTATAAGACAAAACACTTGTATAATGACACACACTTGTATAATGAGACAGACTTGTATAATGACACACACTTGTATAAGGGACACACACTTGTATAATGAGACAGACTTGTATAATGACACAGACTTGTATAATGACACACACTTGTATAATGACACACACTTGTATAATGACACACACTTGTATAATGACACACACTTGTATAATGAGACAGACTTGTATAATGACACAGACTTGTATAATGACACAGACTTGTATAATGACACACACTTGTATAATGACACACACTTGTATAATGACACACACTTGTATAATGACACACACTTGTATAATGAGACAGACTTGTGCAAGCTGTGTTTCTTTTTCTATATTTTCTAAAGCGTAACAGTAAAATATATAATAAAAATGTGTTTTAATATTCCAGAATCTCTCCTAAAAATATATAATTGCATTCCTATTTTTATTTTTCGAGAGTATTTCCTCTATGTTAATTTTTTTGTGGATAAGATTATGTATATTTTGAGATTATTTTTGTTTTCCTATTTTGGGGGAGGAATATTTTTTATAGTCGTATTGCGAGTATTGTGACCGAGGCGGAGTTATGTTTACGTTGTAAGAAATCCACATCTTGAATGGAAACAGTTAAGTAAAACTTGCTGTATATTTCGACTTTCAACTAAGATCATCTTCAGTACACTGATCAAATAAGTTTATTATAATAACTAGTTGAAGTAACGAGGCCATGAGTGTCAACGCGGAGATCAGGTTAGTTGAAACAGTACCAGATATAATATTCACAGCAGGGTATCTGATACTGAGGAAAGAGTCAAAATAGACAGTGTAGTAATGGTATCTATAATTAGATATATCTGTTGAAGAAATTAAAAATAATTATTCATCAACAGTCGTTCACTATGACAGAGGGGAAGGCATAATGTAAAATTAGATCGGAGACGGATTGTGAAATTTTTAAATGGTAAAAAATAAGGCACAAAAATGTGAAATATTCCAGGATGGAGAGTGAGAAGTCTTCATGAAAGCGTAAATAACATGTTAAGAGACAGCAATGTCAGGCGCCCTGCACTAGTGCCAACACCAGTGCCTGCACTAGTGCCAACACCAGTGCCTGCACTAGTGCCAACACCAGTGCCTGCACTAGTGCCAACACCAGTGCCTGCACTAGTGCCAACACCAGTGCCTGCACTAGTGCCAACACCAGTGCCTGCACTAGTGTAAACAACAGTGCCCAGCACTAGGTGCCAGCACCATTTCCAAACCCCCAGTGCCTGAAACTAGTGCCAACACCATTGCCTGCACTAGTGCCAACACCAGTGCCTGCACTAGTGCCAACAACAGTGCCAGCACTAGTGCCAACAATAGTGCCAGCACTAGTGCCAGCACCAGTTCCAACACCAGTGCCTGCACTAGTGCCAACATCAGTGCCTGCACTAGTGACAACATCAGTGCCTGTACTAGTGCCAACAATAGTGCCAGCACTAGTGCCAGCACTAGTTCTAACACCATTGCCTGCACTAGTTCCAACACCAGTGCCTGCACTAGTGCCAACAACAGTGCCTGCACTAGTGCCAACAATAGTGCCTGCACTAGTGCCAGCACTAGTTTTAACACCATTGCCTGCACTAGTTCCAAAACCCAGTGCCTGCACTAGTGCCAACATCACTGCTTGCACCAATGCCAACAAACAGTGCCAGCACCCAGTGCCAGCACCAGTTCCAACACCAGTGCCTGCACTATTTGCCAACATCAGTGCTTGCACCAATGCCAATGTTATGGGGCTATAGGAACCCAACTTGTTTTTTATAAGTAACGGGTTACTCGGAATACCAAATTATATTAAATTTGATGGGGACTTTGCTCAAAAATGTCAGAAGGCTGATAAACCTTAAAAAAGAAATTTTAAAAAAGTTGAAATTTCTTTTTGTAAAAAAAAAATTTAAAGGGTGTGTGTAAAAAATTTGGTAATTTAAGAAGTTGTTTTGGCAACCCCTTTTTTTTTTGGTGGGGGGAAAGTTTTGGGTTAGGTTTTCTCTTTTCCTCTCCCTCTCTCTACTCCTCTCTCTGTGGCTAAACCTTAAACCCCGGGCAGGATCTCGGGTCCTTCTCCTATTTTTTTGGGGGCTTTCATGTTTTCCCCAAAGGGGTGATTTTTTTATAATTTAATTTTTTGGCCCAACCATACCCGGGGTTAAACTAAAGTTGTAAAAAACACGGGTTAGCCCAAAGTTATGCCCAGGAAAGAGTAAAGGGAACAAGATTTTTTTGAAACAAAACCATGGGACCCTTCAGAAAATGGAGGGGGTGAAATTTTTTTTTTAAAAAGGGGAGGCTGTAAATTTATATTCTGTACATATCTATTGAGAATACATTTTAATATTTTTAAAAGTAGTATTTTAAACATAACCGTGAAAAAGGGCGGTAAAAAGGGTATAAAGAGACCCCAAAAAGATGACACCCATTATGTAAGTATTACCCCAAAACAAAAAAGGGCCCAAATTAATAAAAGCAACCCCACACTAGAGAAAGGGGTATAAAAAAACCTTCCCAAACCAAGAAAATAAGGGGAAAAACCAAAACATAAAAGGGGGGCCTGCCCGGGGAAAAATTATTTACTGCAAAAATAACTCAAAACATTTTTTGGGAACTCATGTCCCTTGGAGGGGGAAAATAAAATTTGAAAATTTTCTGGTAAAAAATTTTCCCCTGGGGGGGTAAATTGGAAGTTTTTGTTTTCAAATTTTTTTTTAAAAGGTTTTTTTCCCCTTTAAAAGGGGGGGGGAAAGGGGAGTAACACATTTTTGTTTTTTGGTAATGGTAAGTGTTTATTTCATATTTTACATTCAATTTGGTTTTTAAATTTTAAATGTGCCGGTAAAAAAACTTTGTCCCATGATACAAAAAAGAGGGAGCAATTTTTTAAGAAAAAAACCCAAAGCCAAAAAAATGAGTTTCAAATTTTTAGCTTAAAAGGGAAGAATTTAATAATTCACCCAGAAACACCTTTTAAAACAGTGAAACATAAAAGGGAAATCACCTTACTCCGGGGTGAAGGAAAATGGAGAAATAGATTTAAAATTTACAGCTAGAGGCAAAAATAAAAATTTAAATAAAAAGCAAGGGGGGAAAAACGTAAAAAGATTAGGGGGTTTCGAACAAAAACCCCTGAGAAAAAAATTTAAAACATTTTTTAAAACGGAAAATTTTGTCCCAAATTTAAAAAGAAAAGACCCAAAAAGGAATATTTTTTTTTTTTTTGAAAAAACGGGTTTGGAAAAGCGGGAAGGGCCCCAAAAACAAAGGGGGCTACCCTTTTTTCGCACACAATTTTGGGGGAAAAGGGAAATTCCAAAAAAGTAAAAGACCCCCTGGGGGGGGCAAGATTTTTCGATTAAATAAAAATTAAAAGAGGAAAAATTGTTTGGCATCCCAAAATGAAACCTGAAAAATTTATAGACAAAAGTTCAAATAAAAAATTTTCCCGAGGGAAAAACCGTTAACTAAATTTTTGGGGAAAAAAAAAACTTTTCCTTTTTTAAGAAAAGGGTTTTTGTTTCAAAAGGAGTTAATAAAAAAATTTATAACAAATTTTAGAATCTATGGTTCATGGGGAATTTTGAAAACAATACAACCCCCGTTAAACCTCAAAAAATTTTTTGGGGGAAAAAAAACCCAGATAATCTTTCAGAAGAAACGGAAAAACTGGGTTACCAATTTTTTTGCTCGCGGGGAAATTGGAAAAGTAAAAAATCTTTTCCTGTTTCCAAAAAATTTAAAACCCCACTCTTTAAAAAAACCTTTTTCCCAAAATTTTAAAGGGTCATAAAGGTAAGGGGGAAACCAAATTTTTTCGGGGAAAAATAAAAGGCTATTTCCCCCTTCAAAATAGAAGGAAAAAAAAAAAATTGAAGGGGGAAAGTTTCAAAATTTAAACTTAGACAATCAGATTTTTTAAAAGGTTTTTTCCCCAAATAAAAAAAAGTACCAGTCCAAAACCCCCAAATGGAAAAAAACCTTTAAAAAAATTTTTAATATCTTTTTATTACTTAAAAAAAAAAACTGGACACACTAAAAAAAATTTTTTTGCTGGTCAAGGGGGGCCCGAAAATAAAAGGAAAAAGGGAGGAACCCCCCAAAGGGCCCCTTAACTGCAGAAAAAAATCCTTTGGCCGGGCAAAAAGGTTCTTCAAGCAAGGGGGAAGGAGGAACCTTTGGATCTAAGCCCCCCGGGAAAGGGGTTTATATTTTCTGAAGGTCCCGAAAATTTGGGTTTAAAAAAGGAGGGTGGGCAGAGTTAAAGAACAAATTTGTCCTTGAAAAAGAGGGGAGAAACAACCTACTTTTTTGCTACGTGCGGGAGTCTGCCAGTGTCAAAAAGGAAACCCTAAAACGGGGGAAAAAAATTATATTGTAAAAGGAAATTAAGGGGTTTTTCCCAACCTTTAAGGAAAAACCTGTCCCCAAAAAATTATGGGTAAAAAAACCTTGGCATACCAATTTGGTTTATCCCCCTGAAAGGTATCTCCGATAAAAATTCCCCTTTTAAGGGGTCAAAACCTTTTTTTGGAAAAATTTTTTTTTGGGCCCTGTTAGACAATGAGGAACAACAGGGGGGAAAAACCAAATTTTCCAAAAATTTTGGGGAAGGGAAAATGGCTAAAAAAAACCCTCCAAACCTTTCCCGGAAGGTTCCACCATGAAAAGAAGGGGCTCCAATGTTCTGCAACCAACAGTTTTTCAAAATTTTTTTTTTTCCCTCATGGGGATGGTAGGCTTTTAAGTTTGGAAAACCCCGCTTTCCTAAAATTTTTAAATTGCGGGCCCAACCCTGAAAAAAAAGGATTTTCCCCCACCAAAGTGAGCTTGTTTGGGAAAGAAAATCGGGTTAAAAGGTGAGAGAGGTCCCACCTCTAGGGTGAAAAATTAATTTCTGTCTAAAAAATTCGCTGTTGCTGGGGAAAAGATTTTAAAAATTTTAAATAAGTTTTTTAAATTTAAAGGGGGGAAAAACTCTTACAAAAAAAACCCACCTCTTTTTTGCAGTATCAAATGGGGGAAAAAAGGGCTTTTTTTTCCCCCGGGTGTTGTTGCCCCAAGGGGTTTCCCGGGCATTTCTTCTGGTCTCACTGTGGAGACTTCAAAAAAGCAAAAATTAAAAGCCCAAACCTCCTTTTCCCAAATTATGGGGAAAACCCTTTCAAAAGAAAATTAAACCTTTTCCCCCTCAGCCGATTTCAAAACCGGGGTGAACCCTTCAAAAAGCGGAAAGTGGGGCCCTTTTGGCCCCGCCCCCAAAGGGACCAAAAAAAAAATTTAAATTTACTAAGGTTAAATTTGTAATTGGAAAGGGAAGAAGCCCCCTTTCCTGCATAAGAAAAAAAAAAGGCTCATTAGCCCTAAAGGGTTTTGATAAAATTTTTTTTTGTCAGTTGGTTTTTTTCCCAAAGCACAAAACAATAAAAATCTAATTTCCCCTCTAAGCCCCCTTTTTAGAAAGTTTTAAAGGGGACAAAAAGAAAAAGAGCCCATTTAAACTGTTTTATCACTCTCCAAAAAAGGGGGAAAATAGAGAAATTAAAAAATAAAACCCCCAAAAACAATAAAGCAACCTTTATGGTTAAAAAAACAAAAAAACGGGAAAAAAGATGATCCCTTTCTTTGTATTTGCGAGGGAAAAAACACTCGGGAATCTTTTGAAAAAAGGGCCCTTGGGGGAAATAAAGGGGATGCCCCCCCCCTCAAGCTTTTTTTTAAATTTTCAGATACGTTTGGGCTCGTAGGGGAAGGTGGAGGGTACCAGTGAAGGGCCCCCATCAACCAAAAACCAAAAAAGGGATAAAGTGGAACCAAATTTTGGGGGCCCAAAATGAAACTCTGGGGGTTTGGAGGGGAAAGCTAAAATAGGGGGCCAAATTATTTAAAAATCTGAAAAGGGCAATTTTGCTGTGAGCTGAAAAATTTTGGGGGGGGAAGTTCCCGGGGGGTTAGATAAAAAAAAACCCACCCCCCCCAAGCCAAAAAAAAAAATAATAGTGAAAAACACAAAAACCCGGGGTTAAAAGGGGTTTTAATTATTTAAAAAATTTCCCAAAAGAAAACCAATTTTTTAATTTTTGGAATGTAAACCTGCAAAAAAAATAATCTGAAAATAAAATACCAAAATTTATTTAAAAATAAAAAAATTGTTAAAAGTTTTTGGGGGAAATGAAATGTTTTGTTTTAAGGGAAAAAAAAAATGTTGGAGAGTTGGCTCAGCCCCCCTTGGAAAACTTTAAAAAATTTTTGGGAAAGGGCCAAAAAGGGGGAAAAGGGTTAAAAAACCCCCCCATGAGGAAATTTTTAAAAAGGAACTCCCCCAAATTTTCAACAATTTTTGTGGGAAAAAAATCAAAAATAAAAAAAATTGAAAAAAGGGAGGAAAAAGTAAAATTTCCCTTCCACCCCCAATTTTTGTAGGCTTAGTGAAATCAGGGGCATTCCCAGGGCTTCAGGGTTTCCCAAATTAAGCCCCTGGGAAATAAACACTAAATACCCAGAGTACGTTTTCCCAACTAATTTTAACAAAATTAAAAAAAATTGATACTTATCCTAAAAAAGGGCAAACTTTTTAAAAATAAGCTAAAAAAATGGAAGATGTGTTCCCAAAGGGCCCTTTTTCGAAACCCAACCAAATTTTTTAAATGTTTTAATGCAAATTTTTTTCCATTGTGTGTTTAAAAAAATTTTGTGTGGGGAGGGGAACAAAAATGGTGTTTGGGAAAAAATTTGATGAAAAACCCAAACCGGGTGCAAAAAAATGTTTTTGGGGTTGTTTGCTGTTTTCCCTCGAAATTTTGCAGAACTGTTACGCCTAAACAACCTTCTTTTTTTAAAAAATGCCCAACTTTTTAAAACCAAACGGGAAAAAAATTTTCTTTTTGGGGCCTGGCTTTTTTCACATTTGTACAGGGTCTAAAGGATCTCTTCATCCTTTTTCCTTTTTAAAGGGGGCCCTAAAATCAAACTCTTAGAAGGGGCTGGTTCCCCTACACCTTTTTAAAAATTTGGGAAAACAAAAATAAAAAAAAGGCCAGAGAATGGGGTTTTTGATGCTCTCCTAATGTTTCATGTAAAAATGAAAATTGTGCGAAACTTTTACATAGTTTTTGCCCTTTGGCGACCTTGTTTTTTTTTGCAGGGGTAAACTCTCAGCGGGGCCTGAAAAAACCCCCTCTACCCAGCCATCTGACTGTAAAAGGGTGATCGGGCCAAAAGTGTGACGGGGGTCGGGGTGAAATAAATGAGAGTTGAGAAAGGGTTGAAAAAATTTGGGTTAACATGAAAACGTTCGGAAGGAAATGGGGATTTTGTGTCTTGGGTGCCTATATCCCAAAACCCGGCCCGAGGGTTTGCCTTGGGGGCCCCGGGAAACCCCCCCCGTTCTTTTTAAACCCCCTCTTAAATAATTTGGAGACCCTTTTGGGGAGGGGGAAACCTGGGAAGGGGGCCTTGGGGCCCTGAACCATGTTAAAGGACGTGATGTTGACTGGAAGTCTCACTTTTTGGGTTGGGCCCCCCAAAGTAAAGAAGAAAAAACCTTAAAACATTTTTTGGGTGAATTTTTCCTTTCCCCCGGGTGTAAAAACCTGACTGTTTCGGGGTTTGGCTCAACTCTCGTCTCCTGATCGGGAAATCCACCCTGGAGTCCCATTCCCTTGCTTTTTTAAACCGTAGCAAAAAGGCCCCGGGCCCCTTTGGGTGGGGGGCTTTCCCAAAAGGGGGGAAAATTGTGTGAAAAATTTTTTGAATTGAAAAGGTGAAAATTTTTTTTAAAATTTAAAATTAAAAATTGTAAATAGTTCCACCCTTTTTTAAAAGGGTTTATGGTTTAAAATGTTTTTTTCAAAAAAAATTCCCGCAACCTTTTTGAAAAAATAACATAAAGTGAAAAAGATTAGGGGTGTTTGGGAAAATTTTGTAGCTTTTTCCAAAGAAACCCTTTTTTTACCCGCCTTCAATTTAAAAAGAAAATATACATTAACAAAACCGTTCCTGGGGGGAAACCCCTACTTTTTTTTAACTTCTTTCCCTGGGGGTGGGGGGTTAGGGGGCTATAAAAACCCAAACCCTGAAATTTAAAAAGTAACAGTTACCCCGGAATAAAAAAATTAAAAATTAAAAATTGATGGGGATTTTTGCTCTAAATGTCAGAAGGACTGATCAACCAAAATTTTACAAAAAGAGGCAAGGGGGGTCAAACCTTTTTTCCCCTCAATATAATGGGTTATACAATAAAAAACATAAACAAAAAACAATTTAAATAAGAAATTTTAAAAAGTTGTATTTTTTTTTGTAAAAAAAAAAAATTAAAGGTGGGTAAAATTGGGTAACGGAGAAGTGTTTTGGGCAACACCCTTTTTTTTTGGGGGGGAAACCTTAAATTAGCTTCTTTTCTCTCCCCTCTTTTCGACTCTCTTCACCCCTGTGGCAAAACCTTAAACCCTTTGGAAAGGATCTCGGGGTCCATCCCTATTTTTTTGGGGAAATAAAGTTTTGCTCCGGGGGTGATTTTTTTTAAAAATTTAATTTTCCCAACCAAAACCCGGGGGTGCCTAAATTTGTGTCAAAACACGGTTTAAACCCAAGGAAGTTATGTCGGGGAAAAGTGAAGGACAAGAGTTGTTGCAACACCCCAAAATTGGGGTACTCACCCAAGGGAGGGGGGTGTAAAATTTTTTTTTTAAAAAGGGAGGCTGTAAATTGGGTAATTCTGTACATATCAAAGAAAATCGGTTTAAATTTTTTTTTAAAATAGAAAAAATTTTAAAAAAAAAACCTTTTAAAACTGGTGAAAGGTATCAAAGACCCCCCAAAGATGACACCATAAATGAAAGTTTTACCCCTAGAAAAAATAAGGCCATTAAAAAAAAGCTACCCCAACACTAACATGAAAGTAGAACCTTCCCAAATCCAAGAAAAAAGGGGAAAACCCAACGTAACACCCAACAAAAAAGGCCCCAACACTTCCCACCCACCAGTTCCAACACCAGGGGCCTTTAAATAAATTCCAATTCCGGGTCCCCTCATTTATTTGCCAAACATCAAATCTTGAAACCAGGCCAACAACAGGCCACCCACTGGGGTGCCAAAACCAACCCCCCAACCCCGGGCCTCCCCCAATTTCCCAAACCCCCAAAAATGCCTCCCAGTAGTGCCAAAAAATCAGTGCTTAAAACAAGGGCCAACAACATGCCAAAAACAGGGGCCAAAAACCATTTCCAACCCCAAAGGGCCTGAAAACAAATTCCCAACATCAGGGGCTTAAACCAGTGCCAAAAACCCTTGCCAGCACTATCCCCCAAAAACCATTTTCCAACATCTTTGCCTGCACCATTTTCCATCACCATTTCCCACAAAGAAACCAACACCCAGTCTTACCCCAGTCCCCAACAACAGGGGCCAAAGCCCCTGGCCAGCCCCAAAATTAAAAAACCAACCAGTCCCCGGCATTTAAAAACCCAAAACAAAAAGTGCTTGAAAAACCAAAAGTGCCAACAACAGTGCCGGGCACTATTTGGCCAGCACCATCCCAAACCAGTGCCTGAAATTAATCCCCAACACCCATCCCTGCCAAATTCCAACATCAGAGCCCCCCCCCCCCCCCCCCTTTTTCAAAAACCAGTCCAAACACCACCCTAAAAACATAAAATCCAAAACCCCCCATTGCCTCCCACCATGGCCCTTAAAACAATGTAAAACCCCAAATTCCCAAAAACCACCACTGCACCCCATTTCCAAAAACCATGCCAACACCAAAACCCAACCCCCAAACCCCAACACCATGTTTTAAATCAGGGGCCTCATCAGTGCCTCCCACCATTGCCAAAAAATCAGTGCCCAACCCCCAAAAATGCCAAAAACCAAAGTCCTTAAATCAGGCCGGGCAAAACTGCCAACATCATGCCAAAAACCACTGCCAACACCAGGGGCCTTTAAACAAAAACCCAACAAAAAAGTCCCCCAAAACACCGTCCCCCAAAACCCAAAGTGACAATAACATTTGAACCACCATTCCCAAAAACCATTTAAAAACCCCGGGTTCCCCGCATACTCCCCAACCCCAAATTTTCCTGCCCCATTGCCAAAAACAGTCCCAACTTTTAAGTTCAAAACAAGTGCCCAAAAACCAAATCCCCAACACCAGTGCTAAAAACAGAAAAACCAACACCAGGGGCCAGAAACCAGTGCCAACAACCAGTGGCAACCCATTTCCAAACCACCCATTTGCAAACGCCAGAAAACCCAACACCCAGCGCCTGCACCAATGCCAAAAAACCCACTGCCTGCCCCAGTCCCCAGCACCATTTCCCAAAAAGGCCAGGGCCTCCCACCATGCAAACCCCAAAGTGCCAAACACCATCCCAAAACCCCCCCCATGTAAAACCCCCAAACCCCAATACCAGTGCCCACCATTTCCAACACCAATTGTCAGCCCCAAATTTAATCAAAAAAGGGGTTGCCAACCCAAGTGTCAACACCATTTCCCAAAAAGGGGCCCAAAAACCATCCAAAACCAGGCCAGACCAGTTCCCCAAAGGGGTGCCCCCCATACTACCTTTTAAACGTATTTAAAAATAAATACCCCGGGTTTCACCACAGGGGTACAAAAATAAAAAAACAACAAGTGCCACCACCGTTATGAGAAGGTTTTTCCCCAAACCCACCTTTGGATCCAATTTGGGTCACCACCACCGTTTTGAGAAAAAGGGTTGGGAAACCACCACCGGGGGAAATGAAAAGGGTTTTTAAACCCCCACCGTGGGGAAGAGAAGGTTTCCCCCAAAACACCTTTTAAAAGAAAAGGGTTTTGTAAACCAAAACCGTGTGATGAAAGGTTTCCACCAAACACCGTTAAGAGAAGGTTGTCAACACCACCGGTTTGAAAAGGGTTGTAAACCCCCAAAACCGGGTTAAATTGAAAAAAGGTTTTTTGCCACCACCCCCGGGTGTGAGAGAAGGGTTTGTCACCACCCCCCTTTTTATGAAAAAAGTTTAAAACCAACACCGTTGAAAAAAGGTTTGCCCACCAACACCGGTGTTTAGGTTGTCCCCCACCGTTGATGAGAATTTGGCCCAAACCAACACCGTTGATGAAAAAGGTTTAAACCCACCACGGTGGTGAAAAAGGGTTTAAAACCACCCCCTTTAAAATAAACAAAATTGTCACCCCCAAACCGTTTTAAAGAAATTTTTGTCCCCAACCACCTTGTAAAATGAAAGGTTTTTCACCCCCACCGTGTTGAAAAAAGGTTGTCATCACCACCGGGGTGATGAGAAGGTTTTCATCACCACCGTTGAATGAAAAAAGGTTTGTCATCCCCCAAAACCGTGTGTTTGACAAAATTTTTCCCCCACCACCTGTGATAAAAAAGGTTGCCCACCACCCCCGGGTGTGATGAGAAAGTTTAAAACCAAACCACCGTGTGATGAAAGGGTTTGGGCATAAACCAAACCGTGTGGGAAAAAGGGATGTCTTTCACCCCCGTGGGGGATGAAAAAATTTGTCACCCCCCAACCGTGAAAATGAAAAAAGGTTTCCCCCACCACCGTGTATAAAAGGTTGTAAACCAAAACCAAACCGTTTTTATGAAAAAGGTTTTCATCACCCCCCGGGTTATGAAAAAGGGTTTGTCATAAACCACCGTGTGAAAAAGGTTTAAAACCACCAACCGTGTAAAAGAAAAGGGTTGCCCACCGCCACCGGGGGAATGAAAAGGGTTTGTCCCACCCCCCCGTGTGATGAAAAAAGGTTTTTGTCACCACCACCGGGGTGATGAAAAAATTGTCACCACCACCGGTAAATGAAAAGGTTTTTGTCACCAAAAAACCAGGGGATACAAAATTGTAAACCAACCTCCGTGGGGGAATAAAAAGGTTTTGTCACCCCCCACCGTGGGGATGAAAAAAATTGGGGCCACCCCCCCCCACCGTGGGGAAAAGAAGGTTTTTCCCCAAACCACCGTGTAAAGGAAAAAATTTGGGTAAACCAAACCACCGGGAAAAAAAGGTTGTCACCCCCCCACCGTGTAATGAAAAAAATTGTCACCCCCCAAACCGTGGATGAAAAAAGGTTTGCCCAACCCCCCAACCGTGTAAATAAAAAAAAAATTGTAAACCCCCCACCGGTGAGAAAAAGGGGTTGAAAACTCCCAACCGTGTTTTAAAAAGGGTTGTCACCACCACCGGGGTGATGCCCAAAATTTCCCACCCCCAAAACCGTGTAAAAGAAAAAGGTTGTAAACCAAACCAAACCGTTAAATTGAAAAAAATTGCCCAACCAAAACCACCGTTTTGATGAAAAAAGGTTGTCACCAAAAACCGGGGTGTTTGAAAAAATTTGTCCCCCCCAACCCACCGGGGTGATGAGAATTTTGTCACCACCCCCGGGGTGAATGAAAATTTTTCCCCCCTTTCACCACCTTTGGATGAAAAAAGGGTTGCCCACCCCCAAACCGGTAAATAAAGAAGGTTGTCCCCAAAACCACCGGGGATAAAGGTTTCCCCCACCACCGTGTGTTAGAAAGGTTGTAAACCAACACCGGGATGAAAAAAAGGTTGACACCACCCCCGTGTGAATGGGGTTGGGTCACCCCCAAACCGGTGATAAAAAGGGTTTTTCCACCACCACCCTTTTGATAAAAAAGGTTGTCACCCCCAACCTTTAAATAGAAGGGTTTGACCACCCCCGGGTTTTAAAATAAAAAAGGTTGCCCACCGCCACCGGGGTGATGAAAGGGTTGTCACCCCCCAACCGGGTTAATTGAAAAAATTGTCACCACCACCGGGTGATGAAAAGGGGTTTTAAACCACCACCGGTAAATAAAAAAAGGTTTTTCACCCCCAAACCCGTGGTTTAAAAAATTGGGTCACCCCCACCGGGGTGTTGGGGAAATTTGGCCCACCACCCCCCGGTGTGAAAAAAGGTTGTCCCCCCCAAAAACCGTTTGAGAAAGATGTCATCACCACCGGTGTGAGAAGGTTGCCATCACCCCCCGTTTTATGAAAAAAATTGTCACCACCACCGTGGGGAAGGGAAAAAAGGTTGTCACCACCCCCGGGTTAAAGGGAAAAAGGTTTCCCCCAAACCACCGTTGATGAGAAGGGGCCCAATCACCACCTTTATGAAAGGGGTTGTAAAACCCAACCAACCGTGTAATGAAAAAAGGTTGTCACCACCACCGGGGGAATTAAAGGGGTTTTTTTCACCGCCACCGGTTTTAAAGGGAAATTAAAAAACCAAAACCCGGGTGGATAAAAGGTTTCCCCAAAACCCACCGGGTGATAACCAAAAAGACACCCCCACCTGTGATGAAAGGGGTTTTTAAACCAAAACACCGTGTGATGAAAAAATTTGTAAACCAAACCTTTCCCTTTGTAAATGAAAAAAGGGGTGCCCACCCACCACCGGGTAAAATGACAAAATTGCCCACCACCACCGGTGATGAAAAAAGGTTGTCACCACCACCGGTGTTGAAAAAAATTGACACCACCACCGGTGATGAGAAGGTTGTCACCACCACCGTTGATGAAAAAAATGTCCCCCCACCACCGTTAATAAAAAAGGTTGCCCACCCCCAAACCGTGGGGGGTTTAAAAAAATTTTGTCACCCCCCCAACCGGGGGATGAAAAGGGTTTTCACTGCCACCTGTAAAGGGAAAAAGGGGTTTCCCACCACCATTTTTAATGAAAAAAAAATTGACACCCCCAAAACCGTGGGGAATGAAAAGGTTTAAAACCACCCCCCGGGGTTATGAAAAAATTTTGCCCACCACCACCGTTTTTTGGAATTTTAAAAAAAAGAAAGGGTTGTCACCAACACCCGGTGAATACAAAATTTTCACCACCACCGTGTAAATGAAAGGTTTTGTCACCACCACCGTTTTAAATGAAAGGTTGTCTCACCACCGGTGGGAAAAGGTTTGTCCCCCACCACCGTGTGATGAAAAGGTTTCACCAACCCGTTGATGGGGTTTGTCCCCCCACCCCCCGGGTGATGAAAAGGGGTTTTTCCCCAAACCCCGGGTTTGATGAAAAAGGTTGTAAAACCCCCAAACCGTGTGATGATTTTTCACCACCCCCCGGGGTGTAAATGAAAGGGTTTGTAAACCACCCCCGGGGATAAAAAAGGTTTTTTCACCACCCCCGGGGAGAAAAGGTTGTCACCACCACCGGTGAGGGGGGAAAGGTTGTAACCCCCAAACCGTTGATGAGAAGGTTTTTTTCCCCCAAACCACCTTGTTTGAAAGGTTGTCACCCCCAAACCGTGTGATGAAAAAAATTGAAAAACCACCACCGGTAAAAGAAAAGGGTTGTCACCAACACCGGTGATGAAAAAAAATTGTCACCACCACCCGTGTAAAATAAAAAGAAGGTTGCCCAACCCACCACCGTGTGATGAAAAAAATTGTCCCCCACCACCGGTAAATGAAAAAAATTTTTTGGGTCACCACCCCCCGGGTGATGAAAAAATTAAAAAAACCAAAACCCCGTTTTGTTGAAATTTTTTTTCACCACCACCGTGTAAAGAAAAAATTTCACCCCCACCTTTGTAAAAAGAAAAGGGTTTGTAAACCCCCACCGTGTGATGAAAAAATTTGGGAAAACCACCACCGTGTGATAAAAAAGGTTGTCACTGCCCCCTGGATGAAAAGGTTGTCAACCACCCCCACCTTGTGATAAACAAAATTGCACCACCCCCGGGTTAAAGAAAAGGGGTTGCAACCCCCAAAACCGGTTATACAAAATTGCACCACCACCGGGGGATGGAATTGTCACCAACACCGGGGGATACAAAATTGCCCCCCCCCAAACCGGTAAAATAAAGGGGTTGCCAACCCCCCACCGTGTAAATGAAAAGGTTGTCATCACCCCCGGTTTGATGAAAAGTTTGTCACCCACCACCGTGTGAGGGGAAGGTTGTAAACCCAAAAACCGTGGATGGGGTTTTGTAAACCCCCAAACCTTTTAAATGAAAGGTTTCCCCAAAACCCCCGTGTGAGAAAAGGGTTTCCCCCAAACCACCGTGTATAAAGGGTTGTAAACCAAACCAAACTTTTTGTGAAAAAGGTTGTCCCCCAAACCAAACCGGGTGATAAAAATTTTGTCACCACCCCGGGGTGATAAAAGAAGGTTGTCACCACCACCGGGGTGATAAAAAAGGTTTAAAACCACCACCGTGTGATGAAAAAAGGGGTTGTAAACCCCCAAACCGTGTATGAAAGGTTGTCAACCACCCCCGGGTTTTATGAAAAAAAGTTTTTAAACCACCATCTTTGTCGCCCGTGAAAATCAGAAAAAATATACTGAAACCAAAAACCCCTTTGTTATATAGAAATTTCCCGGAAAATTTAAAGGTTAATTTTTTTTCCCCCGGGAAATCCCGACCCAAAACTTTCCCGATTAACACCCGGGTTAACCTTCTTGCTGCTTTGGAACAGGGCCCAGCGGGTGTTAGGAAAAAACCCCATTGTTTTCACCCGTACCGGGGAAAAAATCGAACCAGGAACATTCAATGTGTGAGCTGTGTGCGCTACAACCGAGCTTATCTCTCAGGAACACAGAGTTACCTGCGACAACTAGATTTCCCTGACATTACTCTCTCTCTCTCTCTCCTCTCTCTCTCTCTCTCTCTCTCTCTCTCTCTCTCTCTCTCTCTCTCTCTCTCTCTTCTCCTCTCTCTCTCTCTCTCTCTCTCTCTCCTCTCTCTCTCGCTCTCCCTCTCTCTCTCTCTCTCTTTTATATTTTTCCTTTTTTTTTTACACAGGGTTTGACAAGGTTAAGGATCCCTAGCTTTATTGACAAGCTATTTACAGGTTAAGGATTCCTAACTTTATTGACAACCTATTTACAGGTTAAGGGTTCCTAACTTTATTGGCAAGCTAAGAGCTGTTACCTACATCAGCTCATTTGAAAGCATTTTTATTGTTATGAAAAATACAAGTAGGGAACTGGATGAAGATGGAGCCATCTGTGGCCCAGCATTTTCATTTGATGAACTGACTTTATCTCGTTGACATCATAATGCTGTACGAATGTGTTCCATACTCGAGTCATCCTGGGAATAAATGATCTCAGATGAGGTGATGTTCTGGAGCAGGGTACAGCCAGAGTGAAGTTGCTGCTTTCTGCCCGTCGAAGTGGATCCAAGTGTGGTACTTTGACAATAGTGGCCTTGTACTTAACAGTAAGGCCACCCACATCCCTCCTGTGTTGAAGGCTCTGCTGAAATGTCAGATCTATCCAGGATTGGTCTAGGCGAGAGATGAGACGTCATGGTCTGTTCTCTACACTCTCAAGCAGTCGCAGATGAGAAGGGGGACAGGCAAACCAAGAAAGTGGAGCATACTCAAGGTGTGGGTGTACTTGTGCCTCGTATAAAAATCTTGCAATCCCTGCTGTCAAGCAGATGCGAGATACAGCGAAGTGCTGTTAGCTTCCTGGCTGCCTTGTTTGCAAGATTTACAACGTGGTTTTTCATGGTCAGTTTGGAGTCAAATTTCACCCCAAGGATATCAACTTCTTCCCCAGATGCCAACACCCTCCCATTCATCCTTACTGCTGCACCGGCATTACCATCATGGTGCCTAGAGATCATCATTTGTGTTTTCTCAGGCACAAATGTTACTTGCCATCTATTTCCCCAAGCTGATATTTAATGTAGCTTAGAGCAAGGTATTTCTTCTCTTAGATAAGTAAATGTCAGTGTACAGTGTACATGGATTCTGGGATGAGATGAAGAAGGTCATTGAAGTAGACATTCCATAACGATGGTCCCAAAACGCTTCCTTGTGGAACACTTACCCCAGTAGGATGTCTTGTTGATTCTGCTCCATTGAGTACTACCCTTAGAGATCTACCATGAAGGTAATCACTGAGGAGACAGCGTAGAGCCTGGAATTCCCCGAGCTTGCAGTTTTGCTAAGAGGCTCTGGTGCCACACCCGGTCGAAAGCACCAGCAATGTCCAGTGCTACCACACAGCTGACTTTAGATTCATTCAGTGACTGGTGCCACTTAGTGGAGAGGTTTAACAACAGATCAGCAGCAGAGTAACCTTTCCTGAAGCCATATTGACGATCATAAAGTAGTGAGTGGTAGTCAAAAAACTCGGTCATTTGTCTTGAGATTATTGTTTCAAGAAGCTTGCCAGTGACTGACAGGAGCGACTCTCTCTCTCTCTCTTTCTCTCTCTCTCTTTCTCTCTCTCTCTCTCTCTCTCTCTCTCTCTCTCTCTCTCTCTCTCTCTCTCTCTCTCTCTCTCTCTCTCTCTCTCTCTCTCTCTCTCTCTCTCTCGCTCTCTCGCTCTCTCTCTCTCTCTCTCTCTCTCTCTCTCTCTCTCTCTCTCTCTCTCTCTCTCTCTCTCTCCTCTCTCTCTCTCTCCTCTCTCTGGCTTCCTTTCCAACATTTCCACTTTTAATCTAGACTCTTGACTTCTGGAAGTAAACTCTGACCTACAGTACAAACTTTGTCTTCAATTTTACACTCTCACTAACCCACAGCCCCTCTCTAGCTGCTCCACCCCACTAGCTGCCCCACCCCACTAGCTGCCCCACCCCACTAGCTGCCCCACCCCACTAGCTGCCCCATCCCTCACCCCCAGCCCCACTAACTGCCCCACCCCTCACCTTTACGAATCCTCTACCCCAGTGGTTCCCAAACTTTTTCAGCTTGTTACCCAATTTAACATGCCACATAAAGCATGTTACCCCTTTCACAAAATGTTGTTATTATTGATATATATGGCTAAATTAAAACACTTGAGATATTTTCTTTTATTTATTGTATTTGAACATTGTGCATCTCTAATGACTATTACCAAAGATGTCAAGAACATCAGTGGGATGGATGGAGTTGCATACTTGAAGCTAGTTTAGGAATTCTTGGCTTCATACCAGCTTATGTCTACCTCGGCTGATGCTCACAGATAAACTGACAGTGTGAAATAGAGGCAGCCTCAGGAAGTGAGTGACGCGTACTGGACAGGTCGATCTGGTCTACTGAGTGACTTTTGTCCTGAAGCATACTTGTCAAAATACTTTTGGGTTTCCACACACTTAGCTATATATTTCTTCTTTTCTAATACTGTATATTAGTTTTTGATGTTTATTGTTATTTGGTTTAACTTTATTACTTACTTATAATAGGTTTACTTTACAACTTTATATACTAAGTACCTCATACCGGGTACCGCATTGTTTTCTTGATTTTCAGAATTCATAACTTTTTTTCTGTCACCCCTCCATTACCCCCCAAAAATGGTTAAATTACCCCCAGGTGGTAATTTACCCCCAGTTTGGGAACCACTGCTCTACCCTAACATACCCTTCACTCTCTCTAACCCCCATCCCCACTAGCTGCCCCACCCCTCACCTCCACAAACCCTCTACCCAATCATACCCTTCTCAGTCCTCTATTACTCATGAGGGTTTAGCACATTATTTTAATATAATAATGTTTGAGGAGTGGTAGAGCACTGGAATAATAGTTACCTTTGACTCACGAAATCGTAATGACACGATTGCAAACAAACCATACCCACTTATTGTGGCTAGCTGGCCCAGTGGCTAACGCGACGGTCTGGTGTTTTGAGATTCTCTGATCGCGGGTTCTATCCCCGTCCGTGGTATGGTTTGATAGTTACCTTTGTTTAACAGAACAGAGCTGCTGGGGCACTGTCAACAGTGTAAGTGATCACACACACACACACACACACACACACCTGAATCAGCTTATTCAAAGAACTAGATATCAGCATCAACATGGAGATCAATATATCTGAAACTATACCTTAAGAAATATTCCCAGTTTCGCATCTGTGAACAAGGATGCCACTGACTGTATCGCTTCCGTCATCTAGTTCATCCTTATGGAATCCCACTCGTCATACGCGCCGTAACGATACCTTTTCCCGGACAATCACTCATTGATTCCTCCCTGTTAAATATTCCTGGATCCGCTGCAGTGTCTTCCCTGTTGTTCCAGCCTGCTCCTCCAGCTTTTGTCCAGATACTTTGTCGGAAGCTCGTTTTTCCAGTTCAGAACTTTGCAGGCTACCCCTCCTTCTTTATCCTACTTCACCTCTCTTATTATTGAACTTCAGTAGGCTTGTAAGACATGATTTAACATCGGTAAAGCCGTACTGGCTGTTTTGTATGAGAGCGAGAGAGAGAGGAAGACAGAATTTGAAAATAAAGATTCAACATCTTTCTGTATCGCAAGAAAATAACAGAGAATAACAAAGATAGAAAAATAAGTTGAAGACAATATTTGTCGACACACGAGGAACTCGGAGAAGTCGTTTATAAACAAGGATATGAAGAGGAGGATGAAAAAAGTCGTTCATCAGTGAGGATATGACTAGGAAGATGGTGGCCTCCTTGCCGGAAGCCTAAATGGAAGCCAGCCTCCCATCAGCCTCGGTGATGGATGCAACAAGATTGGCAAACGCAGGAGATTGAAATTTCTGGCAAGGTTTGAAGGACGTGAAAAGCAAAATTGAGGAGTGGTATACAGGTTGTACTCAGTGAACCATAGAAAGCTTCTCTGTGACGAAACTGTAAAAGGTGCCATGAAAATGTAGACATCTTTGGAGAGTTTTAATTACAAACTAACTGGAGTGATGTGACTGAAGAAGTTTCTCATGAGTTTCTGAAGGCAGTGTAAAACTACTTAGCAGGTTGTGAAGGGAAATATCTAGAAAAATATTATCTGCTTGATCTAGTTCTTCATCAATAATTTTAAGCTTAACGTCATTATATCCTAGTGTGTTAGATTTGAAGCTTATTAACTGGTTGTGCGGCATTAAAGCTGTATGTCATCTCTGTGTCACAGAATACATTGCTGTGTATATTATTGTGTATATTATTTGAAGTCAGAGAAGATGGTCAACAAAGGGACCACTACTAACCCTAGTGGAACGCCACTTGTGACTCGCCAATATATTGATTTCTTCCCAGTTATGGAAACTGTTAAGTAACAGCCACGGCTCCTTCCAGGAGATGCTATCTCCTCCAGTAGCCTCTTCTGACGAATGTATTATAGTATGTTGGTATTATAGTAAGTTGGTATTATAGTATGTTGGCATTATAGTATGTTGGTATTACAGTATGTATTATTGTATGTTGGTATTATAGTATGTTGGTATTATAGTATGTATTATTGTATGTTGGTATTATAGTATGTTGGTATTTATTTATGTATTATTGAAATGTTGGTATTATAGTATGTTGGTATTATAGTATGTATTATTGTATGTTGGTATTATAGTATGTTGGTGTTATAGTATGTTGGTATTATAGTATGTTGGTATTATAGTATGTTGGTGTTATAGTATGTTGGTATTATAGTATGTTGGTGTTATAGTATTTTGGGTATTATAGTATGTTGGTGTTATAGTATGTTGGTATTATAGTATGTTGGTATTATAGTATGTATTATTGTATGTTGGTATTTTAGTATGTTGGTGTTATAGAATGTTGGTGTTATAGTATGTTGGTATTATAGTATGTTGGTGTTATAGTATGTTGGTATTATAGTATGTTGGTGTTATAGTATGTTGGTATTATAGTATGTATTATTGTATGTTGGTATTATAGTATGTTGGTGTTATAGTATGTGGTGTTATAGTATGTTGGTATTATAGTATGTTGGTGTTATAGTATGTTGGTATTATAGTATGTATTATTGTATGTTGGTATTATAGTATGTTGGTGTTATAGTATGTTGGTATTATAGTATGTATTATTGTATGTTGGTATTATAGTATGTTGGTGTTATAGTATGTTGGTGTTATAGTATGTTGGTATTATAGTATGTTGGTGTTATAGTATGTTGGTATTATAGTATGTATTATTGTATGTTGGTATTATAGTATGTTGGTGTTATAGTATGTTGTATTATAGTATGTATTATTGTATGTTGGTATTATAGTATGTTGGTGTTATAGTATGTTGGTATTATAGTATGTATTATTGTATGTTGGTATTATAGTATGTTGGTGTTATAGTATGTTGGTATTATAGTATGTATTATTGTATTTTGGGTTTATTATAGTATGTTGGTGTTATAGTATGTTGGTATTATAGTAGGTATTATTGTATGTTGGTATTATAGTATGTATTATTGTATGTTGGTATTATAGTATGTATTATTGTATGTTGGTGTTATAGTATGTTGGTATTATAGTATGTTGGTATTATAGTATGTATTATTGTATGTTGGTATTATAGTATGTATTATTGTATGTTGGTATTATAGTATGTTGGTGTTATAGTATGTTGGTATTATAGTATGTATTATTGTATGTTGGTATTATAGTATGTATTATTGTATGTTGGTATTATAGTATGTATTATTGTATGTTGGTATTATAGTATGTATTATTGTATGTTGGTATTATAGTATGTATTATTGTATGTTGGTATTATAGTATGTATTATGTATGTTGGTTAGGTTAGGTAAGGTTCGTCAGGAAGCAGGATAAATGTTTCCTGACGCGGGTCTTAGTCAGATGATGACCCGCCTTTGGAGCTTTGGTCATCTGACCGAGGCCTTCCGCTGGCTTACCGGTCCACCCCTTTAAAAATTATGGTCATTTATAACCATATTTTTATATATGTATGTTGGTAAAGGCTTGAAAATACAGTTATTTTCCTACGATAGCTTAATTATCCTAGCATTATAGGCCTATGCGTGATTTTCACCACGCTCCTTGACCATGGTGTCCCCCACGCTCCTTGACCATGGTGTCCCCCACGCTCCTTGACCATTGTGTCCCCCACGCTCCTTGACCATGGTGTCCCCCACGCTCCTTGACCATGGTGTCCCCTACGCTCCTTGACCATGGTGTCCCCCACGCTCCTTGACCATGGTGTCCCCCACGCTCCTTGACCATTGTGTCCCCCACGCTCCTTGACCATTGTGTCCCCACGCTCCTTGACCATGGTGTCCCCCACGCCCCTTGACCATGGGGGTCCCCCACGCTCCTTGACCATGGTGTCCCCCACGCTCCTTGACCATGGTGTCCCCCACGCTCCTTGACCATGGTGTCCCCCACGCTCCTCTACTGTCAAACCTTTAGACTCTTATGGGTGTGTGAAGTATATCACCCAGATACCAGTAGCAGACATTAACACTCCCCGCTATATGATGGCATTAAAAGTCTCACACTGGATATGTTGGCCAGCATGTGGAATGAGGTGGAATATCAGTTGCATGTGTTATGGGCCACTAAAGATGCACATGTTGATAAAACATAATTTAGACAACGGTGAAGCTGTGAAATAACTACATTAATGTACCTATCACATACAACTGCATTTCCTTATCCGTTACCATTTTGTTATAAAAAATGAAATCGAAAAAGGAGTTAGTGGACACCATGAATCACATCAACGAAATTTCACATGAGATCAAATGAACATATTAGACATACTGACAGTGGTTTTGTGACAACACAACTAAAGAGTATTCTACCTGGTGTGGTGGGTACAGATTTAGCTGACGACCTGAATTATCCTCTGCCTTAAAAACTTAAAGATGCCGCCTTTGGCTGAGTGCAGGAGTCAACGACGTCAGGAAAACTACGAGAGACGTCACTATTTGGCTGAGTGCAGAAGACATCGACGTCAGGAAAACTACGAGAGACGTCACTACTTGACTGAGTGCAGAAGACATCGACGTCAGGAAAACTACGAGCGAACGTCACTATTTGACGAGTGCAGAAGACATCGACGTCAGAAAATACGAGAGACGTCACTATTTGACTGAGTGCAGAAGACATCGACGTCAGGAAAACTACGAGAGACGTCACTATTTGGCTGAGTGCAGAAGACATCGACGTCAGAAAACACGAAGAGTACTATTTGACTGAGTGCAAAACATCGACGTCAGAAAACTACGAGAGACGTCACTACTTGGCTGAGTGCAGAAGACATCGACGTCAGGAAAACTACGAGAGACGTCACTATTTGACTGAGTGCAGAAGACATCGACGTCAGGAAAACTACGAGAGACGTCACTATTTGGCTGAGTGCAGAAGACATCGACGTCAGGAAAAAAAAACTGAAGTGTTAGCAAATAGTTTTCATGCAAGATTACAGACGGGCGAACGTGTATGTCGTGCTCTGCCTAAAAATGATTAAACTAGTAGTTTACGCACTACTATGATACTTCCAATTGAATAAAGTAAAAAAAAAAAAAAAAAATAATAATAATATTAATAATAATATAATAATAATAATAATAATATATATAATAATAATAATATAATAAAATAAATAATAATATATAAAAATAATATATAATTTAATTATTAATTTTTTATTATTATATTATTATTATTATTATTATTATATTATTATTATTATATTATTATTATAAGACTGTTAAGCAGAGGTACCCCTGGTGGAGGTCGTCAGTAGAGCAGTACCGGCCTATCACCTATGATGGTGGAGATGACGGTCTTCAACAAGGTTGTCTCTGTAGACGTCTTTCTCGCTACACTGTCAAATGCTCCAGACTTCAGAACAATCGCGACTTGACTTGATCTTTTCTTCTCCTCTTCCCCTCCCTACCTTTTCTCCGTTTTTATTTTTTTCTCTGTCTTTATTTTGCCTAGGTGTGTTTTGTCCTTCAGTTCCCCCCACCCCCCATTGTTTTTTGGTCCTACCCCTTGTGGGTCTTGTCCTTAGACTTAAGAACATAAGAACATAAAAAAGGAACACTGCAACAGGCCTACTGACCCATGCGGAGCAGGTCTATGTCCCCCCCCCGGATTAGCCCAATGACCCACCCAGTCTGGTCACCTCCAATCAAGGAAGAAGCACGGCACCAGACCCGGCAGCACAAGCTAGTCAGGTCCAACTCACACCCACCCACACCCACTCATGTATTTATCTAACCTATTTTTAAAACTACACAACGTTTTAATCTGAATAACTGTACTGGGGAATTTGTTCCACTCATCCACAACTCTATTACCAAACCAGGGCTTTCCTATATCCTTCCTGAATCTGAATTTTTCCAACTTGAAACCATTGCTGCGAGTCCTGTCTTGGCTGGAAATTTTCATCACGCTATTTACACCACCTTTATTTATTCCTGTTTTCCATTTATACACCTCGATCATATCCCCCCTAATTCTACGTCTTTCGAGAGAGTGCAGATTCAGGGCCCTCAGTCTATCCTCATAGGGAAGATTTCTGATACATGGGATCAACTTTATCATCCTCCTCTGTACGTTTTCCAGAGCATTTATATCCATTCTGTAATACGGTGACCAGAACTGAACAGCATAGTCTAAATGAGGCCTAACCAAGGATATATAGAGTTGAAGAACAACCTGAGGACTTCTATTATTTATACTTCTAGATATGAAGCCAAGAATTCTGTTAGCTTTATTGCGAACACTAATGCACTGTTGTCTTGGTTTTAGATTACTGCTAACCAGAACTCCTAAATCCTTTTTGCAATCGGTAGTATTAAGATCTACATTATTTAGTTTATATGTGGCATGGTTATTTACCTGTCCAACATTTAGAACTTTGCATTTGTCAATATTAAACGGCATCTGCCACTTCTCCGACCATGCATCAGTCTATTCAAATCATGCTGGAGTGATCTAGTGTTCTCATTAGAATGATTTGGACGGCCTATTTTGGTGTCATCAGCAAATTTGCTTATGTCGCTATTTATTCCCTCATCTATGTCGTTTATGTAAATTGTGAACAACAAGGGGCCCAACACTGACCCCTGAGGAACACCGCTTGTGACGTGCCCCCATTCTGATTTCTCCCCATTTATGCAAACTCTCTGCTGCCTATTTGTCAGGCATGCCTCTACCCAGGAAAAATTTCTCCTCCTATTCCGTGTGCCTTAAGTTTCCTCAATAGTCTCTGGTGTGGAACTCTATCGAAAGCCTTACTAAAGTCCATATACACAATATCATATTCATTACCATGATCCTCAAACACCTTAGTGAAAAAAGTTAGTATATTCGTAAGACAGGAACGCCCCTTTGTAAAACCATGTCGAGATTCATTAATCAATCTGTGCCTATCAAGATGGCTACGAATTGCTTCAGCAATTATTGATTCCATAAATTTTCCCACTATGGAGGTAAGGCTTATTGATCTATAGTTCGAAGCCAAGGACCTGTCACCTGCCTTGTAAATAGGTATTACATTTGCCATTTTCCACTTATCAGGCACTATGCCAGTTTGTAGTGATATGTTAAAAAGGTATGCTAAGTACCTCGTTACATTCCTTTAACACCCATGCAAAAAGTTCATCAGGCCCTTGAATTTGTAAGGTTTTAGTTTCTCCATTTGTCTGAGGACCATGTCACTAGTTACTGCAATCGTGCATAGTTTATTATCATCCTGTTCTACATAATCTATTATTTCAGAAATATTGCTAGTATTTTCCTGGGTGAAAACTGAGAGGAAGTAGGTAATGAGAATTTCACACATATCCTTATCACTGTCAGTGATCTGACCAGAGATACTCTTAAGTTGGCCAATCTTGTCCCTAATCTTACTTCTGTATACCTGAAAGAACCCTTTTGGGTTAGTCTTTGAATCCCTTGCGACCTTAGCCTCATAATCTCTTTTTGCTTTTCTTATTCCTTTATTTATTTCTCTCTTTAATTGAATATATTGATTACTTAACTGCCCATCCCCTCTTTTGATACGCCTATATATGTCTCTCTTTTGACCAATGAGGTGTTTTAATCTATTGTTCATTCATTTGGGATCATTTTTGTTAGATATAATTTCCCTACTCGGAACAAAAGTTGTCTGGCAGCTAGAACTATGTTCTGAAAAACGTCATATTGGCAACCAAGATCACCTACCTGAACCATAGTCAGGACATCCCAATTTAGCCCACCCATGTAATTTTTCAGTCCCATGAAGTCGGCCAAGCGAAAATCTGGGACAGAGATTTGATTGCAGTTATCTGGGTAATTCCATGATATATTGAAACAGTGATTTGTGATCACTTTCCCCAAGCTCATCATTAACCTGAAGATTATTAATTAGTAAATCTTTGTTGGCAAGAACCAAGTCAAGCAGATTGTTTCCTCTAGTTGGTTCTGTCACAAACTGTTCTAAAAAGCAATCCTGAACTGTATCAAGAAAGTCTCTAGACTCAAGATTTCCTGTCATATTGTTCCAAACAATTTGTCTAAAGTTAAAATCTCCCATTATCACAACATTTTCATATCTATATGCCTTATGAATTTCGTTCCATAACAGCTTACTGCCCTCCCTATCAAGGTTTGGGGGCCTATAAATCACACCCAAAATTAATTTGTTACGTCCCTCGAGAAACTGTAGCCAAACTGAATATGTGTTCGATGTTTCTAATCTCATATCATGTCTAAGACAACAATTTAAATTTTCTCTGACATACATCGCCACCCCACCACCCTTCCTGTTGACCCTATCAGTGTGGAATAGTTTATAACCCTGTATGTTGTATTCAGAAGGCATTTCTCTATCTTTCAGGTTGAACCAGGTCTCTCTTATACCAATAATATCTATATTACCTACACTTGCAAGTAATATTAGCTCATCTATCTTATTTCTTAAACTCCTACTATTTGTATAGTAAACCTTAAGGGAGCTAGTCACTCGTTGCCCTCTACTATCCTCTTTGTTTGTTGATTTGCCATTACTAGGAACTTTATTTTGAATATTGTCTTTTAAACATATCCCTGAGGTATCCCGGTAATAACTGCTGTTTTTAACTCTAATGCTGCAGCCTGACTGTTTCCCACAAACACCCATATCTCTGTAATCTATCAGTTTAAATTCCTAGACAAGTCATCAATTACCTTCTTGATCGAATTGGCTAATGCAGCCACTCCATCCCCAGAGAGATGAACCCCATCCCTTGCATACATACCACGTTTGCCAAAGAACAGGTCCCAGTTATCAATGAATGGGATTGCAAGTTACTTGCAGTACCTGTCTAGCCAGCAATTTATACCAATTGCCCTAGACATCCATTCATTGCCCACTCCCTTTCTAGGCAAGATGCTACATATGACTGGGATCCCTCCTTTAGACCTAAGTACTTCTATGGCTGACCTGTAGTTATCCAGCAGTTCCTCTCTCCTGCCCTTCCCAATGTCATTACCCCCAGCACTACGACAGATAATGGGCTTGTTCCCATTACCTGCCATAATATTATCCAACCTGCTGACTATGTCACCAACACCAGCTCCAGGAAGGCACACTCTTTGTCTGACCTTTCTGTCTCTGTTACAAAATGCATGGTCCATATATCTTACCTGAGAATCGCCTACTATTAAAATATTCTTACCTTGATTAGCAAGGGAATCTGTGGTACCTTCAACCTCACTAACCACTGAAGTACACTCGTCTTGGAGAACAGAGAATCGATTTCCTACCTTCACATCTTCTCTATTAACTCTCCTCATCTTCCTTCTTTATGAACTGTGAACCACTTGCCACTTAAAGCGGCTGCCACCATCACTGCTGGTGACCATTTCCTCCTTACCAGCTAAATCTTTCTCACACTCACTCCCAAACTCATCTATGTGAAGCTTCAGCCTCCTATTTTCCTCCTGAAGAAGTAGAATCTCCTTCTTCAACACTTGAACCTGAGACTTCTAAAACACTACAACAAGCCATGGTGCTTGGTAACAGCCCACGCTAACTCCCAAGAGCTCAGGCAGGTATGACCACACATGACCACTGACTTCTATGCTCCAACTATTACTCCTACTACTACTTCCACTACCAGCATTACCTCTACCACTACTTCTCCACTTCCTTCTTCCTCTCTTTGTCCCTTCCCTGTCCTTCTCTCCTATATATACCAACTCTCCCTCTCTCTTGTGTTAGTGTGACTTGTAAATGGTTATAGTCGGATAGAAACGTCGTCATCAGCTCCTCTCTCCTATGTGCGAGTTATCTGTGTATACTTAGCACTGTCGTGACCTCCACGGACTGTGATATTATGGTTCCAGCGGAAGTGACGTGCAGAAGTGACGTGCAGAAGTGACGTGCAGAAGTGAAGTGCGGAAGTGGCGTGCAGAAGTGAAGTGCAGAAGTGACGTGCAGAAGTGACGTGCAGAAGTGACGTGCAGAAGTGACGTGCAGAAGTGACGTGCAGAAGTGACGTGCAGAAGTAAAGTGCAGAAGTGAAGTGCAGAAGTGACGTGTAAGTAAGTAAGTAAGTTTATTCAGGTATACACAAATACAGTTACATAGAATTATCATACATAGCAGCATATGTGTAGAGAACCTGGGATAACCCAAAAAAGTCAGACAGAGTGACTTATTTCCATTGGGTTCCCTTTACCTTATTAATATAATAAAGGTTATAATATTTTCTTATTATTCTATAATGAAGATAACATCTTATTATCATACTAAAAAGACTATCTACTACACCGAAGGTCATTAAGACTATCTACAATACGAGGGTCATTACTAGGAATAAGGTAAAATTTACACGTGTGTTAGCTAAAAAATAGAAAATCATTCCCCTCCCTTTCTGTAGCTACATTCATCAGACACCTTTTGGCAGTCTTCTTGAACTGGTTCATGCTATGACTGGCTTTGACATGTGCGGGTAGTCTGTTGCATTCTTTTATTGCTGTACAATAAAAGGGGTTTGAGCCTGGCCACTGACGTGCGAAGTACGTGCAGAAGTGACGTGCAGAAGTGACGTGCAGAAGTGACGTGCAGAAGTGACGTGCAGAAGTGACGTGCAGAAGTGAAGTGCAGAAGTCGAAATGAGAGATGGGGAAGAGAGGAAGTGCAGTGGGGGAAAATGGAGGGGGTGTTGGGTGCGAGGGTTTGTTGGGGAGGGATAATGCTGCTGTAAGAAGTACTATTACCTCATCCCAAATCATCATAGCATTATCCATCGCCTTCTCCTATGTACCCTTTCCAAAATCAAAATCCCCTATTTCCATAGTCCCTTTCCCCCAATACTCCACCGCTTTAATATCTCCTTCTCCCTCTACCATCGTACTCTATTATCCTAGATATCACTGGGGTCAAGGTTATTATAGTGGGAAAGGAAGAGGTAAAAGAGAAGGGTTAGAAAAAAAAAAAAATCATTCACTTTGTAGCACATCACAGAGAGAGTTGGCAGGAACTGGTCAGTTATGGAGGATTGAGGATGTGGGGCAGTATGATTTAGTTGAAATAGGTTTTGTAAGCTGCTGAGTGCAGAAGAGGCAAAGTAGGGGTGGGGAAGGAGGGGAGGGGGGAAAAGGAGGGGTGTGGGTGGAGGGGTTGGGGCTGGATCCTTGCCTTCCTCCATACCCCAGTCCCCACCTCCCACCCCCCCCCATTACCCTCCACTCCCCTATCGCCTTAAAACTCATGACTTCTCCACCCCCACCCCCACACCCTCCCCCAAAAAAAGTCCTCTCCCTGCTTTTCTCTTCTCCCTTCTCTCCTTCCTTGTCCCGGGATACTATTAACTGTATTGATTATACCGGGAAAAGACTTACAATAGTACTAGGTTGAAAGCAACACACAAGACACAAGAAGCGGAGGAAAACAGTGTGGATACGTAGGGGTATGGAGACAGAAGGGGTTTGTGGTTGAAGCTTCTGAGTTAAGGGAAAGTAAGGTGTGGGATCAATGTCAGGGGTAGTAGACATCTAAGGGTGGGTGACCTCATCCGTCAAGGCCACTCAAACAACACCACTGACCTTCATCCATCCACGTAACACGTTCCTCACCCCACCTCACAAACCTCATGTCCCTAGCACATGTAAAAAAATAGTCGACCTTCTAGTCGGGACCGGGTAAACAAAATAGTGACCTTCACACTAGGGCACACAACAAGTTATACATTCACACGCAGCCATAACAACATTGACCCATCACGCACAGGGGCAGTACACAGTGGACCTTCATCATGTCAGGGGCAGTAACAGCAAGTGTGGTGACCTTCATCACGTCAAGGGCAGTAACATGTGTGGTGACCTTCATCATGTCAGGGGCAGTAACAACAAGTGTGGTGACCTTCATCACGTGAGGGGCAGTAACAAGTGTGGTGACCTTCATCATGTCAGGGGCAGTAACATCAAGTGTGGTGACCTTCATCACGTCAGGGGCAGTAACAAGTGAGGTGACCTTCATCATGTCAGGGGCAGTAACAACAAGTGTGGTGACCTTCATCACGTGAGGGGCAGTAACAAGTGTAGTGACCTTCATCACGTCAGGGGCAGTAACAACAAGTGTGGTGACCTTCATCACGTCAAGGGCAGTAACATGTGTGGTGACCTTCATCATGTCAGGGGCAGTAAAAATCAAGTGTAGTGACCTTCATCAGTCAGGGGCAGTAACAAAGTGTGGGTGACCTTCATCACGTCAGGGGCAGTAACAACAAGTGTAGTGACCTTCATCACGTCAGGGGCAGTAAAACAAGTGTGGTGACCTTCATCACGTCAGGGGCAGTAACAACAAGTGTGGTGACCTTCATCACGTCAGGGGCAGTAACAACAAGTGTGGTGACCTTCATCACGTCAGGAGCAGTAACAACAAGTGAAGTGACCTTCATCACGTCAGGGGCGGTAACAACAAATGTGGTGACCTTCATCACGTCAGGGGCAGTAACAACAAGTGTGGTGACCTTCTCACGTCAGGGCAGTAACAACAAGTGTAGGTGACCTTCATCACGTCAGGGGCAGTAACAACAAGTGTGGTGACCTTCATCACGTCAGGGGCAGTAACAACAAGTGTAGTGACCTTCAACACGTCAGGGGCAGTAACAAAAAGTGTGGTGACCTTCATCACGTCAGGGGCAGTAACAAGTGTAGTGACCTTCATCACGTCAGGGGCAGTAACAACAAGTGTGGTGACCTTCATCACGTCAGGGGCAGTAACAAGTGTAGTTACCTTCATCACGTCAGGAGCAGTAACAAGTGTAGTGACCTTCATCACGTCAGGGGCAGTAACAAGTGTAGTGACCTTCATCACGTCAGGGGCAGTAACAAGTGTAGTTACCTTCATCACGTCAGGGGCAGTAACAACAAGTGTGGGTGACCTTCGTCACGTCAGGGCAGTAACAACAAGTGTGGTGACCTTAAATCACGTCAGGGGCAGTAACAACAAGTGTGGTTACCTTCATCACGTCAGGAGCAGTAACAAAGTGTAGGGGACCTTCAACACGTCAGGGGGCAGTAAAAAAAGTGTAGTGACCTTCATCACGTCAGGGGCAGTAACAAGTGTAGTGACCTTCATCACGTCAGGGGCAGTAACAACAAGTGTGGTGACCTTCATCACGTCAGGGGCAGTAACAAGTGTAGTGACCTTCATCACGTCAGGGGCAGTAACAAGTGTAGTGACCTTCATCACGTCAGGGGCAGTAACAAGTGTAGTGACCTTCATCACGTCAGGGGCAGTAACAACAAGTGTGGTGACCTTCATCACGTCAGGGGCAGTAACAACAAGTGTAGTGACCTTCATCACGTCAGGGGCAGTAACAACAAGTGTAGTGACCTTCAACACGTCAGGGGCAGTAACAACAAGTGTGGTGACCTTCATCACGTCAGGGGCAGTAACAAGTGTAGTGACCTTCATCACGTTAGGGGGAGTAAACAGCAAGTGTGGTGACCTTCATCACGTCAGGGGCAGTAACTACAAGTGTAGTGACCTTCATCACGTTAGGGGCAGTAACAGCAAGTGTAGTGACCTTCATCACGTCAGGGGCAGTAACAACAAGTGTAGTGACCTTCATCACGTCAGGGGCAGTAACAACAAGTGTAGTGACCTTCATCACGTTCAGGGGAGTAACAACAAGTGTGGGTGACCTTCATCACGTCAGGGGCAGTAACAACAAGTGTAGTGACCTTCATCACGTCAGGGGCAGTAACACAAGTGTAGTGACCTTCATCACGTCAGGGGCAGTAGTATTACAACAAACGTGTAGTGACCTTCATCACGTCAGGGCAGTAACAGCAAGTGTAGTGACCTTCAATCACGTCAGGGGCAGTAAACAAGTGTAGCTGACCTTCATCACGTCAGGGCAGTAAAACAAGTGTAGTGACCTTCATCACGTCAGGGGCAGTAACAAGTGTAGTGACCTTCATCACCTCAGGGGCAGTAACAACAAGTGTAGTGACCTTCATCACGTCAGGGGCAGTAACAAGTGTAGTGACCTTCATCACGTCAGGAGCAGTAACAAGTGTAGTGACCTTCATCACGTCAGGGGCAGTAACAAGTGTAGTGACCTTCATCACCTCAGGGGCAGTAACAACAAGTGTGTTACCTTCATCACGTCAGGGGCAAGTAACAATGTAGTGACCTTCATCACGTCAGGGGCAGTAACAAGTGTAGTGACCTTCATCACGTCAGGGGCAGTAACAAGTGTAGTTACCTTCATCACGTCAGGGGCAGTAACAAGTGTAGTTACCTTCATCACGTCAGGGGCAGTAACAAGTGTAGTTACCTTCATCACGTCAGGGGCAGTAACAACAAGTGTGGTAGAAGCTTCAGGTTTCTCCTGGCCTTGCAAGATGTTACAGTGATCCTATCACAGCCGATTCCAAGATCTTTCTCTATTTCGTACAAGCCAATAAAATAAAACTTCTTAATTTAATAAAATAAATTTCGAAATTAACATTTTGGTTAAGATTTTTAACATAATATGATGGAACCTAGTGAAGTGTTTTTTGTATAGTTAACACATTTCTGGTGTTTATCCTTTATCTTAATTCTGTGTACGATTTTTGTATATAATTTCTTCTATACTGAGCACAACGAGGTTAGTTGGGGCGTTAAACCCAATGGTTGAACAGTGACTAATTTTATTTTGATAATTGAGTATAAGTTTGTTAAGTGTGTAAATGATCAAGGTTCTTATTGTTGCCATAGTAAGTGATATTGTAAATGATCAAGGTTCTTGTTGCCATAGTAAGTGATATTGTAAATGATCAAGGTTCTTGTTGCCATAGTAAGTGATATTGTAAATGATCAAGGTTCTTATTGTTGCCATAGTAAGTGATATTGTAAATGATCAAGGTTCTTATTGTTACCATAGTAAGTGATATTGTACATGATCAAGGTTCTTGTTGCCATAGTAAGTGATATTGTAAATGATCAAGGTTCTTATTGTTGCCATAGTAAGTGATATTGTAAATGATCAAGGTTTTTCCTTAATGTTGTAAATAAATTTTCCCTAGTAAGTGATATTGTAAATGATCAAGGTTCTTATTGTTGCCATAGTAAGTGATATTGTAAATGATCAAGGTTCTTATTGTTACCATAGTAAGTGATATTGTAAATGATCAAGGTTCTTATTGTTGCCATAGTAAGTGATATTGTAAATGATCAAGGTTCTTATTGTTGCCATAGTAAGTGATATTGTAAATGATCAAGGTTCTTATTGTTGCCATAGTAAGTGATATTGTAAATGATCAAGGTTCTTATTGTTGCCATAGTAAGTGATGTTCCTCCTTTCTTATGTTCTTATATTGTAAATGATCAAGGTTCTTATTGTTGCCATAGTAAGTGATATTTTAAATGATCAAGGTTCTTATTGTTGCCATAGTAAGTGATATTGTAAATGATCAAGGTTCTTATTGTTGCCATAGTAAGTGATATTGTAAATGATCAAGGCTTTTATTGTTACCATAGTAAGTGATATTGTAAATGATCAAGGTTCTTATTGTTACCATAGTAAGTGATATTGTAAATGATCAAGGTTCTTATTGTTGCCATAGTAAGTGATATTGTAAATGATCAAGGTTCTTATTGTTGCCATAGCAAGTGATATTGTAAATGATCAAGGTTCTTATTATTCCATAGTAAGTGATATTGTTAATGATCAAGATTCTTATTGTTGCCATAGTAAGTGATATTGTAAATGATCAAGGTTCTTATTGTTGCCATAGTAAGTGATATTGTAAATGATCAAGGTTCTTATTGTTACCATAGTAAGTGATATTGTAAATGATCAAGGTTCTTATTGTTACCATAGTAAGTGATATTGTAAATGATCAAGGTTCTTATTGTTGCCATAGTAAGTGATATTGTAAATGATCAAGGTTCTTATTGTTGCCATAGTAGTGATATTGTAAATGATCAAGGTTTTATTGTTGCCATAGTAAGTGAATTGTAAATGATCAAGGTTCTTATTGTTACCATAGTAAGTGATATTGTACATGATCAAGATTCTTATTGTTGCCATAGTAAGTGATATTGTAAATGATCAAGGTTCTTATTGTTGCCATAGTAAGTGATATTGTAAATGATCAAGGTTCTTATTGTTGCCATAGTAAGTGATATTGTAAAATGATCAAGGTTTTATTGTTGCCCTAGTAAGTGATATTGTAAATGATCAAGGTTCTTATTGTTGCCATAGTAAGTGATATTGTAAATGATCAAGGTTCTTATTGTTACCATAGTAAGTGATATTGTAAATGATCAAGGTTCTTATTGTTGCCATAGTAAGTGATATTGTAAATGATCAAGGTTCTCATTATTCCATAGTAAGTGATATTGCAACATGATCAAGGTTCTTATTGTTGCCATAGTAAGTGATATTGTAAATGATCAAGGTTCTTATTGTTGCCATAGTAAGTGATATTGTAAATGATCAAGGTTCTTAGTTTTTGCCATAGTAAGTGATATTGTAAATGATCAAGTTTCTTATTGTTGCCATAGTAAGGTGATTTTATTGTAAATGATCAAGGTTCTTTTTTTATTGCCATAGTAAGTGATATTGTAAATAAACAAGGTTCTTATTGTTGCCATAGTAAGTGATATTGTAAATGATCAAGGTTCTTATTGTTGCCATAGTAAGTGATATTGTAAATGATCAAGGTTTTAGTTTTTGCCATAGTAAGTGATATTGTAAATGATCAAGGTTCTTATTGTTCCATAGTAAGTGATATTGTAAATTATCAAGGTTCTTATTGTTGCCATAGTAAGTGATATTGTAAATGATCAAGGTTCTTATTGTTGCCATAGTAAGTGATATTGTAAATGATCAAGGTTCTCTATTGTTACCATAGAAAGTGATATTGTAAATGATCAAGGTTGTTATTGTTACCATAGTAAGTGATATTGTAATGATCAAGGTTCTTATGTTGCCATAGTAAGTGATATTGTAAATGATCAAGGTTCTTATTGTTCCATAGTAAGTGATATTGTAAATGATCAAGGTTCTTAAATTTTTCCATAGTAAGTGATATTGTAAATGATCAAGGTTCTTATTGTTGCCATAGTAAGTGATATTGTAAATGATCAAGGTTCTTATTGTTGCCATAGCAAGTGATTTTTGTAAATGATCAAGGTTCTTATTGTTGCCATAGTAAGTGATATTGTAAATGGTCAGGTTCTTATTGTTACCATAGTAAACGTGATATTGTAAGGTCAAGATTCTTTATTGTGCCATAGTATGTGTATTGTAAATGATCAAGGTTCTTATTGTTGCATAGTAATGATATGTTAAAAGATCAAGGTCTTATTGTTGCCATAGTAAGTGATATTAAATATCAAGTTTTATTGTAAATAGGAAGTGATTTGTAAATGATCAAGGTTCTTATTGTTGCCATAGTAATTGATATTAAAGATCAATTTATTGTTGCCATAGTAAAAGTGATAGAAAGAATCAAATTCTCAATGTTAATAGTAAGTGATATGTACGGATCAATTCTATTGTTGCCACAGTAAGTGATAGAAATGGAAATGGTTCTATTGTTGCCATAGTAAGGGTTTGTAAATGACAAGGTTTTTTTACCGTAAGTGATATTGTAATGATCAAGGTTCTTGATTGTGACCATAGTAAGTGATATTGTAATGATCATTCTTATTATTGCCATTATTATTTAAATGATCAACGGTTCTATTGTTGACCATTTTAAGTGTTTTTGAAATGTTCAAGTTCTTATTTTCACATAGAGTGATATTGTAAATGATCCCAAGGGTTTTTAGTGTTGCAAATAAGTGATATTGTAAATGATCACTATGTTGCCATAGTAAGTGATATTGTTTACAAGGTTTTATGTTTGCCAAGTAATGTATTGCAAATGATCAAGTTCTTATTTTCCATAGTAAGTGATTTGTAATATCAACTCATTTTTTACCATAGTAAGTGATATTGTAATGACTTCAATTGTTATGTAAACCCTAGTAATGATATTTAAATATCAAGGTTCTTATTTTTGCCATAGTAGTGATTTTTGTAAATGATCAAGGGTTTTTATTTTTGCCATAGTAAGTGATATTGTAATGATCAAGGTTCTTATTGTTGCCAAAAGTGATATTGTAAATGATCAAGTTCCCTTAAATTTTTGTAGTAAGTGATTTGTAAAGATAAGGTTTCTTATTGTCGCCTAGAAGTGATATTTTTAAATGTCAGGTTTTTTATGTTGCTTGTAAACTATTTGGTTTTCTTTAGTTTTTTTCCCTTTTATAAAAAATTTTTGAGGGGGCAGTGTTTTAAAAAGTCAGCGGGAGGTGTTTCTTCCCGAAAATGATAAACAAAACATCTTTGTGCAAAAAAAAAAAAAAATCATTTACAAGGATTTAAAGCTGGGGGGATTTATCGCTGGCAAAATATTGCACGCACCCCGAGCTGCAGAAACAAGGATAAACAAAATACCGAGGGAAAATTAAGAAATTTAAAACCCGGGGAAATGAGTGGTCAAGGCGCATGGAAAACATCAGGTGAAAATAATCAACTACACGTACTCACATTGATTATGATAACGACTACGACCCTTTTTTTTATTTATTTCGTCTCGTATTTTAAATAGGGAGAAACGAAACCAGTTAATATTTATGCAGGGAAGGGGGACGAAAAAGCTCATAAAAAGGGAATTTTACAGGATATTTTGGGAAAAAAAAAGGGAAATTGGGACCATTTTCCCAAAAAGGAATGGTTAATTATAACCCAAAGGCCTAACCCCGATTGGGAATTATAAGAATCAGTAAGTGGATGTCATGCAGTAAAAATTGATCAATGAATTCGTTATATATTTTTTTAAATAAAGGGACGCCTTGCCCGCGAATTTATGAACCCTTTTAAATGTTTGCAACTTTTCACAATTTTTGAATTTCCACAATGTTTGAACTTTCCACAAGTTTGCAATTTTCACAATGTTTGAATTTTCACAATGTTAGCAACTTTCTCACAAAGTTTGCAATTTTCACAAAAGTTTTCAACTTTCTCACAATTTTTGTAACTTTTTCCCCATGTTTGCAAAATTTCTCACTTTTTTTAAACTTCTCACATGTTTGCAACTTTCTCACAATGTTTGTAACTTTCTCACAATGTTTGTAACTTTCTCACAATGTTTGTTTCTTTTCACAATGTTTGTAAATTTCTCACAATGTTTGCAACTTTCTCACAATTTTCTAACTTTCTCACAATGTTTGCCCAAATTTCTCACAATGTTTGTAACTTTCTCACAATGTTTGCAACTTTCTCACAATGTTTGTAACCCTTTTTCACAATGTTTTTCAACTTTCTCACAATGTTTGTAACTTTCTCACAATGTTTCTAACTTTTCACAATGTTTGCAAAATTTCTCACAATGCTTGTAACTTTCTCACAATGTTTGCAACTTTCTCACAATGTTTGTAACTTTCTCACAATGTTTCTTACTTTCTCAATGTTTGCAACTTTCTCACAATGTTTGTAACTTTCTCACAATGTTTGTAACTTTCTCACAATGTTTGTAACTTTCTCACAATGTTTGCAACTTTCTCACAATGTTTGTAACTTTCTCACAATGTTTGCAACTTTCACAATGTTTGTAACTTTCTCACAATGTTTGTAACTTTCTCTCACAATGTTTGCAACTTTCTCACAATGTTTGTAACTTTCTCACAATGTTTGCAACTTTCTCACAATGTTTGTAACTTTCTCACAATGTTTGTAACTTTCTCACAATGTTTGCAACTTTCTCACAATGTTTGTAACTTTCTCACAATGTTTGCAACTTTCTCACAATGTTTGTAACTTTCTCACAATGTTTGTAACTTTCTCACAATGTTTGTAACTTTCTCACAATGTTTGCAACTTTCTCACAATGTTTGTAACTTTCTCACAATGTTTGCAACTTTTCACAATGTTTGTAACTTTCTCACAATGTTTGCAACTTTCTCACAATGTTTGTAACTTTCTCACAATGTTTGCAACTTTTCACAATGTTTGTAACTTTCTCACAATGTTTGCAACTTTCTCACAATGTTTGCAACTTTCTCACAATGTTTGCAACTTCAGGTATGACAGTACTGACACATTTGAATAACCAAACAAATCCAATACTATCAACATTTAATTAGAAGACGTTTCACCCACTGAAGGCATTTTAAGTCCAATAGAAGGATCACACAATATATAAGTCCAATACAAGGATCACACAATATGTAAGTCCAATACAAGGATCACACAATATGTAAGTCGAATACAAGGATCACACAGTATGTAAATCCAATACAAGTTTTGGGGTACTGTGTGGGAGTCCATGACCAAATGTCGTGACATCAGCTCCAATCTCTTTTTATAACATTTCTCTCAGCATTAACAAACTGTTCATTATCAGCTCTAGCTCCTGGCTCTCTAAGCCAGTATAAAAAAAAACGCAGAGATGGATATCGCTTCAATTACTTTTTACAGTTTATCCGATACAGTGATATAATTTAGAGGGCCAGGAGCTAGAACTATCATATACAGACTGAGACTAGTGAGGGAACTATAAGAAACATGAAATCGAAGTCACGGCTGAGGTGCTAACACTGTCAGGATGGTCTAGATGTGTGAGCAACACACTAGTAGCCAGGATGGTCTAGCGGTGTGAGCAACACACTATTAGCCAGGATGGTCTAGTGGTGTGAGCAACACACTGGTAGCCAGGATGGTCTAGGGGTGTGAGCAACACACTAGTAGCCAGGATGGTCTAGCGGTGTGAGCAACACACTAGTAGCCAGGATGGTCTAGCGGTGTGAGCAACACACTAGTAGCCAGGATGGTCTAGCGGTGTGAGCAACACGCTAGTAGCCAGGATGGTCTAGCGGTGTGAGCAACACACTGGTAGCCAGGATGGTCTAGCGGTGTGAGCAACACACTGGTAGCCAGGATGGTCTAGCGGTATGAGCAACACACTAGTAGCCAGGATGGTCTAGCGGTGTGAGCAACACACTAGTAGCCAGGATGGTCTAGCGGTGTGAGCAACACACTATTAGCCAGGATGGTCTAGTCGTGTGAGCAACACACTGGTAGCCAGGATGGTCTAGCGGTGTGAGCAACACACTAGTAGCCAGGATGGTCTAGCGGTGTGAGCAACACACTAGTAGCCAGGATGGTCTAGCGGTGTGAGCAACACACTAGTAGCCAGGATGGTCTAGCGGTGTGAGCAACACGCTAGTAGCCAGGATGGTCTAGCGGGTGTGACAACACACTAGTAGCCAGGATGGTCTAGGGGTTGTGAGCAACACACTAGTAGCCAGGATGGTCTAGCGGTGTGAGCAACACACTAGTAGCCGGGATGGTCTAGCGGTGTGAGCAACACACTAGTAGCCAGGATGGCCTACGGTGGAGCAACACACATGTAGCCAGGATGGTCTAGCGGTGTGAGCAACACACTAGTAGCCAGGATGGTCTAGCGGTGTGAGCAACACACTAGTAGCCAGGATGGTCTAGCGGTGTGAGCAACACACTATAGCCCAGGATGGTCTAGCGGTGTGAGCAACACACATGTACCCAGGATGGTCTAGCGGTGTGAGCAACACACTAGAATCCAGGATGGTCTACGGTGTGAGCAACACACTAGTAGCCAGGATGGTCTAGCGGTGTGAGCAACACACTAGTAGCCAGGATGGTCTAGGGGTTGTGAGCAACACACTAGTAGCCAGGATGGTCTGGGGTGTGAGAAACACACTGGTAGCCAGGATGCCCTAGCGGTGTGAGCAACACACTAGTACCAGGATGGTCTAGCGGTGTGAGCAACACACTGGTAGCCAGGATGGTCTAGCGATGTGAGCAACACACTAGTAGCCAGGATGGTCTAGCGGTGTGAGCAACACACTAGTAGCCAGGATGGTCTAGCAGTGTGAGCAACACACTAGTAGCCAGGATGGTCTAGCGGTGTGAGCAACACACTACTAGCCAGATGGTCTAGGGGTTGTGAGAAACACGCTAGTAAGCCAGGATGGTCTAGCGGTGTGAGCAACACACTGGTAGCCAGGATGGTCTAGCGGTTGAGAAAACACACTAGTAGCCAGATGGTCTAGCGGTGTGAGCAATACACTAGTAGCCGGGATGTCTAGAGGGTGAGCAACACATTACTAGCCAGGATGGTCTAGCGGTGTGAGCACACGCTAGTAGCCAGGATGTCTAGCGTTGAGCAACACACTGGTAGCCACGATGGCCCTAGGGGTGTGAGCAACACACTAGTACCAGGATGGTCTAGCGGTGTGAGCAACACACTAGTAGCCAGGATGGTCTAGGGGTTTGTGAGCAACACACAAACTAGCCAGGATGGTCTAGGGGTGGGGAGCAACACGCTAGTAGTCAGGATGGTCTAGCAGTGTGAGCAACGCACTAGTAGCCAGGATGGTCTAGCAGTGTGAGCAACACACTGGTAGCCAGGATGGTCTAGCGGTGTGAGCAACACACTAGTAGCCAGGATGGTCTAGCGGTGTGAGCAACACACTGGTAGCCAGGATGGTCTAGCGGTGTGAGCAACACGCTAGTAGCCAGGATGGTCTAGCGGTGTAAAGCAACACACTAGTACCAGGATGATCTAGCGGTGTGAGCAACACACAGTACCAGGATAGTCTAGCGGTGTGAGCAACACACTAGTAGCCAGGATGGTCTAGCGGTGTGAGCAACACACTAGTAGCCAGGATGGTCTAGCGGTGTGAGCAACACACTGGTAGCCGGGATGGTCTAGCGGTGTGAGAAAACACGCTAGTAGCCAAAATGGTCTAGGGGTTGAGCAACACACTGGTAGCCAGGATGGTCTAGCGGTGTGAGCAACACACTGGTAGCCAGGATGGTCTAGCGGTGTGAGCAACACACTTGGTAGCCAGATGGTCTAGCGGTGTGAGCAACACACTGGTAGCCAGGATGGTCTAGGGGTGTGACAACACACTGGTAGCCAGGATGGTCTAGGGGTGTGGGGCAACACACTGGTAGCCGGGATGGTCAGCGGTTTGAGCACACCCCTAGTACCGGGATGTCTAGCGGTGTGAGCAACACACTAGTAGCCAGTTTGGCCCTAGCGGTGTGAGCAACACACTGGTAGCCAGAAAGGGGGGATCTAGCAGTGTGAGCAACACACGGTAGCCAGGATGGTCTAGCGGTGTGAGCAACACACTGGTAGCCAGGATGGTCTAGCGGTGTGAGCAACACGCTAGTAGCCAGGATGGTCTAGCGGTGTGAGCAACAACTATAGCCGGGATGGTCTAGCTGTGTGAGCAACACACTGGTAGCCAGGATGGTCTAGCGGTGTGAGCAACACGCTAGTAGCCAGGATGCCCTAGCGGTGTGAGCAACACACTAGTAGCCAGGATGGTCTAGCGGTGTGAGCAACACACTAGTAGCCAGGAGGTCTAGCGGGTAGCAACACACTAGTACCAGGATGGTCTAGGGGTGTGAGCAACACACTAGTAGCCAGGATGGTCTAGCGGTGTGAGCAACACACTAGTAGCAAGGATGGTCTAGCGGTGTGAGCAACACACTAGTAGCCAGGATGGTCAAAGCGGTGTGAGCAACACACTAGTAGCCAGGATGGTCAAGTGGTGTGAGCAACACACTGGTAGCCGGGAAATGGTCTAGCGGTGTGAGCAACACACGGTAGCCAGGATGGTCTAGCGATGTGAACAACACACTAGTAGCCAGGATGGTCAGCGGTGGAGCAACACACTAGTAGCCAGGATGGTCTAGCAGTGTGAGCAACACACTAGTAGCCAGGATGGTCTAGCGGTGTGAGCAACACACTACTAGCCAGGATGGTCAAAGCGGTGTGAGCAACACGCTAGAGCCAGGATGGTCTAGCGGTGTGGCAACACACTGGTAGCCAGGATGGTCTAGCGGTGTGAGCAACACACTAGTACCGGGATGGTCTAGCGGTGGGGAGCAACACACATAGCCAGGATGGTCTAGCGGTGTGAGCAACACACACTAGCCAGGATGGTCTAGCGGTGTGAGCAACACGCTAGTACCAGGATGGTCTAGCGGTGTGAGCAACACACTGGTAGCCACGATGGTCTAGCGGTGTGAGCAACACACTAGTAGCCAGGATGGCCAGCGGTGTGAGCAACACACTAGTAGCCAGGATGGTCTAGCGGTGTGAGCAACACACTACTAGCCGGGAAAGGTCTAGCGGTGTGAGCAACACGCTAGTAGCCAGGATGGTCTAGCAGTGTGAGCAACGCACTAGTAGCCAGGATGGTCTAGCAGTGTGAGCAACACACTGGTAGCCAGGAGGGTCTAGCGGTGTGAGCAACAAAACTAGTAGCCAGGAGGGGTCTAGCGGTGTGAGCAACACACTGGTAGCCAGGATGGTCTAGCGGTGTGAGGCAACACGCTAGTACCAGGATGGTCTAGCGGTGTGAGCAACACACTAGTAGCCAGGATGGCCCTAGCGGTGGAGCAACACACAAAGTAGCCAGGATAGTCTAGCGGTGTGAGCAACACACTAGTAGCCAGGATGGTCTAGCGGTGTGAGCAACACACTAGTAGCCAGGATGGCTAGCGGTGTGAGCAACACACTGGTAGCCAGGATGGTCTAGCGGTGTGAGCAACACGCTAGTAGCCAGGATGGTCTAGCGGTGTGAGCAACACCTACTAGCCAGGATGGTCTGCAGTGTGAGCAACGCACTAGTAGCCAGGATGGTCTAGCATTTGGCAACACACTGGTAGCCAGGATGGTTTTAGCGGTGTGAGCAACACACTAGTAGCCAGGATGGTCTAGCGGTGTTAGCAACACACTGGTAGCCAGGATGGTCTAGCGGTGTGAGCAACACGCTAGTAGCCAGGATGGTCTAAGGGGTGTGAGCAACACACTAGTAGCCAGGATGGTCTGCGGTGTGAGCAACACACTAGTAGCCAGGATAGTCTAGCGGTGTGAGCGACACACTAGTAGCCAGGATGGTCTAGCGGTGTGAGCAACACACTAGTAGCCAGGATGGTCTAGCGGTGTGAGCAACACACTGGTAGCCAGGATGGTCTAGCGGTGTGAGCAACACGCTAGTAGCCAGGATGGTCTAGCGTGTGAGCAACACACTGGTAGCCAGGATGGTCTAGCGGTGTGAGCAACACACTGGTACCCAGGATGGTCTAGCGGTGTGAGCAACACCACTGGTAGCCAGGAGGTCTAGCGGTGTGAGCAACACACTGGTAGCCAGGATGGTCTAGCGGTGTGAGCAACACACTGGTAGCCAGGATGGTCTAGCGGTGTGAGCAACACACTGGTAGCCAGGATGGTCTAGCGGTTTGAGCAACACACTAGTAGCCAGGATGGTCTAGGGGTGTGAGCAACACACTAGTAGCCAGATGGTCTAGGGGTGTGAGCAACACACTGGTAGCCAGAATGATCTAGCGGTGTGAGCAACACACGGAGCCAGGATGGTCTAGCGGTGTGAGCAACCCCACTGGTAGCCAGGATGGTGTAGCGGTGGTGAGCAACACGCTAGTAGCCAGGATGGTCTAGCGGTGTGAGCACACACTGGTAGCCAGGATGGTCTAGCGTGTGAGCAAACCACTGGTAGCCAGGATGGTCTAGCGGTGTGAGCAAACACCGGTAGCCGGGATGGTCTAGCGGTGTGAGCAACACGCTAGTAGCCAGGATGGTCTAGCGGTGTGAGCAACACACTAGTAGCCAGGATGGTCTAGCGGTGTGAGCAACACGCTAGTAGCCAGGAGGGTCTAGCGGTGTGAGCAAGACACTGGTAGCCAGGATGGTCTAGCGGTGTGAGCAACACCTGGAGCCAGGATGGTCTAGCGGTGTGAGCAACACACTGGTAGCCAGGATGGCCCTAGCGGTGTGAGCAATACGCTAGTACCCAGGATGGTCTAGCGGGTGAGCAACACACTGGTAGCCAGGATGGTCTAGCGGTGTGAGCAACACACTGGTAGCCAGGATGGTCTAGCGGTGTGAGCAACACACTGGTAGCCAGGAGGGGTCTAGCGGTGTGAGCAACACACGGTAGCCGGGATGGTCTAGCGGTGTGGCAACACCTAGTAGCCAGGATGGTCTAGCTTTGTGAGCAACACACTAGTAGCCAGGATGGTCTAGCGGTGTGAGCAACACACGGTACCCCGTTTATCTAGCGGTGTGAGCAACACCACTGGTAGCCAGGATGGTCTAGGGGTGTGAGCAACACGCTAGTAGCCGGGAAAGGTCTAGCGGTGTGAGCAACACACTGGTAGCCAGGATGGTCTAGCGGTGTGAGCAACACACTGGTAGCCAGGATGGTCTAGCGGTGTGAGCAACACGCTAGTAGCCAGGATGGTCTAGCGGTGTGAACAACACACTAGTCAACTCTAGATCACAGGTTCGTTTTTCTTATATATATATATGCGAGTGTGTATGTATGTTCCTTGAATGACTTATCTTTGGTTAACAAAATATATTTCAAGGTCTCAAGTTGTTTTTCATGAACCCATTAATAATTACATGATATCATCGCTTGCTTTGCGATGATATCATGTAATTAATGCTAGAAAAAGTCCTAAACCTTGCTCTGGACGAATCACAGTGGGAGAAAACATACACTTGCAGTCAGGTTAGCTAGACTTGGCTTACGTACAGTCTCTGGGATTTTCGCCAGCCTTCTTATTCTCCTACAGGGGATCCAAGAGCTGGTGAAGGGAACTCTGCCAGAGTCTATATGTAATTTGTCATGGGTGGAATATCCCTACCCTCCTACACCAATGGCACTAGCGTGTGCGATATCTTTTCTACCCAGACAAAAAGACCAGCTGAAGCTTTGCCTCACAAACAGTCCAAGTAGAACAGCCCCATTAAGGAAAACTGTGGAAAAAGCTGCTGCAGATGTGTTAGGGGATGAAAGCTTTTCTACTTAGAACTCTCATTTTAACTGTGAGTGCAAATCACTTATGTGATTTTCACCTAACATTTCATCTCGGCGACTGGTACACGTCTTAACCTGCAGATCTTTCACACTGCAGTGGCTCTCCGCTTTGCTGCCCCTATTCACACTGAGTACAAGTGTATTTGCGGCAGCGTGGTAGATGACTGATACGGTCTGCATGGCCTGCACTGTTCAGGCACCAAGGAATGGCATGATAAACAATGAAACCAACGAGATCATCAAGAGAAGCCTTGCTACAACCCTGAGGCCAGCCCAGATAAAATCTTGATTTTACTACCAAGCATCCCGGATACACCCGCCTGCCTTTCTTAAGGAATCGCATTATATCACTGGACGTATGGTAGACTGCTCTTGTGGGAATATACTTGATCATACACAAATAACCCGCACATAAAAGACAGAAGCTTACGACGACGTTTCGGTCCGACTTGGACCATTGACAAAGTCACACTAACAGAGGAGGAGCAGGACGGCTATATATAGGCAGGAAGAGGTGGAGGTAGTAGTAGTGGTAGTAGTAGTAGTAGTAGTAAGTAGTACAAGAATTGTATAATAATACCGACAGGATGAAATGACACACGCACAACACCCGGCATCCTCACCGTAGACGCCTTCGCCATCCAGCCAGCCACTGGATGGCGAAACGTCCACAACAAAGACAACCAGACGCCGCACATGTGTCTAATTTCATCAGAAGATGTAGTAGAAGAAGAAGAGGTAGTAGTAGTGGTAGTGGTAGAAGAGGGAAATAAGGAAGACGACCTTGTTCAACGGTTTCGTGTCATCTGTCCCTCTCTTCCCTATTTCTATGGCCTTCCCAAAACTCATAAACCTGATATTCCTCTTCGTCCTATCATATCCTCTAGAGGTTCTGTCTCTTATTCTCTTGCTTCTTGGCTGGCCAAAACCCTCACTCCCTTTCTTGGTACTTTTTCTCCTGCCCACCTCCGTCACTCTCAAGACTTCATTGAACGGGTTCGCTCTCTCCCAACCTGTAAGATGCTTAGTCTTGACGTTGAGTCCCTCTTCAACCAATGTCCCTCTTGATGATGTCCTTGATTTCCTTAGAGAGAAGGCCCATGAAGGGTTTCTTTCATCTCCCTATCCCCACTGAAGTCTTTCTTGATCTGATCCGCCTCTGTGTGGACTCTAACTCCTTCTCCTTCCAAGGGAAATATTATTCCCAAACCTTCGGTGTCGCTATGGGCTCTCCTCTCTCTCCTGTCCTTGCTAATCTTTACATGGAATACTTCGAGACTGTTCTTCTTCCTACCCTCGATGTGCAACCTTCACTCTGGCTCCGCTATGTGGATGACATCTTTGCTCTGTGGCCTCATGACTCCAGTCTCTTCCAACCTTTTCTTGAAGCTCTTAACAATCTTGCCCCCTTCCATTAAGTTTAAAGCTGAATGGGAATCTAATTCCTTACTTCCTTTCCTTGATGTCCATGTCCACCGCTCAGATACAGGTTTTTCATTTTTTCCTTTTCCGTTTACCGTAAACCTATGCACAGTGGCATGTACATTCACTACTTTTCCTATCATGCTTCCCCTGTCAAGAAAAGTGTTCTTATCTCCCTCTTTCTCCGTGCCCTCCGCATCTGTGATCCTCAGTTCCTTCTAGCAGAAATTTCCACTCTTTATAATTCGTTTTCTCCCGTCTTGGCTACCCTTCCCATTTCATAGACTCTGCCCTCTCACGTGCTAAACGCAATTTCTTCTCTCCCAAACTCTCTACTCATGGGAACTCTTCTATCCTCTGCCTTCCCTACATTTCCGGTCTTTCTAATCTCAACAATTCTCTCCGTCCCTTAGACATCAAGCTTACCTTCCGTCAGACTAACACTCTTCGCACTAATCTCGTTCATACCTCTCCTCCCTCTACAGATGTTCCTGGTGTCTACTCTATTTCTTTGCTCCTCCTGTCCTCTTCAATACTTTGGAGAAACTGGTCGTTCTCTTTCTGACAGACTTAGGGAGCACAAAAATAGTGTTAGGCTTGCCGACACTAACAATGCTCTTTTCTGTCACGTCAGAGATCATAGCCATCCTATTGACTGGTCTTCTGCTAAAACTGTCTTCCCTACTTCCAACTCGAACAGTCGCCGTTTAGTTGAATCCTCTCTTATACACAACTTTCCTTGTATGAACCTTAGCCCTGGCTTCGTCTCTGTAGATGCCTTCCTCTCCCACTACATTGTAAAATGCTCCAAACTTCAGAAAAACCGTGACTTAACCTGAATCCTCATTTTTTCTTCTTCTTCTTTTTTCTTCTTTCCTCTTCCCCTTTCCTCTCTCCTTTTCTCCTCTGGGTTGTCTTTCTCTCTCCTGTCTCGTGTTTCTGTTCCTTCTTTATTTTATTTCACCACTTCCCCTTTCACGCACCTCGGTGCGCTTGCTCTCCCTCTGTGGGTTTCTAGCTCTCTTGCAGTGTCCCCCTTCCTTTGTATTTGACTGGCTCGTCTTCCTTATTTCCCACTTCTACCACTACCACTACTACTACCTCTTCTTCTTCTACTACATCTTCTGATGAAATTAGACACATGTGCGGCGTCTGGTTGTCTTTGTTGTGGACGTTTCGCCATCCAGTGGCTGGCTGATGGCGAAGCGTCTACGGTGAGGATGCCCGGGTGTTGTGCGTGTGTCATTTCATCCTGTCGGTATTATATACAATTCTTGTACTACTACTACTACTACTACTACTAACCACTACTACTACCTCCACCTCTTCCTGCCTATATATAGCCGTCCTGCTCCTCCTCTGTTAGTGTGACTTTGTCAATGGTCCAAGTCGGACCGAAACGTCGTCGTAAGCTTCTGTCTTTTATGTGCGGGTTATTTGTGTATCGTTCCAGTCACGGTATTGTGCCTTTTTGTTATTTATATACTTGATCATCCACTCTCCTCAACACGTACATTCCATTTACTGCTGATCAAGAGGGGGGTGCTGCTGATTCCAGGAAAAATCACACATTCAACAAGTATAGAGGCTTGGCCCACCAGTATCACTTCGTCTCAACAGGATGAGAGATCCCGGGCTCGTAGGAAAAACATGCCACGGCTTCCCTCAAGGAACTGGATTTCAGGCTCATCGAAACCACCAGAGACCCGAGAGCTGTTACCTTTCTCTTCCAGCACCTCAGTGTGGCGATCCAGAGAGCAGAAGGCTGCTGCATCTTAGGGTTCTTGACCAGCGTCTGAGGAGCTCAAGGAGCGCCACAACTTAAATCTCTATATAATTTGTAATTCTACACGTAATTTTTCCTTAAGAAGTCAAACAATACAACAACACACAAAAACACACATATGTATAAAAATAAATATATATATATAATAAAAATAATTATAATATATTATATATAAATATATATAAATATTTTATATATAATAATATATATTAAATATATATATTTACATATATATATAAAATATATATATATATATATATATATAAAATATATAATATATATATATATATTATATATATATATAATATTTATAATATATATATATATATTCAGAATTTCGATTAAATATTGCAAGAGATAAGGTTTGACAGATAACAACTTAATGAGGTATGATGATTTAGATCACCTGGTAGATCATGTTAACACTCCATCAACAGTGTTTTCACACTGCAAACTTACCTCCCGTTTTCTTTCAACTCCGTTGTGGTGAGCTTCACTCTCCCGTGTTCTTCTCACCAAATATATTTATATATTTATATATATAAACAGGTTATAAATAACACCAACACCACGACAGGCAGTAAACACAAATAAAGTTTATTGTATTTTTGACATCATGCAATCATCACTTTTTTTAAAAAAAGTAAAACAAAACCAAAAAATTAAGGTCAATAATATCAAATAATCAGACGAGTTAAGAAAAAATACAGACAATTACACATATTAAGAAGAAATAAATTGATTACTTTAGGATAATTAACAACGTAACTAATTAGGAAAAACAGAGTTATAACTAAAGGGAATAAATGCAACATATATATAATGTGATAGATGGATGTATAACATGATAGATGGAAGAACATGATAGTTGGAAGAACATGATAGTTGGAAGAACATGATAGTTGGAAGAACAAGATAGTTGGAAGAACAAGATAGTTGGAAGTACAAGATAGTTGGAAGAGCAAGATAGTTGGAAGAACATGATAGTTGGAAGAACATGATAGTTGGAAGAACATGATAGTTGGAAGAACAAGATAGTTGGAAGAACATGACAGTTGGAAGAACATGATACTTGGAAGAACATGATAGTTGGAAGAACAAGATATTTTGGAAGACAAGATAGTTGGAATTACAAGGGGAATGATTGGAAGAGCAAGATAGTTGGAAGAACATGATAATTGGAAGAACATGATAGTTGGAAGAACATGATAGTTGGAAGAACAAGATAGTTGGAAGAACATGACAGTTGGAAGAACATGATAGTTGGAAGAACAAGATAGTTGGAAGTACAAGATAGTTGGAAGAGCAAGATAGTTGGAAGAACATGATAGTTGGAAGAACATGATAGTTGGAAGAACAAGATAGTTGGAAGAGCAAGATAGCTGGAAGAACATCATAATTGGAAGAGCAAGATAGTCGGAAGAACAAGATAGTTGGAAGAGCAAGATAGTTGGAAGAGCAAGATAGTTGGAAGAACAAGATAGTTGGAAGAACAAGATAGTTGGAAGAGCAAGATAGTTGGAAGAACAAGATAGTTTGAAGAACAAGATAGTTGGAAGAACAATATAGCTGGAAGAACAAGATAGTTGGGAGAACAAGCTAGTTGGAAGAACAAGATAGTTGGAAGAACAAGATAGTTTGAAGAACAAGCTAGTTGGAAGAACAAGATATTGGAAGAACAAGATAGTTTGAAGAACAAGATAGTTGGAAGAACAAGATAGTTGGAAGAACAAGATAGTTGGAAGGGCAAGATAGTTGGAAGAACAAGATAGTTTGAAGAACAAGATAGTTGGAAGAACAATATAGCTGGAAGAACAAGATAGTTGGGAGAACAAGCTAGTTGGAAGAACAAGATGGTTGGAAGAGCAAGATAATTGGAAGAACAAGATATTGGAAGAACAATTTTATTTTGGAAGAACAAGATAATTGAAGAACAAGATAGTTTAAGAACAAGTAGTTGAAGAACAAGATAGTTGGAAGAACATCATAGCTGGAAGAGCAAGATAGTTGGAAGAGCAAGATAGTTGGAAGAACATCATAGTTGGAAGAGCAAGATAGTTGGAAGAGCAAGATAGTTGGAAGAACAAGATAGTTGGAAGAGCAAATAGTTGGAAGAACAAGATAGTTGGAAGAACAAGTTAGTTGGAAAAAACAAGATAGTTGGAAGAACAAGATAGTTGGAAGAACAAGATAGTTGGAATAACAAGATAGTTGGAAGAACAAGATAGTTGGAAGAACAAGATAGTTGGAAGAACAAGATATTGGAAAAAACCGATAGCTGAAGAAACAAGATAGTTGGGAGAAAAGTTAGTTGGAAGAACAAGATAGTTGGAAGAGCAAGATAGTTGGAAGAACATCATAGTTGGAAGGACAAGAAAGTTGGAAGAACAAGATAGTTGGAAGAATAAGATAGTTGGAGGAACAAGATAGTTGGGAAAAGAACAAGATATTTGGAAGAACAAGATAGTTGGAAGAACAAGATTGTTGGAAGAACAAGAAAGTTGGAAGAACAAGATAGCTGGAAGAACAAGATAGTTGGGAGAACAAGTTAGTTGGAAGAACAAGATAGTTGGAAGAGCAAGATAGTTGGAAGAACAAGATAGTTGGAAAAACAAGTTAGTTGGAAGAACAAGATAACTGGAAGAACAAGATAGTTGGAAGAACAAGATAGTTGGAAGAACAAGATAGTTGGAAGAACAAGATAGTTGGAAGAACATGATAGTTAGAAGAACATGATAGTTGGAAGAACAAAAATAGTTGGAAGAACAAGATAGCTGGAAGAACAAGATAGTTGGAAGAACAAGATAGTTGAAAGAACATGATAGTTGGAAGAACAAGATAGTTGGAAGAACAAGATAGTTAGAAGAACAAGATAGTTGGAAGAACAAGATAGTTGGAAGAACAAGATAGTTGGAAGAAGAAGATAGTTAGAAGAACATGATAGTTGGAAGAACAAGATAGTTGGAAGAACAAGATAGTTGGAAGAACAAGATAGTTGGAAGAATAATATGATAGATGGAAGAACATGATAGATGGAAGAACAAGATAGTTGGAAGAACATGATAGTTGGAAGAACATGATAGTTGGAAGATCATGATAGTTGGAAGAACATGATAGTTGGAGGAACATGATAGTTGGAAGAACAAGATAGTTGGAAGAGCATGATAGTTGGAAGAACAAGATAGTTGGAAGAACATGATGTTTGGAAGAACATGATAGTTGGAAGAACAAGATAATTGGAAGAACATGAGAGTTTAAGAACAAGAATATTTGGGAAAGAACAAATAGTTGGAAGAACATGATAGTTGGAAGAACAAGATAGTTGGAAGAACAAGATAGTTAGAAGAACATGATAGTTGGAAGAACAAGATAGTTGGAATAACATGATAGTTGGAAGAACAAGATAGTTGGACGAACATGATAGCTGGAAGAATAACTTGATAGATGGAAGAATAACTTGATAGATGGAAGAATAACTTGATAGATGGAAGAAAAACATGATAGATGGAAGAATAACATGATAGATGGAAGAATAACTTGATAGATGGAAGAATAACCCTGTAGTTTTGAAGAATAACATAATAGATGGAAGAATAACTTGATTGATGGAAGAATAATTTTGATAGAGGGAAAAGAATAAAAATGATGGATGGAAAATAACATGATAGATGGAAGAAAACTTAAATAGATGGAAGAATAACTGATAGGTGGAAAAATTTACATGATAGATGGAAGAACATGAGATGGAAATATAACATGATAGATAGGATAACATGATAGATGGAAGAATAACATGATAGATGGAAGAATAACTTGATAGATGGAAGAATAACTTGATAGTTTGGAAGAATAACATGATAGATGGAAGAATAACATGATAGATGGAAGAATCACTTGATAGATGGAAGAATAACATGATAGATGGAAGAATAACATGATAGACGGAAGAATAACTTGATAGATGGAAGAATAACTTGATAGATTGAAGAATAACATGATAGATGGAAGAATAACACGATAGATGGAAGAATAACTTGATAGATGGAAGAATAACTTGATAGATGGAAGAATAACATGATAGATGGAAGAACATGAGATGGAAATATAACCTGATAGATAGAATAACATGATAGATGGAAGAATAGCATGATAGATGGGAGAATAACTTGATAGATGGTAGAATAACTTGATAGATGGAAGAATAACTTGATAGATGGAAGAATAACATGATAGATGGAAGAATAACTTGCTTGATAGACAGAAGAATAACATGATAGACGGAAGAATAACTTGTTAGATGGAAGAAAAACATGATAGATGGAAGAACAACTTGATAGATGGGAGAATAACTTGATAGATGGAAGAATAACATGATAGATGGAAGAATAACATGATAGACGGAAGAATAACTTGATAGATGGAAGAATAACTTGATAGATGGAAGAATAACATGATAGATTTAAGAATAACATGATAGATGGAAGAATAACATGATAGATGGAAGAATAACATGATAAATGGAAGAATAACTTGAAAGATGGAAGAATAACATGATAGATGAAAGAATAACATGATAGATGTAACTCAAATAACCCGCACATAAAAGACATAACTTACGACGACTTTTTCGGTCCGACTTGGACCATTGACAAAGTCACACAGTGTGACTTTGTCAATGGTCCAAGTCGGACCGAAACGTCGTCGAAGCTTATGTCTTTTATGTGGCGGGTTATTTGAGTATCGTTCCAGTCACGGTATTGTGCCTTTTTGTTATTAATGATAGATGTAAGAATAACATGATAGATGGAAGAGTAACTTGATAGATGGAAGAATAACATGATAGATGGAAGAATAACTTGATAGATGGAAGAATAACATGATAGATGGAAAATTAAGTAAGTATGGATTAATAGAGAGTTAGAAAAGAGGAGATAAAAGGAATGATAAAAACAGTGAAGGAGACACATGAAGGTGAGTGAGAGGAGAGCGAAGAGACTTTACTAGAGAAGTTGTGGAGAGACTTTGAGGTAGAGAGAAAAGATGAGGGAGAGAGGGTGGTGGGGGACAGGAGCAGCAGTACAACATCAGTAGAGGGACGTGCTACACTCAGTACACTCAGCTGGATGGACACTCACGTTGGCTTCGCCATTCTCTGCTGCTGCCTGCAAAACAGAGTCAGTGTTATCATCAAGAATATTGTGGTTATTGTCGGTGCTGGTAAAGTAGTGGATCGTGGTTATTGTTGGTGCTGGTTAAGTAGTGGATTGTGGTTATTGTCGGTGCTGGTAAAGTAGTGGATTGTGGTTATTGTTGGTGCTGGTTTTAAATATGGATTTGTGGTTATTGTCGGTGCTGGTAAAGTAGTGGATTGTGGGTTTTTGTTGGTGCTGGTTAAAATAGTGGATTGTGGTTATTGTCGGTTTCTGGTAAAGTAGTGGATTGTGGTTATTTGTTGGTTCTGGTAAAGTAGTGGATTGTGGGTATTGTTGGTGCTGGTAAAGTGTGGATTGTGGTTATTGTTGGTGCGGTAAAGTAGTGGATTGTAGTTATTTTTGGTGCTGGTAAAGTAGTGGATTGTGGTTATTGTTGGTGCTGGTAAAGTAGTGGATTGTATTTATTGTTGGTGCTTGTAAAAATATTGGATTGGGGGTTATTGTTTGGTGCTGGTAAAGTAGTGGATTGTAAATTTCGTTGGAGCTGGGTAAAGTAGTGGATTGTGGGTATTGTTGGTGCTGGTTAAGTAGTGGATTGTGGTTATTGTTTGTGCTGGTTAAGTAGTGGATTGTGGTTATTGTTGGTGCTGGTAAAGTAGTTTGGAAATTGTGGTTATTGTTTGTGCTGGTTAAGTAGTGGATTGTGGTTTTTGTTGGTGCTGGTAAGTAGTGGATTGTGGTTTATTGTTGGTGCTGGTTAAGTAGTGGATTTTGGTTATTGTTTGTGCTGGTTAAGTAGTGGATTGTGGTTATTTTTTGGTGCTGGTTAAGTATGGATTGTGGTTATTGGTTTGGGGCTGGTTAAGTAGTGGATTGTAGTTATTGTTGGTTTCTGGTTAAGTAGTGGGTTGTAGTTATTGTTGGGGCTGGTTTAAATATGGGTTGTGGTTATTGTTGGTGCTGGTAAAAGTTTGATTGTGGTTATTGTTGGTGCTGGTTAAGTAGTGGATTGTGGTTATTGTTGGTGCTGGTAAAGTAGTGGATTGTGGTTATTGTTGGTGCGGTAAAGTTAGTGGATTGTAGTTATTGTTGGTGATTTGGGTTTAAATAGTTTGGGTTGTGGTTATTGTTGGTGCTGGTTAAGTAGTGGATTGTGGTTATTGTTGGTGCTGGTTAAGTAGTGGATTGTGGTTATTGTTTTGGTGCTGGTAAAGTAGTGGATTGTGGTTTTCTTGGTGCTGGTTAAGTAGTGGATTGTAGTTATTGTTGGTGCTGGTTAAGTAGTGGATTGTGTTATTGTTGGTGCTGGTTAAGTAGTGGACTGTAGTTATTGTTGGTGCTGGTTAAGTAGTGGATTTTTAGTTATTTGGGGGCTGGTTAAGTAGTGGTTGTGGTTATTGTTGGTGCTGGTAAAGTAGGGATTGTGGTTGTTGTTGGTGCTGATTAAGTAGTTTGGGTTGTGTTTTGTTGGTGCTGGTTTAGTAGGGATTGTGGTTATTGTTGGTGCTGGTAAAGTAGTGGATTGTGGTTGTTGTTGGTGCTGAATAATAGTGGGATTGTGGTTATTGTTGGTGCTGGTTTAGTAGTGGATTGTGGTTATTGTTTGGTGCTGGTTAATTAGTGGATTATGGTTGGGGGTGGTGCTGGTTAAGTAGTGGATTAAAGGTTGGTGGTGGGGCTGTTAAGTAGTGGATTGTGGTTATTGTTGGTGCTGAGTAAGTAGTGGATTGTGGTTATTGTCGGTGCTGATTAAGTAGTGGATTGTGGTTATTGTCGGTGCTGATTAATTAAGTAGTGGATTGTGGTTATTGTCAGTGCTGGTTAATTAGTGGATTATGGTTGGTGGTGTGTGCTGGTTAACTATATGTATTGAAATTTAAGTCATTCCTAACCTAATTTCATTGTATCACCACCAACCATAATCCACTACTTAAGATGACTGGATAACTATGTAAAAAGCTTCTCCATTACACTCAAGAATACTTTAATACTTAAAATACAGATTAATCTCTCAGTGTGTATACATAGAGACATACAACTTTTTGTGTATATATCATACGGTATGTGTTCCATTAACACACACTATATATATATATATATATATATATATATTATATATATATTTTATATAATATATATATATAAAATATATATTATATATATATATATTTAAATATATATATATATATATATATAATATTTAATATATTAATTCAATCCCCCCTTATGTCACAGTAAATATTTCTCAAAGTAACACCCAATTAATAGGTATTTTTTTAATAAGAATTATCTTGATTTTAGATTTCCGAAAATTCTGACATACAATATCACAAAAAATATAAGAAACATCTAAATTTTAATATAAATCAATAAAATATACTATACTGTCTTATTATATAACTCTAATTATTTCTGTAGAGAAATTTAAAAACCTGTTGCCAGGAGCTGATTTAGAAGGGCACAATTATTTATGCCTTTGTTTATGAGCCGTACAAATGTTCTTGTGTACAACCATATCTATAACTAAGCCATGTGCAACTAAAATACAGTGCATCAATAACCCGGACATAGGAGAGAGGAGCTGATTACGATGTTTCGGTCGGACTTGGACCATTTACAAAGTCACACTAAGTGACTACATCCAAACCCATGTACAACCAAATCCATGTACAACTAAACCTACATACAATTAAACCATGAACAACCAAACCCATGTAAAACTGAATCCTTGTACAACTAAACCATGCAAACCAAGCCTATGTACAACCCAACCATATGCAACCCAACCATGTACAACCAAACCTGTCAGTAGAGTTGTACGTACAGGGAGAATCTATCTTCCCCACCTGGTACCAGACCTATACATGTACCTGTGTGCAGATTGCCTCATTCTCAACTTGTAACAGAAGAGTTCGTCAACCAGATGCTAGATGATAATATCGTACAGAGCAATTCACCCTGGAACGCGCCAATGATGTTAGTACCCAATAAAGACGGTATTTGGTACCCAGTTTGACTTTTATTAGTTGAATATTAAAACAACACCAGATCGTTTCCCACTTCTGGTTCTTGGTGACTTACTACGAAATATAGGCGATAAAGTAATATCGATCCCAGACTTATATTTGCTAATATACAGTGCCTTAAGCCATCCACCAACAACAAAATACCTTTCATTAGTTTACTTCTAGGGGAGTCAAATGCAGTGTTTGCAGCCTTCACAGAGACCCACGCAAAACATTACTTTGACAGTGAAATATGGATACCTGGATACAACCTTTTCAGATGCGACAGAAAGAACAGGCAACAAGGGAGGGTTGGCCTGTATGTCAAAGTCGCTCATTTGCACAGAGATACTGAACACCACAAATGATGAAGTTGAAGTTCTAACAATAAAAATCGAGAACCAAGACTTAGTCATTGTACTTGTATATAAGCCACCAGATGCAACTTCCCAACAGTTCAAGAAACAGCTATCGATAATTGACTTCTGTCTATAAAACCTTCCAGCCCCATCCCCGAACATCTTGCTACTTGGTGACTTCAATCTAAGACATATAAAATGGAAGAATGTAGCAAATAAAGTTGAAGCAGAAATAAGTCACACACACATGAGCTGCTGAATTTCTGTAATAAACACACCCTAAGTCAGCAGATAGTGGAGCCAACAAGACTGGAGGACACACTTGAACTTATTTTTACAAATAATGAGGACCTGGTAAGAAACATAATATCAAAAACAACTAATTTTGATCACAATCTAAGCGAAGTCCAGACTTACATGCACAGGAGTCCCGATCACCAAAATGCATACAGCTATGAGGGTACCTTTACCAAACTGAACTTCAACAACAAGAACATCAACTGGGATCAGGTAAACTATGTTCCACATGAAACATGTTGGGAAGATATCTTAAATTACATGTACCCTAACCAGTGAATTGAAAAGATTAACTTTCTGGTAGCTGAATTATGTTCAAGGTATATTCCCCTAAGAAAAAAGAAGAGAAGAAGTAAACTGGAGAGAGAGAGAGACGCTCCCTCTACAGGAGAAGGCAAAGAATCACTGAGCTCCTCAAGAATGCCAGATTATCTGAAACACGAAAGGAAGTGCTAACAAGGGAAGTGGAAAATATTAAGCTTAAGTTAAAGGACTCATACAGGATCCAGGAGAGACAAGAGGAGCTAAACGTGATTAGTGAAATTGAAAAAAAAATCGAAATATTTCTTTTCATATGCCAAAAACAAGGCAAAAACCACTTCTAGTATAGGGCCCCTGCTCAGACAAGACAGATCCTACACTGATGACAACAAAGAAATGGGTGAGATACTGAAATCTCACTGTGACTCTGTGTTCAGCGAGCCACTAATCAGTTTAAAGATAGACAATATAAATAATTTTTTCATGAATGAGCCTCAAAACCCTGTCAGTGTTTGCCAAATTTCTGACATAACCTTAATCCACTTAACTTTGAGAAAGCCATTGACAACATGCCCATGCAGTCAGCCCCAGGCCCAGACTCGTGGAACTCTGTGTTCATTAAGAACTGCAAGAAAACCCCTCTCAGGGGCCTTAAGTATGCTATAGAGAAGGAGCATAGACACAGGTGAGATTCCACAGTCACTAAAAACAACGGATAGAGCCTCACTCCATAAAGGTGGCAGCAAAGCAATAGCTAAGATTTTCCCAAAATAGCTAAGAACTTCCCACATAATAAAAATCTTTGAAAGAGTTCTAAAAAGCAGGATTGCAAACCACCTGGACTCCCAACAACTGTACAATCCAGGGCAACATGGGCTCAGAGCAGGACGCTCCTGCCTCTCGCAACTACTGGACGTGCGGCCAACAGTAACAGCCTCGTTAATCAGGCCCTGATCTACCATGAGGCCTGGTCATGGACCGGGCCACAGGGGCGTTGATCCTTGGAATACCCTCCAGGTAGACTCCAGGAGGGATTTTGGCAAATCCCTCTTCATGAGGACAGCCAAGAGCTAACAGCCTTATCCACTCCGACAGGTCATAATTATTTTCTCAGAATGGCCTCCTGTTTACACTTCTCTCCTATCATCTTCCTGAGGCTCATGAAGGGCATATGTCGAAGCCTCACAGGTAACGCCCTGATGCTGTGCCTAAACAACATGATCGTCATGTCAGAAGACATGGAAACGCATCTCAAAAAACTGAATTTGGTACTCGGTAAGCTTGAAGAAGCCAATTTAAAGATAAAGCTCTTCAAATGTCAGTTCCTTAGATCAGAGATCAAGTTTCTTGGTCACGAAGTCACTGTTAGAGGGGGTTACGACTGACCTAAGTAAAGGAATCGCTGTATAAAATTTTCCAACACCAAGAACTGCTGATGCTGTCGGATCCTTTGTGGCTTTAGCAGGATTTCGTAGAGCTTTCAATGCTAATTTTTCTCCTTTTGCAGCTCCTCTGAGTTGCTTAAGAAGGATGCGCCTTTCATTTGACCTTCCATCAAGAAATAGTATTTAAGATATTAAAAGACTAGCTAACTTCAGCTCCTGTATTAACGTTTCCTGATTTTGCACAGCCTTTCATATCTGACAACCGACGCTTGTTTCATCGACTAGGTGCTGTCGTAGCTCAAAAGACGGATAACAAATGTAACTCAATTGTGTTTGCTAGTTAAGTCCTAACCAAAGCTGAACGTAATTATATTGTAAATGAGCAAGAAGCATTAACTATAGTCTTTAAGGCACTTCCAAAATATCAATTCGTGTCTTGACAAATCATGTTCTGCTGATTCTGTTTCTCCAGAATAAATAGCCTACTGGACCACTAGTAAGATGATCTTTGAACATACATGAGTTAACCCCACTTTTGCACACTTGCCATACAAGTCAAGTGTAGACGCAGATGTATTATCTCTTGACATATTAGTGCAGTTCTAGTCGATCCTCCATCTGTCATGCTGAAGCTTGGCCAAGAGTTAGTCCCCATCGAGTTATTGAACACATAAGTGGTAATAAGTATAGGGTTAGAGAAATCAGCAGTTGAAATATCTGGCACCCAGACTTGTGAGCCAGATATACAACAAATTCGAGCAATACAATAGAGCGGAAACGTAATGTGAAGGACCTGGGAGTGATAATGTCAGAGGATCTCGCCTTCAAAGACCATAACAATGTATCTACCTCATCCGCTAGGAAAATGATAAGATGGATAATGAAAACCTTCAAAACTAGGGACGCCAAGCCCATGATTCTCTTCAAATCGCTTGTTCTCTCTAGGCTGGAATACTGCTGTACACTAAAGGCCCCCTTCAAGGCTGGCAACATTGCAGACCTGGAGAGTGTACAAAGAACTTTCACGGCACACATAAGTACGATAAGGCACCTAAACTACTGGGAACGGTTAAAGGTCCTTGATCTGTATTCCCTTGAACGCAGGCGAGAGAGATACATGATAATATACACTTGGAAGGTCCTGAAGGGATTGGTACCAAACCTGCACACGAAAATCACTCCCTATGAAAGCAAAAGACTCGGCAGGAGATGCAACATACCCCCAATGAAAAGCAGGGGTGCCACGATTGCACTGAGAGACAACACAATAAGTGTCTGGGGCCCAAGACTGTTCAGTTGCCTCCCAGCATACATAAGGGGGATTACCAATACACCCCTGACTGTCTTCAAGAAGGCACTGGACAGGCACCTAAAGTCAGTACCTGACAAACCGGGCTGTGGTTCGTACGTCAGCTTGCGTGCGGCCAGCACTAACAGCCTGGTTGATCAGACCCTGATCCACCATGAGGCCTAGTCTTCGACCGGGCCGCGGGGGCGTTGACCCCCGAAACCCTCTCCAGGTAAACTCCAGGTCAACTCTTCTGACCCAGTACCTTCTAAGTTTAGCAACCTGACTGACACATCTTGACTGTTGCTACACCTTGCAAACAAGACAAGTGATGAGGACGCCTCAGGTTTCTACCAATACCATTAATGTTGATTAATCTCAGTCAGAGCAAGTGTTAACCATTACTATTGAAATTGAAATCCCTGGATGTGATGACCACTCTACATATGTAAATCTTACCCTAGCAGAGTTGGTGTTAAGTGTCAATGCATTGTATAGAATCAATGCCTGTTTCCACTGCATCTGCCACCCCGTTCATTTGTTAGTTCTCTGTCTGTATCTCAAGGTCGACACACTGCTGCGTGTACCGAGCTGTCAGTAATGTTGTACACCAGAAGCTACACCAAAACCATTATACGGTGGAGATCATGTCACCACACTGAAACCAGGAAGACTAGGGACGACCAGCAACTGGTATCTTCATAGCATAGAGACGAGGCCATCAGATGTGAGTGTGGTTTCAGGCAGAAACGAAACCCTATAATAAACGATGACAGGAAGAAAAAATGTTCTTCATTCCACAACCATAACACTCATTCTCAACCCTACAACAAACCCATGTACAACCAAACCCATGTACAACCAAACCCATGTACAACCAAACCCATGTACAACCAAACCCAGTACACCAACCCAGTACAAACAAACCCATGTACAACCAAACCCATGTACACCAAACCCATGTACAACCAAACCCATGTACAACCAACCCTTGTACAACCAAACCATGTAAAACCCCAAAACCCATGTACAAACAAACCCATGTACAACCAAACCCATGTACAACCAAACCCATGTACAACCAAACCCATGTACAACCAAACCCATGTACAAACAAACCCATGTACAACCAAACCCATGTACAACCAAACCATGGTACACCAAACCATGTACAACCAAACCCATGTAAAACCCCAAACCCATGTACATCAAACCATGTACAACCAAACCCATGTACAACCAAACCATGTACAACCAAACCCATGCAAAACCCAAACCCATGTACAAACAAACCCATTACAACCAAACCCATTTTAAACCAAACCCATGTACAACCAACCCATGTACAACCAACCCATGTCAACCAAACCCATGTACAACCAAACCCATGTACAACCAAACCATGTACAACCAAACCCATGTACAACCAAACCCATTACAACCAAACCCATGTACAAACAAACCCATGAACAAAAAAAACCCATGTACAACCAAATCCATGTAAAACCCAAAACCCATGTACAACCAAACCCTGTACAACCAAACCCATGTACAACCAAACCCATGTAAACCAACCCATGAACAACAAAAACCATGTACAACCAAACCATGTAAAACCAAAACCCATGTACAACCAAACCCATGTACAACCAAACCCATGTACAACCAAACCCATGTACAACCAAACCCATGTACAACCAAACCCATGTACAACCAAACCCATTTTACAACCAACCCTTGTAAAACCCAAAAACCCCATGTACAAACAAACCCATGAACAACAAAACCCATGTACAACCAAGTCCTGTACAACCAAACCCATGTAAAACCCAAAACCCCATGTACAACCAAACCCATGTACAACCAAACCCATGTACAACCAAAACCCCATGTACAACCAAACCCATGAACAACAAAACCCATGTACAACCAAACCCTGTACAACCAACCATATACAAACAAACCCATGAACAACAAAACCCTGTACAACCAAAAACCCATATACAAACAAACCAATGAACAACAAAACCCTGTACAACCAAATCCATGTACAACCAAAAACCCATGCACAACCAAACCCATGTACAACCAAACCCCATGAACAACAAAACCCATGAACAACAAAACCCATGTACAACCAAACCCATGTACAACCAAACCCATGAACAACAAAACCCATGTACAACCAAACCCATGTACAACCAAACCCATGTACAACCAAACCCATGTACAACAAAACCCATGTAAAACCAAACCAATGTACACCAAACCCATGTACAACCAAACCATGTACAACCAACCCATGTACAAAAAACCCCACGTACAACCAACCCATGTACAACCAAACCCCATGTACAAAAACCCACGTACAACCAAACCCATGTACAACCAATCCCATGTACAACCAAACCATGTACAACCAAACCCATGTACAACCAACCAATGTACAACCAAACCAATGTACAAATAAACCCATGTAAACCCAAACCCATGTACAACCAAAACCCCATGTACAACCAAAGCCATGTAAAAAAAAACCCCACGTACAACCAAACCCATGTACAACCAAACCCATGTACAACCAACCAATGTACAACCAAACCATGTACAACCAAAACCAATGTACAACCAAACCCATGTACAACCAAACCATGTAAAACCCAAAACCCCATGTACAACCAAACCCTGTACAACCAAAGCCTGTACAACCAAACCCATGTACAACCAAACCAGTACAACCAAACCCATGTACAACCAAAGCCATGTACAACCAAAAACCCATGTACAACCAAATCCTTGTACAACCAAACCCATGTACAACTAATCCATGTAAAACCCCAAACCAATGTACAACCAAAACCCAGGGTTACAACCAAACCCATGTACAACCAAACCAATGTACAACCAAACCCATGTACAACCAAACCCATGTACAACCAAACCAATGTACAACCAAACCCATGTACAACCAAACTCATATACAACCAAACCCATGTACAACCAAAATCATGTACAATCAAACCCATGTACAACCAAAATCATGTACAATCAAACCCATGTACAACCAAACCCACGTACACTAAACCATGTAAAACCCAAAAACCCATGTACAACCAAACCCATGTACAACCAAACCCATGTACAACTAAACCCATGTACAACCAAACCCATGTACAACCAAACCCATGTACAACCAAACCCATGTACAACTAAACCCATGTACAACCAAACCCATGTACAACCAAACCCATGTACAACCAAACCCATGTACAACCAAACCCATGTACAACCAAACCCATGTAAAAACTAAACCCATGTACAACCAAACCCATGTACAACCAAACCCTTTGTAAAACCCAAACCCATGTACAACCAAACCCATGTACAACAAACCCATGTACAACTAAACCCATGTACAACTAAACCCATGTACAAAAAAAACCCCATGTCAACCAAACCCATGTACAACCAAATCCATGTACAACTAAACCCATGTACAACCAAAAACCCATGTACAACCAAACCCATGTACAACCAAACCCATGTACAACTAAACCCATGTATAACCGAATCCATGGACAACCAAACCCATATACAATCAAATCATGTACAACTAAACCCATGTACAACTAAACCCATGTACAACTAAACCCATGTACAACCAAACCCATATACAATCAAACCATGTACAACTAAACCCATGTACAACAAAACCCATGGACAAACAAACCCATGTACAACAAAACCCATGGACAACCAAACACATGTACAACCAAACCCATATACAATCAAACCATGTACAACTAAACCCATGTACAATCAAACCATATAACTAATCCCATGTACAATCAAACCTATGTACAACTAAACCCATGTACAACCAAACCCATTTACAACTAAACCCATGTACAAACAAACCCATGTACAACCAAACCCTTGTACAACCAAACCCATGTAAACTAAACCCATATACAACCAAACCCATGTACAACTAAACCCATGTACAACTAAACCCATTTACAACCAAACCCATGTACAACTAATCGCATGTACAACTAATCCCATGTACAACCAAACTAATGTACAACCAAACGCATATATAATCAAACCATGTACAACTAAACCCATTAACTCTGAAAACATATGTATCAACAGGCGAATAAGATGCTTGAGTATCTTTACTAGAAACAACACCTGAGTATCTTTACTAGGTGCAACACCTGAGTATCTTTGCTAGGTGCAACACCTGAGTATCTTTGCTAGGTGCAACACCTGAGTATCTTTGCTAGTGCAACCCCTGAGTATCTTTGCTAGGTGCAACACCTGAGTATCTTTGCTAGGTGCAACACCTGAGTATCTTTGCTAGGTGCAACACCTGAGTATCTTTGCTAGGTGCAACACTTGAATATCTTTGCTAGGTGTAACACATAAGAACATAACAACATAAGAAAGAAGGAACACTGCGGCAGGCCTATTGACCCATGCGAAGCAGGTCCATGGACCCCCCCTGCCTAGATCAATGACCATCTAGTCAGGTCACTTCCACTTAAGGAAGGAGCACAGCACCAGACGTGGTAGCCCAAGCTAGTCAGGTCCAACTCGCACCCACCCACACCCACTCATGTATTTGTCCAACCTATTTTTAAAACAACACAACTCTATTTCCAAATCAGTGCTTTCCTGCGTCCTTACGAAGCTAAACTTATCCAACTTGCTGTGAGTCCTGTCTTGGCTAGATATTTTCAGCACGCTATTTACATCCCCTTTATTTATTCCTGTTCTCCATTTATACACCTCGATCATATCATCCCTAATTCTACGTCTTTCTAGAGAGTGCAGATTCAGGGCCCTCAGTCTATCCTCATAGTGAAGATTTTTCATACATGGGATCAACTTTGTCATCCTCCTCTGTACGTTTTCCAGAGCATTTATATCCATTCTGTAATACGGTGACCAGAACTGAGCAACATAATCTAAATGAGGCCTAACCAAGGATATATAGAGTTGAAGAACAACCTGAGGACTTCTATTATTTATACTTCTTGATATGAAGCCAAGAATTCTGTTAGCTTTATTGCGAACACTTATGCACTGTTGTCTTGGTTTCAGATTACTGCTAACCAGAACTCCTAAATCCTTTTCGCAATCAGTAGTATAAAGATTTACACTATTCAGTTTATATGTGGCATGGTTATTGTCCTGTCCAACATTTAGAACTTTGCATTTTTCTATTTTAAACTGCATCTGCCACTTCTCCGACCACTGCAGCAGTCTATTCAAATCATCCTGGAGCGCACTAATGTCCTCAATAGAATGAATTAGACGGCCTATTTTGGTGTCATCAGCAAATTTGTTTATGTCGCTATTTATTCCCTCATCTATATCGTTTATGTAAATTGTGAACACCAAGGTGCCCAACACTGACCCCTGTGAAACACCGCTTGTAACGTGCCCCCATTCTGATTTCTCCCCATTTATGCAAACTCTTTGCTGCCTATTTGTCAACCATGCCTCTCCCCAGGAATAAATTTCTCCTCCTATTCCATGTGCCTTAAGTTTCCTCAAAAGTCTTTGATGTGGAACTCTATCGAAAGCGTTACTGAAGTCCACATACACAATATCATATTCATTACGATGATCTACCGCCTCAACACCTTAGCAAAAACAGTAAGTTCGTAAGACAGGAACGCCCCTTAGAAAAACTGTGTTGAGATTCATTTATCAATTCATGCCTATCAAGATGGCTACGAATTGCCTCGGCAATTATTGATTCCATAAATTTTCCCACTAAGGAGGTAAGGCTTATTGGTCTATAGTTTGAAGCTAAGGACCTGTCACCTGCTTTGTAAATAGGTATTACATTTGCCATTTTCCACTTATCAGGCACTATGCCAGTTTGTAGTGATATGTTGAAAAGATTAGCCAAAGGTTTGCCAAGTTCCTCTTTACATTCTTTTAACACACTTGCAAATAATTCATCAGGACCTGGGGATTTGTTAGGTTTAAATTTCTCTATTTGTCTGACGACCATGTCACTAGTTACTGCAGTCGTGCATAGTTTATTATCGTCCTGTTCTACATAATCTATTATTTCTGGAATTTCGCTAGTATATTCCTGAGTAAAAACTGAGAGGAGGTAAGAATTTAAAATTTCACACATATCCTTATCACTATCAGTGATCTGACCAGAGTTACTCTTAAGTGGACCTATCTTGTCTCTAATCTTACTTCTGTATAAACCATACCACGGGAGGGATTGAACCCGCGGTCAGAGAGTCTCAAAACTCCAGACCGTCGCGTTAGCCACTGGACCAGCTAGCCACAATAAGATTCGTCCAACTAGGTATATTTCTACACCATAGGAAGGTTAGCATAGGCACCACTGTGACCACAAATGCAAGTTTTACTTCTGTATACCTGAAAGAACTCTTTTAAGTTAGTCTTTGAATCCCTTGCGACCTTAGCCTCATAATCCCTTTTTGCTTTTCTTATTCCTTTTTTTATTTCTCTCTTTAATTGAATATATTGATTTCTTAACTGCCCATCCCCTCTTTTGATACGCCTATATATGCCTCTCTTTTGACCTATGAGATGTTTTAATCTATTGTTCATCCATTTGGGATCATTTTTGTTAGATTTAATTTCCCTACTCGGAACAAAAGTTGTCTGGGCAGCTAGAACTATGCTCTGAAAAACGTCATATTGACAACTAACACCACCTACCTGACCCATAGTCAGATCATCCCAATTTAGCCCACCCAGGTAATTTTTCAGCCCCAGGAAATCAGCCAATTGGAAGTCTGGGACAGACTTGATTACAGTTTACTAGGTAATTCCATAATATATTGAACCTAAGTGATTTGTGATCACTTTCCCCAAGCTCATCATTAACCTCAAGATTATTAATTAGTGAATCTTTGTTGGCAAGAACCAAGTCAAGCAGGTTGTTTCCTCTAGTTGGTTCTGTCACAACCTGTTTCAAAAAACAATCCTGAACCGCATCAAGAAAGTCACTAGACTCAAGATTTCCTGTCATAGTGTTCCAATCAATTTGTCTAAAGTTAAAATCCCCCATTAACACATTTTCATATCTAGACGCCTTTTGAATTTCGTCCCATAGCACCTTACTGCACTCTCTATCAAGGTTTGGGGACCTATATATCACACCCAAAATAAATTTTTCATACCCCTCGAGAAACTGTAGCCAAACAGATTCTGTGTCCGATGTTTCTAATTTTATATCATGTCTAACACAACAAGTTTAAATTATCTCTGGCGTACATCGCCACTCCACCACCCTTCCTGTTGACCCTATCAGTGTGGAACAGTTTATAACCTTGTATGTTGCATTAAAAAGGCATTTCTCTATCTTTCAAGCTGAACCAGGTTTCTCTTATAGCAATAATATCTACATTACCTGCACTTGCGAGTAATTTTAGCTCATCTATCTTATTTCTTAGACTCCTACTACTTGTATAGTAAACCTTAAGGGAGCTAGTGACCTGTTTTAGTGTCTCTCTTTTAGTGATAAAAAAAGGTTGCTGCGTAAGCGAAACGTTTCTTCCATATATAGATATATGCTGCATATGTATCTTATTAATCAATAAAGAGAGGCAGGTGTTGCACACATGTCTTACGTGGGGGCTGTGGTGTGGGGGGCTGGGGTGTGAGGGCTGGGGTGTGGGGCTGGGGTGTGGGGCTGGGTGTGTGGGGATGGGGGTGGGGGCTGGGGTGTGGGAGCTGGGGTGTGGGGAGTTGGGGTGTGGGAGCTGGTGTGTGGGGCTGGGTGTGTGAGAGTTGGGGTGTGGGAGCTGGGGTGTGGGGCTGGGGTATTAGGGCTGGGTGTGTGGGGGCAGGGGTGTGGGAGCTGGGGTGTGGGAGCTGGGGAGTGGGAGCTGGTGTGTGGGAGCTGGAGTGTGAGAGTTGAGGTGTGGGGGCAGGTGTGTGGGAGTTGGGTGTGGGAGCTGGGGGTGTGAGGCTGTGGGAGTTAGGCAGGGGTGTGATGGTGGGGTATGGGAGCAGGGGTGTGGGAGCTGGGGTGTGGGAGCTGGGGTGTGAGGGCTGCGGTGTGGGAGGCTTGGGTGTGGGAGCTGGGGTGTGGGAGCTGGGGTGTGGGGCTGGGGTGTTAGGGCTAGGAGTGTGGGGCAGTGGTGTGGGAGCATGGGGTGGTGGGAGCTGGGGTGTGGAAGCTGGGGTGTGAGATGTGGGTGTGGGGGGGCAGGGTGTGAGAGCTGGGGGTTGTGGGAGCTGGTGTGTGGGGGTGTGGGTGTTAGGGAGGGGTGTGATGGCTGGGTGTGGGAGCAGGGGTGAGGGAGCTGGGTGTGGGAGCTGGGGGTCGAGGAGGATGGGGTGTGGGTGCTGGGGTGTGGGTGTGCTCGGGGGTGTGGAGCTGGGAGTGTGGAAGTTGGGTGTGTGGGAGCTGCGGTGTGGGAGAAGCTGGGGTGTGGGAGCTGGGGTTGTGAGGCAATTAGACAAGGTATACACAACGTGGTGTATACTTCACAACGGGTTTGTTACCTTCAACGGGTTTGGGTGTTACCTTCAAACAGTGTGTATACCTTCACAATCGTGTGTATAACTTCACAACGTGTGTATACTTCCACAACAGTGTGTATACCTTCACAACAGTGTGTATACCTTCACAACAGTGTGTATACCTTCACAACAGTGTGTATACCTTCACAACAGTGTGTATACCTTCACAACAATGTATATATTCTCGAAACCCCCAGAGTGTCCCGAAAAATTTAATATGTGGAATATGAATAAAAGAGAATCAAAATGGTTCTGCTGGTCCGCTGCGATACACTTCCATGTCGCTAAAGTTTATGTATCAGCTTGAGTTTTCCTACAGACTTGGCAAGACCCGCACTGGAGCATCGATCTATTCACTGGGAATCACGGTTGCCAGGACAATGACTTCCAGAAGGTCTTCATCCATGGAATGATTGCAGCTACCGTCACTGAACCTCTTCTGCCAACCTGCTACAACGCTCAAAGACCTGGCCAACGATGAAGCGATCTTCGTTACCACATCTGACAGGGACTCGTATACAAGTCTAAGCAGCAGTAAAGTGTAAGAACTCAATAAAAAATTCGATTCAATATAGTCTGAAATGCATGGAACAAGGTAAAAAAAAAATTGTGTTACTCCCAGTAGCCCTAGATCAGCTCGTATATATGGTACTCCCAAAACCCACCAAATAAACAGTATACTTAATTAACCCCATCACGTAAGATACCGGCAGTTCTCCTCACAGACTGGTGCGAACTCGAGCGAAACTTTTATCCAAACTGATAGAAACGATGAGCAACGCATATTTAAAACATTCGGGTGACCACCACAGTAGTGGTAAACACAACTTGAGTAAACAAGAAACTGGCAAGTCTGGATGTTACTTCATAATTTGCAAATGTACCTACTATCCATACTACTGAACTTCCAAGGATGGTCACTTACGACCTCCTTCCTCTTCTCTCTGTCAGAGATTTCGTCGATGGTATTGAAGTGTGTGTGTGAATTGTAATCTTTTTATGTTACTTCTCTGTAGAGGTAAAACTTTGGCATGGAAATGGAGTCGCCCATTTATGCATTACTGGCTATCCTGTACATGGAATAAAGTGAGGCGGGAAATTTCACTCCGTTCATTCTCAAGAATGCGAAGTAGCTGTGGAATGTAGATAATACAAGGTTCAACACCACCGACCTACGAGAGAGACAACATAGTTGAACCTTACATTAAATTTACACTTCATGAGGAATGTGAAGACAAACGTCCCTAGATGTATTTGTTTTTATTTATGTTTGCAATAAGCTGTATTTCAAAGTCTACCAGACACATGCTAATAAGAACAATTTAATGCATTTTCACTCAAACCATAACAAAACCAAACACTGAGTCGTTATCAGATTCTATCCGGTTATCTACGAGGTATGTAGTCCTGAATACCATGAGGAGGAATGGGACTACATTTACCTGTCTTATTTCAACAATGATTGTAGATGTTGTGCTCTGAGGATCATCAACACCCACATGGTGGACAGGCACGGTGTCAGACCAGACCTGCCACTTCCCCCTCCCCCCAGCACGGTGTCAGACCAGATCTGCTGCTCGACACCCCAACATGGTTAACGAAACACTGCAGAAGAATATACTGCAGCCATTTACCTCACGAATCGAGGAAAGAGTTTAAGCTTTGTTTCTGTGAGATCAATAGTTTGTGGCTAGCAAGAATTTGTATTATACCAGCATACACGCAGCCCCACCCCTGACCACCATGCCAATACCACCATCAATACCACCAACATGCCAATACCACCACCAACATACCAGTACCACCACCATTACCACCATCACTACCATCACCATACCAATATCCCCCATGAACGTACCTTAGTATCCTCCCCATAAACGTACCTTAGTGTTCCCCCATGAACGTACCTTAGTACCCTCTCCATGAGCATACCTTAGTACCCTCCCCATAAACGTACCTTAGTATCTTCCCCATAAACGTACCTTAGTAACCTCCCCATGAAGATACCTTAATAACTGTGGCATGGTACGAGTATGTTACATTTCATTCCGAGTATGTTACACTCCCATATAGGCTGCCTCCCAACCAGTGAACTAGGTGCTAAGGGTTTAACGATTATAGGGTACCCATCGTTAAATCAGTACCTGAGTTCATTGGTCAATCACAGACATTCCTGCCAAAACTGAAGCAAAATTGTTCACTTGTGCCAAGCGAACTGACAGACTTGCCTGAGCCGCTGGCTGAGCACGGTGCATTCTTCAGCTTCTGTTTTTGCCATTTTTTGTCACCGTGTGGTACACTTACTATTCTGATCTGTACTTAGTGTACATACTTGTATATATCTGGCAAATTATATCTGGTGAAGGAAAATACAAGTCATATACTATTGTTGAGTTTCGTTTGCTCCACTTAGAATCCCATTACGACCAGGTCACAGGCCATACCATGCCTGTGTCCATAATAGTAACCACCCCATGAATGCACCTTAGTAACCTCCCCATGAACGTACCTTAGTATCTTCCCCATAAACATACCTGAGTAACCTCCCCATGAGCATACCTTAGTACCTTCCCCATGCACATACCTTAGTAACCACCCCATCAGTGTACCTTAGTACCCTCCCATGAGCATTCCTTAATTAATGCCCCCACCATGACCTTATCTTAGTGTCCTCCCCATCAATGCCCTCACTCATTTGCAGTGAGTTAACAAATATTTCTTGGTAAATGAAACTAACCATGTTTTTGGAGCAACTGTACCAGCAGGTGACTGGAGAATTGGGGAAAGCTAGGAGAAAATGTTGCGATTGAGGAAAACCAAGAGAATTCATAGCTATCCCCTAGAGAAAGAATTTTCAGGACAATGAAGAAAGCTGCAATGAAGTGGTGACCAGCAGAATCGAAGATGACTGCTGACACTACTGAAAGCTGGTGGGAAAGGACCGAGACTGAATACAAAAAAGATCCAGGAGACTGCTGTGGAAACCTTTAACTCCTCTGTACTGCATGACGAATGTGGATAGACTACTAGGAGCAACGTGACGAACTACACCGAGATAATGTTGTTCTTGTAGAGGACACTCAGATTATGTTTATGGATAGGGCTTTTTATTTGAAGGATAGGGGTAGGAGACAGGATTTGTTTTCTCTTGACTGCATTATAACTGGTAATAAGATCAATTCTGTTATCTGCCTCACTGCTGGGGGCAATGAGGATGGCAAGCAGGCATAAGGCAGCAATAGACAATTAGGAAGAAAGAAGAAGGAAGAAAGAGTTCCCTGTAATATGTGGCATTATGCAAAGGAGAGTTGGAAAACACTGTATGGATATTGCACTGCCATTAATCGACAACTGGGATCACTTGTATGGTCAGAAATTACATGCATGCCAGAGATTGAGGTTCACTTATCTAGGGCTGGAGTGGAGGTATTAGCTAGCTTAGTGGCAGAACTGTTATGACATGAAACTACAGAGGAATGATTTTATGTGGGGAAAATTTGAAATATAGTACAACAGAATTGGGCAGTGTGAATTATCTTGGATGCCACATTGTGGGTTCTGGGGATGCCAGTTGTAGGCAGAATAAGGTAGGATTGTTAGTTAACATTGGAAATTCGGTGGTATTAGGTGATAAGAACAACAGCAGAGACAGTGGAGGAGCAGGGAGAGGAAAATGAAGAGAGGGTTTCTCAATATGTTTTACACAAATAAGTGTAGCATAGAAACAATATGGACAAGTTGAGAGTAGCTGCAAGTGCGGATAACACTGATGTATTTGCTGTAACTGAGACATGGTTTAATTTTGAAGAATCGGGACGTGCCTGCCGAATGCTACATTGACAGTTTTTGGTTGTTCCATGTTGATAAAAATAAAGGGGAGGTGGGGCGGTATTATGTGTCCGAGAACACTTGGATTTCTGCATAAAAAAACGGGTATAAAGACTAAAGGGACACACACAAACAGTCTGTGTGAGTAACATGAAAACATTATTTAAAGTGTGATATACCATTGCTCAAACTTGGCTAGGGAACAAGAGAGGAAATTGTTAAGATTCGAAGGTAACATTAATACAGTAATTCTAGGAGATTTTAGCTTTAATCAAATTGATTGGCGTTCCTTGACTAGGGAACTAAAGTCAAACTGACTTACTGAAATTCAAGACTGCTTTTCAAAACAGTTGTGACAATACCAATGAGGAAAAATAAGGTGCTTGATTTGGTTCTGACAAACAATGATACCCTTTGTTAATAATCTAGAGATTACAGAGGAACTTGCCACGAGCACAAGTTGATTACATTTAACATTGAACATCTGCCTAGAGGGTAACAGTTGTAAACAATAGTGACAATATGTAACTATGACACAAAATGTGGATTATGATATTTTATTGTGAAGACATTTCGCCCACTTAGATTATCACTTCAACTGAATTGATAAAGTTCCTGGTGGACAAAACGTCTTCAAAATAAAATATCATAACTCATATTTACATACTGGTGACATGAGTATGACGTGCAACAGTTAGAAAGTTGTTGTTATTGAAACGTTTCGCCTACACAATACGTTTCTTCAATCAAATACAGAGGAAACGGCAGAAGTGCTGACTAGGCAATAATGATGTGATCAGTCCATCTCTGTAGCAGTACTTTTTTGTGTTTCATGCGGATACTCCCGACACAACCATTTAATTAACGACAGAGATGCACCATCGCCAGGGAAGAAGAGACCCAGAGACGCAGCATCTTGGGAACATCACTCATCTGTATGTCAAACAGTTTCATCCACAACAGCGGCCAGGAAACTTCTTCGTTATCCGACATGATACCAGACCTACTGGCCCATGCCGGGTAGGTTCTTCTCAGATCCAGACTCTTCTCAGCTGTCAACTTCGACATTTCCTCGCCTGATCCTTCACGTCACTAAGCTCGCTTTAAATACGCACGTCCTTTCTACCCAGGTTGATCTGTTTGTGTATTGATAAGCCCACTGTGTGGAAGACTTTGTCAATAAAGGCCCACATTGTACTTGTTATGCAGGCTACTGCCTTGTAATGTGAAATAAAAGTACTTCAGTAATTTAAAATCACGTTGGTGTTTTGTGGAAGCTTTTCATGAGTGACGTCACGGCGTGACTAAAAAAAAAAAACATACCACGGGCGGGACTGAACCCGCGGTCAGAGAGACTAGAGAGGAGCATGGGTAAGATGGCCCCGAGGTAACATAAGTAACTTTGTGTATATTTTGTGGTTTTGATCAGACTGTAATGTGTATATATATGTTATTTTATGCTCCTATAGGCCCTAACAGGTACGTGGCCCGGGGGGTCTGTGTGAATGTGGAGAGAACAGAAATAATAGCTTGTATACCAGCAGGTTGGGATGATGCCGGCCCATTAGGGTCGCTACTTGAAGTCTGCCTGGAGGGTGTTCCTGGGGTCAACGCCCCACTGCCCAGTCCATGACTAAGCCTCGCAGTGGATCAGGGTCTGATCAACCAAGCTGTAACTGCTGGTCACACGCAATCCAATGTACGAACCACAGCCTGGCTGGATAGGCACTGACTTTAGGTGGCTGTACAGGCAGTGTGTTTAAGTACCCTGGGGCGACCCAGAGGGCCATACCCACGAGGGAGAGAGGAGTGGAGTTGTTGACTCTAGGATGCCTGGTCGCCAAGTGAGGCCAAGGTTAGGGTGGTGCTGGCTGAGAATGGGTAGGCTTATAGGTGGCAGCACCAGCATGGCACGGAATATGAACCCAGTTGGGCATACAAGTTGAACAGTCTTGGGCCCCTGATACTTACTGCGTTATCTCTTAGTGTACTCACGGCAACCTTACTTTTCATTGGGGTATGTTGCACCGCCTTCCAAGTCTTTTGCTTTCGTTAGGAGTGATTTTTGTGTGCACATTTGGGATTAGTCTCTCTAGGAGTTTCCAGGTGCAAATTATGATGTTTCTTTCTCGCCTGCGTTCCAAGTACAGGTCAAGGGACTTCAAACATTCCCAGTAACTTAGGTGCCTAACTGTACTAATAAGTGCAGTGTAAGTTCTTTGGTCATGTTAATTTTCTTGTGGATTTACCTTATCAATAGTGAAGGTTTACGAGTGCATAACCTATCGGTTCGGTTTTGTGATGTGTGTTGAAGGCGGGTTTATCTCCTAGACCAGTGTTTACCTCGCAGACCAGTGTTTACCTCCTAGGGTCCCACAACTTCTTAAGAGTACTACAATTGTATCTCCTTATTATTTATCTACAAACACAGGTTATTTGTCTTCAGAAATGCTTGTACGGAAGTTTCTCTATGTTACTCCCACGTATATTTGCTCAAGGTCGCTGCAAGGGAGTGTGTGTATCCCTGCCGTGGTTTGGACTTGGTGGTATTACTTACTAGTGATGCATTGTTCTTCCTGAAAGGTAAAGAATGGGGGCGGGAATATGGCTGAGGTACAATGTTTGCAGGAAGCAGGACAAGTGTTTCTTGACGCGAGTCTTAGATGATGACCCGCGCAGCTGGAGCTTTTGGTCATCTGACCGAGACCTTCCGTCTACCCCTTTATAAATGATGGTTATGATTATAACCAATTGTTAGTATTATATATGCTGAGGTATACAATTGGAAGACAGTTATATAGGAGATTCACTGTGGATATCTAGTCCATAGACACACACACACAGGTATGATAACAGATGCCATCTTTCCAACGGGATACAAGATCCTGAGGAAAGACAGAGGGAACAGTGGGGGTGGAGGAGTGGCATTGCTGATCAAAATCCGATGGAATTTTGATGAGCTGGAGAGAGGAGACAGCGGAGAAGAAAGTGATTACATAGCGGGAACGCTTCACTCTGGAGGTCCCAAGGTGGTAATAGCAGTGATGTATAACCCGCCACAGAGCAGCAGGAGGCCAAGGTAAGAGTACGACGAGAGCAATAGAGCAATGGTTGACACACTGGCTGCAGTGGCCAGAAGAGCTCATGCATGCAGGGCAAAGCTCCTGATCATGGGTGACTTTAACCACAAGGAGATCGATTGGGAGAACTTGGAGCCACATGGGGGCCAAAATACATGGAGGGATAAGATGATGGAAGTGGTACTGGAAAACTTCATGTACCAACACGTAAGGGACACTACAAGAGAGAGAGGAGAGGATGAACCAGCAAGACTGGACTTAGTATTCACCTTGAGTAGTGCATATATCGAGGACATCACATATGAAAGACCCCTTGGGGCCAGCGATCATGTGGTTTTAAGCTTCGAATACACAGTGAGGAACTCAACAAGAGATTCAAAGAAGTGTTCACAGAGGAGACAGAAGGGGCTCCAGAAAGACGGAGAGGTGGGGCACACCACCATGTGCTGGACACAGTGCACACAACCGAGGAAGAAGTGAAGAGGCTTCTGAGTGAGCTAGATACCTCAAAGGCAATGGGGCCAGATAACATCTCCCCATGGATCCTGAGAGAGGGAGCAGAGGTACTATGTGTACCCCTAACAACAATATTCAATACTTCTATCGAAACAGGGAGATTGCCTCAGACAAGGAAGACAGCAAATGTAGTCTCAATCTTTAATAAAAGGAGACAGACATGAAGCACTAAACTACAGACCAGTGTCACTGACATATATCATGGAGATCATGGAGAAGATATCAGGGGGTGAACGCCACCAGAAAGAAATGATCTCATCACAGCACTCACATGGTGTTCCAGGAGCGAAACCTAGTGCTAACACCCACGGACATTCTATGAATGGGGACACATAGACAAAGAGGTGGATGAACTTGCCCAAATTTTCTCTTGGACTGGAAGATTGACACAGGCCACACAAGATGTGCAAAACTGGAGAAAACAGGTTAACAGGACAGGCCACTAAATGTATCAAAACTGTCAGGAGAAAGGTCATGTATAGGAGAAGAGTGGGCACCTGGACAAAAGGATCCCACAGTCAGCCAACCATGCGTTTCTATGGGCATCGGGAAATCCTGTGTCCCTTATGGAATTCTATGACATGGTGACAGCAGTAGACAAGAGAGAGAGGGTGGGTGGATTGCATTTTCTTGGACTGCAAGAAGGCATTTGACACAGTTCCACACAAGAGATTAGTGCAAAAACTGGAGGACCAAGCAGGGATAACAGGGAAGGCACTACAATGGATCAGGGAATACTTGTCAGGAAGACAGCAGCGAGTCATGGTATGTGGCGAGATGTCAGAGTGGGCACCTGTGACCAACAGGGTCCCACAGGGGTCAGTCCTAGGACCAGTGCTGTTTCTGGTATTTGTGAACGACATGGCGGAAGGAATAGACTCTGAGGTGTCCCTGTTTGCAGATGACGTGAAGTTGATGAGAAGAATTCACTCGATCGAAGACCAGGCAGAACTACAAAGGGATCTGGACAGGCTGCAGACCTGGTCCAGCAATTGGCTCCTGGAGTTCAATCCCACCAAGTGCAAAGTCATGAAGATTGGGGAAGGGAAAAGAAGACTGCAGACAGAGTACAGTCTAGGGGGCCAGAGACTACAAACCTCACTCAAGGAAAAAGATCTTGGGTTGAGTATAACACCAGGCACATCTCCTGAAGTGCACATCAACCAAATAACAGCTGCAGCATATGGGCGCCTACCAACCTCAGAACAACATTCCGACATCTTAATAAGGAATCGTTCAGGACCCTGTACACCGTGTACGTTAGGCCCATATTGGAGTATGCGGCACCAGTTTGGAACCCATACCTAGCCAAGCACGTAAAGAAGCTAGAGAAAGTGCAAAGGTTTGCAACAAGACTAGTCCCAGAGCTAAGAGGTATGTCCTGTGAGGAGAGGTTAAGGGAAATCAACCTGACGACACTGGAGGACAGGAGAGATACGGGGGACATGATAACGACTTACAAAATACTGAGAGGAATTGACAAGGTGGACAAAGACAGGATGTTCCAGAGACTGGACACAGCAACAAGGGGACACAGTTGGAAGCTGAAGACACAGATGAATCACAGGGATGTTAGGAAGTATTTCTTCAGCCACAGAGTAGTCAGGAAGTGGAATAGTTTGGGAAGAGATGTAGTGGAGGCAGGATCCATACATAGCTTTAAGCAGAGGTACGATAAAGCTCATGGTTCAGGGAGAGTGACCTAGTGGCGACCAGTGAAGAGGCGGGGGCCAGGAGCTTGGACTCGACCCCTGCAACTTCAACTAGGTGAGTACAGGAACTAAGGAAGACAGCACTAGGCCCACTTGCCCATGACAAGACACGTGTAACAGTTAGGTATCTATATTCCGAAACGTTTAGCCTACACAGTAGGCTTTTTCAGTCGAGTACAGAAGAGTTAGCAGAAGCAGTAGAGATGCGAAGACGGTGTAATCAGTCCCTCACCCCTGAAGACGTAGTTATGAGGTGGTCAGTCCCTCAGCCTGGAGAAGAGTTTTGTTCCAGACATTACTGTTGCAAGAGTCTTACTTATTAACCTGTCGGTATTGTATACCACTTCATATTCACTACTGGCCCATCATATTCACTACTTTCCCATCATGCTCACTACTGGCCCATCATATCACTACTGGCCCATCATATTCACTACTGACCCATCATATTCACTACTGGCCCATCATATTCACTACTGGCCCATCATATTCACTACTGGCCCATCATACTCACTACTGGCAAATCATATTCACTACTGGCCCATCATATTCACTACTGGCCCATCATATTCACTACTGACCCATCATACTCACTACTGGCCCATCATATTCACTACTGGCCCATCATACTCACTACTGGCCCATCATATTCACTACTGGCCCATCATACTCACTACTGGCCCATCATACTCACTACTGGCCCATCATATTCACTACTGGCCCATCATACTCACTACTGGCCCATCATACTCACTACTGGCCCATCATATTCACTACTGGCCCATCATACTCACTACTGGCCCATCATGCTCACTACTGGCCCATCATATTCACTACTGGCCCATCATATTCACTACTGACCCATCATATTCACTACTGGCCCATCATATTCACTACTGGCCCATCATATTCACTACTGGCCCATCATACTCACTACTGGCAAATCATATTCACTACTGGCCCATCATATTCACTACTGGCCCATCATATTCACTACTGACCCATCATACTCACTACTGGCCCATCATATTCACTACTGGCCCATCATACTCACTACTGGCCCATCATATTCACTACTGCCATCATACTCACTATGGCCCATCATATCACTACTGGCCCATCATATTCACTACTGGCCCATCATACTCACTACTGGCCCATCATATTCACTACTGGCCCATCATACTCACTACTGGCCCATCATACTCACTACTGGCCCATCATACTCACTACTGGCCCATCATATTCACTACTGGCCCATCATACTCACTACTGGCCCATCATACTCACTACTGGCCCATCATACTCACTACTGGCCCATCATACTCACTACTGGCCCATCATATTCACTACTGGCCCATCATACTCACTACTGGCCCATCATACTCACTACTGGCCCATCATATTCACTACTGGCCGATGCTCGGCTGAGTCTTCTCGAGCCCAAACTAAAAATTTTGATTCATATATTTGCTAGATAATTCCCCGCCTCGTCAACTGATAATTCTTCCATCTTCCATAAATGTGAACGTACCCAACTTCAACCGTTCCATTTGTATTCTTCAAGTATTTCTCTCACTCGTGACGAAGTGTTTGCTTAACGTTATCAGCTGTGCATATAAGACTTTATCTCTACATGTGTACCCTCATTCAACGCCTTCGTCCCCTCACTTACCCCTCACTTACCCCTCACTCCTCATGTAACCTCTCTCTGACGTCACAACTAAGCCATGGTATGATTTATGACGTCATGATACTCATCAAGGCTCCCCTCCCCAAGAGGGGAAAGGAGGGGACGTACGCCATTGCTGCGTCAGAACACGACAGATGACGTCATAATATTAATCAACACTCCCCCGTGGAGGGGGGGGGGGGTCTACGTCAGGGGTCAATATGCAACCGTTCTTTGCAAGTGTGCAACCAAGCTGTGTTGCACCTGACACCCGACTCTGTAAGCTGACAGCCACACTGATGGTAACAACACCAGCAACAGCACCAGCACCAGCACCAGCACCAGCACCAGCACCAGCAACAGCACCAGCAACAGCACCAGCACCAGCAACAGCACCAGCAACAGCACCAGCACCAGCAACAGCACCAGCACCAGCACCAGCACCAGCAACAGCACCAGCAACAGCACTAGCACCAGCAACAGCACCAGCACCAGCACCAGCACCAGCAACAGCACCAGCAACAGCACCAGCAACAGCAACAGCAAAATACAGCAACAGCAACAGCACAAGCACCAGCACCAGCACCAGCAACAGCACCAGCACAGCACGCACCAGCAACAGCACCAGCACAGCACCAGCACCAGCACCAGCACCAGCAACAGCACCAGCACCAGCACCAGCACCAGCACCAGCAACAGCACCAGCACCAGTAACAGCACCAGCACAAGCACCAGCACCAGCAACAGCACAGCACCAGCACAGCACCAGCACAGCACAGCACCAGCACCAGCACCAGCACCAGCACAGCACCAGCAGCACCAGCACAGCACAGCACCAGCACAGCACCAGCACAGCACCAGCACCAGCACAGCACCAGCACAGCACCAGCACCAGCACAGCACCAGCACAGCACCAGCACCAGCACCAGCACCAGCACCAGCACAGCACCAGCACCAGCACCAGCACCAGCACAGCACCAGCACCAGCACCAGCAACACAGCAACCAGCACCACAGCCCAGCAACCAGCACCAGCACAGCACCAGCACCAAACCCAACAGCACCAGACACCCAGCACCAGCACAGCAACACAGCACCAGCACCAGCACACAGCACAGCACCAGACACACCAGCACCAGCACACACAAGCACCAGCACCAGCACCAGACACACCAGCAACAGCACCAGCACCAGCACCAGCACAGCACCAGCAACGACAGCACCAGCACAGCACCAGCAAACACCAGCACAGCACAGCACAGCACCAGCACCAGCACAGCACCAGCACCAGCACCAGACAGCAACCAGCACCAGCAACAGCACCAGCACAGCACCAGCAACAGCAACAGCACCAGCACAGCAACAGACAACACACCAGCACCAGACACACAGCACCAGCCAGCACACCAGCACAGACACACACCAGCACAGCACAGCACAACCAGCACAGCACAGCACCAGCACAGCAACAGCACAGCACCAGCACAGCACCAGCACAGACACACAGCAACCAGCACACAGCACACAGCAGACACACAGCAAGCAACAGCACCAGCAACAGCACCAGCAACAGCACAGCACCAGCACACCAGCACAGCACAGCACACAGCACAAGCACCAGCAACAGCACCAGCACCAGCACACCAGCAAACACAGCACCACACAGCACCAGCACAGCAACAGATCACAGCACAGGCATCACAGCACGAGACACCAGCAAGGCCACCAGCACTCATCACAGCAGCAGACACATCACAGAGGTCAACAGCAGGAGGACTCACACAGCAGGAGGTCATCCAGCAGAGGATACAGCAAGATCACATCAGCAACAGCACAGCAGAGGATCACATCAGCAGGAGACAACAGCAGAGGATCATCACACAGGAATCATCACAGCAGGAGACACAGCAGAATCAGCAAGTCACCAGCAGAGGATCATCATCAGCAGAGGTCCATCGCGAGGATCATCACAGCAGGAGGATCATCACAGACAAGAGATCTCATCAGCAGGAGGATCATCCAGCAGAGACACAGCAGAGGATCATCAGCAGCAGAGGATCATCATCAGCAGAGGATCATCACAGCAGAGGATCACATCAGCAGGAGGATCATCACAGCAGGAGGATCATCACAGCAGGAGGATCATCATCATCAGCAGGATCAGGATCATCATCAGCAGGAGGATCATCATCAGCAGGAGGATCATCACAGCAGGAGGATCATCATCAGCAGAGGATCATCAGCAGCAGAGGATCATCACAGCAGGAGGATCATCACAGCAGGAGGATCATCATCACAGGAGGATCACCAGCAGGAATCACAGCAGCAGGAGGATCATCATCATCAGCAGGATCATCACAGCAGGAGGATCATCATCAGCAGGAGGATCATCATCAGCAGGAGGATCATCATCAGCAGGAGGATCATCACAGCAGGAGGATCATCATCAGCAGGAGGATCATCATCAGCAGAGGATCATCAGCGGCATGAGGATCATCAGCAGCAGGAGGATCATCAGCAGGAGGATCATCATCAGCAGGAGGATCATCATCATCAGCAGCAGCAGGAGGATCATCATCAGCAGGAGGATCATCATCATCATCAGCAGCAGGAGGATCATCATCATCAGCAGGAGGATCATCATCAGCAGGATGATCATCATTATCAGCAGGAGGGTGATCATCATCAGCAGGAGGGTCATCGTCATCATCATCAGCAGCAGCAGGAGATCATCAGCAGCAGGAGGATCATCATCATCAGCAGCAGCAGGAGGATCATCATCAGCAGGAGGATCATCATCATCAGCAGGAGGATCATCATCAGCAGGATGATGATCATCATCAGCAGGAGGGTGATCATCATCAGCAGGAGGGTCATCATCAGCAGGATAATCATCATCATCAGCAGGAGGATCATCAGCAGCAGGATGATCATCATCATCAGCAGGAGGGTGATCATCATCAGCAGGAGGGTCATCGTCATCATCATCAGCAGCAGCAGGAGGATCATCAGCAGCAGGAGGGTGATCATCATCAGCAGGATGATCATCATCAGCAGGAGGGTCATCATCATCAGCAGCAGCAGGAGGATCATCATCAGCAGGATGATCACCATCAGCAGGAGGGTGATCATCATCAGCAGGATGATCATCATCAGCAAGAGGGTGATCATCATCAGCAGGATGATCATCATCAGCAAGAGGGTGATCATCATCAGCAGGATGATCATCATCAGCAGGTTGATCATCATCAGCAGGATGATCATCATCAGCAGGTTGATCATCATCAGCAGGATGATCACCATCAGCAGGAGGGTGATCATCATCAGCAGGATGATCATCATCAGCAGGATGATCCTCATCAGCAGGAGGGTGATCATCATCAGCAGGAGGGTGATCATCATAAGCAGGATGATCATCATCAGCAGCAGGAGGGTGATCATCATCAGCAGGATGATGATCATCATCAGCAGGATGATCATCATCAGCAGGATGATCATCATCATCAGCAGGAGGGTCATCATCATCAGCAGCAGCAGGATGATGATCATCATCATCATCAGCAGTAGTAACAGGCTGCTACAATATGTGTGGTAATCAACTCACTTAAATATGCGAGTGTTCACACACAAATGTTTCAAGACTTAACTGCTTAAGTTAGTCTCAGTTATGTGACTTGTTAATATTACCCTGGGAGGAGTGACCCACTCTTGTGACCCACTCTTGTGACCCACCCTGGTTACCCACCCTGAGTGACCTTCCCTGGTGACCCACCCTGGGTGACCCACCCTAGGTGACCCACCCTTGGTGACTCACCCTGGTGACCCACTCTGAGTGACCCACCCTGGGTGACCAACTCTGAGTGGCCCACCCTGGTGACCCACTCTGAGTGACCTACCCTGGTGACTCACCCTGGGTGACCCACCCTGGGTGATCCACCATGGTGACCCACCCTGGGTGACCCACCCTGGGTGACCCACCCTGGGTGACCCACTCTGAGTGACCCACCCTGGTGACCCACCCTGAGTGACCTTCCCTGGTGACCCACCCTGGGTGACCCACCCTAGGTGACCCACCCTTGGTGACTCACCCTGGTGACCCACTCTGAGTGACCCACCCTGGGTGACCAACTCTGAGTGGCCCACCTTGGTGACCCACTCTGAGTGACCCACCCTGGTGACCCACCCTGGGTGACCCACCCTGGGTGATCCACCATGGTGACCCACCCTGGGTGACCCACCCTGGGTGACCCACCCTGGGTGACCCACTCTGAGTGACCCACCCTGGTGACCCACTCTGAGTGACCCACCCTGGTGACCCACCCTGGGAGATCCACCCTGGTGATCCACTCTGGGTGACCAACCCTGGGTGACCCACCCTGGGTGACCCACCCTGGTGACCCACCATGGGTGGCCCACCATGGTGGCCCACCCTGGGTGGCCCACCATGGTGACCCACCTTGGCTGACCCACCCTGGGTGACCCACCCTGGTGATCACAATGACCCTCCCTGGTGACCCACCCTGGGTGACCCACCCTGGTGACCACAGAGACCCACCAGGGTACGGTGACCCACAGAAGGAAAATACGGTTATCCTGACTCATACAGTACTGTGCTGGCGCACACTGAGAGGCATCACAGCAGCCCAGGTGACTCATCCAGGTGTGAAGATTAAGATACATGTACAACACTTGAGTATCTTTATTGATGAAATGTTTCACCTACACAGTAGGTTTCTTCAGTCAAATACAAAGGAAGCGGTAGAAATGAAATAAAGATGGCCCAGTCCCTGGACCAATTATGTACCTCTGTAATCTTTTGACTACCGCCCACAGGATGGGTAAGGGGTGCATAATAAACATATTAAACTATTAAACTAACTAACCATGAACCTTGGAGATATGAGGTGGTCTGTCCCTCAATCTGGAGAAGAGTTCAGCTCCATGTAATATAATAACAGGCCTACTGGCCCATGCGAGGCAGGTTTAACTCACACCCACCCACTTCCACTCATGTATTTGTCTGACCTATTTTTAAAACTACACAACGTTTTAGCTTCAATAACTGTACTCGGGAGTTTGTTCCACTCATCCACAACTCTGTTACCAAACCAGTGCTTTCCTATATCTTTTCTAAATCTAAATTTTTGTAACTTGAAACCATTGCTGCGAGTCCTGTCTTGGTTAGATATTTTTAGCATATTATTTATATTATCTTTTTCCATTTATACACCTCAATTATAGCCCCCCTAATTTTACGCCTTTCTAGAGAGTGCAGATTCAGGCCCCTCAGTCTATCCTCATAGGGAAGATTTCTGATACATGGGATCATCTTTGTCATCCTCCTTTGTACGTTTTCAAGTGCATTTATATCCATTCTGTAATACAGTGACCAGAACTGTGCAGCATAATCTAAATGAGGCCTAACTAAGATACATAGAGTTGAGGAATAACCTGCAGACTCCTGTTAGTTATACTTCGAATACTTATGCACTGTTGTCTGGGCTTAAATTAACTGCTAACCAGAATTCCCAAATCTTTTTTGCAGTCAGAGATATTAAGATCTACATTATTTAGTTTATAAGTATCATGGTTGTTTACCTTTCCGACACTTGGAACTTTGCATTTATCTAGGTTAAACTGTATCTGCCATTTCACAGACCACTGCACCAGTCTATTCAATCTTCCTGGAACACTCTGATGTCTTCATCAAAATGAATTCGACGGCCTATTTTTGTGTCATCGGCAAACTTGCTTATGTCACTATTTATACCCTCATCTATATCGTTTATGTAAATTGTGAACAACAAGGGGCCCAACACTGACCCCTGAGGAACACCGCTTCTGACGCTTCCCCATTCTGATTTCTCCACGTTTACAGAAACTCACTGCTGCCTATTTGTCTGCCACACCTATACCCAGGAAAAAAATTCTCCAATTCTGTCTGCCTCGAACTTCCTCAATAGTCTCCGATGTGGAATTCAATCAAAAACTTCACTGAAGTCCATATACTGAAGTCAAATACCTTAGTGAAAGAAAAAGTTATAAGTTCGTAAGACAGGAACGCCCTTTTGTAAAACCATGTTGAGATTCATTAATCAACTTATGTCTTTCAAGATGGCTACGAATGACCTCGGTAATTATAGATTCCATCAGTTTTTCCACTACGGAGGTCAGGATTATTGGTCTGTAGTTCGAAGCTTAAGGACCTGTCACCACGTCTGCCATTTTCCACTTATCTGGTACTGTGCCAGTTCGTAGAGATATGTTGAAAAGACTAGCCAAAGGTTCACTAAGTTCTGCCTTACATTCCTTTGAAATCTTTGCAAACAGTTCATCAGGGCCCAGAGATTTGTTAGGTTATAATTTATCTGTTTATTTGAGAACAATGTCACTAGTGACTTGGAACGTGCATAACTTATCATCATTCAGTTTAACATACTTTAATATTTCTGGAATTTCACTAGTTTCTTCCAGCATAAAAACTGAGAAGAAGTAAATGTTAAAAATTCTACACATTTCCTGATCACTGTCGGTGAACTGACCCGAGTGACTTTTGAGTGGGCGTATCTTGTCCCTAATCTTACTTCTGCATACTTGAAAGAAACCCTTGTGACTTTAAACTCAAAATCTCTAGTTTCCTCTAGTCGGTTCTGTCACAAACTGTTTTAAAAACCAATCCTAAACCATATCAAGAAAATCGCTAGACTCCAGATTTCCTGTCACATCACTTCTATCAATTTGTCTAAATTTAAAGTCACCCATTAACACAACATACACCGCCACTCCAGTGTGTGAGCAAAACGTTTTGTGTAATGAAGATATCTTCTATGTAGGCGAAACGTTTGGAGAAACATTCTTTGTAATAATGCTTTCCACTGTGTGTGCGCAACGGTGAGGGTACTCAAGATATCCACTGTGTGGATGATACATTTTGGGTACTAAAGATATTAATTGTGTGGGCGAAACATTGTATATAATAAAGATATTAACTGTGTGGGTGAAACATAGTGGGTAACAAGGATATCCATTGTGTGGGCGAAACGTTGTGGATAATAGCACGTCAACTCTTAAATCGCACTTGTCTCCACTCCCATCTATCAGGCTCTCAGGTGATGATCCAAGACCTTATATCTCACAATCTCCTTGAGATCCTCCCTCCAACACTTCTTTGAACGTTTCCTACACCTTCCTTCCATCCCAGGTTTCCTTCACACTCTCTACTTCTCCGACATTTTGTCATCACCTTGCTCATTGTTTTTTTTTTTTTTTCCCCGTGATCTTTTTAAGCTTCCTTCATTTCCACAGCCTCCCAGATTCCCTTAAGCAAACTTTGAAACTTGTCTTCTGAATCTCCCAAAAGTACTACGTCATCAGCGAAGATCAACAGTCATACCTCGCACTGCATTACTTTCATGGTCTTTTAAGCTCCCTCATCTCTCTAACAATCCAGCATTCACTTCTTTCACAATTCCTCCTTTGAGCACATTAAACAATCAGGGTGACGCGAAAAGCAGGTCTTGGACCGACTTTACTCGAAAAATAGTACCTCCGTTCTCGTACATTTCTTGAAATTCTCCCCCCTCCTAAAAGAAAAAATGCACTTGAATAATCTACCACACATTGCACACACTTGCACCAGCTGCCACACTGGTGGTGAGGCAAGACGACAACGAGACAGCAAGTGTCCCAGAAGACGATGATGAACCCCTTTTCTCAAGGCAAGACCTCTCTGCAAGTCATCAAGATTGGTCGATGTTACGACACTCCCCCGACTGGGAGCCAGCGCTGGGTCACCTCAGGGACAAGACTCGGGCCGGGACTCAGCCGGCGAATCTAACTGGAACTGTCCACCCTATCACAGGGTTTTTCCCAGATCTCTTATTGTAACCAACCGTTCACCTTATGTAAAGCTTACTTGTATGTTTTAGTCTAAGCTTCTGGTTATTCACGTCTTCTCTTCTTAAATCCTGTTTTTTCTTTCTCAGTCCTACTTGCTATTTAGATAGCAAATCCCTATCATATACATTATCCGGTATGCTCAACAGACTAATCCTATACGTCACCTGTAGTCTTTTCCAGGGAGTACGGCTTCCACGGCTCGGCCCTAAACCAAGCCTCCTGCTTGATATCCTGAACATTAAGACTATTGGTGCTGGCCGTACATCGTCCACTACGGGCACCACAGCCCGGCTCATCAAGGAACTTGTTAACTTCACACTTGAACACAGCCAGAGATCTGTTGATAATTTCCCTTACGTATGGAGCGGGGATGGGGGGGGGGGGAATATATATCCCTGTTTTTCAGTGTGGATATTTTGCACTATCTATCGAGTCTGTTGCTTTCACAGAGTACTTTCTTTCCAGACAGTGAAAGTTCTGAGTACATTCTCTAGTTCTGTCTGCCTTAACAAGTGGTTATCAGTATATAACAAGATTTTAGTACAGAGATAACAAGTGACTTAACATGTGTTATCAGCAGCGTGTACATGACTGGTATAATGTCGACAAAAGTGACATATTAGACACATGTGCAACATCTGGGTATCGGAAGATACCCAGATGTTGCACGTGTCTAATACCACCGGCTTGGCATCTCTAAGTACCTTCGCTTTCTTCATACACACTTCACATACACACTTCACATACACACTTCACATACACACTTCACATACACACTTCACAGACACACTTCACATACACACTTCACATACACACTTCACATACACACTTCACATACACACTTCACATACACCAACTATTCCAAAAGTTCATTTTCACCTGTTTACAGCACCTCAGTCTCAGTTATATACAAAATTATTGATAGTATACAACACTTACATGTATACAACACCAACATGTATACAACACCAACATGTATACAACACAGTCATGTCTGTAAATAGAGGGGGGGGGAACAGCCTTAGGACTAACAAATCCCTCGTCAATACCAGCATAAATCCTGTACGAACATCAAACAAAAATTCTTACGTAAATCCTCCCATGTTAGGAAATAAATCCTAAATAGGCAAGATAAATCCCCTGGCTTCAGTGACCAGTGAATCTAAATCTTTCTTTCGTACACACACATTGAGGGAGGCAGGTAACCTCCTTCACCCTGTGGATCAAATCGGATTACCTCACAATCCCCAGTGTCACCCCTTATGAGTTTAGTGCTTCCCCTAGAGCATAAATAATAATAAGGCAACTGATTTAATTTCTCGATAAATACAGGGACACTAATCCTCGGTAATCCCTACATATACAGGGACACTAATCCTCAGTATTCCTTACATATACAGGGACACTAATCCTCAATATTCCTTACATATACAGGGACACTAATCCTCAATATTCCTTACATATACAGGGACACTAATCCTCAATATTCCTTACATATACAGGGACACTAATCCTCAATATTCCTTACATATACAGGGACACTAATCCTCAATATTCCTTACATATACAGGGACACTAATCCTCAGTAATCCCTACATATACAGGGGCCACTGATCCTCAGTAATCCCTACACACACACACAGATAAAAATACCAAACTGAAATCCCTCACCCCGGACAATAAATCCGGCGCAGTAAGTACGTTCTTTTAGGGGTGAATCCGGATAATCTGTCAAGGCCAGATAAAGCATTTTCTGGGAGGAATCCGGATTAACTGTCAGAAGCAGTGAAACCGTTTTCTGGGAGAATCCGGATGATCCGCCCAGCCAAGTAAAAGCGATTTATCCAGGAATTCGGATTATCCGTTGAAAAAAAAAAAACTGTTCAAAAACCCAGCCACTGCTCAGAAAACCCAGCCATTGTTAAAAAAACCCAGCCATTGTTAAAAAAAAACCAGCCACTGCTCAAAAAAAAAACCCAGCCACTGCTCAGAAAACCCAGTCATTGTTAAAAAAAACAGCCACTGCTTAAAAAAAACCCAGCCACTGCTCAGAAAACCCAGCCATTGTTAAAAAAAAACCAGCCACTGCTCAAAAAAAAAAAAACCAGCCACTGCTCAGAAAACCCAGCCATTGTTAAAAAAAAAACAGCCAGTGCTCAAAAAAAAAAAGAAAAAAACAGCCACTGCTCAAAAAAAAATAAAAACCAGCCACTGCTCAAAAAAAAAAAAAAACCAGCCACTGCTCAGAAAACCCAGCCATTGTTAAAAAAAAAACAGCCACTGCTCAAAAAAAAAAAAACAGCCACTGCTCAGAAAAACCAGCCACTGCTCAAAAACTCAGCCACTGTTAAACCCAGTCACTTCTAAAAACAACAAGCACTGTTAAACCCAGCCACTGTTAAACCCAGCCACTGTTAAACCCAGTCACTTCTAAAAACAACAAACACTGTTAAACCCAGCCACTGTTAAACCCAACCACTGCTCATAATACCAAGCCACTGTTTAACACCCACCCACTGTTTAAAAAACCCACTAACGTTAAAACCCACCAAGGGTTAAAACCAATTGTAAAAAGACGACTTAAAAACCCACCAACTGTTAAAAATCGACCAACAGTTCAAAAATAAAAAAAACATTTAAAAGGAAAAAAATCAACAGATATAAAGGGTTAAAAAAATAACTGATCCTAAAACGGCCGACAACAGATCACAACAGTAAGAGCTTTATAACAACAGGTCACAACAGTAAGAGCTTTATAACAACAGATCACAACAGTAAGAGCTTTATAACAACAGGTCACAACAGTAAGAGCTTTATAACAACAGATCACAACAGTAAGAGCTTTATAACAACAGGTCACAACAGTAAGAGCTTCATAACAACAGGTCACAACAGTAAGAGCTTTATAACAACAGATTACAACAATAAGAGCTTTATAACAACAGATCACAACAGTAAGAGCTTTATAACAACAGATTACAACAATAAGAGCTTTATAACAACAGATCACAACAGTAATAGCTTTATAACAACAGGTCACAACAGTAAGAGCTTTATAACAACAGATCACAACAGTAACAGCTTTATAACAACAGATCACAACAGTAAGAGCTTTATAACAACAGGTCACAACAGTAACAGCTTTATAACAACAGGTCACAACAGTAAGAGCTTTATAACAACAGGTCACAACAGTAAGAGCTTTATAACAACAGGTCACAACAGTAAGAGCTTCATAACAACAGGTCACAACAGTAAGAGCTTTATAACAACAGATTACAACAATAAGAGCTTTATAACAACAGATCACAACAGTAAGAGCTTTATAACAACAGATTACAACAATAAGAGCTTTATAACAACAGATCACAACAGTAATAGCTTTATAACAACAGGTCACAACAGTAAGAGCTTTATAACAACAGATCACAACAGTAACAGCTTTATAACAACAGATCACAACAGTAAGAGCTTTATAACAACAGGTCACAACAGTAAGAGCTTCATAACAACAGATCACAACAGTAACAGCTTTATAACAACAGATCACAACAGTAAGAGCTTTATAACAACGGTGGTCAACTGGTCTCCACGTTACAGACTGGATATAAACTGACTGCAGAACATCCAGAGAAGAACAAACCGTTTCAGAAAGACATTTGAGGCATCACGTATTTATTAGAGAACGTTTCGGTCCAGGCACCTTGATCACGTTTTCTAACATGTCCTAGTGTTTGCTAACGTGTTTTTCTAAACCAGTTTGTCGGTAGCTGTTACCAAGGTTGATACCAAGTGTGACAAAATTAATCCACTTCGTAAGAAGTCTTCCATACGAAGAAAGATTGAGATTCGTCAATGAACATTCTCCTGTAAGACGTAGAATGAGACATGACTGAAGTGTATGAGTGGAATGTGTGTTGATACATGTACCTGTGTCGTAATCATTGGCATGAATTTAGGGAAGTATAAATAATGGATTCCAATTGGATAAGCTTAGATTTAGAAACGATATAGGAAAGTACTGGTTTGGAAATAGAGTTGTTGATGAGTGGAACAGTTTGCCTTGTAGGTCCCTGAAGCTAAAACTTTGGGTAGCTTCAGATATATGTTAGATAAATGCACAATTGGGGTTTAAGAGGGTCTTGTTCATGAATTAACAGGGTTATCAAAGCTTATTGCTTATGTTCTTAACTGTTCAACCAGTAAGAGCTTTACAACAGTAACTGAGTTAACAGGATGACTGCTGTTTCAACTGAAGTGGGAGGGCCACGGTGGGTCAGGTGTGGGGCCACGGTGGGTCAGGTGTAGGGTTACGGTGGGCCAAGTGTGGGGTTACCGTGGGCCATGCGTGGGGTCACGGTGGGCCAGGTGTGGGCTAGAGTTGGCCAAGGGACTATCAAGACAGGAATAGTGTGACAACGTGGGCCAGGGTGGGATAAATTAGGCCAAAGTGGGTGGGTCAGGGATGGGACAACGTTGGCCAGGGTGAGACAAGGTTGGCCAGGGGTGAGACAAGGTTGGCCAGGGGTGAAACAAGGTGGGCCATGGGTGAGACAAGGTGGGCCAGGGGTGGGACAAGGTGGGCCAAGGGTGGGACAATTTAGGCCAAGGTGGGTTGGCCAGTAGTGGGACAAGGTGGGCCAGGAGTAAGCCTAGGGTGGATCAGGATGGGACTAGGTGGGTCAGTGGCAAATATGGAGTGGAACAAGGTGGGCCAGGGAAGGGCCAAGGTGGCCCAAGGATTCGCCAAGGTGGGCCATGATCGGCGAGCCTGGACGCCAAGGTTCATGGGGAGGGCCAGGGATGGGCGAAGGTGGGTCAGGGTGCGGCAGGAAGCGCGGCTGAGCGGCGCCCCTGCTGGCACCCACAGTCTGGCTGATCAATACGAGTCCGCCCCACCCCACCCACCAGCACTCACCCACCCTTCACCCCACCCATCCTCCAACCCACCCACCAGCACCCACCAACCATCAACCCCACCCCTCACCCACCAACCCAGCAACCACTCCACCCCCCAAAATCACCCCAACCCATCACCACCACCCAACCACCATGACCCACCCCAACCCACCACCGGCTGCCCACTTCCACTCTCCCGTACACCAAATAGACTTCTACTTCCCTCCTGGGATAGTATCTCAGGAAGGATGAAGAATATCCAGAGAGGATTAGAAAACAACTCCTAATATACTGTTATATTATATTATTATTATTATTATTATATTATTATTATTATTATTATTATTATTATTATCATCATCATCATCATCATCATCATCATCATCATCATCATCATCATCATCATCATCATCAGCATCATCATCATCATCATCATCATCATCATCATCATCATCATCATCATCATCATCATCATCATCATCATCATCATCATCATCATCATCATCATCATCATCATCATCATCATCAGCATCATCATCATTCATTCATCATCATCATCATCATCATCATCATCATCATCACATCATCATCATCATCATCATCATCATCATCATCATCATCATCATCATCATCATCATCATCATCATCATCATCATCATCATCATCTTTTAAGTGGTTACCTGAATTTTTTTCTTCTCAACTTTCTTTGATAACCTGAGAATGTTTCACCCACTTGACTTCAACTTTATAACTGTGGTTCAGTGAACCGTGGGAAGGTTCATGCAAACTACTGGTTCATGCAGATGTCTTCTGGTGGAAGATACAAATATAGTTTCCTGGAATGGGGTCAATAACTTTCAAAATTTCTCTTGTCATTGGTATGTCATATTAAAGGTATGTTAGGGCATGAGTGTGAGTCACATATAGGTCCATGATGCCTAACCAACATGGAATCATACCCTGGCTCTGGGCATGAATGGACAGCGAGCGTAGGCTACCCAGCCTACATGTCAGTTGTGCTTTGTGTTCCAGACGGTGATCATGTTATTGTTGATGGATATTCGGGTTTGTTCATCGAGCCACTCTTGCACATTCTGCATGACTGAAAGAGCCATATCTTTCTGCTGGTCAGTGTCCTCCACCTCAGAGCGAACACCAACCTTGTCCAACTTGTTCACTACCCATATCTTGTTTAGGTAGGGGATGAGTTATTGTTGGACCAGTGGATCGGCGCTATTGTCTCCGATTAGACTCCTTTTTCCCTCCATAGAAAAAAAAACTTAGCTTCGACTTACTTCCCAAGTACTGAGCAAACATATACAAGTCATAACATTGCCAAGAGAGAAGATGAGCTTTACAAATTTAATATCACACCATATTCCACTAGAGCCTGATATCAGACCTATTTACACACCAGCATACAGATTACCATACTCTCAGGTTGCTATAACAGAAGAGTTAATCAACCAGATGCTTGATAATAGTGTCATTGCTCATAGCAATTCACCTTTGAACATGTCTACGATTTTAGTACCACAGAAAGACGTCACTTGGCGCCCGGTGATTGATTTCTGGAAGTTGCAGTATTGATGACAAAGTTTTCTCCACCCTAGACTTGTTAACAGAGGTGTTGGCAAGTTCCTCTCTATGAGAACAACCAAGAGTTATCAGTTTTCTCTACTTGACATGTCATTATCATGTCCTCATAATGGTGCTTGAATTGTTCTCCTCACCTCACTAAATATTTTTAGAAGCCTCATAGACAACACCCTCATGGTATATTTAGATGTAGTCATGTCAAAACACATGGAAACACATATTGAGAGATTATATTTGATACTTAGTAAGCTTGAAGAAGCCAATTTAAAAATAAAGTTCGAAAAATGTCGGTTCCTTAGATCAAAATAAAATTTCTTGGCCAAGTAGTCACTCTGAGAGGAGTTATAAGTGACCAGAGTATTGTTATACAAAACTTTCCGACACCAAAAGCTGCTGATGCCATAAGATTATTTATAAATGGTCCAGGTCGGATCAAAACGCCGTCGTAAGCTCCTCCTACGTGCGGGTTATTTAAGTAATTGTGGGATTAGCAGGTTTTTACAGAGTTTCCATTACATTATTTCTTCCATAGCAGCCCTATTAACTGAATTGCTTAAGACGCTCCTTTCATTTAGACTTACATCATCAAAGAGCATTCTACTAAGCTACGCTACCTTCTGCTCCTGTGTTAAAATTCTCTGATTTTGAAAAACTTTTCTAACTGACAACAGATGCTAGTGGCACATGTGCCGTCCTAGCACAATAGACTGATGGCAAATTTACCCCAGTTTCACTTGCCAGTCGAGTCTTAACCAAGGCTGAACGTAATTATTCAGTAACTGAGCAGGGAGCATTACCCATTGTTTGGGCTTTACAACATTTCCGTGATATCTAACAGTACCCAATTTACGTCCTGATCATGCAACACTGCTTCTTTTGTTCCAGAACAAATAACTTACTGGATGTATAGCATGATCTTTGATCATACAGGAGTTCACTCCTACTTTTGCACACTTGTTTGCCAAATTGAACATGGCAGCCACATTGGTACAGTTGTAGTTAATCCTCCGTTTAGGTCAGAAAATGTTAAAAATGCTCAACAAATGGATCCAACATTGTCTAGTATAATTAGATTCCTGCCGAAGGATGATCAAACTCTGTTCTCGAAACCTCCAGCTCCTATCAGCGATTAGTCATGAACCAAGAGTTGTTGTACCGAGTAGCTGAGCTTGGTGCCCCCAGACGAAGAGTACATCGATTAGTTATCCCAAAGTCACCGGTGAATGTAGCCCCGCAGCCAGTTCATGACGTCCCAGGTGTTGCTCTCCCTGGCATGAACTGTTCTGTTAAACAGGCTGGGTTGAAATATTTTTGTCTCATATGGTGACATATTTCAGAGTATGTAAAGTGTAAAGTACGTATGTGTGCAACACAAAGTTAATGTCAGAGGACCTAATCACATTCAAATTTACTCAACTACCAGCAAACCGCAACAAAGTTCATTGCTTGACTTGCTGACCAACTTCTAACGTTCCCTCCAAGGTGTGTGATGCTTGATCACTTCACTCGATATTGTTAGTACTTATTACACATAAATCTGCGGAGGCAGTAACTAAAGCATTTAAAGAATAAATTTTCTGCAGACATACTACACCTAAGTCCCTTGTAACCGATAATGGAGGTGAATTTTGTAATGAGATTCTTGAGAAATTGTGTACTTTGTGCAAGAACAATAAATCCAACATTGTCCCCCACCATCTTACTTTGTTGAAAGGACAAACAAGAAACTACTCGATGCTTTACGAGCAACGATTAATCCTAACAGCAAAATACTGGGTAAAGCAATACCTGATGTTTTGTGTGTAATTTATTCCGCATACATCATTTACATAGGTGATACTCTACATTCGTCTGTGTATGATGTAGATAAACACCTACCACAACCCGTGTACAATAACAGCAAAATGTATCTTTAAGAGAAACATTTCAAAAGTCAACAGCATAATTTAACAAAGTCACAAATGCTGGAGCAAAGACAACCAAAAGTGAAGGCAACACAAGAGTAAAGTTAATTAAATTCAATAGGACATTTACAATGCCGAAGCTTGATTAAATTTTACTGGTCTTTACTGATTAATTGAACATGTAAGTGGTAATAAGTACAAGGTTACAGAAAACACCAGTGGCCACTCTAAAGTGTCTCATTAAGACCATATAAAGTTGATTGTTGTCCTCTATGATTTTTGGACCTTAGCAGATGTGACCTTAGTGTACCAGTTTCCCTGTTAAGTATTCTTCACACTTATGTACGTAATTTACCGCAGAACCACTAGACCACCTGAACAGTGATTGATCAGCTTCTCGCTACCCACTCTGATATATGAGTATCATATATATTTTTCATGTTATACGGCATTCTTTTGCATTATACAGAATCAATAGCTGATATTCATCTCTGTAGTCTACCTGTCCGTTTGTAATGTATGTATTGTTAGACTGTCTGCCTGCATGACGAGGATGCCATGCACGCAGCATGATCCCAGCTGTCAGTAATATGTCATATCAATGGTATGTTAATAAAACTGAGAGAGTTTGAGCCATTTATAGGTCAATGATGCCTGACCTGTACGAGATCATACTTAGGTTCCGAGTATGTGTGGGTACTGTGTGCAGGCTACCACATCTACAGGCATTAGCAGTTCAGATGCAGGCATAAGTGAGGCTGCAGCCACAGATGGCAGTCTTAGACATCTAGCTTCAATAAACCCAGTCAGAGGCCGTTGTGTATTCCTGCCAGGCCTCTTGACAGGGGTGTGTCAGCCACATGCTCATCCATGTGTTTTCATGTCTCAGCCACACACAACCGCGTGTGTTACAGTGTTGTCAGGATGATTTAGCACGTTGTCAGTGTTATTTAGAATGTTGTTAATGTGACCTAGAATGTTGCTTGTGTTGTCAGTGTTATCAGTGTTATCAGTGTGATCTTGGATGCTATCAATGTGATCTAATGTTGTCAATGTGAGCCAGATTGTTTTCACTGCGATCTAGAGTGTTGTCAGTGTGATCTAGAGTGTTGTCAGTGTGATCTAGAGTGTTGTCAGTGTGATCTAGAGTGTTGTCAGTGTGATCTAGAGAGTTGTCAGTGCGATCTAGAGTGTTGTCAGTGTGATCTAGAGTGTTGTCAGTGTGATCTAGAGTGTTATCAGTGTGATCTAGAGAGTTGTCAGTGTGATCTAGAGTGTTGTCAGTGTGATCTAGAGTGTTGTCAGTGTGATCTAGAGTGTTGTCAGTGTGATCTAGAGTGTTGTCAGTGTGATCTAGAGGTTGTCAGTGTGAT